>OY783226.1:38480272-39157131 GCA_963678685.1 Patella ulyssiponensis
ATTGCATGCAATGTATCGTTATATTTATCGTGTGCTAAATAAAACAATTTCTAAATATTAATGGACTCTTCCGTGCTCACAATGTCGAATTACTTGAATGAAATTCATTTTTTTTCTCTAACTTGCAATCATATTGTATTTTAACATTGTATATCGTATCTTATTATACGCTATTACTATTTTCATCGTTATATATCGAGGGCTGAAAGCCAGAACTGCCTATCTCCAAAATTGACGTTTTGAGAAAATGAAGATTTAAAGTTTGACTAAATTTTAAAAATCAGGTAATTGTTGGATTTAGATGATTTTTGGTAATTACGTGTGTATCAATAGTTGAAAACAAATGCTGAATGATCAATAGGCTTATTGCAGTAGTTTTCAATTTATTTCATAATAATGGATATAGACACTTCTGGTTGATATAAATTCGCCCAATATGGGAAGTCAACATTGGAGATATATCTGCATAATGCTCATACCAAGTTATGAATAGACTGTACAGAAGTCAGAAATTCAGTATGCAAGCCCTGTGCTATACGTGGAATTTTGCCTGGAGAGCATTGGCGGATTTAAGGGGTGCTATAGGTGCCCAGCCCCCCTAAACTTGGACAACACAGAATAATGAATAAATGAATGAACTACTTTAAAACATTGAAAAATGCATTTTATTCAAACA
This sequence comes from Patella ulyssiponensis, assembly GCA_963678685.1. Taxonomy (NCBI): domain Eukaryota; kingdom Metazoa; phylum Mollusca; class Gastropoda; family Patellidae; genus Patella; species Patella ulyssiponensis. Next base: position 38,480,949 of record OY783226.1, read on the forward strand.
AGCAATTCAAATACATTTTAACAAATTCAACATTAACGCACAGAATCCATGAAGACCTAATCGTCAGCATCATTATCAGTATCATCACTGCTGAATACAATTGGTAATTGATCTTTAGAGTGATTAGAACATGGGAGGTCATCATACCATTTGTGAAGCTCTTCTGGTATTACAAACTGCTTACACAGTTTCTGGAGGTCACTCTTCTTTGCCTGACTAATTGGAAGCCTATTCTGATATACCTTTTTAAGCTCTACCGATGAAGCTGGCCGTCCTCTACTATGGACATGTATTTCCTTAAACTCATCACCATAGTCATAACGATAAAAGATAATGCAGGGGTCAGATTTCCTATACTGAAATCCTTTTACAAGAAGCCAATTTACAATTCCACCATCACTGTTTCTGCGCTTGTTCTTAAGAAGTATTTCTGCCAAACTCTGGAAATTAATAAAATCTAAGTGATGAAAATTTGTTACACGACAGGGTTGTATACGGCGTGATCTTTGAAAGATAGAAATCCAGTCAAGCATTGAAAAAACATTGGTATTCGCTTTTCATGCTCTATAGCGGCATGCATGCTATCACATTCCATATGGGAATGGCCGCTCTCCAAGAAATTGTGAGTAATTTTTTCAATCTGTGTTGTCTGTATTACATGCAAAAACATAGCAGCCACATTTTGGTTACGGTTTTGACCACCACACGTGTCTGAAAATAAAGACACTTCTTTGACATATCCTGGTAACTGACATAACCATTTGTACAGACATGTCGCAATTTCATTGCTTCCTCGTCCACCTTCTACCTCTGACCAACAATAGCAGAATGCGTCATTTGGTTTGGCAGTGTAAATACATAAGTTGTAGACACTTAATTTTCTACTATAATATAATAATGATTGCAGGACTGCTTGGTATTTGAAGTACGCTTTGCAAGTCAAATGTAGCAGCAATAAAGGTAGGATCAGCAACTGATCTGCCTTTGTCTTGTGCTTTAGCGGCCTGTGCCTCGACTTTTCGTTTCAGATGTAAATAATGTTCTGCTTCAAATGCTCCTTTGTTCGATTTAATGAGGAGGTTGTATTTGGTGCATTTTGAGCATTGGTCCTTCTTGGGATGATAAAATGACAAGTTAAATTCATCACAGAATATATTTCTGTAAACTTTATCTCCTACAGGTTTCAAGGGAGGTTCGGCTGAAATACATTTCTCTGTATACAGACGGTACATTTTTGATATCGAAAGATTCGGATCAAGGTAGTAACGTTTTGAATCCCTGCGAGTGTAATGCGATGCTATTCTCGGGAAACTATTAATATGATTTCTCACAAACTGTAAGCTATCAGGTTTAGTTTTATTTGATGGAGAACGTTTGCCACGATTATCTTCTACTTCAAATGTAGCTGATTCTGTTGCATGTTTAATTGCAGTCTTTATTGGTCCAAAACTGATGTTTAGTGTTGATAAGAAAAATTTCTTACATACACGTTTCTGTTGTAATTTTTCTGTTGACATTTTCGGAAATGAGTACAAAATTGACTGATTTCTGGCTCTTTTGCGTTGGTTCTTTTGAACACGCACTCGCTGTACATTAAAGACCTCTATTCTTGACAGCAGATAATCCTTTTGTCTCTTATAGTCAGCTAAATCCCAGTAAGCTTTACAAATTGCAGCTCGATCATCTTCATTGAAATCCATGTTGCATTTGTATCTGCAATTACAATTACAGGGTATGGGAGTTTTTTCTGACACTAGTTTTCCAGCTGAATTGACATGTTGTTTTCCAGATAACTTCAACTTCTTTCTGACATTTCGTTTCCAGTTAGCTTGATTTGCCTGCCTTTTTCTGCCACCCTGAATGTTTTGTTTCCCAGTTACTTCATCTTGTGTGTTGTCTTGTTGTCCATCATTTTATGTGTTGTCTTGTTGTCGACCATCTTGGGTGTTGTCTTGTTGTCCATTATCTTGTGAGTTGTCTTGTTGTCCATTATCATGTGTGTTGTCTTGTTGTCCATTATCTTGTGTGTTTTCTTGTTGTCCATTATCTTGGGTGTTGTCTTGTTGTCCATTATCTTGGGTGTTGTCTTGTTGTCCATCATCTTGTGTGTTTTGTTTCCCTGTTACTTCATCTTGTGTGTTGTCTTGTTGTCCATCATTTTGTGTGTTATCTTGTTGTTCACCATCTTGTGAGTTGTCTTGTTGTCCATTATCTTGGGTGTTATCTTGTTGTCCACCATCGCGTGTGTTGTCTTGTTGTCCATCATCTTGTGTATTGTCTTGTTGTCCATCATCTTGTGTGTTGTCTTGCTGTCCAACATCTTGTGTGTTGTCTTGTTGTCCACCATTTTGTGTGTTGTCTTGGTCATCATGTACATCATCTCGTGCCTTGTTATGTGCAGAAGATTTGTTTGTGGTAAATAACTGATCATCAGAAGTATCATCACCATCGGAATCAGACGTTTTATAATCTGGATCATTATCAGTATCATCAAACTCGCTTTCCATATCCTCTAATAGTTCCAACGCCTCCGTAGCATCTAGACATCGTCCTAAAACAAAAACAATAAAATATTTCAACTTCCTTATTATTAATTGCGAAATATCAATATTGTAACATTTAATATGAATTAAAAGTGATCATGCTTTTGTCCTTGGTCGTAGGCCTACTTCAGCAAGAAATGGATATATCCAGCAAGGGCTAAACTAAATTTTAATGAAGTACTTTTGGAATATTTTTATGTATTATATTACATTATTTTTGTATATCAGGTTACACTAGATAAATTAAGTGCCACTTACATCGTCTAGCAGCCATTTTAACAGATCACAAAAGTGAAAACATCAATTTTATATCCTTTTCTGGTACATTAACAAGGCAGTTTAGGCAGTGATTCAAGGGAAATAACTCTCAACATATAAGTGTTTTATCAGCAAGAACTGGACAAGTGGGATATATACATATCTTGCACTAATGTAGCAAAACTAAATGACAGCAAGAACTCTCTATCTGGAGATACATTTTTTTGCTAGGAAAAAAAATTAGTGGTTCTGTACTTAACAATACATGACTTCTCTGTTGCGTCATTATTTATAAAGATAGGACTTAGATAATTTTTGCTGAGAAACTACATAAAATTCCGAACTGTTTGGTGTATTTAACTCATTTTTGGCAATTTTGGAGATAGACACTTCTGGCTTTCAGCCCTCGATATATCGTTTAATAGTTATTATTTCTCAAATGTAAATATATAATATATATTGATTAATAGTTATTATTTCTCAAATGCAAAACGATATTCACATGATTCTTCGGTGCTCAGAATGTCAGCGTGTATATATGTGTAAGTGTATGAATGAAGTTCAATATTATCTGATATCCTGCATATTATCTGTTACGACAGAATTACCGAAAACAGATTTGTGTTGATGATCTTTTTAAACCATTAGTTCTGATTCCAAATTTACTAATCCATACAGTGCCGCCTGCCCCAAAATATGTGCCAATCCGCGAGTAACAAGAATACATATAAATTGTAAATTTAAAAACACTACACACTGCGCCGTGTTCTGCATGGGGAACCCGCTATTAAAACGTGAACAGGTACAAATAGTGTGACGAATCCAACCTCGTCACTGAGCATTTAAATTCGTATTTATATAGGAAGGTATTTAGAGATCGATCTATCTAACCATCTTCAATGTCTTTGGCAAACTACGGTCGTAATCGAAATCGCCGACAAATATTCCCTTTGCTCACTACCATCCGTTATTGTTTTAAAAATTTTGTCCGATTCGAGAATATTAATAAATAATAATTCATTTATTCAGGATACTTAATATACACATAATCACGTTCTGTAACAATACTCACCAAAAATTTATATAGTTAACGATTTCACCCTTAACTGGCGACGTTTTCACTTACTGACGCACATCAAAGATAACTGGCGGTTTCACCCAGGTAGTTAACGGTAGCCCAAATACTGACGTTTTCTTAATTAGTCACGCTTTTCCCGATTTCTCCCGCACCCGTCTGACTAGTGATATGTTCGTATAAACTCACGTTAGTTTAATTACTCACGTTATTTTCACATACTGACACAAGTTAGAAAAACTAACTGATTAACTTACTCACCTTATGATTATTACTGACCATTTATAAGAAAACTCACGTACGTTACAAGTACTGACGTGTTTAAGCGACAACTGACAACACGTATATTTCTCACTGGTTTCCATGAATAGTAACCACAATTAAGCTTTACTACTTGCTCAGAGGATTTTCTAACATAGAAGTCCGATACTAAAAGCTCTGACGACATTTCTACACACTATGCATCTTGCAGTGTAAGCTGCTGTTCCTCGAGACGGCCAATGCGTGACCTTGCGGCTGAGTCTCGGTGGAAATTCCCAGGGCCGACTGAGTGCCCGTCTCGGAGTTGGAGAGAGAAGTGGGGAAATAGACGATCAGGGCGGCCATTCTTCAAACGGCCGATACATGGTTTTGCGGCCGAGTCGCACTCTCGAGGAATTAGAACCACAATACTCTTCTGACGAAAATGTATCTTGAGTCTTTTGGACTACTGTACTACACACAATGGTAGGAGGACTATCAAAAAGTCACTTTAAAACACAGTATTAAAATTGCTGTCGTGAGCAGGGAGGGCGGGACATTATAAAATATCTAAATTACAAAACAAATTATTTCGTAGTCAACTGTCTTATTTAATTAGGGGGATTAAGGAATCAGTCAGGCGTTAATGAATACACACGTCGGCTGAATGTTGGTAATTAAGGAATAAACATTCGGTCACTGTGACGTCACTGGCGCCCGAGGGGATTAAGAATGTTTTTGAAAATTGGCAAAGTCGCTTTTACGGGAGGTCTATTTTTACGACTTTGAGTGAAGATAGCTGAATTAATTTCAGTCAAATGAGTGTGAACTTGCGGTAAAGTGAATAAAGTAACCATGGACTACCCATATCGAATAATTTTCAGGTCCATTATATGTGCACTTTAAATGTTCAAACCAGGGATTCTGTTCCAAAATTTTGACCTTTGTAATCGGACATATTTAGTTGTTGTTAACCTAGGCCAGAATTAAAATTGGCTCACCAGAAATTGTTGTGATTTTCAGAAATATGTCAGTCAGTGTTAATAGCATGGGAATTACAAATGTTAAATGTTGATTTGCTACTTATGCACATATTATTTTCATTGACATGCACTACAAGCTAAAATTCAATTGACATTTAGACATATAACATATTATTTTGTGTACTGTCTAATTTGACCATCCCTTATGTAAATTGTCAAATCAGATATCATTTTTAAGTAGTACCCACATTTTCATAATGTTTAGATATATCACTGTTACAGTCTAATGATTGTTGAGTTCTGATTTTGGTGAAAATTGGACCAAAACTGCCCAATAAAATGTCTGCTCCTTGTACGCACATTGTGTAAATATGTAATACCAAGGTTGTGGACCCTTTTTATACGCTCACATTTTCATGTGGACGTATATTGTCGCCGCCTCTGTCCGTCTAACCACAATTGTTTGTGAACAGTCTACAGGTCACAATTTTTATCCAATTTCAATGAAACTTGAAATATAGGGCATGCTTTATTATAAAGTGTACCAGTGGGTACCTTACAAATGTAATTGTTTTATAAGAAAAAGGAAAGAGTTTGTAAATATGTTTCTTATTTTCAAAATCAGCATATATTTAACATATAAAATACTTAATACAAGGTTTATTGTTTTATTTTTTAATTGAAATAAATTACAAATATTTTAATGAATTGCATCATTTAAAACAGACATTTTTCCCATCATTTTTTATCAAGATTTTAGAAAACTTTGAAATAACATTTGTTTTAGAATTTAATTTGTTTTTGTATAATTATAATGGTCAGGGTTTCTTCTATAAAACAGACTTAAAAATATACTGGTGAGAAAAATAAAAGATTTGGAAACTTAATTGTTCAAACCCCAGTGAAAATTTGACTGGTCTGTCCATCCACTACATTATTGAAGTGATCTTACATTTGTAGTGTAAACTTTGTATTTTTATGTTACATGGAAATGAATTTTACATATTGTGGAATGGTTGTTTATGTTTTACAATATGCCATTTAAAACATTGCAGGAAATTGGTTTGGAAAATCAAATTTCAATGCTTATATTTTGCTAACGTTTCGTCCATTTATGTCTGTCCAGTTTTAGCGAAACGTTAGCATTATTTTAAAATTGCTTTTCGGCTCCGTATCATGTGATAGAATTTGAATAACCACTTAAAACGAAAATAGTTCGTAATCTCAATCTTTCCACTCAGGATAAGGGTAATTTGATACGGGTAGACGACTGGTTATGCCATTTTTACAATTGTCTGTCCGAAAATGTGAACGTTAGCACTCTTGATACGTTAGCACAATTAATTCGGCTTTCATGGCGTAATATTTACTCATAATGTATCACTATCTTTACGGCGTTTAGAAGGCAAAGCTGGCATTCCGATTTTCGATTCATAAAAATTGTCGGTCGACATTCTCGAACTATTCACTCAATCGTAATGACTTTGACTCCCAGCACTCCCGCAAAAAAGTGCTAACATGTTAATTATCAGACTGATTAAACAAACAGTCTGTCCTTACGTAACTTTAGCACATGCTTTTAAAATACTTTTTGTCTGATTTTAAAATAAAAACTCACCCCGGGTAGAAGTATTATATAATATTTATTAATACCTTTCATTGTGGACTATTTTAATTTTTAGATAAAAACAATAATTCAAGTGATACAGTTATTCATAGAATTTCCATGTCTGTCCTTCGGTAACGTTAGCAACATTTGCATGCCCGCAAAATGTTTAAATTTAGGTTATTATATATTATCATCTTTAATTCTTAATATTATGCTTTATTTTTCAAATAAAAAGTCTCAGTAACTGAGTAACTATTTACATAAACACTATACATAGAAATTTTCTTTGAACTTTAGTGCTAGTGTAACAAATTTGCTAGAATGTCTGTCCACATGTAACATTAGCAATGCAATTAATTTTTAAATTAATAATGAAATTGTAAATGATATCCCCTATGAACTTAAGATTTAGATAATGTATTATTATATTTCAATTTTGAAGAAAGTTATTAATATATATAAGCAATGGTTAATATCTGAAAGGAAAATAAATTTTCCATGCATCTGTCCAATTCAAAAGTAACATTTTATACTTCTTAAAATTGTCATTGTTACTGTCTTAAAACCCCCCTAAATTTGCATCTTCTTTCATTTAACATAGTTCAATGTATATTCTACCTGTAGAGATTGCTATTTATATGAATTTTAATGTGCACCATTTGCATTTGGTATAATTTCATCTAAAGTCATACTTTGTAAAAAAAATTTCAGTATGTTAGTTATGTTCAATAAAAAAATTATGTTGCGAAAAATTATCTTTTTAAGATATATTTTGGAAAAAAATGTATCAATCTTCCCCAAGACAGTGACTTTGAAAGAGGCATAAGAATTTCATAATTCATTTGGGATTGGGAAGCTATGGTACACTTTAAAAAAAGCATGCCATAGGTTTATCACCCTAAGATCTCGGTTTCTTTCTATATTAGTTTAAACAATATTTTATTCAATAAGCAGAATTGGATTGAACAACAGGCAAATGCCTATTTAAGTTCTCTCCATACAAATAAAATAGTTAAATCTTATGTTTACAATACAATGTGGACATATAAAATAGTTAAATCTAATGTTTAAAATACAATGTGGACAAATGTACAGACAGTGAGTTATAAACATATATACATTTCTTGGAGTGTAATTTCAAAGTTGAAATGTTAAAGTATTAAAATCTCTTGCTGTCTTTTATGTATTTTTGCACTATTTCGAATATGTTAGAGTTGGTGTTATCTGAAAGAGCGGGGTTACCATATAAGATCAGGTCAATTGTAACATTTTGTTCAAGGTGGTGTAGGTTATTTTTAAGAATAGTTCTTGGGGCAGAGTATGCTGGACATATGGAAAAATAATGGAAACTAGACCTGCATGCAGGAATGACGGGTTTCACTGGTGCCACGTTACCCTTGAACGTGTCACTTCCGGTGCCAAGTTACCCTTGAACATATGTCACTTCCGGTACCAACGAAACCACGAAACAGGTTTCCAAATAAACATTGCTCAAATCAAATAAAATGGACGCAGAATCAACCAAATCCAGCAATATCAATTTATTTTATACATTTGTTACTTGTAAATGATCTTGACAAAATTACATTACTTATGGTGTTAATAAAAATGTTCAATTAGTTTTATGAAATCAGAAATGGCATAGATATCATATAGTGAAAACTTTATGTAAATGGAATAATAATTGCCACTTTTAAAGACCAAAAAACTTGAAAAGTGACTTGTAGAAAATCGGCTATTTCTCGGCAACCGTACAAGTTAGAAACCATTTTGTGGTATCTGTATGATCATATGGATTCATTCTTTTTGTTGATTGGCATCAAATATCATAATTTGAAAAAGATTTCAAAACAGACTCATTTGAATAAAATATCTGTTTTGAAGGCTAAAAATACCGTTTTTGCCAAAATGACGTTACTTCAGGTGATAATGAAAATCTTAAATTACTTGTATGAAATCCTAAATGACATTAGGTATAACATGGTGTAAAGTTTATGAAAATCGAATAATAATTGATACTTTTATGGCTCCCAAACCTTCAAAAGTGACCTGTAGAAAACCGTCTATTTCTCGGCAACCGAACAAGTTAGAAACAATTTTATGCTATGTATATGACCATATGAGTTGTGTTTATATGTGAATTTAAACCAAAAGTTAAAATTATTCATACATATTAAATAATTCTTGGTTGAATAAAACATTGATTTAAAAAGTTAAAAATGCAGTTTTTGACAAAATGACGTCACTTCCGATGTCAATTTTAAATTGTGATCAACTTGATATGACGCTACATGCTTTTTGAATCAAATGATGTCACTTTTATAAAAATCCAATAATAATTGACTATTTTACAGGCAAAATTACGAAAACAGTGACTTATGCAAAACTGCCCTCAGTAAATAGCGTCATTTTCGCTGGTATCAAATGATGACGTCATGTAGACAAAAAACCTGGGATAATAATTTCAGGAGTAACTGTTATTGACTAAAATGAATTATTTTCACTCTAGAAGCACCAGTACCAGATATTGGTTACCATTAAAACACACGTAGTTCAAATATTGTCACTTTCAAAAAAAGCTCTCTAAAAATGCTTTATACGTATGCAAAATGTTCCAATTATGACCAATTCGGACTTTTGTCGATGTCACACCAATATGTACAGGAGACATCGGAATCGCGTTCATGTCAGCTACTCAAATATGTAACTGGTTCAAAAATTGATTGAATATTCAATGTAATATCGACAATTTTCTGATTCCGTGCCCGTTAAAGATTTGACGTCACTAATATATAAAAATTTGATGTTTATTACCGATAGAGTCTATGCTCAAACTACATCATGTCTTCTACCACAGGTGCAATATCCATACTTCTGCACGATACTACTGCAAGATACAACAGCAACCTCTTAAAAATTGGACTTGCTTATAAACAGTGCGAGCCCTAAATTTCTGTCGAGATGATTACGGTTATGAGGTAATTTTGACAACGAAGAAACAATATTAATTCATAGCCTAATTATTACACACAGCAATCAACTATTTCTGATACCGGGTCATTAAATCCATATTTTGAATAGAAGTAAACACTCAAAGTTGAAATACTTTTAGCTCAAATATCGTCACTGTGAGAGAAAAGGGGACTTTTGAATATGCTCTAAACGTTGGAAATACGTACAGATTGTATCAACACTTACTGCATATCTCGCTTAACAATAAAAGGTGACGTTTTCAATTTTCGATCCCTTTGTTCTCATACTCCTGATATTTCTAACTGTTGCACAATGGTTTCATACATAAGGCTACCGATAAAACTTTCTGTAGAAGAAATTCAAAAAAAAAATTAAATTGACTTCTCGAGAAAAAGACCCCTAAATATGCCCCAAATCGTAAAAATACGTTGTTTTCAATTTTCAATCTCTTTTTTCGGCCACCCATGACAATTAGAAAAATTGTACGATGTTTTCACACAATACACTACCCATTAGACTCTCGATTGAGAAAGTTTGAAAATAATCGTTAACGGCGTTTCCGAGAAAAAGGCGTTTAAACATGACCGAAATCGTAAATAACCGTACTTTTCAAAGTCCCATAACTTTTTTAGTTTGAAAAAGAAACTTGTCGCTGTGGTACCATCTTGTAGATATTTTATGTGGCTATCAAATGACGCTGTACTTTAACTACTCAGTAAATAGCCAATTGAAACATCGCATTTTGCGAACAGGCACCCATTTTTCAGAATTTTGTCAAAGTTTGGATACTTTTCTTGACCACTTCCGGTGATTAGAGGATTTTCATCCATAGTCTAAGGACTGGAGACGACTCTTGACTTCATATTCCTGAAGTTTCAGAAAAATCGCAGGCGCCGTTTTAAAAAAATAAGAACTCTACGATTTGACAAAAATGCGTAAAAAAGTGAAAAATAAAAGTTAACATTTCAGAACAAAACTTATATTGTTGGAATCGGATTGGTGTCAGCTATCCCAAAATATAAGTCATATTTTAAAATCCCCAAAAATAACAATTTTAGACAATTTTGAAAATTTTCCATTTTTCACCAAAAAAATGAGAGCGACAAAGTTTCTAAACTCGATGTTTTTGAACTGCCATCTGCTCAGAAATGTCTCTAGCTATCCAAAAATGTAAATATCGGAAAAGTCGGATGAGAATTAGAAGAATTATGGCCGATTTTCAATTTGCGTGCACGTTAAAGATTTGACGCATTTCCGCTCTGCGCACAAATTTGGTTTTACATTTAAGCACTAACCACCACCCAGTTTCCCAACAGAAAATCAAATTTCAGACCTCTATCTCTTATAGTTGCTGAGAAATAGGCAAAGTAGAATAAAAAAAAAATAATAAATAATAATAATCTTAGTAATAACAATAACCTTTCACCATTAAAAAGCCTAATAAAAAAGTTTTTTGTAAAATTTTAAATTTTCGAAATTTGGCGCCTTATATCTTCGAAGATTTGTCGAAAATCAAAAATCGAAAGTAACGTAGCTATGTGCCCTGTCTCCGACTATGTCAAAATGTATCGAAAGTTAAAATCCAATGATTATTGTTAAAACAATAACTTCGGTGATTTCGGACATTTCGCATTGTCGCAGAACGTTCAAAATAGCTTTATCCTCTAAGTCACACCCACTTTCCCAGTAACACCGAAGAAATCGTAACGATGCGACAAATAGTTGCTGAGACCTATTCGGAATTGGAATCTGAATAATAATAATAACTAGACCTGCATAGCAGTGCTGAATCGGCTTTCAGGGTCCTTTATATCATTGCCATGCTTTTAAATTTACCTTTATACTCTAAACGACCGATAGGACTCGGGGTAACAGAAGTTTAAGAAGTGAAATAGAAGTAGTTTTCGAGATAAACGAGTCTGAAAAGGCTCCAAAAAAAAGAGGAAAATACTACATTTTTGGCATCTCATAATCTATTGCCTAACCATCGAATTTGTATCATTCTGATATCATATAAAAGTCAAAAAAGGAAAATACTAGATCTTCAGCGTCCCGTAATATTTGTCATTGAACATGCCATCTTGAGTCGGATCGCGCAAAATCTAATTTTGGAGTAGAGGCAAATAAGTAAAAATATTGATGAGATGTTCTCAAAAATGAGTCTAAATATACTATCTATCGACACAAAAGATCAAAATAGCAATAAAAGATTTTAGAACACCTTTATTTGAACGTTTTGTAAGAGAACCGTATTTTTAAATCTGTCCTATTTCTTAAAATTCTCGGCGAAATTAGTTATGTTACTTCGCTCGCTATGGAACGACCGATCATTCCTCTTGCATAATAAATGGCATCGTTGTAAAACGGAGAATCTCCAGATATCAAATATTATCAAAATATTATCGCTGAATTGATTTTGAACGGACACGCTCGAGTTTTAAAACCCCTAGAAAATATAAACAAACACCATGTGGCCATGCTGTCTAACCAACTCATTTGCTGATTGGCCCAGACATCGCGTGCAAAGCATTATGATTACGTGGCTGACTGAGCGGGCGATAAATATTTGGTTTAGGCAATAATGTTTTTGCGTACCTACATGCGATTCACTCTGATAAGTGGCAGAAAAAAATTAATTCTGATCGTATACAGATTGCCGTTGAGTGTTAATCAAAACCATGTAGCTGATTATGTAAATTAATCGGCAAGCGGGTGTGTGTCGTTGAGTAATAATAATCAACTGTCACGGGTCAATGATAAAGCCGTCGACAACTCATTATTTACTGCGAATAATATCTCATACCATCTTTAAAAAATAATTTATAGGCCTTAAATGGAAATAAAAATGGCCAATAATTTTCTTTTCGAAGGGAATTTTATCGATAGCTGAATTCTGTTAACTGTCGCTTCTTCACACGGCATGTAAAATAAGGAATGCGTATTGGATATCAATGTTCTTATCACCATGGGTCGAAAAAATGAGAACGACCAACGAGCCGAAATGCGACGATTCTCGAACCTACCATTGCTTAATTACATCAAAGCCAAAATGCACGAAAGTGAACGTAAGCTTTACTTGGCTATTAAATTGACAGCTATCTATAGGGACTCATATTTTGATAACGTTACGGTATCTGAAAATACTATAGAGGTATCGTACACCCAAAATCTTATTTTAATTCACATGTTAAATGAACACACGTACAACTGTGGCGGCTGCTTTGATGATTACCCAATCAACAATAATCTTAATCTCCTGTCCACTAGCTGGCACTAAGGTGCTAATTAATTGATGAGATTAACTTCAGTTAATCCTACCAAAGTTATAATATATACAAATTACTACTAATGTATAGATTGTTCTTCAGTATAACACTATGATGTTATGGATTTTTCGTTACGAAAAGAGCACCCTTGCAATATTCAGATTTGTCAGCATAGTTCCTCCCTTGTCAAAGGTGTAGGGATGGTGCCCTAGAATAGTAGATCAGAGTAGATGCGAAACCGAGGTCCTATGTACACATGTTTAAGGAGGGAAGGGGATGTCCAAATGTACATGACAAGGACTAGGTTGCCAGTCCAACCTGCTGCATTTCCTCCACAGCACTGAATCGGCTTTCAGGAATCAGACAGGAAATACGTCATACAATAGCCGATCTATCCAGCTACCAAACGATACTGTATTATTTTTTTTTGATTCAGTGACACCCTCTATCAGACTTGTAAAAGTAATATCTGCTTGCGAACAGATCGGTCAAAATTGTAAAATCTGGCAAAATTACGTCACATCCGGTGCCAAAAGAAATCATTATCGGCAGCAAATAAGTTGAGAATTTGCAACATGAAACATAGAAACATACAAACTTTGTTTTATACGTATCAGGCAATAAATACTAAACCTAGATCCCATAAACTGAAATTAAAAAGGTGAAAAAACTTAAAAAGTGATCCTGAGAAAATTGGTTATTTCTCGACAAGGGAATATGCTAGAAGCAATTTTTTGACATCAATATGATTGTATTGATCCAATCTAAATGACCATTATAATCAAACATTATAACGTTAAACAAATAAAAAATATAATACACTTAAAAAAAATATTTGTTTTGAAGTCTAAAAATACGGTTTTTGCAAAAAAGACATGGTATCAAATGGTGAAAATTCTATGAATATCGAATAATAATTGACACTTTTATAGACCGAAAACCTTGAAAAGTGACTTATAGAAGATCGCCTATTTCTCTGTAACCGTACAAGTTAGAAACCATTTAGTGGTATCTTTATGATCGCATTGCTTCATGCTATTTTTTGATTGAAATGAAATATCATAGTTTTAAAAACATTTTAAATAAGACTCATTTGAATAAAATACTTGTTTTTTAGGTTAAAAATACAGTTTTTGCCCAAATGAAGTCATTTCTGGTCACAGTGAAAATGTAAAATTGGCTTAACCTATTCCAAATTGGCATTAGGCAACAAATGGAATTTTTTTTTAAAAATTCGGATAATAATTTACTCTTTTATAGGCAAAATAACTTGAAAAGTGATGCATACAAAATTGCATATTTCTCGGCAACTGCTCATATTACAAACTATTTTTCGCATACATTCCCTTCGTCTGGATTATTGCTACGAGTTTATGAAAGTTACGAATAAATATTTCAAAATATGAAGACGTTGAATGGGTTGTAATAACTGAATTTTACACTTTTTTTTACATTTTATTCGAAATTGCCCGAAAATGAAATTGAAATTTAAGAATCTGAGCCAAACATTTTACGCGCCTTTACAGGGCACATACTTTTTGTTATATCAGTTTTCGAAAAAAATAATATTTGCTTTCAAAAAGTGGTACTGAACTGTCAAAATTGTAGTTTTTGTTAATATTACGCCACTTCCGTTGCGAGCAGAAAAATTTCACGGTAACAAAAAAAATTACAATTGAGACCACGGAGCATATGCACTTTGTTTTATACAAATCGAACAATAAATAATTAATCTAGGTACGAAAAACTAAATTAGCCAATGGCGACTAAAGAAAATTACTGAGACAAAATTCTTTCTCACTTCTGCTCAAGTAGGGTGATACTTTAACTCTGTGCAAACTACCATCAAAAAATATTCATAAATAAAAAAGTTTTCTGTAAAAATGTAAAAAAAATTCAAAATATCAGAGATTTTTTCGACTACTTCTGGTTTTTTGATCATTGTCGGAATAGCTTTAACAAGTTGATTAGATACTTAACTTCCTGTACCAGAAATATCAGAAACATTCATTGAGTAATTTTCGAAAAAAAGATAAATAAAAGAGCATTTTCAATAATTTAATGATTTTTCAACTTTTTTCAAAGATTGAGGTCATTTTTGGACCACCTATAATATTGCAACGCTTTTATTATTAGATGCACACGCTAGGAAACCGATAGGACTCTGAGTAAAAAGTGTTTAAGAAAAATCGTAGGCGTCGTTTTCGAGAAAAAGGCGTCTCAGAATGCTCCAAAACGGAAAATACTTAGTTTTCGGCGTACCTTTATTTATTTTTTAAGAATCAAATTCGCGTTATTTAGATGTTATACGATCGTCTATTAATGGAACTATCCAACGCCACTTTAATTGTTTTGGTCCGCTAATATGTGACGGAGAATTTCAGTTTTTAGCAGGAGCGCCAATTTTGTTTATCATTTTCACGCTTTTTCGGCGTTTTTTGAACTACTTCCGATAGACGAATCATTGTCGAGTAGTTTTAACATCCGGTTTTGCAGTTTGAAAGGGAACAGGACTCTATAATGATATACTACACTATCCGATCAGATAAAACCCTTCTGAGAAATCCTATGTTCAAAAGAGTCAAAAATGTCAAAATATTAAAAATTAAATTTCAATAACTACATACATATTATACATCGTTAGAACCATAATTAGGTCAGCTATCTGAATTTATATCTTCTTTTTGAAAATCTCTTCAAATAAAAACATAGTAGAGCATTTTCCAAAATTTCACGATTTTTCGACTTTTTTCGATTTTCAGTCCCTTTTTTGTCCTATTCCAATTATTTGGAGGTCTTAATGGGTGGATCCATGCTAAAGACTATCGGAAGGACCATCGATAGATAAAGTTTAAGAAAAATCGTTGAAGCAGTTTTCGAGATAAAGGCGTCCAAAAACGCTCCAAATTAGAAAATACTTGATTTTCAGCGTGCCATATTTTACTTCCCGGTCATCGTATTTTTATGAAATGGGTACCATACGATACTTCAATTCCAGTGCAACCCAGCGATACCCTAATCTTTTTAATCCGTTGATATCGGACGAAATAATCACGTTTTTCCCCATAGCACCCATTTTTATACGCCCCTGTTGGTCCGTCCGTCCGTCCACAATTGTTTGTGAACAGTCTACAGGTCACAATTTTTATCCGATTTCAATGAAACTTAAAATATAGGTTTATCACCCTAAGATCTCGGTTCCTTTCGATATTGGCATGTATCGGACCGTAACTTCATGGGTTATGGCCCCTGATTGTACGAAAAATCACGTTTTTTTAGCTTGTGAACAGTGTAGAGGTCACAATTTTGAACCGATTTGGATGAAACTTGAAATGCATGTTTATAACCCAAAGATCTTGGTTCCTTTCGAAATTTGCGCCAATCGGATCGTAACTTCCTGAATTATGGCCCCTGATTCTCCGAAAAATCGCCCTGTTTAGCTTGTGGTCCCTCTGGAGGTCAAAATTGTTATCCGATTTAAAAAAACGTTTGATTATATCACCGTCCCATGGTTATGAAGGTTGAGTTCGAATTTCGTGAAAATCGGACCAAAATTGACGGACAAAATGGCCGCCGTTTGTACGCGAATAGTGTGAAAATATGTTATATCAAGGTTGTGGACCTTATAGAGGTCACAATTTTGAACTGATTTTGATGAAACTTGACATGTATGTTTATAACCCAAAGATCTTGATTCCTTTCGATATTTGCGCGCATCGGATCGTAACTTCCTGAATTATGGCCCCTGATTGTCCGAAAAATCGCCCTTTTTAGCTTGTGGTCCCTCTGGAGGTCAAAATTGTTATCCGATTTAAAAAAAACGTTTGATTATATCACCGTTCCATGGTTATGAAGGTTGAGTTCAAATTTCGTGAAAATCGGACCAAAATTGACAGACAAAATGGCCGCCGTTTGTACGCGAATGGTGTGAAAATATGTTATATCAAGGTTGTGGACCTTATAGAGGTCACAATTTTGAACCGATTTTGATGAAACTTGACATGTATGTTTATAACTCAAAGATCTTGGTTCCTTTTGATATTTGCGCCCATCGGATCGTAACTTCCTGAATTATTTCCCCCCATTGTCCGAAAAATCGCCCTTTTTAGCTTGTGGTTCCTCTGGAGGTCAAAATTGTTATCCGATTTAAAAAAATGGTTAATTATATCACTATTCCATGGTTATGAAGGTTGAGTTCCAATTTCGTGAAAATCAGACCAAAATTGACGGACAAAATGGATGCCGTTTGTACGCGAATTGTGTGAAAATATGTTATATCAAGGTTGTGGACCTTATAGAGGTCACAATTTTGATTAAAATTGACATGTATGTTTATAACCCAAAGATCTTGGTTCCTTTCGATATTTGCGCCCATCGGATCGTAACTTCCTGAATTATGGCCCCTGATTGTCCGAAAAATCGCCCTTTTTAGCTTGTGGTTCCTCTGGAGGTCAAAATTGTTATCCGATTTAAAAAAACGTTTAATTATATCACCGTTCCATGGTTATGAAGGTTGAGTTCCAATTTCGTGAAAATCAGACCAAAATTGACGGACAAAATGGCCGCCGTTTGTACGCGAATGGTGTGAAAATATGTTACATCAATGTTGTGGACCTTATAGAGGTCACAATTTTGAACCGATTTTGATGAAACGTGACATGCATGTTTGGTTCCTTTCGATATTTGCGCCCATCGAATCATAACTTCCTGAATTATGTCCCCTGATTGTCCGAAAAATCGCTTTTGTTAGCTTGTGGTCCCTCTGGAGGTCAAAATTATTATCCGATTTAAAAAAACATTTGATTATATCACGGTTTCATGGTAAAGAAGTGAGAATTTGAATTTTGTGAAAATCGGACCAGAGTTGACGGATAAAATGGCCGCCGTCTGTACGCGAATTGTGTAAAAATATGTTATATCAAGGTTGTGGACCCTATAGAGGTCACAATTTTGAACTGATTTTGATGAAACTTGACATACATGTTTATAACCTAATGATCTTGGTTCCATTGCATATTTGCCCATATCGGATCGTAACTTCCTGAATCATGGCCCCTGATTGTACGAAAAATCACCCTTTTTAGCTTGTGGTCCCTCTGGCCGCCGTTTGTACGCGAATAGTGTGAAAATATGTTATATCAAGGTTGTGGACCTTATAGAGGTCACAATTTTGAACTGATTTTGATGAAACTTGACATGTATGTTTATAACCCAAAGATCTTGATTCCTTTCGATATTTGCGCGCATCGGATCGTAACTTCCTGAATTATGGCCCCTGATTGTCCAAAAAATCGCCCTTTTTAGCTTGTGGTCCCTCTGGAGGTCACAATTATTATCTGATTTAAAAAAACGTTTGATTATATCATAGTTACACCGTAGTTATGGGTGAGTTTGAATTATGATTTTCTGATGATTACTTAAAATGCAACAACTCTTGTTGACTGCCCGGACGATTTGGCTGCTGTGTGGGCGTATGTTTCGTTGCCTGGCAACCTATTTTTAGCTTGTGGTCCCTCTGGAGGTCAAAATTGTTATCCGATTTAAAAAACTGTTTGATTATATCACCATTCCATGGTTATGAAGGTTGAGTTAGAATTTCGTGAAAATAGGACCAAAATTGACGGACAAAATGGCCGCTGTTTGTACGCGAATTGTGTGAAAATATGTTATATCAAGGTTGTGGACCTTATAGAGGTCACAATTTTGAACCGATTTTGATTAAAATTGACATGTATAGTTATAACCCAAAGATCTTGGTTCCTTTCGATATTTGCGCCCATCGGATCGTAACTTCCTGAATTATGGCCCCTGATTGTCCGAAAAATCGCCCTTTTTAGCTTGTGGTTCCTCTGGAGGTCAAAATTGTTATCCGATTTAAAAAAACGTTTGATTATATCACTGTTCCATGGTTATGAAGGTTGAGTTCGAATTTCGTGAAAATCGGACCAAAATTGACGGACAAAATGGCCACCGTTTGTACGCGAATGGTGTGAAAATATGTTATATCAAGGTTGTGGACCTTATAGAGGTCACAATTTTGAACCGATTTTGATGAAACGTGACATGCATGTTTATAACCCAAAGATCTTGGTTCCTTTAGATATTTGCGCACATCGAATCATAACTTCCTGAATTATGTCCCCTGATTGTCCGAAAAATCGCTTTTGTTAGCTTGTGGTCCCTCTGGAGGTCAAAATTATTATCCGATTTAAAAAACCGTTTGATTATATCATGGTTTCATGGTAATGAAGAGAGAATTTGAATTTTGTGAAAATCGGACCAGAGTTGCCGGATAAAATGGCCGCCGTCTGTACGCGAATTGTGTAAAAATATGTTATATCAAGGTTGTGGACCCTATAGACGTCACAATTTTGAACTGATTTTGATGAAACTTGAAATACATGTTTATAACCTAATGATCTTGGTTCCATTGCATATTTGCCCATATCGGATCGTAACTTCCTGAATCATGGCCCCTGATTGTACGAAGAATCACCCTTTTTAGCTTGTGGTCCCTCTGGACACTAGGAACCGGGTATCATTCAGATTTGATGAAAAAAGGTAAGAAACTGAGCTTACCATCTAGAATCTAATACACATATTCAGTTAATAGATTGCCATCCAGAAAGTGTTAAATACCATCAAGATCATCAAAAACCGCCCAGTTTGTGCTACCATTTAGTTTAAGAAATACCGTTTAGTTTTGACATCCATCATCTAGTTTATGACCATTTAGCTTAGTTTTGATATTGGTCATCCAGTTTATAACCCTTTAGTTTCATAAACTAGACAAATGATGTCAAACTAAATGGTAGCACAAACAGGGCGGTTTTTGATGAATCTTGATGGTATTTAACACTTTCTGGATGGCAATCTATTAACTGAATATGTGTATTAGATTCTAGATGGTAAGCTCAGTTTCTTACCTTTTTTCATCAAATCTGAATGATACCCCGGTCCCTAGCTGGAGGTCACAATTATTATCTGATTTAAAAAAACGTTTGATTATATCACAGTTACACCGTAGTTATGGGTGAGTTTGAATTATGATTTTCTGATGATTACTTAAAATGCAACAACTCTTGTTGACTGCCCGGACGATTTGGCTGCTGTGTGGGCGTATGTTTCGTTGCCTGGCAACCTATTTTTTGCATTTTTTTCCAAACATCAGAAATTATTTCGACTACTTCCGGTTTACGGATCGTTGTTGAAATTGCTTTAAAAAAAGGTCTGACTATATAGCTTTATGTACCAGAGCTTACAGAAATATCGGATTATTCTTTCCAAAAAATATAAGGGTTCGGGAAATGGCAGAAAATTCGAAAAAAATCGAAAAATAAAGGGTGATAACTCCGAATGAAACTTATATTTCTGGAATCGGATGGTCTTCAGGTATCCAAAAATGTAGGTCAAATTTGAAAATTTTGAAAAATAACAAAAATGTCTCTTTTGTCTCTTTTTTTCAGTTTTCGAACGCTAGAAGTCAGCGACGAAGTTTCGAAATTTCGAAATTTTCAACTGCTATCGTCCGAGAAAATAGGTACAGAATTGACGAATCTACGGCCGTTTTTTAATTTTTGGGTTCCGCATGAAATTCGGTCACTTCCGGTCTGCGCAGAAGTTTCAAAAGTGATTTAATGAGTAGCCACCACCTAGTTTCCCGATAGAATATTTGGTTCCAGATCGATATCTGTTTTCGATCATAGAGAAATAGGCTCCCGCGATAAATAATAATAATAATTTTAGTAAAAACAAGAGTCTTTCAGACAAAGTCAGAAAGCCTAACTAGACCTGCAGACCTGCAGTGCTGAATCGGCTTTCAGGAATCAGACAGGAAATGCGTCATACAATAGCCGATCCATCGAGCTACCAAACGATATTGTAGTTGTTATGATTCAGTGACACCCTCTATCAGATTTGTAAGTAATATTTGCTTGCGAATACACCGGTCAAAATTGTAAAATCTGGCAAAATTACTTCACTTCCGGTGCCAAAAGAAATCATTATCGGTAACAAATAAGTTGAGAATTCGCGATTGAGAATTGTTTTATACACATCAGGCAATAAATAATAAACTTAGAACCCATAAACTGAAATTAAAAAGGTAAAAAACTTAAAGGGAGACAAAATATATCTCAAATTAACCGGCACTACCGAGATGAGAGAAATGGGGTTTAACGTCGACTAGACACAAACTGTGTCATTTCGGGACTAGCATGGTTTAATTTTATATCAATAATTCCTGTGTAAAATATCATCAAAAAATATTCATAAATAAAAAAGGTTTTCGTAAAAGAATTAATTTTTTTCAAAATATCGAACATTTTTTCGACTACTTCCGGTTTTTGGATCATTGTCGGGATAGTTTTAACAAGTTGTTCAGATACTTAACTTTCTGTCACAGAAGTGTCAGAAACATCTATTCACTAGTTTTTTGTAAAAAAGATAAATAAAAGTACACTTTCAATAATTAAACGATTTTTCAACTTTTTTCAAAGATTGAGTCCATTTTTGGACCCCTTATATTATTTCAAACCTTTTCCTTTTGGATTCACGCCACAGACCACCGATATGACTCTGCGTTAAAAAAGTTTCAGAAAAATCGTACCATTGAGGTGCCATATAATAGTCGATTAATGGGGCTATCCATAGACACTTTACTTCTTTTGGTCCGGTAATATCTGACCGAGATATTCAGCTTTTCGCAAGAACGCAAACCTTTTTTTCCATTTTTTGAATACTTCCGGTATGGTGATTAGTGTCGAGATAGTTTTAATAACCGGTTTGGGCAATTAAATAGCCGCAGGGCTCTGTAAGGATATATTACATTATCTAATCAGATAAAATACACCTGAGAAATCTTATGTTCAAAAGTGCCAAAAATGCAAAAATATCGAAATATCTTAAATTAAATTTCAATACATATTATACATCGTTAGAATCGGATTTAGGTCAGCTATCTGAATGTGTAACCATTTTTTGAAAATCTGTTAAAATAAACAAATAATAGAGCATTTTCCAAAATTTGACGATTTTTCGATTTTCCGTCCCGTTTTTATCCAATTCCAGACATTTCAAAGTCTTATTAGATGGCTTCATGCAAAATACCTCCAAAAGGACTCTCGATAGAAAAAATTGTAGGTTAAGTTTTCGAGATACAGGCGTCCAAAAACGCTCCAAATCAGAAAATACTTGATTTTCAGCGTGCCATATTTTGCTTCCTGCTCATCGTATCCGTACGAATTGGGTATCATTCAGTGGTCCAATCACCGCCCGACCAAATGATACCTTAATTTGTTTAATCCGTTGATATCGGACGGAGAAATTGTGTTTTTACCCAAAACACCAATTTTTCACGTTTTTTTCAAAATATAGCATATTATTTCGACTACTTCCGGTTTACGGATTGTTGTTGAAATTGCTTTAAACGTTGGTTTGACTATATAGCTTTATGTTCCAGGAATTTCAGAAACGTCGATCCGGCCGTAAAACAAAACTTAAGCTCACAAAATGTGACGAAAATTCGAAAAAAATCGAAAAATAAAGGGTGATAACTCTGAATGAAACTTATATTACTGGAACCGGATTGCCTTCAGGTATCCAAAAATGTAGGTCAAATTTGAAAATTTTGAAAAATAACAAAAAATGTGTCTTTAACAACGTATTTTCATTTTTCGAACGCTAGAAGTCAGCGGCGAAGTTTTGAATTTGCAAAATTTTCAACTGCTATCGTCCGAGAAAAGACTTAAGGTTTCCGAAAATGTAATTTGTATGAAAATAGGTACAGAATTGACAAATCTACGGGTGCGTTTTTTAATTTTTTGGCGCCGCACGAAATTCAGCCACTTCCGGTCTGCGCAGAAGTTTCAAATACAGTCGATCAGGTGGCCACCATATGGTTTCCTGATAGAAAATTATGTCCCAGATCTGTATCTGTTACAGACATTGAGAAATAGGCTCCCCCGAAAAATAAAATAATAATAACTAGACCTGCAGACCTGCAGTGCTGAATCGGCTTTCAGGAATCAGACAGGAAGTGCGTCATACAATAGCCGATCCATCGAGCTACCAAACGATACTGTAGTTGTTATGATTCAGTGACACCCTCTGTCAGATTTGTAAGTAATATTTGCTTGCGAATACACCGGTCAAAATTGTAAAATCTGGCAAAATTACTTCACTTCCGGTGCCAAAAGAAATCATTATCGGTAACATATAAGTTGAGAATTCGCAATTGAAAATTGTTTTATACATATCAGGCAATAAATAATGAACTTAGAACCCATAAACTGAAATTAAAAAGGTAAAAAACTTAAAGGAAGACAAAATATATCTCAAATTAACCGGCACTACCGAGATGAGAGAAATGGACGAGACACAAACTATGTCATTTCGGGACTAGCATGGTTTAATTTTATATCCATAATTCGCTTGCGTAAAATAGACCATTCATCTAGCTACCAAATGATACTTTAATTGTTTTGATTCAGTGACCAATTGTTTTACTGTATTTTCTTTTCTTTCTTTTTTTTAAACTTTTTTGTGTTTTTTCCCATATACCTGACATTTTTTCGACTACTTTCGGTTTTTTGATCATTGTCGGGATAGCTTTAACAAGTTGTTTAGATACTTAACTTTCTGTCCCTGAAGTGTCAGAAACATCTATTCAGTAGTTTTTTGTAAAAAAGATAAAAAACACTTTCAATAATTAAACGATTTTTCAACTTTTTTCAAAGATTGAGTCCATTTTTGGGCCCCTTATATTATTTCAAACCTTTTCCTTCTGGATTCACGCCACAGACCACCCATATGACTCTGTGTTAAAAAAGTTTCAGAAAAATCGTAGGCATCGTTTTCGAGAAAAAGACGTCCAAAAAGGTTCCAAAAACGGAAAATACTAGATTTTTGGCGTACCATTATTTATTTTCTAACCATCAAAATCGTACCATTGAGATGCCATATAATAGTCGATTAATGGGGATATCCATAGACACTTTACTTCTTTTGGTCCGGTAATATCTGACCGAGAAATTCAGCTTTTCGCAAGAACGCAAATTTTTTAGACCTTTTTTTCCATTTTTTGAATACTTCCGGTATGGTGATTAGTGTCGAGATAGTTTTAATAACCGGTTAGGGCAATTAAATAGCCGCAGGGCTCTGTATGGATATATTACATTATCTAATCAGATAAAATACACCTGTGAAATCCTATGTTCAAAAGTGCCAAAAATGCAAAAACATCGAAATATCGAAAATTAAATTTCAGTATTTCAATACATATTATACATCGTTAGAATCGGATTTAGGTCCGCTATCTGAATGTGTAACCATTTTTTGAAAATCTGTTAAAATAAACAAATAATAGAGCATTTTCCAAAATTTGACGATTTTTCGACTTTTTTTGATTTTCAGTCCCTTTTTTCTCCCATTCCAGACATTTGAAAGTCTTTTTGGATGGCTTCATGCAAAATACCTCCAAAAGGACTCTCGATAGAAAAAATTAAAAAAAAATTGTTGGTTAAGTTTTCGAGATACAGGCGTCCAAAAACGCTCCAAATCAGAAAATACTTGATTTTCAGCATGCCATATTTTGCTTCCTGCTCATCGTATCCGTACGAATTGGGTATCATTCAGTGGTCCAATCACCGCCCAACCAAATGATACCTTAATTTGTTTAATCCGTTGATATCGGACGGAGAAATCGTGTTTTTACCCAAAACACCAATTTTTCACATTTTTTTTAAAATATCGCATATTATTTCGACTACTTTCGGTTTACGGATTGTTGTTGAAATTGCTTTAAACGGTGGTTTGACCATATAGTTTTATGTTCCAGGAATTTCTGAAACGTCGATCCGGCCGTAAAACGAAACTTAAGCTCACAAAATGTGAAGAAAATTCGAAAAAAATCGAAAAATAAAGGGCAATAACTCTGAATGAAACTTATATTACTGGAACTGGATTGCCTTCAGGTATCCAAAAATGTAGGTCAAATTTGAAAATTTTGAAAAATAACAAAAAATGTGTCTTAACATATTTTCATTTTTCGAACGCTAGAAGTCAGCGGCGAAGTTTCGAAATTGCAAAATTTTCAACTGTTATTGTCCGAGAAAAGACTCAAGGTTTCCGAAAATGTAATTTGTATGAAAATAGGTACAGAATTGACGAATCTACGTCTGTTTTTTAATTTTTTGGCACCCCACGAAATTCAGCCACTTCCGGTCTGCGCAGAAGTTTCAAATACAGTCGATCAGGTGGCCACCATATGGTTTCCTGATAGAAAATTATGTCCCAGATCTGTATCTGTTACAGACACTGAGAAATGGGCTCCCCCGAAAAATAAAATAATAATAATAAATAATAATTTAAGTAATCACAATAGGCTTTCAGACAAAAGTCTGAAAGCCTAATGATAATTTTAACAAAAACAATAGTGTTTCACACAAGCTTCGCAGTGTGAAACCCTAATAATTTTAACAAAAACAATAGTGTTTCACACAAGCTACGCAGTGTGAAACCCTAATAATAATTTTAACAAAAACAATAGTGTTTCACACAAGCTTCACAGTGTGAAACCCTAATAATTTTAGTAATCACAATAGGCTTTCAGACGAAAGTCTGAAAGCCTAATAATAATTTTAACAAAAACAATAGTGTTTCACATAAGCTTCGCAGTGTGAAACCCTAATAATTTTAACAAAAACAATAGTGTTTCACACAAGCTACGCAGTGTGAAACCCTAATAATAATTTTAACAAAAACAATAGTGTTTCACACAAGCTTCGCAGTGTGAAACCCTAATAATTTTAGTAATCACAATATGCTTTCAGACAAAAGTCTGAAAGCCTAATAATTTTAACAAAAACAATAGTGTTTCACACCAGCTTCGCAGTGTGAAACCCTAATAATTTTAACAAAAACAATAGTGTTTCAATTTTAACAAAAACAATAGTGTTTCACACAAGCTTCGCAGTGTGAAACCCTAATGATTTTAGTAATCACAATAGGCTTTCAGACGAAAGTCTGAAAGCCTAATAATAATAATTTTAGTAATCTCAATAAGCTTTCAGATGAAAGTCTGAAAGCCTAATAATTTTAGTAATCTCAATAGGCTTAAGACTAATAATAATTTTAACAAAAACAATAGTGTTTCACACAAGCTTCGCAGTGTGAAACCCAAATAATTTTAGTAATCACAATAGGCTTTCAGACGAAAGTCTGAAAGCCTAATAATTTTAACAAAAACAATAGTGTTTCACACCAGCATCGCAGTGTGCAACCCTAATAATTTTAACAAAAACAATAGTGTTTCAATTTTAACAAAAACAATAGTGTTTCACACAAGCTTCGCAGTGTGAAACCCTAATAATTTTAGTAATCACAATAGTGAAAGCCTAATAATAATAATTTTAGTAATCTCAATAAGCTTTCAGATGAAAGTCTGAAAGCCTAATAATTTTAGGAATCTCAATAGGCTTAAGACTAATAATAATTTTAACAAAAACAATAGTGTTTCACACAAGCTTCGCAGTGTGAAACCCTAATTATCTTCATCAGCAGAATTACACCTAGGGCACTCTTTTGTTACACTAATAAAATGGTAGAATAGGTGATTGTTTAAATTACTAGCTTTATTCCTTAATTGGCAATGGATAATATTCTCTTTCCTATTTCCAGTATTATAATATTGTGGTGGTCTAATTACAGGATACACATGCAAGGCTCTACATGGCGACTAAAACACTCGCCATGGCAACCAAATATATTTTCTGGCTAGTTAAAATTTTCACTTGAGTCGCCAGCTGGCGACTGTAAGTTTTTTTTCTCGTTTTAAAATAATTACAAAGTTTTTTTACAAAATGGAATTTGTTTATTCAGCGCTTCGTAAAACCGGAACTTACTAGGGGAAATAACTCCAATTTAACGACATTATTTACGACATTCATATATTTTCTTACCATGTGCCGAAAATCATTCTAACTTCTAACTTATGGCAATGTATACAAAATGGCCGACTACGCATGTAGTTGACCCATATTTCTAACCCATACATTAAAGTTATTCCCTATATATTATCAAAATGCATAAAAAACAAAATCTTTTAAGCTCTTTCTTTAAAAAAAAGGAAGATTCCTCTCTAACACAGTCTTCTGACGGAAATCTATCCGGTAGTGGCAGTAGTTCAACTACGAGTCAAAGTGACCTTGTTGTTACTGACACTACTGACATCGTTACGTCTAGTGCTTCGAGTTCTAATGTTACTTCCACAGTAGCATCAATAGGAAATCATCAGGGAGTAGTCATAGAAACGCAGACTAAAATTAAAATTTATTTAAATCAAAACTGGTGTTCTTTTTTCTGCATTGTTTTATATTTAGCATTATGATAAAGATTAAAAAAAACAACGCGTAATATCTAGTAGTGATTTACGTTACAGACTACAGTTAATAGCATTGTAATTTCTGGCTACTAAAATTTTGGTGCTGGCTAGTAAATTTTTAGCATTTAGTAGCCAGTGAAGACTAAATTTTCCATGCCCATATTGACCCGCGTAGTTCAAGTTTGTCTGCCATTTTTGTCCCACAAACAGACAAGGTCGTGCTCTGTGGGAAGTTTCTTACTTCTACATTTATCGTCCAAATGGTATCACTGAGAAATAGGTTAGGGTTAAACTGTACGTTTGCGGCATTAAAAATGATCCCAAAGTGTCAATAAGTACGTTTGCCTCATAAAAAAATAAATTTCGGATTATAACTCCTCATTATGGCTTAAAATCTCTAGATAAGGTGTGTTAATTAACAAGGGTGAAAAATGGACTGCAAGGCGAGTTAATTATCAGTAGGGTTGAACAACTCTCGGACGGTGCGTTTTCTGTACTGAGTGTGTTAAGTAACCGACGGGTTAAAAACGAATGACACGGTATGTATTGTTTAATTGGTGTGTTTTCTCGATAGTTGTTATAACTGCGCCAAAAGGGTATAATCAAGGACCAACAGGCTTTATCTGGCGGGTGAGTGTTAAATCAAAACTTGGGAAGGAAAATTAATTACGATTTTTAATTCGCCGGTGTGTTTTACCCATAAAGGTCTTTGTATAAGTACAGGTCTTCATATTTGGAGTTGTACGGGGCCGTTTCTTCATTGCGTCTTTTGTATTTGTTGATGAACATAAGACTCAGTACTGTTTTATAGTCACGCCATTTATAAAATTGCATAATAAAATATAAATATGGACCTTCATCTGTCGTAAAATGGCGAAAACAATGTCGTCATTTATAAGTATCTAGCAGTCAGACCCCAATTTGAATATATCCGGGTACATAGCGATAATCTAAATTTACCGCATGTCTATATATTCTTTTGTTCTGACAATTTATTGTTTTGCGTGTTTAAATGGGTACCTCGTAAACGGTAGCTCGTTGCCAGTTTATTGTTTTGCATGTTGAAATGGGTACCGTGCAACCCGTAACTCATGGCCAGTTTATTGTTTTGCGTGTTGAAATTAGTACAACGTACGTAACTCGTATTTATTTCATTGCATCTTTTAATAGATAAAGACAAACGTTCAACGAGTTTGCAATTTTATTTATTATTATAAACAAAACAACTCTAGAAATGTTAGCAATTCAATAATAATTATTATATAGCCAGCGTTGGATGGACAGATAAAGTAGTGATTAGTACCACGTAACTCATTCCCAGCGTATTGCTTGGACTGATCGCTTGGCACCCCCTTAAATAAAACCACAGAAACCTGTGAAAAACAAACAACAAAGCCAAGTGGTGCGTAAAAACTTATTACTGAATCACCATTAATTATTTGATTGTCTGCAACACAATAGGAAAAAACTATATTTATATCAATAACATATACTTTATACAGTTACAATAAAATGCTTCTCCGTCAGAATAAAATCGAGTTAAAACTGGAGGTCAAGCGATTGGTAGCTCTAAAAATGATTTAAGGAAATTATGATTAAGCATAGAACTAAATTCTATGGATTAAGCAATAATATGTAAATTTACAGTAGAGTAAATATGATCAATTGAGTGGTAATTAAAACAGCAGGCCTAAAATATAAATTTATAATAGAATGCAGATAAACAATAACAATGATCATTTGATCGCTGTAATTATCATTTGCGGAAAATGTACATGTGGGTTTTAATTTTTATACGCCCACATTTTCATGTGGACGTATTATGTTGTCGCCCCTGTCCGTCCGGACGTCCGTCCGTCCGTCCACAATTTGTTTGTGGACTCTCTACAGGTCACAATTCTTATCTGATTTTGACGAAACTTGAAATATAGGTTTATCCCCATAAGATCTCGGTTCCTTTCGATATTGGCATGTATTGGATCGGAACTTCATGGATTATGGCCCCTGATTGTACGAAATATCATGTTTTTAGCTTGTGGACCCTATGGAGGTCACAATTTTGAACCGATTGTGATGAAACTTGACATGCATGTTTATAACCCCAAAATCTTGGTTCCTTTCGATATTTGCGGTCATTGGATCGTAACTTCCTGAATTATGGCCCCTGATTGTCCGAAAAATCGCCCTTTTTAGCTTGTGGTCCCTCTGGAGGTCAAAATTAATATCCGATTTAAAAAAACGTTCGATTATATCACCGTTACATGGTAATGAAGGCTCTGTTCGAATTTCATGAAAATCAAACCAAAATTGACGGACAAAATGGCCACCGTTTGTACGCGAATAGTGTGAAAATATGTTATATCAAGGTTGTGGACCCTATAGAGGTCACAATTTTGAACAGATTTTGTTTAAACTTGACATGCATGTTTATAACCCGAAGATCTTGGTTCCTTTCGATATTTGTGCTCATTGATTCGTAACTTCCTGAATTATGGCCCCTGATTGTACGAAAAATCACCCTTTTTAGCTTGTGGTCCCACTGGAGGTCAAAATTATTATCCGATTTAAAAAAACGTTTGATTATATCACCGTTACATGGTAATGAAGATCGAGGTAAAATTTTGTGAAAATCGGACCAAAATTGACAGACAAAATGGCCGCCGTTTGTACGCGATTAGTGTGAAAATACGTTATTTATAGGTTGTGGACCCTATAGAGGTTACAATTTTGAACCGATTTTGATGAAACTTGACATGCATGTTTATAACCCAAAGATCTTGGTTCCTTTCGATTCTTGTGCATATCGGATTGTAACTTCCTGAATTATGGCCCCGGATTGTGCGAAAAATGACCTTTTTTTTAACTTTTGGCCCCTCTGGGGTCAGAATTATTATCCCATTTAAAAAAACTTTTGATTATATCACCGTTACATCGTAATGAAGGTTGAGGTCGAATTTCGTGAAAATCGGACCAAAATTGACAGCTGTTCTTGTCAGGCCATCCATCCTTCATCACTAACAAGGGGAAACCACGCCAGAAAATCTAGATGAACTTTGTCACCCAATGCAGGGATCAAACACCTAACCTCAAGGCTACCGAGCCAGCATCTTACCCACTTAGCAACATGATCCCCAGTCGAATTTGAAGCCTACTGAAATGAACCTTTATAACCCAAAGATCTTAATTCATTTCGATATTTGCACATAGGAAAAATCACTTTTGGTATTGCTTGTTCTCTATCCATCTCTCGAAAATGTGGGCGTATCCTGCCTGGCAGTGCCAGCCTATCTTTATAGTATAATTGGCATAATTTGTTACTGATGAAATTGAGACAACGAATCTTTTACGCATACCGTAAGGATTTTTATTGTCGTTTCCGAAATCTATAAATGTCTGGCTTGGGTTTTGATCTATACATCGTTAATGGACAAAATAAAAAAAAAGTCATTTTCTTTTGCGTTTACAAGCGGGGTCGACAACAAGAGGCATCACAGAAAAGCCCGCATTGGGGATTGACGGTGCCATAAACTGGGTTGCACTGGGCTTCTCGCCTGGAAGTCGAATTTCCGTCTACTGTGGTTCATTTGGAATGTAAAATATACAACCAATAACGATGTTATTTGAAATTATATGTTATCGGCATGGCCATGGAATGGGTCAGAAACGTGCGTACAACGAACGGGTCGGAGTAGCGAAGATTCTCGAGTGAGAAAACGGTGGTCATTTGTTTCATTACTTCCGCCAAAATGTGCTAAGGTGAACGCTGCGTTTATTAAACAAATTTATTATTAAAATTAAAAACGAAAATCAAAAGGTGAAAACTTGAAATGACCAAGTGACAAGTAAAAAAATATTTCTAAAACTTTACAAACATTTCTACCCCTGACTTAGTGGAATAAACTGTAACAATTGCCAAATTCCAACTAACTACATGTGTATCAGCTAATCCATTACATCACAGGTTTCCTGTGCCTCGTCTGTCAACATCAAAGAGCAGAGCAAACTGTGCGTCGCCTGACAACATCAAAGGGCTATTCCGTGTGAAAAGCTTGCATGAATCGACAGTACTGTAAAACAAAGGCTGGATTCACAATCACAGAAACCTGTGGTTTTAGCAGGCCCTGAGATTTGACAATCGAGATTAGAATATATCAGATAATCAAATTGGAACTAAGTATAAAACACGTTGTATCATCATGAAATGAAATGCGTATAAGAACGCATATATGTAACTACATGTAGGCCTACACCAGGTATAAATCCATATGAAGACCTACACTAAACAAAGACTGATCTGCATAAAACAGATGTTTGATGTTTATGAAAGAAAAGACTGCCCCTAAAATTATAAAATCTTTATTATTTAAATCAACCATGCACAAATCTTATATAATCAACCGAATCAAATCCTAGTCAAACTGACCCAAATAGATGGTGTCGAAATAAATCGGGTAACGGGTGTTGAACCAGCTCGATGTCGAAACAACTTGTTCCCGTAAGTTCACATATTGACTTATGATTGAAAGTATACATTGGAGGCTGAGCCGTTGGGGCCAAAATGATCCCGTGGATCCAGCAAAAATTATAAAACTTTTGAACGATAGATCTGCTCCCGATAGAACTAGACGATATTAATACTTGGGATGTGTTGCGAACATTTAAATAGTTCATCAATAACACCGCCTATATTTCTTACCATTTTCTAAAATACAATATTAGAGCACTGGTATCTTGTATATGCTGTCAAACTGGGGAAAGTATTTCCATCTTTTTGTTCTGGTTGATTGATCAGAATGTTTGAAAACGTTGACCTATATAGGTGTTATGTAATGCGGTTTATAGAGTTTAGACACAGGCACTTGATTGGTGTCATAAAGTAATAAACTAATTAACAAGTTACATGGATTATTTATTTCAACTAAAATGTGTATTACAATTACAGTTGTTAATTTTGTTTATAGATTAATTAATTAAATGTTTTTGATAACTTAAAAAATCGTGCAAAATGAAAAATAAGGTAATTTATGTTTAAAACTTTTATGGCATGTAAATAGAATACATAGACGCGTGCATAGTAAAATTTACGACAACCAGTAACTCACTCTTGATACTGGCGTATCTTTTTTATGGAATAATCTACCATTTACTTAGTTGCATATAACTATATTTTCTCTAAAAAAAAGGATATTTAAAACAAAGTCATTTAACCTGGCTTTTAATATTTTTTTATATGATTAAATTGTCACTTTGTAAAGCGTCCCTAAACAAGTTATAAAGAGCACACTATAATTATATATGCACGTGTAGTGTATCCGTTCTTAAACTTTAATATGTATTAACAGTAACAAAATTTCGATTTATAGTATTACTATTACTATTTATTTGCAAAACATCTCCCCGATGTTGATAATAAATTATATTTGAATTATTTCTCCGTGCCAGTTGGAAACATAATTGTCTAAGGTCTAATTGAACCGTGAAGTTTAAATTAAGTATCAAATCGAATTAGGAAACAGGTAAATGTATTTTTTCATAGAATAACAATGCTGTTTGTTTCAAATCTACATTGGACTATTCACGATCTATTTATTGTGATTTATATTTGATATCTGTGAATGATATCCGACTATCATAAAGATAGGTTGCCAGGCAACGAAACATACGCCCACAGCAGCTAAATCGTCCGGGCAGTCAACAAGGGTTGTCGCATATTTTTACTTTTTTTGGTAATGAAACATTTGTAATACACTAAAATCTGATTAAGAGTAACAACCCATTATGTAATTATCTGAAAATCATAAGAATTTGTTTGCTTTTTATAAAGTTTTGCCCCACGCTAACAATTAGTATAGGAATCATTTAACATGGATTTAGCTGTTCAGTTATTGTAATTCAATGAAAGTCAAAATACTTGTTCGTTTTCAACACCTTAAACTCTGTGTATCAATCTGAAATCAATCGGATGATAAGTTTGGCATCTATAGCGTCACAAGGTTTTTTGAAGTGATCAAGGGAGATAACTCTGGAAGTAATTACTTGAAATTGATGAAAATCAGTAGGCTTCTTCGTCTCATGACCTTAAACAGTGTGTGTAAATTTAAAGGCAATCGGATATTAACTTTGGCTTCTAGAGCATCCAGTCCACAGGAGTTTTTGATGTGATCAAGGGCCATAACTCTGGTAATAATTATCAGAGATCGCTGAAAATCAATAGGCTTATTCGTCTCATAACCTTAAACACTGTGTATAAATTTAAAGTGAATCAGATATTAACTTTGGCCTCTAGAGCATCCACAAGATTTTTTGAAGTGATCAAGGGCCACAACTCTGGCACTAATTGTCAGAAATCGCTGAAAATTAATAGGCTTCTTCGTCTCATGACCTTAAACACTGTGTATGAATTTAAAGTCAATCGGATATTAACTTTGGCCTCTAAAGCATCCACAAGATTTTTTGAATGATCCAGGGCCATAACTCTGGCACTAATTATCGGAAATCCCTGAAAATCTATAGGCTTCTTCGTCTTATGACCTTAAACACTGTGTATGAATTTAAAGTCAATCGGATATTAACTTTGGCTTTTAGAGCGTCCACAAGATTTTTTGAAGTGATCAAGGGCCATAACTCTGGCACTAATTATCGGAAATCGATGAAAATCAATAGGCTTCTTCGTCTTATGAGCTTAAACACTGTGTATAAATTTAAAGTCAATCGGATATTAACTTTGCCCTCTAGAGCTTGTGGACGACGGACGGACGGGGGCGACGACAATATACGACCACATTTCAATGTGGGTGTATAAAAAGGGCCCTTTAAAAATTAACATCTAATAACGAGATATATGTTCATTCAGAAAGTATTCAGATATATTATATTATCTGCTAGCTATTATAAACTTACAATACACACAAACAGAGTAAGCTATATGATCAACGCTTCCCGAAGAGCTACCAATTTATCAGAATTTTCAAAGAAAAAATTGCCAAATGTTATAGTTTATTATTAGTATCGTCTCAAATAAAGCAACCAAACAGTTTTCCAGTACGTGCGAATAAGCTCGTTCATGCCTTTACATGTAAACAGAAGTGTTGCTTTGATCAAGGAAATGTAATTGAGATTGTCGAATCTGCACGGACAACGCATGAACCAGAGAGACGTGAAGTCTGAAGTGCCAATGGATGGGTTGACATTTGAATTATATTATTTTTTGGATCATGAATACGGTTACATGGTACAAATTTGAAGACACAAATAATAACTTGTCGGAAGACGAGATTTAGTATATATTTACGAGAATAAGTATATTTACGAGAATAAGTATATTTACATACGGTAAAGTTACAAGTTTAGTTCTGGAATTAGGATCGTTGGAGTGTATGCAATGTAAATTTAGTGAAAAGCTAAAGTAAAGTTTAAATACCATTTGTGTGGGAATTACCACTGTTCGGTTGGTTGTTGTGTCGTAATATTTATCAACATGGAGATTTCTGTTTTATGGATATTGCTATTGAAGGTAAGATGGGGCCCGGGACATACCAACTGGGACCGTACTAGTATGTACTCCGCCCCTTGCTTTAAGTGCCTGGGATGTTTTCCTCCGGGATTTTTTTTTTAAAATTCGGATTAATTTCAATGCAACTGAGACAATTTAGGCAGCAGTTTCATTGACGTTTAGAATTCGTTGACAATTTGAGTTTTTTAAGCTCCGTCCGGGATAGAATTGGGGGGGGGGGGGGCATTTGTCCCACCACTTTGCCGAGACTCGGTACGGGTTTGAAAGGAGAAAGAAACCACTACCTGAAGAAAAGAAAAATGAAGGAACAAACGAATAAGTAAATATACACAGACGGAAAATTTAGCTTACTCGCTGTGTACCCGGGGATATTTAAATTTTGGATTCTGTGTGGGATATCTATATAATTATGACGACATTATATTCACCTTTCCGCACATTTTTATTTCATTAAATGCAAATTTATATATAAATAACGTGAAAGTATAAAAGACTATAAAAAAAAAAGTAGTGTGTCTTATGTTCATCAACAAATACAAAAGACGCATTGAAGAAACGGCCCCGTACAACTCCACATATAAAGACCTGTCCTTATACAAAGACCTATTTGCGTAAAACACACCGGCGAATGAAAAATCGCACAGTAAAATTAATTTTCCTTCCGAAGTTTTGATTTAACACTCACACGTCAGATAATGCCTGTTGGTCCTTGATTATACCTTTTTGGCGCAGTTATAACAACTATCGAGAAAACACACCAATTAAACAATACACACCGTGTCATTCGTTTTTAACCCGTCGGTTAATTAACACACGCAGTACAGAAAACGCACGGTCCGAGAGTTGTTCAACCCTACCGATAATTAACTCGCCTAGCAGTCCATTTTTCACCCTTGTTAATTAACACACCTTATCTAGAGATTTTAAGCCATAATGAGGAGTTATAATCCGAAATTTATTTTTTTATGAGGCAAACGTACTTATTGACACTTTGGGATCGTTTTTAATGTGGCAAACGTACAGTTTAACCTTTACCTATTTCTCAGTGTATTACGCTGCGCGTGGGGAACTTGTAACAAACATGGACGAACGTTACCCCGAACGCCCTCATAGTGCAAAAATTTATACTTTTTCAGAAATCAAAGAAACAATTAGAAAAGTGTTTGCGTTGGATCAAGGGGATTCGGTCAGTTTATCAGTTTATCCCACCACCGTTTCAACCCGGGCTGTTTCATCCCAACCTAATTTTGTATCGGGCTGCTTCATCCCGGACTGTTTCATCCCCCTATAGTTGGCCCACTTATTGTTAAATAAACATGTCCTTTGTTATTTATTATTAAATAAACACTTAGTTGATTGTTATGGATTAGTAATAAAACATGCGGTGAGGGTTAAGTTGTATTTATACATTTTTAAGTAAGAAGCCAGATACATATCAATAAAACTACTGTATACCGTTCTTTCGAACTCATGGACATTAATATACACGTCCGTAATGAGATAATACATGTGCTTCTCATTTATCGACCACCATACTCAGACAAGCACAATTTTACAGTGAACTACTTTCTATCTGAATTCTCAACTCTCTTAGAGTCTGTAATTTTGGCCCCTGGCCGACTGGTGATTACAGGTGACTTTAATATCCACATAGACGATCAGACCTGTCCAGATGCAACTAACTTCATGGATCTAATCACATCACTTGGATGTGTGCAGCTTATCAGGAACCCTACACACAGTCAGGGCCACATTTTAGATTTGGTGATAACGCGGGCTGCTGATCTCTGTCTGTCAAATTTTGATATTGATAGTACCATGCCATCTGATCACGCTGCTGCTGGATATCCAGCGCCCACCAGTCAACAAAATCGCTAAAGAACACAGAGTCTTGGCTAATTTGGATAAATCAGTCTTCAAATCCTTGATTGCCCCTCCACTGAACCAGTTACAGTCTATTGCATGTGTGCACCAAAGCTCTAAATCCTATGCCACAGTTCTGAGGACCTCCCTGGACGAACTTGCGCCTATTCGTATTAAGACATTAGTTGATAAGCCACGCGCACAATGGTGGACTCCAGAATTGTTACAGGAAGGCAGAGATCTGCGTAAACTCGAGTCAAAGAAAATATCAAAAACTGCAACAGAAATTGACTGTCAGTTATTCAACAAAGCCCGTTCTGACTATCAAAAGCATCTTGATGACCTAAGGACTTTGTTTCACAGAGCTCGAATTGACGGGGCACCAAATCAAAAAGAAATTTTTAACATAATTGATGAAATGTCTGGTACAAACATGTCCTCTAGTCGAATTCTGCCTGATCTTGATAGCTGTATTTTACCACAGACCTTTATTGACTTCTTTACCGACAAAATTAGTAAAATTCGTGAAAAGTTTGTTGACTGCCCCCCTTACACTGACATTAATGTCCAACCCCAGTGTAATTTCTCTGCTTATGAGCCATTGAATGTTGATGATGTAATATCAGTGGTGTGTCGAATGAAGGGTAAGTCATGTGCTCTGGACCCAATTCCTACAAAACTACTAAAAGAGTGTCTGGATGAAATAGCACCAGCTTTGACGATTATTATAAATGATGTGCTCTCCTCTGGTATTTTCCCGGATGATTGTAAGGAGGCCATTGTAAGACCTCTGATTAAAAAGCCAAGTCTTGACCGTAATGCACTCAAAAGTTATAGACCAGTGTAAAATATTTCATTTTTGGCAAAATTGCTTGAAAAGATCATTTTATCTCAAATAATGGATTATCTCACTCGAAACTCACTGCTCGGTAAATTTCAGTCTGCTTATCGAGAGGGGCATAGCACTGAAACCGCACTCCTTAGAGTGCATAACGATGTTATGCTCGCTCTTGAGAAGCAAAAGGATGTAATTTTGTTACTTCTAGATCTATCAGCTGCCTTCGATACGATAGACCACGGTATTCTCATTGACAGACTGCGTTGTCGTGATGGAATTGACGAGACAGCCCTAGCGTTGCTGAATTCATATCTCAAGGGACACACGCAGAGAGTAGTGATCGGTTCAGTCGTGTCGGAGTCGAAACCTTTACATTTCGGTGTACCACAGGGATCTGTTTTAGGTCCTGTGCTTTTTTCATTATATTTGGCACCCATTGAGGATGTCATTAGTCGTCACGGACTAAACTGTGTAATTTATGCCGATGACACCCAACTGTACATCGTCTGTGACTCGCGCACTGACACTTCTTGTACTGCCCGTGTTGAGGCCTGTGTGGATGAGATTCGTCATTGGATGCGGGCAAATATGCTAGCATTGAATGACGATAAAACCGAACTTGTTTGGTTCTCATCTAAGTACAAGAGGGCTGCTGGGGCCTCGGGTGGTGTCCGGGTGGGTGACATCACAGTTCATCCTTCCGAAACCGTTCGCGATTTGGGTGTAATGATTGATTCAGGAGGTACCCTGGAGACTCACGTTGCCAGTCTGTGTAGGTCGGCATCCCATGCTCTGTGGAGAATAGGTAAACTTCGTAAGATTTTGGACTTGCAGACGACTGAAAAACTGATCCATGCTTTTGTGACATCTCGTTTAGATTATTGCAATAGTCTGCTTTTTGGCCTCCCTTCTAAGCAGATCAAGAAACTTCAACTTATTCAAAATTCGGCAGCTCGACTCGTGACCAAAACCAAGATGCGTGCACATATCACTCCTGTTCTGTACAGTCTTCATTGGCTCAAAGTTGATGCCCGCATCATCTTCAAAATTCTGTGCATCACATTCAAAGCAATAGATGGAGGTGCACCGGCCTACCTGACCGAGCTCGTGAGTGTCCGTGTGCCCACACATTCTTTACGAGATAATAAAGAAATTCAACTTAATCATCCAGTAGCCAGGACACTGAAAACGTACGGTGACAGATCTTTTACAGTCTGTGCACCACGGCTGTGGAATAGTCTACCAGATTCTATTCGTGCTATTAAAGTCTTTAACACTTTTAAATGTAAATTGAAAACTCATTTATTTCGCTCCACTTATTCCTAGTCTCCTTTCATTTTTATACGCCCACATTTTCATGTGGACGTATTATGTCGTCGCCCCTGTCCGTCTGGACGTCCGTCCGTCTGTCCGTCCACAATTTGTTTGTGGACTCTCTACAGGTCACAATTCTTATCCGATTTTGACGAAACTTGAAATATAGGTTTATCCCCATAAAATCTCGGCTGCTTTCGATATTGGCATGTATCGGATAGAAACTTCATGGATTATGGCCCCTGATTGTACGAAATATCATGTTTTTAGCTTGTGGACCCTATAGAGGTCACAATTTTAAACCGATTTTGATGAAACTTGACATGCATGTTTATAACCCCAAGATCTTGGTTCCTTTCGATATTTGCGCCCATCGGATCGTAACTTCCTGAATTATGGCCCCTGATTGTCCGAAAAATCGCCCTTTTTAGCTTGTGGTGCGTCTGGAGGTCAAAATTATTATCCGATTTAAAAAACCGTTCGATTATATCACCGTTACATAGTAATGAAGGTTGAGTTCAAATTTCGTGAAAATCGGACCAAAATTGACATACAAAATGGCCGCTGTTTGTACGCGAATAGTGTGAAAATATGTTATTTCAAGGTTGTGGACCCTATAGAGGTCACAATTTTGAACCGATTTTGATGAAACTTGACATGTATGTTTAAAAGCTAAAGATCTTGGTTCCTTTCTATATTTGCGACCATCGGATCGTAACTTCCTGAATTATGGCCCCTGATTGTCCGAAAAATCGCCCTTTTTAGCTTGTGGTCGCTCTGGAGGTCAAAATTATCATCCGATTTAAAAAACCGTTTGATTATATCACTGTTACATGGTAATGAAGGACGAGTTCAAATTTCGTGAAAATCGGACCAAAATTGACATACAAAATGGCCGCCGTTTATACGCGAATAGTGTGAAAATATGTTATTTCAAGGTTGTGGACCCTATAGAGGTCACAATTTTGAACCGATTGTGATGAAACTTGACATGTATGTTTATAAGCTAAAGATCTTGGTTCCTTTCTATATTTACGACCATCGGATCGTAACTTCCTGAATTATGGCCCCTGATTGTCCGAAAAATCGCCCTTTTTAGCTTGTGGTCGTTCTGGAGGTCAAAATTATCATCCGATTTAAAAAAACGTTTGATTATATCACCGTTA
The DNA here is from genome assembly GCA_963678685.1 of Patella ulyssiponensis. Taxonomy (NCBI): domain Eukaryota; kingdom Metazoa; phylum Mollusca; class Gastropoda; family Patellidae; genus Patella; species Patella ulyssiponensis. The sequence continues at coordinate 38,520,970 of OY783226.1, forward strand.
CATGGTAATGAAGGATGAGTTCAAATTTTGTGAAAATCGGACCCTGATGGACAGACAAAATGGCCCCTGTTTGTACGCGATCAGTGTAAAAAAATATGTTATATCAAGGTTGTGGACCCTATAGAGGTCACAATGTTGAACTGATTTTGATGAAACTTGACATTCATGTTTATAACCCGAAGATCTTGGTTCCTTTCGATATTTGCGCCCATCGAATCATAACTTCCTGAATTATGGCCCCTGATTGTACGATAAATCACCCTTTTTAGCTTGTGGTCCCACTGGAGGTCAAAATTATTATCTGATTTTAAAAAAACGTTTGATTATATCACCGTTACATGGTAATGCAGATTGAGTTCAAATTTTGTGAAAATCGGACCAAAATTGACAGACAAAATGGCGGCCGTTTGTACGCGATTAGTGTGAAAATATGTTATATCAAGGTTGTGGACCCTATAGAGGTCACAATTTTGAACCGATTTTGATGAAACTTGACATGCATGTTTATAACCCAAAGATCTTGGTTCCTTTCGATATTTGCGCCCATTGGATCGTAACTTCCTGAATTATGGCCCCTGATTGTCCGAAAAATGACCTTTTTTTTTTAGCTTGTGGTCCCTCTGCGGTCAGAATTATTATCCCATTTAAAAAACAGTTTGATTATATCACTGTTACATCGTAATGAAGGTTGAGGTCGAATTTCGTGAAAATTGAACCAAAATTGACAGCTGTCTTGTCAGGCCATCCATCCTTCATCACTAACAAGGGGAAACCATGCCAGAAAATCTAGATGAACTTTGTCACCCAATGCAGGGATCAAACACCCAACCTCAAGGCTGCCGAGCCAGCATCTTACCCACTTAGCAACATGATTCCCAGTCGAATTTGAAGCCTACTGAAATGCACCTTTATAACCCAAAGATCTTAATTCATTTCGATATTTGCACATATCATATTCTAACTTAATGATGTAGGAAAAATCACTTTCGGTATTGCTTGTTCTCTATCCATCTCTCGAAAATGTGGGCGTATCCTGCCTGGCAGTGCCAGCCTATCTTTTAGCTTGTGGTACCTCTGGAGGTCACAATTATTATCCGATTTAAAAAAACGTTCGATTATATCACCGTTACAGCCTAAGGAAGGATGAGTTCAATTTCGGGAAAATCGGACCAAAATTGCCATACAAAATGGCCGCCGTTTGTACGCGAATACTGTTAAAAAATGGTATATCAGTGTTGTGGGCCCTGTAGAGATCACAATTTTAATTCGATTTTGATGAAACTTGAAATTCGTGGTTATAACCCAAAGATCTTGGTTCCTTTCGATATTTGCGCATATCGGATCGTAACTTCCTGAATTATGGCCCCTGATTATACGCAAAATCGCCTTTTTTTAGCTTGTGATCCCTCTGGAGGTCACAATTATTATCCAATTTAAAAAAACGTTTGATTATATTACCGTTACACCGTAAGGAAGGTTGAGTTCGAATTTCGGGAAAATCGGACCAAAATTGACATACAAAATGGCCGTCGTTTGTACGCGAATACTGTTAAAAAATGGTATATCATGGTTGTGGACCCTGTATAGGTCACAATTTTAATTCGATTTTTATGAAACTTGAAATGCATGGTTATAACCCAAAGATCTTGGTTCCTTTCGATATTTGCGCATATCGGATCGTAATTTCCTGAATTATGGCCCCTGATTGTCCGAAAAATCGCCTATGGTCCCTCTGGAGGTCACAATTATTATCCGATTTAAGAAACGTTTGACTCTATCACCGTTTACACCCTACGGAAGGCTGAGTTCGAATTTCGAGAAAATCGGACCATAATTGCCAGACAAAATGGCCGCCGTTTGTACACATTTCTAGGTTGTGTACCGTCACACCATAAACATTGTCAGCTTCGAATTTCATGAATATCAGACTGAAACTGACCAACAAAACAGCTGCTCCCAAAACAGTATGAAATACAGGACTTAATGATGTAGGAAAAATCACTTTCGGTATTGCTTGTTCTCTATCCATCTCTCGAAAATGTGGGCGTATCCTGCCGGGCAGTGCCAGCCTATCTTTAAATTATTTTATACTACTCGTTTGTGCACTTTTTAAAGATTCTCTGTTTTATTCTATGTCGTTATTATTACTATTATTTTTATTGTTATACTGTACAGCGGGCTGAGATAAATTTGTATGTAGTCTGCTTTAAACAATAAACTATTATTATTATTAGATAATTTAATTTAACAACATCTGACGTCAGCTGGACCTACTGTTTTAACATGTTTTTATTTATGACAAAGGGAGAAGATGACCCGCCCTCTCTTCTCACGACAGTGTGATTGTAAGTAATTTAATTAAATCAGCCTGTCCTTAATAATATCATACATAACAATTAACAATTAACAATTTGGGCACAATAAAGCCTTCATCGTAACAATTGTTTCCGTTTTGTCTCCAATGAAAATATAAATTCAGAACAATGTCCGAAAATAAAGTTTACGTAAATTTACAGGACAATTTGACAATAGAAAATAATTTGGTCAAAAGAGTATTTTACACATATAATGGGAATAGTGTCATGTACAGGTGCAACGTCATGTTTGACATTCAATTTTATACCAATATTTTAGAGTCCGAAATCTACGCATTTCTCAACGGCGGTGTCATACACCTGTGGCTATAGTACATTCAATTTAAAGCATGATTTGGGACGCATGCTTTTACTTAGCGAAATCCACGCCAATTCGAGTCAGAAACTTACAGCTAAAAAATGCGGCGATTCGTGCGAATTTTTAGTCCGGCCGATGTCGAAAAAATTAATTATGACATTCACATGGATCAAAAAAAGAACCATTTAATCGTGTTTGTGCACATGGATAATCGTTTGACGTGGAAAATTATAAATGACAGGTTAGTTACAAAAGCGCATTTCGAGGCCTGTCTGATTAAAGTTTATACTCTATATTTATTTATTTCTATTTATGTAAACTCTTTTTTTTTGGAAACCATTAACACCACACATACAGTTTAGTGCTGGCACGATAAATCGGTGAATCGATGTATTGCGATTCACCGTCTCACGATACCTGTATTGAATCGCGGGATGCCGAATCGATTTTTCACGATTCTTTTTTGTTTTTTATCAACTATATTATGAACTTTAAAAACTTTAAATTATATACCCTAAACTTTATTTGAAACAATGACACTTCGCAAACGATGTCCAGTAGTCTTTACATGTGTGTTACTATAAATAGCGCACGACCGTAATTACCGTTAGTTTCGTAGGTTAAGATTAACAACATTTTAACATCTTTTCGTTTTGTTTCCGAATTTTAAAGTTTGTTATAAGGCATAGTTAATAAAACATTCATATTTGAATACATAAATCAACATTTTACTCTCGAATTATATAAATTTAGAACGTAAATATAATAGATAGTAGCTCTTGTAAAAATCAAAATGGCGGTAAACACAGTCGCAATAACAAATCCTCCAGCAAAATATAAATCTAAAGTTTGGGAACATTTGGGGTTTTTAAAGGGTGACACAACGAAAGTTGTTTGTAGAATATGCAAAACTATTCTAAAATATTGTGGTAATACAATCAATCTCATCACTCACTTGACAAGACACCATAGTGTCGACTGTCTTCTTGTCTTAAGTTCGTCTGCTAGGATTAGAGTTTACTACTAAATAGTAGGCCTGATCAAGTTTATTTTAGTGACTTCATTAAAAACACAATCACATATTTAATTTGTTGTTTTATTGATAAATCTATGACCTAGTTATGAATCGCGATACGTATCGTATCGTGGTACATGAATCGCAATACGTATCGTATCGTGACTGCAGTCGCAATACCCAGCACTAATACAGTTACTATTTGATGACAACATGCATGCGCGAATCAAACTGTCGGGTGCTGGGTCGCCATATTGAACCGCTGATGTTACTAAACTTGTGGGACATAGTAACAGTATCTAAGGGGGCGGAGCTTAACTCCAAATCTCGGAATCATGAATTGTGAGGTTTTAATATTTTCAGGTAAGTTGTTCCAAAGTTTAATTGTGCAGGGAAAGAAACTATTTGAATATGAACTGGTTTTACAAAGCGGATTGTTGAAGTTTTTCACTTCGAAGGTTATAATTTGGTAATGACGGTTCAAATTTTTTAAAGACTTCTGACAGATAAGTGGGACTTAGGTTATTCTTTATTTTATATAAATAAATTAATTTGTGTTTTATTCTGCGGATAGATAGTGATTCCCAACCGAGCTCTTTATATAAATTGTTTTGAGATGAGTTTCCTCTAAGGCCAGTTATTATTCTACCTGCTTCAATTTGAACACTCTCCAATAGATCAGAATCCTTCTTTGAACAGTTATCCCAAACAATATCGGCATATTCTAAAATCGGGCGTATAAAAGCAAGATATATTTTATTAAGTGAAATTCTGTTAATTTTATATTTTAGTATACGCAAAATATTTAGTCGACCACAAGCTTTCTGGTATATATTTGAAATATGTTTTGACCATAATGCATTGGACTGAAATGTTAATCCCAAATGACGATGAGTAGTTACGTTTTCAAGTTTTGTATTTTCAAAAATAACGTCTGGGTGGATGGTAGTTTTCCTAGTAAAAATAATATTTTTTGTTTTATTTGGGTTAAAAGTTACGCACCATTGCTTGGCCCACGATGATATAATATTCAGATCTTCAGTTATAGAGTTCGCGCTACTTAGAGGATCATTATGAATAATTGTAAAAAGTGAAGTATCATCGGCAAATAGTCGTATGTTGTTAGTAATATTAATATTATAGGAGATATCATTTAAATAAATTAGAAATAGGAAAGGACCCAGCACACTTCCTTGGGGGACGCCAGAATCGGTATGCAAATAACTTGATTTGAAACCTTCTAAAATAATACATTGTTTTCTATTACTTAAATAGTGTTCAATCCATTTACATAATGTTTTATTAATTCCATATTGTTTTAATTTAGCCAATAAACCTATATGCCAAACTTTATCAAATGCTTTTGATACATCACAAAATATAAATCGAATTTGCTTTCCTTTATCAAGATTACTTATTATAACATCATAAATTTCTAAGAGTTGATTTACTGTAGAATCGTTAGGTCGAAAACCAGACTGATATTTATGTAAAAGGTTATTTTCTTTTATGAAATTATAAAGGTTTTTAAATGATATTTTTTCTAGTATTTTACATAATGAGCATGTTAATGAAATTGGTCTATTGTTGTCAGGGGAATGCGGATCACCCTTTCCTTTATAGGCTGCAATGATATGTGAAGTCTACCAAATATCAGGTAATAATTGGAGTTCTAATGAAAGGTTAAAAAATTTTGTAAGAGGGCTTGTGATTGATGGAGTTATGTTTTTCAGTACAGCTGGACTAATATTATCGGGACCAGAAGGTTTTGAACATTTAAGAATTAGTAATTGGTCTTTCACTTCTTGCTCACTTACAATAAAATTCTGTAGTTCGTTGTTACTGCGAGCAGCAAAGTATGGAAGGTCAGGTACATTATTTAATTTTGAAATCGAGGCAAAATAAGTGTTTAGGATATTAGCCTTATCAAGTGGGTGTGTGTAAACGCAGTTTTCAAATAATAATGGGGAGGTGGTTACATTTTTATGATCAAAATTTGTAATAGTTTTAGCTATTTTTCACCATTTATTTGGAGGCAAGTTTTTAATATTTATTTGTTGTTCTAATTTGTCTTTGAAATTACTTTTAGCTTCTCTAATTAATGTTATTACTTCATTTCTTACTTTTCTAAATAATAGCCAATGATTAGGACTATTTGTTTTTTTGGCGCGATTGTGTGCTCTATTTCGTTTTCGAATTTTTATGCATATGGCGTTATTCATAAATGGCTTATCATTAGGTCTTATAGTTACTACTTTTGTTGGGATATATTGTATTAATGTTTTATTTAAAACATCTAAAAAAACTTTCATAAATTTTGTTAATATCATTTTTAAAAACATTTTTTGACCAATCAACAGTTATTAATTCATTATTTAAGCCTTCATAATCAGCAAGTTTATAATTTCTAACAGTTCTCTTGTATGTTAATTGTTTGTATGTTTTTATATTTAAAGATAAGATTATTGGTGAATGTGTACTACATATAGGGGCATTAACATGAGTATCCGATATAAGTGATTTCCTATTAGTTATAAAAAGATCAATACATGAACCTGGTAGCGTTGTGAAATTAGTCGGTTCTTTTATAAGATTTTCAAGTTTTAATCTTTGTAATAGTTTTTCAAATTTAGCACAATTACTTGAATTACTTAAAATATTGATATTAGAATCCCCTGTTAGGATAAAAAAGGAATCACTATCTAATGCATTAGATAATGTATCAAAAAAAATATCCCAAAAGGCAAACCTTGTATTTGGAGGTATTTATAGTACCCCGAGTAGGAATTTGGTATAATCAGTAAATAAGTCTATAAAAATTAATTCAATATTGGGGTTTATGAGATCATGCCTAATCTGAAAGTGTAAATTATTTTTTATATAATCAACAACCCCACCCCCATGCCTGTTTCTACCTAATCTAATAGGACTTCTATAACCGGGCAGTAAAATCTCTGAATCTTTAATAGTGTTGTCTAGGTGGGATTCAGTAATACATATTATATCATAATCGGAGAATTCAGCTTCAATTATATCTAATTTTGGCAATAAACTATATACATTATTGTGGACAATGGAAATATTACATGTACTTAATGCATTAAACGGACCAGGGTTTTGTTCTATGCAACCGACAAGTAGCAACGTTTTAATTACCAGCAGTAGATAAGTATCTATAACATAACACATGATAGGACATAAGACTACATATAAGGCATGTTGATTGTTCCGTTTGAGAGGCCAAAAATTATTAGTTTTAATCACGGCTGTCGTTTAGTAATATTTTACGTTTACAAGTAAAACCGGAACAATCAGGCATATATTTATACATATTTGGGTACGTACCTATAATGGGATATGGCTTCATATTAATGATTATTTTAAATATGAAAACAATACAGTTTACACTCCTAGAAGATAGATAAATGAAATAACGAAAATGTGACAAACAAATATACAATATATTACAAGACAATATAGAAAACATTAGAACAGTATTTTCAATCACAATCATAAACCAATTCATGATTATAACGAGGTAAGAGTTTACCCATCCAACAGTTAAACTAGTCGAGTAATATTAAGATATGTGTAAAGGGGGTGGGGGCTCTAATCATATATGCAATTAGGTGCAGTTCTTCAATACAATCAAATGGAACATACATCTGCGTTAATCAGGACACTTGGATGAAAGTGGGCTATTCGATAAATATCGCAAGTATTTTCAATGTTAGAGTATACTTTTCGTTGTTTTAGATTACTATTTTGTACCGTATTTATGTATAATTTAATTGTTTCAAGTTCTTAATAAGATATTCACTATACCTATAGTAGGTTGTGTCAATAACTACAATATCATCGTGATATTAGTACAATAAGGTTGTTGTGTGTTTTTTTTAGGGGGGGGGGGTAACTTCTATAATTATATAAGTGAACTTTCATCAAGATATAATAGTAATTTTCATTTCATTCATGTTGAGTAATTATTAAATCTTTATTAATTGCCATGTCATTTTGCTAAGTCAATCAATATTTTTTATTTATAGTAATTAAGGCTGTGCAAAAATATCCATATAATCGATAATCGGTAGAAGTTATTTAGCGATACGATAATCGATATTGAAATTCAAATATCGATTATCGGTATATTTACCTTCTGACAGCAAGTTACGTTCACTTTCACATGACTGAACTTGCCGTAGTCTGGCATGCAGACGAATAAAGAATACACAACGTCAACACAACAACTATTTTCCCCCTCTGCCTACAAACTAGCACATTTTAAATATATATTATTGTAAAAAAAACTAACCTTTAAGATTAAATACATTATTTTAATATTTTCGTTGTTTTTGTTGTTAAATAGGTCACACACTTTGTGAACAATGACGATCGCACGTGATATAGTAAAATTAGAATTATCTCCCTTCTTTGCTCTTGATTGATTTGTAGAGAAATTGTCTGCTTTCACGATAAAACTAATTGTATTATTAATGATCAACTCAGCTACTAAATCATGTCAGATACAGCCCATACAAAACACGTTTTTGACTTCCAGGGAAAATATCTATATCTCTCATAATTTCTTCGAAGAATTCTACTTTGGTTTTCGTCAAAATTAACCAATTATAAAAATTCTACTTTGAAAGCCGGTAATTATTTTTTTATTGTCCAATCAATAGACGCCTTCTATTATATTTTATTCTATTATTAGTAACACTGTGTGATCGCCAGTAACTTGCAAAGAGAAACCATGTATTGTCTTTGTATTTATCGGAGATATTGGAATAAAAAAAAGGTTCAAATGAATCAAGAACAAAACTTAGAATAATACTCAAGTTAATCCTACATTTAATAACTAATTATTTTACATTAATTGATTTTTTTACGTACATCGGCACAGTAGACTAGGATAATAACACTACTGTAACTCGATCGACACAAATAACAGGTCGGTAAAGTTCGTTTTTTTCGGAAGAATGATAATCGATTATTATCGATAATCACTGACAAATTCTTGCCGATAATCGATATTAAAATTTCATATTTATTCCCAGCCTTAATAGTAATCAAGTTAGAAACGACTAAAGGTTGGGGTAATATGTAAGCAGCTTGCATTTCTGTAATTTACAATACATTTGGAAGTTCAATTGCGCACATAATGTGTTGATCTTAAGTATTTACTTGTATGATGTTTTATAATCAATCTTATTTAACATTTTCATTCGGTTTTGGATTGGGTGTGGAAGTAAATAAACCTAGATCTAACAAGGACTGTTGTCGTAACAAGGGGCTTGACTGATTAAATTCAGCTATATTAACAGGTTGAGCTGTGGGTACAGATGAAGTTGATCTGGCTGTTTGTTGGTTTAACAAGGCTGGAGCACTGTTCAACGACAGGTGATCGGGCTGATCAGTGTTCATTTGCTGTTCAGCAATCGGCGTGTCATAAAACTGATTGATGTCATCTTCACAATTGATTAATATACTTTTGTCATCATTTAGATTTCTGACATATATTCGACCGTCATATGTCCAGCAGTTTTTTATTTTCAGTTTGAAAAGTTCGCGTGTCTTTTTATACAGCTGAGATTTTCTATTTGTCAAGGCTTCATTAATAAAGACTTTAGTGTTATTTGTTATGTTGAATTGCTTTAGCCTTTTTATACGCCCACATTTTCATGTGGACGTATATTGTCGTCGCCCCTGTTCGTCCGTCCGTCCGTCCGTCCACAATTGTTTGTGAACAGTCTACAGGTCACAATTTTTATCCGATTTCAATGAAACTTAAAATATAGGTTTATCACCCTAAGATCTCGGTTCCTTTCGATATTGGCATGTATCGGACCGCAACTTCATGGGTTATGGCCCCTGATTGTACGAAAAATCACGTTTTTTAGCTTGTGAACAGTGTAGAGGTCACAATTTTGAACCGATTTGGATGAAACTTTAAATGCATGTTTATAACCCAAAGATCTTGGTTCCTTTCGATATTTGCGCCAATCGGATCGTAACTTCCTGAATTATGGCCCCTGATTGTCCGAAAAATCGCACTTTTTAGCTTGTGGTCCCTCTGGAGGTCAAAATTGTTATCCGATTTAAAAAACCGTTTGATTATATCACCGTGACATGGTTATGAAGGTTGAGTTCGAATTTCGTGAAAATCGGACCAAAATTGACGGACAAAATGGCCGCCGTTTGTACGCGAATAGTGTGAAAATATGTTATATCAAGGTTGTGGACCTTATAGAGGTCACAATTTTGAACCGATTTTGATGAAACTTGACATGTATGTTTATAACCCAAAGATCTTGGTTCCTTTTGATATTTGCGCGCATCGGATCGTAACTTCCTGAATTATGGCCCCTGATTGTCTGAAAAATCGCCCTTTTTAGCTTGTGGTCCCTCTGGAGGTCAAAATTGTTATCCGATTTAAAAAAACATTTGATTATATCACCGTTCCATGGTTATGAAGGTTGAGTTCGAATTTCGTGAAAATCGAACCAAAATTGACAGACAAAATGGCCGCCGTTTGTACGCGAATGGTGTGAAAATATGTTATATCAAGGTTGTAGACCTTATAGAGGTCACAATCTTGAACCGATTTTGATGAAACTTGACATGTATGTTTATAACTCAAAGATCTTGGTTCCTTTACATATTTGCGCCCATCGGATCGTAACTTCCTGAATTATGGCCCCTGATTGTCCGAAAAATCGCCCTTTTTAGCTTGTGGTCCCTCTGGAGGTCAAAATTGTTATCCGATTCAAAAAACCGTTTGATTATATCACCATTTCATGATTATGAAGGTTGAGTTCGAATTTCGTGAAAATCGGACCAAAACCAAAATTGACGTCAAAATGGCCGCCGTTTGTACGCGAATTGTGTGAAAATATGTTATATCAAGGTTGTGGACCTTATAGAGGTCACAATTTTGAACCGATTTTGATGAAACTTGACATGTATGTTTATAACCCAAAGATCTTGGTTCCTTTCGATATTTGCGCCCATCGGATCGTAACTTCCTGAATTATGGCCCCTGATTGTCCAAAAAATCGCCCTTTTTAGCTTGTGGTTCCTCTGGAGGTCAAAATTGTTATCCAATTTAAAAAAACGTTTGATTATATCACCGTTCCATGGTTATGAAGGTTGAGTTCGAATTTCGTGAAAATCAGACCAAAATTGACGGACAAAATGGCCGCCGTTTGTACGCGAATGGTGTGAAAATATGTTATATCAAGGTTGTGGACCTTATAGATGTCACAATTTTGAACCGATTTTGATGAAACGTGACATGCATGTTTATAACCCAAAGATCTTGGTTCCTTTCGATATTTACGCCCATCGAATCATAACTTCCTGAATTATGTCCCCTGATTGTCCGAAAAATCGCTTTTGTTAGCTTGTGGTCCCTCTGGAGTTCAAAATTATTATCCGATTTAAAAAAACGTTTGATTATATCTTGGTTTCATGGTAATGAAGAAAGAATTTGAATTTTGTGAAAATCGGACCAGAGTTGACGGATAAAATGGCTGCCGTCTGTACGCGAATTGTGTAAAAATATGTTATATCAAGGTTGTGGATCCTATAGAGGTCACAATTTTGAACTGATTTTGATGAAACTTGAAATACATGTTTATAACCTAATGATCTTGATTCCATTGCATATTTGCCCATATCGGATCGTAACTTCCTGAATCATGGCCCCTGATTGTACGAAAAATCACCCTTTTTAGCGTGTGGTCCCTCTGGAGGTCGTCACAATTATTATCTGATTTAAAAAACGTTTGATTATATCACAGTTACACCGTAGTTATGGGTGAGTTTGAATTATGATTTTCTGATGATTACTTAAAATGCAACAACCCTGGTTGACTGCCCGGACGATTTGGCTGCTGTGTGGGCGTATGTTTCGTTGCCTGGCAACCAATTTTTTTATTTCCATATACTGCAGCACGATCCCTGTAGCTGATAAACCTGACAATTATGTCTCTATGGTAATCTTTATTCCGAGATCCAACTCTATGTGTACGACCTATTTGGTTAATTGTTAAGCAGTCATCTCGATCATTTAAAACGTGATTATTTATGATATCAAGTATCAGCTTATCTGTATTTTCACCAGCTCTCTCACTAATACCACTGAATTTAAGGCATGTTCTTCTAGAATATTGTTCAAGTTCATCAATCCTATTTTCTAAGAGGTCGATGCGGTTAACTAGATCTTGGGTTAATTTGGGTTGAATTAAGTGTACAATATGGGTCATTATCACTTCACGTTTGAACAATTCCCCAATAAATGATCGTAACGATCCATCGTCCTTTAAAACATTATCCAGAAAATCATTGATACTATTTGAATCATTTTGATTCAAATTTGAAGTCATCTCTCTTCTGGTTCGTTTTGGCTGTCTTGATTTCGGCATTTGGATGTAGTTTAAAAGTTTGTACTATAGACTAACCTTGTGTAATAGTGCTGGATTGAACTCAGACTCAGGTGAACTGTATTCCTAAATACTATAGACGATTTTATATTTATTATCAAAATATCTATCCTTTTGCATATTTTAGTCACAGTTAACACATTAAAAGTTACTTCAGTACATACTCAGTTTAGATACAAAATCTTGATAGGTCATCTAAAGTAAAACATTGGTAAAACTGAAGGAGATTACAGTGACCGCCCTAGACCCTTAAAACCATTAGCCAAATTTTTAGCCAAATCAAAATTTTATTAGCCAATTCAGAAAGTTTTAGCCAAATATTTTATATCATTTTTATTCATATGTTTGTTAATTAAAAATGAAACTACGTGCTTGTTGCTTTTTATACGCCCACATTGATTCAAATTTGTTTCCTGTTTCTGTTGAACTGTTCCTTTGAAAAAGTTAAAATTTAACTGATGAAACTAGTCAGGATAGTGGACATGTATGATGGTTTTAAATGGCAGTTTTATATATTTTAACCACTACACTTATGCTGTTTATGTATCCAGTTACCTAGTAATTGTGATCCCATCAGAAATTCGTTGGAAGATTGGTTTGAGGATGCCTACTGTAAATATTTGTGGATTTTCACATTGAAATGTGGTCGTATATTGTCGTCGCCCCCGTCCTTCCGTCGGTCTGTCGGTCCGACGTCCACAATTGCTTGTGGACGCTCTAGAGGCTAAAGTTAATATCCGATTGACTTTAAATTTATACACAGTGTTTAAGATCAGGAGACGAAGAAGCCTATTGTTTTTCAGCGATTTCCGATAATAACTACCAAAGTTATGGCCCTTAATCACTTCAAAAAATCTTGTGGACGCTCTAAAGGCCAAAGTTAATATCCGATTGACTTTTAATTTACACACAATGTTTAAGTCCATGAGATGAAGAAGCCTATTGATTTTCAGCGATTTCCGATAATTAGTGCCAGAGTTATGGCCCTTGATCACTTCAAAAAATCTTGTGGTCGCTCTAGAGGCCAAAGTTAATATCCGATTGACTTTAAATTTATACACAGTGTTTAAGGTCATAAGACGAAGAAGCCTATCGATTTTCATCAATTTCCGATAATTAGTGCCAGAGTTATGGCCCTTGATCAGTTCAAAAAATCTTGTGGACGCTCTAGAGGCCAAAGTTAATATCCGATTGACTTTAAATTTATACACAGTGTTTAAGGTCATAAGACGAAGAAGCGTATTGATTTTCAGCAGTTTCCAATAATTAGTGCCAGAGTTATGGCCCTTGATCACTTCAAAAAATCTTGTGGACGCTCTAGAGGCCAAAGTTAATATCCGATTGACTTTAAATTTATACACAGTGTTTAAGGTCATGAGACAAAGAATCCTATTGATTTTCAGCGATTTCTGATAATTAGTGCCAGAGTTGTGGCCCTTATTCACTTCAAAATATCTTGTGAACGCTCTAGAGGCCAAAGTTAATATCTGATTGACTTTAAATTTGTACACAGTGTTTACAGTCATGAGACGAAGAGGTATATTCATTTTCAGCGATTTCCAATAATTACTGCCAGAGTTATGGCCCTTGACCACGTCAAAAAATCCTGTGGACGCTCTAGAGGCCAAGTTAATATCCGATTGACTTTAAATTTACACACAATGTTTAAGGTCATGAGACGAAGAAGCCTATTAATTTTCAGCGATTTCATATAATTACTTCCAGAGTTATCTCCCTTGATCACTTCAAAAAACCTTATGACACTATAGAGGCCAAACTTATTATCTGATTGACTTCAGATTGATACACAGAGTTTAAGGTGTTGAAACGAATAAGTATTTTGATTTTCAATGAATTTTGATAACTGAACAGCAAAATCCATGATATTAAATGTTTCGTATACTAATTGTTTGCGTGGGGCAAAACTTTATAAAAAGCAAACAAATTCTAATGATTTTCTGATAATTACATAATAAGTTGTTACTCTTAATCAGATTTTAGTGTATTACAAATGTTTCATTACCGAAAAAAGTAAAAATATGCGACAACCCTTGTTGACGGCCCGGACGATTTAGCTGCTGTGGGCGTATGTTTCGTTGCCTGGCAACCCATCTTTAAACGTACCGATAATACAAGTCTCATAGCAGCCGTAGAAAGGAAATAATAAACAGTACAAAATCCTTATGAGTATCCTTTATCTAAATTGCTACGTATTTTTTTTTTTACTTCGTTATATCTAGTTCACTATATTGTCTGTCAATATCATATTCCTGAAGCAATGGCCCGAGAAATCTCTCTCTGACCATTGCTGGAATAACATCTGTTTCTTGAACTTTTGCGGGAGTGTGTCTATTCTCCCCTTTCAATGAAAGCTATCACTTAAGTACAGCAACATGACAGTCCTTCGTTTAATCTGAGTCTTCCCTAAAACTTTGGACAGTGATTTAAGGTATTAAAAACGGTGAAAGTATGTTCGTTTCCAAAGAGTATTGTTTACATTTCATTCGACTTGATAGCCTCGTTTGTCACACAGTTAGTTTTACTGCAGTATTCTCCTATGCACGGGTTAATTAGGCATAATAAAAGCGTGAGCCATGACGTAACGTTATGTAAACATATTTGGTCCAATACTGGCACTCGTTTTAAATTTAAAGCTTTTGTATGGTAGGTAGTGATAGGTAGGTAGTCGGACTACTGACCAATCAAAATTTAACACAACAATATCCACTCATAATAGCAGTGTGTAGTGAGATTACCTGTAATCAAACGAAACGCTGCGCGGAGTATGGTCAATATATGAGTAGAAGTTTTGGAAAAGGTGGGAAATATCATGTGGTTTGCGCGTGGTGGAATAAAGGATGAAAGGGGGGATATTCCTTTGATGTCACGTAATCACTGTCTTCTAGATGCCGATATAAATTTAGAAATAATTGAGTGATTTATATTGTTATGCTTGGTTATTGTGTCGACAAATAAAAACTCATAATAAAGATCATACTTTAGTAATTAATAATATTATCAACAAATAGGTTCCCATTAGGGTCATTCCATGTCAAGTGGGCCAGTGGTGGGAAAGTGACCCCCTTGAAAAAATCTGGAAAAAATATATGTTATTGTACATCTAAACTCTAGAAACTGTGCAAAATATGTGGTGTGTAGCATGAGATACGGGCATTTAAGTTTCATGAGTTACCAATAAGTTTTCGAAACAAAATATATATCACTAATTTACTCGAGTTTCAGATATCTTGATTTTTCCTTTACAGTGAAGATATACCGCTCAAATTTGGTAGTCTTGGAGAACTTTGTGTGTAGATTATGAATCTGCAATCAGATTACCGGTGAGTTGTAGGGTTTGCATGCTACTTAGCCATGAAAACTGACAAAAATTTGGTGCAATTGTATATTGTCTGGATTTTGTAGAGCTCCAGGTGCTACAAAGTAATAGATATAGACCCAAATATTGGTATATCCAGAGATTGCCAGTAGTACTACATAAGAAACGCATTGAAACGCATCAGTCTTGAATTGATTCTCAAAAAATTTATAGCGAATATGGTTTCAGACACAAATTTTCGAAAATTGTCTCATATTTTCGAGCCGATATAACCCGGTAGATGAGCACCTAAAAATCTGATTATAGTTTGTGATTATGTTTTCAACATATGTAAAAGCCATTCTTGTCCCGGGCCATTTTGATATTTTTTCAATTTTTTGAAAATCTGTGTCTTGTGTTAATCTATGTCAACAAGCGTATTTTGGAGCCGATTGAACCCTGTTTGATGGGCACCTAAAAATCTGAAACTTGGTGGAATTATAGTTTGTACTAATGTCTCTAACATATGTTAAAACCATTCTTGTCCCATATCATCTCAATATTTTTAAGATTTTTTCAAAATCTGTGTTATGGGCCATTCCTTGTAAATTATCACCCAATGACTTAACCCGAATCACCTTCGATTTTGCTGAAATTTTGTTTAGACATTTATTTGGGCTGAAAAAGCTAATATTCCCAATTTTAGCTTGATCCGACCAACGGTTCCTAAGATACGGTCCACCAAATTTGGGGGATTTCGGCAAAAGTTGGCATGGCTGCCATTATTCAAATGACCATACCCAGTAACTGATTGGTCAAAATTGCTGGAATATGTCTTCCAGGGATGGGAATTCCACAAGAATTCTAAATCTACACTTATTTTTGACATCCGGGTGTGTTTTAAAAGAGTGAAGACCTTTTGAATTTGAATTTGACCTTATAGACCATGTGACCTTGGGATGAACTTGCATGAAAAGTTTAGCTCAACATGTTTTCTACACACTGTTAAACAACTGGAGGTATAATATCTTTTATAAGCGTGTAAAATCAAGTTAAATATTCACACGGGAGACTTAAAATCAGTGTCTTCACACTTAAAGCAGGATTGTCTTCATGGATAAGCTCTGAGTCTGAGGATACGTAGTAACCTTCAGCAGACTTTCCTAAAGAAGGATATCTATGATTCAAACAGCACGTCATTATCTTTCCCTTTCAAAAACACTTATTCCAGCAATTTTAACATTTTGGTTACTGGGTTATGGTCATTTGAATAATGTTGATGAAACCCATTTTAGCTGAAAATCTCCAAAATTTGGTGGACAGTATCTTAGGCATTGTTAGTCGGACAAAGTTAAAATTAGGAATATAAGCTTTTTCAGTCCTAAAAGACATACAAAATAAAATTCGGCAAAATCGAATCGGGTACTGTTTACCTCGTTGGGTGATAATTGACACAAATCACAGATTTTCAAAAAATTGAAAAAATATCAAAATGGCCCGGGACAAGAATGGCTTTTACATATGTTGAAAACATCAGCACAAACTATATTTACAAACTATAATCAGATTTTTAGGTGCTCATCTACCGGGTTATATCGGCTCGAAAATATGAGACAATTTTCGAAAATTTGTGTCTGAAACCATTTTCGCGGTCAATTTTCTAGGAATCTTTTCAAGACTGGTGCGTTTTCATTCGTTTCGTATGTAGTACTACTGGCAATCTCTGGATATACCAATATTTGGGTCTATATCTATTACTTTGTAGCACCTGCAGCACTTCAAAATCCAGACAATATACAACTGCACCAATTTTTTGTCATTTTCGTGGCCAAGTAGCATGCAAACCCTACAACTCACCGGTAATCTGATTGCAGATTCATAATCTACACAAAAAGTTCTTCAAGACTACCAAATTTGAGCAGTATATCTTTACTATAAAGGTAAAATCAAGATATCTGAAACTCAAGTAAATTAGTGATATATATTTCGTTTCGAAAACTTATTGGTAACTCATGAAACTTAAATGCCCGTATCTCAGTCAATTTTCATGGTACAGTCCACATATTTTGGACAGTTTCTAGATTTTAGATGTACAATAACATATTTTTATACGCCCACATTTTCATGTGGACGTATTATGTCGTCGCCCCTGTCCGTCCGGACGTCCGTCCGTCCGTCCGTCTGTCCGTCCGTCCACAATTTGTTTGTGGACTCTCTACAGGTCACAATTCTTATCTTAATTTGACGAAACTTGAAATATAGGTTTATCCCCATAAGATCTCGGCTGCTTTCGATATTGGCATGTATCGGATCAAAACTTCATGGATTATGACCATGATTGTACGAAAAATCACGTTTTTAGCTTGTGGACCCTATAGAGGTCACAATTTTGAACCGATTTTGATGAAACTTGACATGCATGTTTATACCCCAAAGATCTTGGTTCCTTTCGATATTTGCGCCTATCGGAACATAATTTCCTGAATTGTGGCCCCTGATTGTCCGAAAAATCACCTTTTTATACGCCCACATTTTTATGTGGACGTATATTGTCGTCGCCCCTGTCCGTCCGGACGTCCGTCCGTCCGTCCGTCCGTCCACAATTTGTTTGTGGACCCTCTACAGGTCACAATTCTTATCTGATTTTGACGAAACTTGAAATATAGGTTTATCCCCAAAAGATCTCGGCTGCTTTCGATATTGGCATGTATCGGATCAAAACTTCATGGATTATGGCCCCTGATAGTACGAAAAATCACGTTTTTAGCTTGTGGACCCTATAGAGGTCACAATTTTGAACCGATTTTAATGAAACTTGACATGCATGTTTATAACCCAAAGATCTTGGTTCCTTTCGATAATTGCCTGAATTATGGCCCCTGATTGTCCGAAAAATCACCTTCTTTAGCTTATGGTCCCTCTGGAGGTCACAATTATTATCCGATTTAAAAAACCGTTCGATTATATCACCGTTACACCCTAAGGAAGGTTGAGTTCAAATTTCGGAAAAATCGGACCAAAATTGCCATACAAAATGGCCGCCAGTTGGTACGCGAAAACTGTTAAAAAATGGTATATCAAGGTTGTGGACCCTGTAGAGGTCACAATTTTAATTTGATTTTGATGAAACTTAAAATTCATGGTTATAACCCAAAGATCTTGGTTCCTTTCGATATTTGCGCATATCGGATCGTAACTTCCTGAATTATGGCCCCTGATTATACGCAAAATCGCCTTTTTTTAGCTTGTGGTCCCTCTGGAGGTCACAATTATTATTCGATTTAAAAAAACGTTTGATTATATCACCGTTACACCTTAAGGAAGGTTGAGTTCGAATTTCGGGAAAATCGGACCAAAATTGCCATACAAAATGGCCGCCGTTTGTACAAGAATACTGTTAAAAAATGGTATATCATGGTTGTGGACCCTGTATAGGTCACAATTTTAATTCGATTTTGATGAAACTTGAAATGCATGGTTATAACCCAAAGGTCTTGGTTCCTTTCGATATTTGCGCATATCGGATCGTAACTTCCTGAATTATGGCCCCTGATTGTCCGAAAAATCGCCTATGGCCCCTCTGGAGGTCACAATTATTATCCGATTTAAAAAAACGTTTGACTCTATCACCGATACACCCTAAGGAAGGTTGAGTTCGAATTTCGGGAAAAAATCGGATCAAAATTGCCATACAAAATGGCCGCCGTTTGTACGGAAATACTGTTAAAAAATGGTATATCAAGGTTGTGAACCCTGTAGAGGTCACAATTTTAATTCGATTTTGATGAAACTTGAAATTCATGGTTATAATCCAAAGATCTTGTTTCCTTTCGATATTTGCGCATATCGGATCGTAACTTCCTGAATTATGGCTCCTGATTATACGCAAAATCGCCTTTTCTTAGCTTGTGGTCCCTCTGGAGGTCACAATTATTATCCGATTGAAAAAAACGTTTGATTATATTACCGTTACACCGTAAGGAAGGTTGAGTTCGAATTTCGGTTAAATCGGACCAAAATTGCCATACAAAATGGCCGCCGTTTTTACGCGAATACTGTTAAAAAATTGTATATCATGGTTGTGGACCCTGTAGAGGTCACAATTTTAATTCGATTTTGATGAAACTTTAAATGCATGGTTATAACCCAAAGATCTTGGTTCCTTTCGTTATTTGCACATATCTGATCGTAACTTCCTGAATTATGGCCCCTGATTGTCTGCAAAATCGCCTGTGGTCCCACTGGAAGTCACAATTATTATCCGATTTAAAAAAACGTTTGACTCTATCACCGTTACACCCTACGGAAGGTTGATTATGAATTTCGAGAAAATCGGACCATAATTGCCAGAAAAACTGGCCGCCGTTTGTACGCGAACAGTGTAGAAATATGGTATATCAAAGTTGTGGACCCTGTAGAGGTCGCAATTTTAATTCGATTTTGATGAAACCTGAATTGCTTGTTTATAACCTAAAGATCTTTATTCTTTTTGATATTTGCACATTTCAAATTGTAACTTAATGAATTATGGCCTTTGATTGTAGGAAAAATCACTTTCGGTATTGCTTGTTCTCTGTCTATCTCTCGAACAATTATTATCTGATTTAAAAAAAAACTCTGATTATATTACTGTTGCACCGTAAGGAAGGTTCAGTTCGAATTTCGTGAAAATTGTTACCAAAATTGCCGGACGAAATGTTCGCCGTTTGTATGCGAATAGTGTAAAAATATGGTATATCATGGTTGTGGACTCTCTACAGGTCACAATTCTTATCCGATTTTGACGAAAAGTCACATTTCTAGGTTGTCGGCTTCAAATTTCATGAATATCAGACTGGAACTGACCAACAAAATGGCTGCTCCCAATACAGTATGAAATACAGGACTTAATGATGTAGGAAAAATCACTTTCGGTATTGCTTGTTCTCTATCCATCTCTCAAAAATGTGGGCGTATCCTGTCTGGCAGTGCCAGCCTATCTTTTAGCTTGTGGTCCCTCTGGAAGTCACAATTATTATCCGATTTAAAAAAACGTTGGATTATATCACCGTTACACCTTAAGGAAGGTTGAGTTCGAATTTCGGGAAAATCGGACCAAAATTGCCATACAAAATGGCCGCCGTTTGTACGCGAATACTGTTAAAAAATGGTATATCAAGTTTGTGGACCCTGTAGAGGTCACAATTTTAATTCGATTTTTATGAAACTTGAAATTCATGGTTATAACCCAAACATCTTGGTTCTTTTCGATATTTGCGCATATCGGATCGTAACTTCCTGAATTATGGCCCCTGATTGTCCGAAAAATCACCTTTTTTAGCTTGTGGTACCTCTGGAGGTCACAATTATTATCCGATTAAAAAAAACGTTCGACTATATCACCGTTACACCCTAAGGAAGGTTGAGTTCGAATTTCGGGAAAATCGGACCAAAATTGCCATACAAAATGGCCGCCGTTTGTACGCGAATACTGTTAAAAAATGGTATATCAAGGTTGTGGACCCTGTACAGGTCACAATTTTAATTCGATTTTGATGAAACTTGAAATTCATGGTTATAACCCAAACATCTTGGTTCCTTTCGATATTTGCGCATATCGGATCGTAACTTCCTGAATTATGTCCCCTGATTAGACGCAAAATCGCCTTTTTTATTTAGCTTGTGGTCCCTCTGGAGGTCACAATTATTATCCGATTTAAAAATGCGTTTGATAATATTACCGTTACACCGTAAGGAAGGTTGAGTTCGAATTTCGGGAAAATCGGACCAAAATTGCCATACAAAATGGCCACCGTTTGTACGCGAATACTGTTAAAAAATGGTATATCATGGTTGTGGACCCTGTATAGGTCACAATTTTAATTCGATTTTGATGAAACTTGAAATGCAGGGTTATAACCCAAAGGTCTTGGTTCCTTTCGATATTTGCGCATATCGGATCGTAACGTCCTGAATTATGGCCCCTGATTGTACGCAAAATTGCCTTTTTATACGCCCACATTTTCATGTGGACGTATTATGTCGTCGCCCCTGTCCGTCCGTCTGTCCGTCCGGACATCCGTCCGGACGTCCGTCCGTCCACAATTTGTTTGTGGACTCTCTACAGGTCACAATTCTTATCTGATTTTGACGAAACTTGAAATATAGGTTTATCCCCATAAGATCTCGGTTCCTTTCGATATTGGCATGTATCGGATCGGAACTTCATGGATTATGGCCCCTGATTGTACGAAATATCATGTTTTTAGCTTGTGGACCCTATAGAGGTCACAATTTTGAACCGATTGTGATGAATCTTGACATGCATGTTTATACCCCCAAAATCTTGGTTCCTTTCGATATTTGCGGCCATCGGATCGTAACTTCCTGAATTATTGCCCCTGATTGTCCGAAAAATCGCCCTTTTTAGCTTGTGGTCCCTCTGGAGGTCAAAATTATTATCCGATTTAAAAAAACCGTTCGATTATATCACCGTTACATGGTAATGAAGGTTGAGTTCAAATTTCGTGAAAATCGGACCAAAATTGCCATACAAAATGGCCGCTGTTTGTACGCGAATAGTGTGAAAATATGTTATATCAAGGTTGTGGACCCTATAGAGGTCACAATTTTGAACCGATTTTGATGAAACTTGACATGTATGTTTATAACCCAAAGATCTTGGTTCCTTTCGATATTTGCACCCATCGGATCGTAACTTCCTGAATTATGGCCCCTGATTGTCCGAAAAATTGCCCTTTTTAGCTTGTGGTCCCTCTGGAGGTCAAAATTATTATCCGATTTAAAAAACCGTTTGATTATATCACCGTTACATGGTAATGAAGGCTCTGTTCGAATTTCGTGAAAATCAAACCAAAATTGACGGACAAAATGGCCGCCGTTTGTACGCGAATAGTGAGAAAATATGTTATATCAAGGTTGTGGACCCTATAGAGGTCACAATTTTGAACCGATTTTGATGAAACTTGACATGCATGTTTATAACCCGAAGATCTTGGTTCCTTTCGATATTTGCGCTCATTGATTCCTAACTTCCTGAATTATGGCCCCTGATTGTACGAAAAATCACACTTTTTAGCTTGTGGTCCCACTGGAGGTCAAAATTATTATCCGATTTAAAAAAACGTTTGATTATATCACCGTTACATGGTAATAAAGATTGAGGTAAAATTTTGTGAAAATCGGATCAAAATTGACAGACAAAATGGCCACCGTTTGTACGCAATTAGTGTGAAAATACGTTATATAAAGGTTGTGGACCCTATAGAGGTCACAATTTTGAACCGATTTTGATGAAACTTGACACGCATGTTTATAACCCAAAGATCTTGGTTCCTTTTGATATTTGTGCATATCGGATTGTAACTTCCTGAATTATGGCCCCTGATTGTATGAAAAATGACCTTTTTTTTAGCTTTTGGCCCTTCTGGGGTCAGAATTATTATCCCATTTACCCACTTAGCAACATGATCCCCAGTCGAATTTGAAGCCTACTGAAATGAACCTTTATAACCCAAAGATCTTAATTCATTTTGATATTTGCACATAGGAAAAATCACTTTCGGTATTGCTTGTTCTCTATCCATCTCTCGAAAATGTGGGCGTATCCTGCCTGGCAGTGCCAGCCTATCTTTTCCAGATTTTTTCAAGGGGGTCAATTTCCCAAATTTCTGAAAATTGACCCACTTGACATGGAATGACCCATTAGATGTTTTATTTTTAACAATAGTTCTAGAAATGGCGGGAGAATGTCACGTGATAGCCACTGTTGACAAACGGGTCATGAAGGTATCGCTTTGATGTATCATTTCATTACCGCCGTGCCGATTACTGTAAGGAATTATATAGTAATTAACACTTAAAATATGATAATCTCGACCATTAATGATACAGCAAATAATTTAATTCATAATGGATGGTGTATATTTTTGATTGCGTAAGAAGCGTGGCCCAGTTATTACTTCAACAACACAGGGTTTATGTTGATTCCCGCCGTAAAATAGTAAAAGTACCATGCGTTTCCCGACTAAAATAAAGACAAATATCTACATAGATCATCATGCCATTCGAGACATTTTAATGTGTAATGGTTTTATATCCACCACTATCGGTAATTTATTTATATCGGCCGATATACTTCGCTGTCAATATCTGATATCGGTAAAACCGATAGGTGTCATATCGGAACATCGCTACGTGTAGTGAAGCGAATGTACACTCGGCAAGTGGCGAGCATATGTAAACAGTGCAGTGCCACACAAATTGGGCGTAACTGTGTTGTATAGTCTCTAGACTCGATCTTTCATTCGTTTAATGCGTGACATTGACTGATTTGCAACTTGTACGATTGAGACTAGAGAAATTTGACTGATTTGCAACTTGTACGATTGAGACTAGAGAAATTAATGTACTAAAAATAGACACTCCATTGAATGATCGAAAGAAGCGTTTAAGGTCATGAGACGAAGAAGCCTATTAATTTTCAGCGATTTCATATAATTACTTCCAGAGTTATCTCCCTTGATCACTTCAAAAAACCTTATGACACTATAGAGGCAGGGTTTATGTTGAGTGAAGCGAATGTACACTCGGCAAGTGGCGAGCATATGTAAACAGTGCAGTGCCACACAAATTGGGCGTAACTGTGTTGTATAGTCTCTAGACTCGATCTTTCAGTCGTTTTAATGCGTGACATTGACTGATTTGCGACTTGTACGATTGAGACTAGAGAAATTAATGTACTAAAAATAGACACTCCATTGAATGATCGAAAGAAGCGTTTAACGAAACGATTTCAACTTTAATATTAACAGATTTACAAAATAATTCATTCGCCAAAATTTTTGCCAGAATCACCACTTTATTCGCCAATAAAAATATTTGTCGTCATTGGCGAATTGGCGAATGTCTAGGGCGGTCACTGAGATTAGCTCTGATCCTCGACAAGTCTGTCTTAGTCCGCCATCTTGTCTTCTTTCTATATTGGCATGTATAGGACTGTATAAACTTCATGGATTATGACCCCTGATGTACGAAAAATCACGTTTTTAGCTTGTGAACACTGTAGAGGTCACAATTTATGAACCGATTTTGATGAAACTTGACATGCATGTTTATAACCAAAAGATCTTGGTTCCTTTTGATATTTGCGCATATCGGATCGTAACTTCCTGAATTATAGCCCCTGATTTTACAAAAAATCGCCCTTTTTTAGCTTGTGGTTCCTCTAGAGGCTACAATTATTATCCGATTTTAAAAACGTTTGATTATATCACCGTTACACCGTTATGAAGATTGAGTTCGAATTTGCTGAAAATCAAAACAAAACTGCCGGACAAAATGGCAGCCGCTTGTACGCGAATAGTGTAAAAATATGGTATATCAAGGTTGTGGACCTTGTAGAGGTCACAATTTAAATCCAATTTAGATGACACTTGAAATACATGTTTATAACCCAAAGATCTTGTTTCCTTTCGATATTTGCGCATATTGAATTGTAACTTCATGAATTATGGCCCTTGATTGTAGGAAAAATCACTTTCTCTTTAGCTTGTTCTCTATTCATCTCTTGAAAATGTGGGCGTATCCTGCCTGGTAGCCACTGGTTAGCTTGTTCTCTGTCAATCTCTTTCAAAATGTGGGCGTATCTTGCATGGCTGGTTGTACCAACTAGAGAACTTTTCCAAGAGACTAATGCGTCTTTGATAATAGAAAAGCTGTAGTAGTGTGCTAAAAACTATATCCCTATTGTAATTGTAATACCAAAATTAAATGTTTATGGAAATTATTTTCTATTCAATTGAAATTTTAAACTTGATGAAATGGGACAAAAGTTCAGTAGGTGGTCCATGTATAGTAATATTCTAGAAAAACATATTAAATTACTCATAATGATTCATTTGGAATTAATTTATTGTGAGTTTATTTTTTTCAGGTTCGTCATCCTCTCAACCTCCTTCATTTACCAGCAGACGTCCCGAAAATGCTCGATATGTTCCTGGACTGCATAAAACTCCTGATGATCAATCTTAATAGATTCATACACTATACTAGTATATATATACACATTAACCAGAACCAAGAATTGGGGAAGAAATTCTTGTCTCAATAATGACAATAAATTCATACACTATACTAGTATATACCATAGTCAATTAAAACATTCGATAATGTCTTGTCTTCTCCGTAGTTTTTATACGCCCACATTGTCATTGCCCCCCGTCAGGCCGCAATTTGTTTGTTGTAGACACTCTACAGGTAACAATAGAGTATCGGACCGTAACTTCTTGGATTGTGGCCCCTGGTTGTACAAAAATCATGTTTTTAGTTTGTGGACCAACTAGAGGTCACAATATTTGTCTGATTTTGATGAAACTTGAAATGTATGTTTATAACCCAATGTTTGTGTATATCGGACCATGACATTCAAATATATTACTGTTACACCATAACTGCCTGACAAAATGGTCGCTCCTTCGCTCCTTGTGCGCAAGTAGTGTAAAAGTATGTAATACCAAGGCTGTGGACCGTCTAGATGACACAATTTTTATCGCATTTTGATGAAACTTAAAATACATGTTTATATCCCAAAGATCTTGGTTCCTTACGATATTCGATATTACTGGATTGTGGCCCCTGATTGTACAAAAAATTGTGTTTTTAGCTTGTAATAGGTGACTGTGTAACTTCCTGGATTATGGCCCCTGATTGTATGAAAAATTGTGTTTTTATCTTGTGGATATTTTAAAAAATGTTTATATATATATCGCTGTTACACAGAGGCGGATTACGCTTTTGACAGTGTAGGCAGCTGCCTAGGGCCCCAAGAAAAAAATAGGGCCCATAAAATATTTGACCTTTTTAAATTTGATTTTTTACATTATTTAATTCACTTGATTACGCTTCTGACGAACCCCACCGGGGAAAAAGGGCCATAAGGTCAGTGACCAGCGAGATGAGTCTTAGTGTGATCGATCACTCCAACTGGGAGACTGGTCATTCGCTGGCCTCCCGTTAGCTTGGTATCCGGTTTTGCTTTCATTTTTATACGCTACAGGTCACAATTCTTATCCGATTTTGACGAAACTTCAAATATAGGTTTGTCCCCATAAGATCTCGACTGCTTTCGATATTGGCATGTATCGAATCGAAACTTCATGGATTATGGCCCCTGATTGTACGAAAAATCATGTTTTTAGCTTGTGGACCTATAGAGGTCACAATTTTGAACTGATTTTGATGAAACATGACATGTATGTTTATAATCCAAAGATCTTGGTTTCTTTCGATATTTGCACCCATAGGATCGTAGCTTCCTGAATTATGGCCCCTGATTGTCCGAAAAATCACCCTTTTTAGCTTGTGGTTCCTCTGGAGATCAAAATTATTATCGGATTTAAAAAAACGTTTGATTATATCACTGTTACATAGTAATGAAGGTTGAGTTCAAATTGTTTTGTACGCGAATAGTGTGAAAATATGTTATATCAAGGTTGTGGACCCTATAGAGGTCACAATTTTGAACCGATTTTGATGAAACTTGACATGCATGTTTATAACCCAAATATCTTGGTTCCTTTCGATATTTGCACCCATCGGATTGTAACTTCTTGAATTATGGCCCCTGATTGTCCGAAAAATTGGCCTTTTTAGCTTGTGATCCCTCTGGAGGTCAAAATTATTATCCGATTTAAAAAAAAACCGTTTGATTATATCACCGTTACATGGTAATGAAGGTTGAGTTCAAATTATGTGAAAATCGGACCAAAATTGACGGACAAAATGACCGCCGCTTGTACCCGAAAAGTGTAAAAATATGGTATATAGGTTGTGGAACCTGTAGAGGTCACAATTTTAAATCAATTTTGATGAAACTTGAAATACATGTTTATAACCTAAAGATCTTGGTTCCTTTCGATATTTGCGCATATCGGATCATAACTTCCTGAATTCTGGCCCCTGATTGTATACGAAAAATCGCCTTTATTAGATTGTGGTCCCTCTGGAAGTCAAAATTATTACCCGATTAAAAAAACCGTTTGATTATATCACTGTTACAATGTAATGAATGTTGAGTTCGAATTTCGTAAAAATCGGACCAAAACTGACAGACAAAATGGCCGCCGCTTGTACACGAATACTATAAAAATATGGTATATCAAGGTTGTGGACCCTGTAGAGGTCTCAATTATTATCCAATTTTAGAAATAATATTAAATGTTTCGTATACTAAACGTTAGCATGGGGCAGAATTTTATAAAAACCAAACAAATTCTAATGATTTTCTGATAATTACTTAATATGCGACAACTCTTGTTGACTGCCCGGACGATTTAGCTGCTGTGTGGGCGTATGTTTCGTTGCCTGGCAACCTATTTTTCTCCCGGAATTTGTCTTTCTTTCGTTAAGCATAAGTTAAACGAAAGCTGGTTGGCCGATGATGTGGCCCAAAGGCAGAAGTATGGAAGGAGAAGAGAGAACGGAAAAACAATCATGCTGAAAAAAGCTGCAAAAACTACGCCCAAAATCATGAAATGCTATCATCGAGAATAATGAGTCGGCGACCGACCAAAAGGGAGTGATTTCTGAAAATGATGATGACAGCTTGGCTGACTTCGATTTTCTTTTATCCAGCAATTGGCTGTTGCTGTGCCCCTCTGACCATCAATTGATGGTAATGTTTGACTAAGTTGTAGTGCTTGGCATTATTCCATCAGCATATCCTCGGAAATGTCGTTTCTCTTACAGTGGTCTAAGTTTTACTACTAATAACAAATCAAACTTAAAAAGCTATCACTTGTCGATATCCAACTTCGCAAGCCCGGAAGTAGCCTGAATTAAGGTCAAAAGAAGTCTGTATCACCCAGTCCCTTTATAAACCTATTATTACTCGATATGTTATTAATAACGCTGTAAAAGGACCAAATTAATTACATCGAAAGGTGAATAATGATCAAATAAAGTCTCTTTGGCAATAAAAATGACATGAAGTGTTAGAACTAGTCAGTATTGTGAGATGACAGCAGACGATATATCATAAACAAGTCATAACAAAGATGGCGTCTGACATACCTTTATTATATACTAATACTATACTATTATAGTCAAGCAGTAGTAAGAAGTTTTATTTTAATCCCTTGAAGTGTCTGTGCCTCTAGAGGTCACAATTTTTATTCGATTTTGATGAAACTGAAAATTTATGGTTATATCCCAGAGATCTCAGTTCCTGTGGATATTCGTGCATATCGGACCATAACTATCTGGATTATGTCCCCTGAACCTACCAAAAATCGCTTCTTTTTTTTAACTTGTTTTTCTCTGTCCATCTCTTGAAAAAATTTGGGCTTATTTTGTATGACAAACTCTTGTTCTTCACTTTCTTGTATAGAAATTATCTGATAATTTATGCTAGCCTGATATGATTTTTAGCTTTCTGGTATAGAATGATTAGCGTGTACAAATGATACATACAAATTATTACTGTATACTGTGATACAAGATATTTAGGGACTGTACTGCTTGTGATAAATAAACAATTGCTTGTGATCAATGAAAAATAAACAGATCACATCTATACAAAATTATCTTATAACTGAAGAATTCAACTGTCATTCTTGAAATATCATACACACCCGATGTCACAATTTTATAGACATTCTTGTTTATTCAAGATGGTATTGGGCAACAAGATCAGATGGCTTTTATCAATGAGATATAAAATTGGACCATATAGCTTAAAAAAAAATTTTTTTTGCCATTTGTATTTATATGCCCACATTTTCATGTTAACATGAAAAGTTGTCGCCCCAGTCCATCAATCCGTGTTTCCATTCACATTTTGTTTGTGGACACTCTACAGGTCACTATTTTTATCCAATTTTGACAAAACTTTTCCATATTGGCATGTACCAGACAATACCTTACTGGATTATGTCCCCTGCTTGTATGAAAAATCATGATTTTAAGTTATTGACCTTCTAGATGTCACAGTTTTAATTTGATTTTAAATACATTCATAAATATCACTGTTACACTGTAATTGCTATATATCACTGTTACAGTACTGTAATTGCGGTTTAGTTCGAAGATCTTGGAAATTGGACCAAAATTAATTGTCAATTTGCCGCTACCTTTTACGCATATAGTGTAAAGGCATGTGGAGCCACCGTGGTTCAGTGAGTAAGATAGCTCGCTAACCGAGAGGTCCCGTGTTCGATCCCAGCGTTCTCCGAGCAAGTTCATCTTGATTTTCTTGCGTGGTTCCTCCTTGTCAGTGGTGCAGGACCGAGGGCCAGACAAGGGACAATGTATAGTCGTGCAGATAGAATGAAAAAACAAGGTCCTGTGTACACATTGGCATGCACATGAAAGATCCCTTGGCAGTTGGAATTCTATAAGAGTAGCAGGGACCGTACAATATAAAAACATTTATATTTTCATGAAATTTCAGCATTTCTCATAACATTATCATATAATGGAAAAATGTTGTGAAAAATATAAAATTTCACTATTTGTTCAAAAGATAAAATTTACCATGAATCGCTACTCCCAATAATAAATTTCTGTACTAATAATTGTGGATGTAAATAAGAAAATCATCCAGGCATTTTGCTACCCCCAGCTTGCTGCTCGCTTTTATTTTCTATTTGACAGTGTTCAGTCAATGCTATGTGGGTGTATGAACATAGTAAAAGATGACCATTAATACCACTAGTACCTATAAACATTGCAATATGGGGAAAATATGGGCTGTGGGACCAGGTGATACCACAAGGTTCCCATACTGGACCCATATCTTCCCACATACAAATGCATGCGAATACATTTTTTATACGCCCACATTGAAATGTGGCCGTATATTGTCGTCGGTCTGTCCCTTAGTCCGGCGTCCACAATTGCTTGTGGACGCTCTAGAGGCCAAAGTTAATATCCGATTGACTTTAAATTTATACACAGAGTATTTAAGGCCATGAAGCCTATTGATTTTCAGTCATTTCCGATAATTGCTATCAGAGTTATGGCCCTTGATCACTTAAAAAATCTTGTGGACGCTCTAGAGGCCAAAGTTAATATCCGATTGACTTTGAATTTATACATGGTGTTTAAGGCCATGAGGCGAAGAAGCCTATTGATTTTTAGTGATTTCCGATAATTGCTACCAGAGTTATGGCCCTTGATCACTTCAAAAAATCTTGTGGAGGCTACTGTTTTAGTCTGTGTCCGATGCATAAAACTGATGACAGCATAGTATAATCTAGTCGCTTCGGGATGAAAACAAAGATGTGGAGGGATTTATAGAGGAGTAGGCTGCATGTTTTTGTCTTAGTTACTGCCAGCACTGCTTAATAAAGTCACTCTGTTTTCCTCGTCATATTGAGCAACTGGATTATTCGACTGAATTATCTGCCAGTTTTTATTTCGACTGAGATATTTCACTCATTTTATTGACTGATTTGCTCGACTGAGCAACTGGACAGGTTTTATCGATATCATAATCATGTAGCCCTACTCCCATGTACCCCCTGACTAGTATGAGCATACTCAAGTCCATATTCCTGAAGCAATGGCCCGAGAAATCTCTCTCTGACCATTGCTGGATTGACTTCGGATTCTTGAACTTTTGCGGGAGTGTGTCTATTCTCCCCGTTCAATGAAAGCTATCACTTAAGTACAGCAACATGACAGTCCTTCGTTTAATCTAAGTCTTCCCTAAAACTTTGGACAGTGATTTAAGGTATTAAAAAAGGTATAAGTGTGTTCGTTTCCAAACAGTATTGTTTACATTTCATTCGACTTGATAGCCTCGTTTGTCACACAATTAGTTTTACTGCAGTATTCTCCTATGCACGGGTTAATTAGGCATAATAAAAGCGTGAGCCATGACGTAACGTTATGTAAACATATTTGGTCCAATACTGGCACTCGTTTTAAATGTAAAGCGTTTGTATGGTAGGTAGTGATAGGTTGGTAGTCGGACTACTGACTAATCAAAATTTAACACAACAATATCCACTCAGAATAGCAGTGTTTAGTGAGATTACCTATAATCAAACGAAACGCTGCGCGGAGTATGACTCAAGTCAGAAAATGCTTTGTGGGAGGGGGAGGGGAGATGAAGATCATTTGTGTTGATTTATCTAAAGACAACTTTTACTTTCTTAGTTTACTCTCATCAGAATATTTTTTTCTGTTTTTCACCATCAGGTTCCGTAAATGGTTTTATCGACTGAGATATTCGACTGCTTTTATCAACTGATGTATTCGACTTCTTTTATTGACTGAGATATTCAACTGGTTTTATCGACTGAAATATTTGACTGGTTTTATTGACTGAGATATTCGACTGGTTTTTATCGATTGGATATTCAACTGGTTTTATCGATTGAGATATTCAACTGGATTTATTCGACTGGGATATTTGACTGATATTGAGCAACTGGGATATTGAGTGACTACTTTTATTGACTGGGATATTTGACTTTTTTGACAATAAAATCAGTCAAATAATAATTCAGTTGACAAAACTGGTTGAATAATTCAGTTGATAAATCCAGTCAAAAAATCCAGTCAATAAAACCAGTTGATTAATCCAGGCGAAAAATAAACAGACAAATATCCCAGTCGATAAAACCAGTTGCTGAATATTAAACACTGGTGGCAGTTAATTAAGGTATTATTGAATAGCCCAATCATGCCTGTAGCCATAGCTAAAGGGGGTAGTCTTATGATCTAGGTATATTTAGGTGATACATGTACTTATAACTAGAGAGTAAAAAATAGAATCCTACATATGCCTGTAGTCAGGGGCTTGGGTTGGACGAGACAGGTTTTTTTGTGACCTCTAGTCGAATATTTCAGTGTATATTTCAGTCGAAAAACGCTGTCTCTTGACTTGATCGTGGAGAACCATACTTTATGAAGCACTAATGGGAGTGAACTAAGATAACAATAAGTAGCCCGGAGCCATGGTGGCTAAGTGAGTAAGATGCAGGCTTGCTAGCCTGTAGGTCACAGGTTCGTTTCCGGTATTCTTCAGGATTTTCCGAATGGTTTCGCCCTTGTCAGTGGGGGAGAGCGGTGTCCCTGACAACAAGGACAGCTGTGTCTTGTCGTTTGGATGAAATGAAATACCAAGGTCCCATGTACACATTGGCATGCATGTAAAAGATTTCCGGGCAGCTGGAATACGATATATAAGAGTAGGACAGTGTTTGATGTTAAACACCATTTCATTTCATTAATGCTCATAACATGCTTCTTGGAATAGATCTTCAACACTTTATTTCAGGAGCAAAACACCAACAAGTAAACAACTTTTAACTTCCCATAAATCAGTCCTTCAACTGGTATATAGGTTCCCTAAGCTAATTCATCTTACATATATTTGTCTTTTTCATATAAATTAGTTACTATGAAAGTGTTGATATAAACATAATTATTGAAGGATCAAATCTTAAGGCATTTAAATAAAAGTTAAAGAAACTGAACAGATCAACCACTTTAGTTGCCAGTCTGTCATAATTGCAATCGACAGACAAATTAATTACTGTCTGGTTCTAATGACAAATCAAGCATTAAAGCACTAATGAGAGTGTACTAAGATAACAATAAGTAGCCTGGAGCAACGGTGGCTAATCAAGAGAGATGCTGGCTCTCTAGTCTGATATTGGCCGAGACAGTTCCTCAGGATTTTATCCGGGTGGTTTCTCCTTGTCGGTGAGGCAGGACCAAGGGCCTGACAACAAGGACAGCAGATGGGATGGAAACAAAGGTCTCATGTACACATTGGCGTGGATGTAAAGACCCCCTGGCAGTTGAAATTCAATATATAAGAGTAGACTGTAGCGCTGCTGTCAGGGCCAAAATTCATTCGTAGCACACTGTATGGCACATGCCTGTCTTCATTAGCCCAGTCGGTGCACAACATTAGGACGTTAAACCCAATTTTATTTTATTAAGTAGCAGGAGTTTATGTTGGCTAAGTGGGTAAGACAATGGCTTGCTAACCTAGAGGTCGGGTGGTCGATCCCTGCATTAGCCGAAAAAGTTCACCTGGATTTTCCAGTGTGATTCCCCTTTGTCAGTTATGCAGGACAAGTTAGGTAGTACGTTCAGATGGTACGATAAACCAAGGTCCCGTGTACACATGAGTGTACGTAAAAGATCCCTTGACAGTTGGACAAAATTTCCCTTGTAGCACACTGTTTGTCATATGCCTGTGTTATCAACGATAATCGGGTTGAGAGGTTGTTACACACTCAGTAGACTATATTAATTTTGGAATTTTGAATATTATTCACCTTGTCTTGATGTCCGATTGGGCATATTTCCGGTCGGACAATTTTGTGCGTTTGGAAATTGGCGTCGGACAAGTCCGGAATATACGGGCAAAATCCCATCTCTGCCGTCTTCATTAGCCCAACAGTAATAGTTAAACTCTATTTCATTTAATTTCATTGAGTAGCCCTTTCATGCTCATAACATGGTTTGACTTCAGAGAATGTTGCTCGTCAAGTGTGTTCTGTAAGTATCGGAAACAAATACAGATTCTTGGAATAGATCTTCAATAGCAACAATCAAACAACTTATGACTTCCTATAAATCAGTCCTCCAAAGCTGGTCTCTCCATCTTACATACTTTTTTCTTTTGATAAAGATTAGTATTAAAATATGATAGTGTTACCATAATCATATAATTATTGAAAGATTAAACAAAATTTAAAGAAACTTAACAGATCAACCACTTTAGTTGCCAGCCTGTCACAATTTAAATCGACATGA
The DNA here is from genome assembly GCA_963678685.1 of Patella ulyssiponensis. NCBI lineage: Eukaryota > Metazoa > Mollusca > Gastropoda > Patellidae > Patella > Patella ulyssiponensis. The sequence continues at coordinate 38,555,198 of OY783226.1, forward strand.
CTAATTTATACTAAACAAGTAGTATAAAGCACTAATGGGAGTGAACTGAGATAACAATAAGTAGCCTGGAGCAACACTGGCTGAGTGAGTAAGACGCTGGCCTGGAGGTTGCAGGTTTGTTCCCGGTATTGGCCGAGACAGTTCCACTGGCTTTTCCGGTTGTTTTCCCTTGTCGGTTAGTTAGGACTTCGGGACTGACAACAAGGACAGCTGTCTTGTCATTTGGATAGGACGAAAAACAAAGGTCTCATGTACACATTGGCAGGCATTTAAAAGATACCCTGGCATTTGGAATTCAATATATAAGAGTAGGCTGTAGTGCTGCTGTCAGGGCACAATTACCCTCGTAGCACACTATATGGCATATGCCCGTCTTCTTTAACCCATTCAATGCACAACAGTAGGATGTTTCATTTTATAAATAGCTGTGTATTACAGTGGCTTAGTGTGTGAGATGCTGACTTGCTAGCTAGCCAAGAGGTCGGGTGTTCGATCCCTACATTAGCCGAGCAAGTTCTTCCAGATTTTCCAGCAAGATTCCCTGTTGTCAATGATGCAGGACGGAGGGATTGACAAGATTAGCTGTCTATTGTTCTGATGGGATGAAAATTGGCGTGCACGTAAAAGATCCCCTGACAGTTGGAATTCGATATAAAAGTAAGCCGTTGTGCCGCTGTCCGGGCAAAATTTCCCTCATAGCACACCATATGGCATATTGTCTTCATTAGCCCAGTTTGGAGCAGAACAGTAAGACCTTAAACTCCATTTCATTTCATTAAGTACCGGTAGCCCTTTCATGCTTATAACAGGGTTCCACTTTCAGGGAATGTATCTGGTGGAGTGTGTTCTTTAAGAATTGGAAATGAATACAGATTCTTGGAATAGATCTTCAACACTTTATTTCAGGAGCAATAACAGCAACAAGTAAACAACTTATAACTTCCTATAAATTGGCCCTTCAACTAGTATATAGGTTCCCTAAGCTGGTCTCCCCAACTATTATTAATTGTACGTACATTTCTCTTGTTATATAAATTAGTTACTTACTATTAGTTACTATGAAAGTGTTATCTTAAACATATATTTACTGAAGGATTAAGTCCAGGGGCGGATTGGGGCCTTGTCGGAGCGGCCCCTTTTACTGAGCGTGGAAAAGGGAGGGGGGTCCAGTGGCTCTCCCACGGGAAAAGTTTGAAAAATGAACCCCAAATATGCGATTTCGTGGCATATATGATTATAATCTCTGTCAAATACAGACATGATTTTTTCCCGCTGTTATGATATTGTTCCGCTTTAATCAGGCATCGATATTTCTGCGCACGCTGTGCGCAGGCACATTTGCTTTAAAAAACTTTTTTGCAGGCACATTTTTAACAAATTATTACTGTCGCGTAAATCATGTAAAATAAAGAATACTATATATTTTTTTTTGTTTCCTTTGATTACCGTATAATAATTTACTAGAATAAGCTAGTCGATGATAAAAACATCAGCACGCAAAGTTAGCGATTCCACCTGTGACTTATGACCTATCACCTGTGACCTCTGCTTAATTTAGTGACAATTCTAGTCGAATGCCGGTCGATGATTAAAAGAATAGCACGCGACGTATGAACTATCACCTGTGACCTCGGCGACCCGTAAACACCAGTACCGTGTAGTAACCACATTTACACCTGATAATTCTATAACGATGGCTTCCTATCGAGTATCAAGTGGAAAAAAAGAACAAAGTCTCTTGCCGAGTTTGTGGTGATGTTATTTTATTTCAAAATTATAAAGTGCATGTACAGAGAAATCACCCCGCCGAAGACTGCAATGACCTACGGTCAAAAACAGACAAGTCCATGACATTCTTTTTCTCAAAACCTGCTGATTCTAAGCCTTCGTTCGGTGTCCGGTTCTCATGATAAAATGGCAGCCATTGTCGAAGCTATAGATGTTGATATGTCGGATACTGAGCAAAGTACAGAACTTGTTTGAACCCGGTAGTCTTCTGTTCTATGTTTATATCAACCCCAAACAACAACAATATGCACATCAAACTTAATCTTTATTATCAAAGTAATCTATAATACATTAATACAATTTAGAAACCATAATAAAAAGGGTACTAAAATTTATCTATAATTTCTTCTTTTGCCGAGTCCAACCCAAGAAGCTTTCGTAAGCCCCCCTCCACCCACCCACAATCAATCATACTATATACCTGGCAATTGAATACTCTCTTTTTGAGTATGACCCTCATGCAGGCACATTTTCAAGTGTGTGCGCAGGCACACTCAACTTTTTAGAGCCCTGGCTTTAATTAATTCAAGCACCTTGTTTCAAAAGCCTAATATCATAAATCAAACAATCATTAATTTTTTCCTGACAAATTTATAACTGGTGAACTTCAAAATATCTATCCATAACTTCACTCGGCTAATCTCGACAGATTACGTAAACTACATCTAGTCTCGGATGTATGACAGTAAGTGATATGTACCTACGCCCATACATTTGCGATGCGGCTACCGGTTTACTTTAACAGGAAAACTTGACGCTATTACACAAATTGGGAACCTATTCGGCTAGCGACCGATCGAGCTGCAACGCTGTTCGTTGGAAACCTATTTAGAGTAAAGACAACAGTCTCTATTTACCAACCAATAAAATCCAACGTTATGTCTATCAAATGAAAGTGGAATATATTATTTTTTATCCATTCCTTCAGCTCAGAATAGAAGTGTAATTTCGTCATTATCTTACAGCTGGATCGGTCGAATAGGTCGCAAGCCAAATAGGTCGCCAACTTGTGTTTGGAATGGGCGCAGCCATGTTTCATCCGGGACCTTTAAAGTAGTTCCAATATGGCGGAATTCATCATACAGCCGAGTTTAGATTCCGAAATCTTACGAGGTTTGCCGAGTGTCCATAACTTCAAAATCTGCCGACCGGATGTCAGCGATGTAAACATAAACAATACCATATCGTAGAATCGCGCGAGATTGAACGAGATCGCCTGTCATTACAACATAGAGCTGTACTAGAAAGGAAGTCTGACTGGTGGTTTATGTTATTTATCGCATGCGCGAAGTTTCAGAACCTAAGTTACTTCCGGTTAAACAAAACCCTGAAGAAATGCGTATAGAGTCCTGTGAGCTTCGGAATAAAATAAGAAAAAAACATCGTCTGCACAACTTCCAATTACCAAGATATATCCGAAATTAATGTTTAACCATGTGTAAGTTATTTTGTATCAATACGGTTAGTTGTCAGTACATGTTTCGTTCGTATAAAAATTAAAAGGATACTACGGTACCCAGCCGACACAGGCCTACAACAATAACACATAAAAAGTATGATAAGTTATTGAATAATCATTTTCAGTGAGGATGCGTCCAGGACGCATTCTATTGTATTATAAAACCTCAATTTGTTTCTATTCGATATAATAATATTTCGTCAAACGTAATAAAAACTATGCAGCTAGTCTAGAATCTACAATTTTCTAATTATATAGGCCTGTATACATGTAGGCCTATATAGTCATGTTTTATCTTTACTTTAGGCCTACGTTTTTTTTTTTGGTGTATCAATATTCATTACTTCAAGGTGTCTTCATAGCCCCCCCCCCTCAAAAAAAGTTAATAGCTAAAATTTCACTTTTAGTTTTAGATTGTAAGAAAAACTGTTTTGATAATTAGATATACCGTATATACGTCTTTACGTGTATAAATAAATAAAAAATCTGTCTTTATCAATTAAAGATGTAGGAAAAATCAAATAATATCCTAAGGAAATTTTCTATAAAATTTAGACTTTAATGAATGGTCTCAGCATTTTGTCAAATTCAAATGTGCTATCAGTATTTTAAAACAATATGTTTGCACACTGAAATTTCAAGGTAAACTTTTAAAAAAAATCATTTGAATGGATGTTCTGTTTCTAAGCCCTCATTTAATATTGAAAACATTATATGTGTAGGTGAAAAATACCGATCGCTATCAAGTACAGCACATAGGCCATTCACTGTATTATAGATCTTAGGGAATCGATTTTCAGGTCACCCAACGAAAAAAAATGACCCGAAATTTTAAAAGCGTTACGTGTCCGGATAAGCAACTTAGCCATTCTTAGTCAAAACAACTCAATTTTTTTAGCTCAAATTTTGAGACAAGGTATATACACCATTGCTCTATATTTTTACGTTGAAATTTCATAGGTACCCAGACCTTTATTTTTCCGACTATGTTCAAATTAAGATAATTCTTTTAAATATTGGCCGTATTGACATTATAAAATTTGCATGAATGTAAATCTAAATGTCAGATAGTGTCATGTTTTTTTTCATTCTTACACCATATTTATTTAATGATACATAATTATTGGATCTGAAAACTGTCTGTTAGGATTATGTTGAAAATATTATTATTAATACCCCTTTAAACTCCTCAATTTCTTTATGAAAATGTTAATACCCGTTACCCTGTACTTTCTTTCTTTTGTAGGCCTCTGAATATAAGATAAGCTCTTCACTGCTACAACCTTCCATAAATAATAAAGTGTGAAAAATACTTTGTCAGTAATTTCGGAAGAGGGCCTGGCAAGGACATTGTCTATTCGATTCGTTGGAGTACATGTAAAAGAATCCTTGACAATTTTCGAAATAAGAGTAGGTAATTAATTAGTCTGCTGTCTGGACAAAATTTACTTCATAGCACACTGTATGACAAACACTTGTCATTATTTGCCAAACCATGCAGAAAAATAGGAGATAAACCTCCATCTGTTAAAATATGCAGCCTCTATCGTGTTCAGAAAAAACTGACCCTCTATTGCTATTCAGAGGTTTTCAGGTTATTTTTTTTTAATGTCTGTAATTGTTAAAATAAATAAAGGGGTTCTTTTTTTTATGTATCTTATTGTTGTTGAAATATTTGTTAGTAATATTCTTCTAACAAGAAAAGACCCCTGTACATATGTACTTCAAAATTGGGGGGTTGGGATAGTATAGAGTGCTGTGCATCAACCTCTTCTGGCCGGTCATCTCTGGCTTGCTGTTGTGGTTTCGATCCCTGGTGTGAGCGTATGTGGCTTCGAGATAGGGGCGCCTTCTCAAATTCTTTTTTTTTTATAAGCAGTATTTTATTCAGATTTGTATCTGAATAGGGATTGGGGAACAGGCATAGCCTATATTAAACCCCTCTCCTTCTCAAATTCATGGTTTACTCCCACACGAAAGACACCTGCGTGTGCGCTTTGATAATAACAATGCAAAATAAGACTTGTCTACTTTATCACCTTCGGTGGAAGTTGTCGTTTAACTCTTAAGAACAATAGTTCAAAATTGAAGAAGCATGGACAGGAAGATGCTGTCCGGGCAAAATTCTCCTTCCTTGGATTTTGCAAATAGTCATAGAATAAAGACTACCATATGTTATCGTAACGAAATACTGAAGGATTGCATGTGTTGACAAGATAATGTTAAAACCCAATTCCATATGGTTCAAAATTGAAGAAGCATGGACAGACAGATGCTGTCCAGGCAAAACTCTCCTTCCTTTTTTTCATTGAAAATTGTTTTGAAGAATCAGTTTGTTTACAAAATTATGATGCCAATGTGTACCAATGAGCTTGTGTTTTTTGTCCCATCTAAACAACTAGACACTGTTTTTTTCCATGTTGTCCCTCCTACACTACCGACTGGGAGAAACTACATAATCCTTATATATTCAGATTGGTATTTTTTTTCTTTGGAAAAAATTATTATGAATCAATTTGAATTAAAAAGATCAAGTATGAAGACAATGATTCTAATATCAAGATTTTTATTTTTGCTACGAAAATATTTTAAGTGCATCTTTTCTTTTGTGTGAAAATAGATTTGAAGAATGAGTGGTTACAAAAATACACATGATATTTACATCTTTAAATAATGGACCCAAAACAAAAAAGTATAAAGTTTTATTTTTACAAGAAATTCTGTAGATCGATAAAATATAAAAAATTATTTATAAACGAAAATATTTGAAGTGCATCTTTTTTTTTCTCTGTGAAAATAAATTTAAAGAATCAGCTTGGTTACAAAAATACACATGATATTTACATCCTTAAATAATGGACCCAAAACAAAACAATTCAAGAAAATCTGTAGATCGATAAAATATAAAAAATGAAGTAAAAAAATATAGTATTCATGTTATTATTAACTTCATAAATATAGGAAAGTTGTCTCAAAATTTCCAGTCGCTATTTCAAAATTATTACAAAATAACAAAAACATCAAATATCAGTTCACGCATAGGCTTTGCAATCTACTGCTGTGCTATATGGCCCATAGTATGGGATCTATATTTAACATAGAGTTATATATAGTTTCTATATATAACTCGAAATTTTAGTACTTTTTAAAAATATAAATACCGAAGTAAAAAATACTAGGCCGCATTCTCGGGTCGAAAAACCTGTCACCTTCGCTCCCGCAAAATAGGTCTACAAATCGGACTATCAATAATCGTGCAATCAACATATCAACAAAGTTCTCCATTATAATTTGTTAATTTAATAGTTTAAGCTCGAAATAGGCCAGGGATCGATGACTTATTTCTTTATAGTGCGTAGCGATATTTGTGAGTCGGATGCTGCGCAGCTATTTCAAATTCTGACCAATCACGGGTCGCGCTTCAGGGGTCGCGGTCAGAAGTTATGGGGTCAAATGCCAGGTCATAAGATTTGTAAACAAAGCCATGTGCACGACTTACCTTGAAAATTGCTCGCAGTCGAGACTAACAGAGATTCAATGAGTCAAATAGACGCCCTATCTTGTAGGGAAATGGTGTAAGAGAGTCCCAAAAGATATTTTGACCATATTGACATAATGTGACAGTCAGTCAGGTTTTTACGACACTCAATAAGGATATTAAAGGGAGATTAGAAGGCATCTGTTTCTACACGTGTAATTGTAATAAAACCATTCAATTTACACACAAACAACGATTTTTCACCCAACAAGAAAGAGTATCAAAGTGAAATGAAATAACATTGATACAATAAAAAAAAATCATAATAAAATATATTCATCATCACTTTCATCATCTAACTCTATATGAATATCAATTCCATCAGTTTTACATGTGAAACATTTACACAAATCAGTACATGAAACTTTACCCTTTAAACAAACACAGCGTCCACTGTTGCATCCTATTTTACAGTTACAGTGAACAACATCAAGTAAGGATTTGGGTACAGGGTCTTTAGTCATCCATACAATATCTAATTCATTATTATGTGTACAGTCCAGCCATTATGTTTGGAGATGAAATCATTGGTCAACTATATTTATTCCCAAAATAAGAATTAATAAAAAAATTTTGTAGAATTCTATAGTATCTATTCTTACAGAAAACTGCAGTGACCAAATTTCCAAACTACAAAATACTACAGTATTCATTCCTATACATAACTGTAGAATTTCCTACAGGAAGTGCAATAAAAAACTATAGAATACTACAATATTTTCCTATAAAAATTCTCCCATAAATCTGTAGGAAAAACTATAGGAATTGCGCTGCAGAAACTGTAGAATATTTGGGGCCCATCTCCTATATAAAAAACTATAGAATACTACAATATTTTCCTATAAAAATTCTCCCATAAATCTGTAGGAAAAACTATAGGATTTGCGCTGCAGAAACTGTAGAATATTTGGGGCCCATCTCCTATAGGCCCCCAATATTCAGAAAATGGGACACCCACCCCCCCCACAAAACTCTCTATAGATTTTCTATAGAATTCTTTAGAAAACTACACAGGTATTCTATAGGACTTTTTGCTAAGGGTTGTCAGGCCCTCCTTCCTGCATCAATGAGAAGCGGAAACCACGCTGGAAAATCTGGATGAACTTTCTCTGCCATCATATAAGAAACACAGTAATTGGTCAAGCACTATGCACATTACAATTTTCACTTTCTTTGTCACTATCCATATGGTGTGTAAGAAAAAAAATTCTTCCAAAAAAGAAATGGAGATAAGAAGATACATGTAGAAAAAAATTATTAAGACTACCTGTCATGTGGAGATTTCTGAAATAGAAATCTACAATAATTTTTATAGCATATTCGATGGTATTTTACTTCAATAGCTACACAATCCTGTTCTCTAATGTGAATCAGAATACTTTCATCTTTCCTTTGCTTTGCTGCTTCAAGCAATGAACCTGTAAAATACACAAGCTAACAATAGATATATGAATTCAAATAGCACTTTACTGCCATTAAAAGCTGTCAAATTCCATTATAATATAGAAAAATGTAATTGTCTGCAAATGCGAAAGAACCAGATAGAACTCTCATCAATATGGGGCGCACTTACAAATGTATGTGTAATCATCGATAAATAGATTTCTTGAAACAATCCGAATGGGTACTATACACATGTACATGTAGTTGATGAACTTGATGAATTCTGACACCAATTACATGTTACCCCCTCCACAAATACAGGCTCCAGCAGATTGCAGAAGTCAAAAGTTAGGCTTTTCGAGGTGAGACTTTGACTTGAATAATTCTTTTACTACCCAGGCTAAATATAAAATAGAATTTAATGGAGGATTTATCTGAAATAAGACACCACCGTGACACATTTATTATTTTATAGTTAGATTAAGGCTATTTTTTTCATCAGACAGATCAAAACAGCAAAAGTGTTATTACAATAAATAAAATCATACATACTGTCTAACCTGCTGCTTTTGTCTCGCACTGGACTAAATTGTCCCTCTTTTGTGTGCCCTTAACTTTAGAATACTTTGATTTTTTCTTGCAACTGATGCAAATATCTGGTAAGACTGACTTCCTTAGCTCTGATGATAAAGTAGTAGGTAGTACTGTGCCATGATGTGACCTTAATTTCTTTGGTGATATTAATGGTGGGGTTGGTGGTGAATGAGAAACACCCTTACTCTTAGTTTTTAAAAATGGAGAAGATGAAGTACGACTAGTTAGTAGTACTAGGCCTACAAGTATAAGTAGTTGTAGTTGGGCAGACAGTAGAGGCTGCCTTCTTACTCTCTATTTGGGCTTTTTTCTGACATCTTTTCACTGCTTTTATCAGCCTTGTTTTGTCCGTAAAACGTCGATAACATGTTGGGTGAAATAACCACAATCGACTGTATCTTCAATATCTTTCGTGATCAACCCATTCGTATTAAAAAATGCTGCGATGGATTGTTCATTTCCATCCAACTCTAACCATTCTCTAGCCACCTCACGGCATTTGTCCCACCTTGCTTTTGTGAACGGTTCAGCGCCATCCTTCTTAACACCCTCAAGGTGAACAATACAGGATAATTTTGTCCTCATTTCATGTAGTATCAGTAGGCCGTATACATATATTCTATCGCTGCAAGGGGGTCGCCATTTCGTGTTTATCAACAACCGAGTTACGCGAATGAAGACAATGACACGATTGGTCGATTATGGTAAAAAAAAACACGTGACGCGACGAACAACTTTGAACTCTGTCCAGTAACCTTGCGCACTATGAATTTTACTATCAAAAAATAGTCCGGATTTCAAAGACGAATACCATCAAAGAACTATTAAATATTTTGTAGAACATTTCAGAAAACGCTAATTACTATATTAACTATACACCGATAAAATATCTTCTAGACCACATTAAGGGGAACGAAAATGTTTTTGCAGCAAGAATTTGTGCCCTTAGAATGCGGCCTACGGCCTTCGTGTTATTATTAGCTTCATAAATATAGGAACGTTGTCTCAAAATTTCCAGTCGCTATCTCAATTACAATTATTACAAAATAATAACATTAATATCAGCTCACACGACTCCGCTTCATTATAAACAATAGCAAAGCCTTCGACCGGAAGTAACTTAGGTTTTGTTGACTTCGCGCATGCGATGAACAACATAATTCATCGTCCAATGACAGATACTGCAGGGTCAGTTATCCATTATTTATACGATCTATGATTACAAGTGTCATGGAGTTTCTCTATCGTGCCTATGATGGTACGGTACGTAACCATCGTCAGTTCTTTCGCGCTATGGCTAAGGTCGTATATCGAGACGTCGACACCAAACTATTCGACAAAGGACTTTAAAATGGATGGAAATGGTTGGAACAGAAGTTGGAAGGCTAGCTTTTGAGACATTCTATTCGTAAAGTCAAATCCCGAAGAGTCGTGAATTATTATTAATTACGGTCGGGGGAGGGAGAAGTTTATTCGATTTAGACTAATTAGAGCAACATATTTTCTAGTCTAGAAAATTATACAGGATAATCAAAAGATCGGATGCGTAGTTCAAACATTATTTTTTTGGTTTTTTTTGTTTTTTTTTGTTTGTTTAGTAGTCGGCTAAGTATTCTGTAAATGAATTAAATACAAGAAAAATAAGAAATAAAATTTTTTTAGTAAATTTGAAGACAAATAAATACAAGAATATTGAAATTCAGTATGATGAGACAGCCCCCCCCCCTTATTTTAAAATTACCTTTGCACACCCCCCTCCCCCAAACATACTGGCGTTGACACTGGACACGCCCCCCCCCCCCGATTTTTTCAGCTTTTTTTTTCAACAGCTAAAATCATGTCTGCAAATAGTAGACGAATTGGACAAAAAAATATTTTTTTCATTGTTTGTCTGACCGGCCCTGCCTGATCGCCAGATGGCCCAATCCGCCCCTGATTAAGTCTGAAGCCATTTAAACAATATTTAAAGAAACTGAACAGATCAACCACTTTAGTTGCTAGCCTGTCATAATTTAAATCGAGTGACAAATTAATTGTTGTCTGCTTCTAATGACTAACCAAGCATTAATGAATATTAAAATATAGATTTGAAATTAAAAATAGAATTAATAATAAAATAACATATTACCTATACATTAATCATATGTATCCACCCTACTTCAAACAAAAACATGTTTTAAATATTAATACAATCAAAATCCTTACTTCTCCACTAATCAAAATAACATAATCTATAACTATTTTCACGATAATAAGGCCTAAAATTTCTAAGGGCTTGTACAGGTGGATCTGCTGAACAAACGTCGACGTGTCTACTGAGCGCCATAGAAAACGCATCACTTATTTTTTCTTATAACAAAATGATCCTGTAAACATATCGTATTTATTTTGCTTCTGATTGTGAACAATATTCAAATCTGAACACATCAATAACAACACATTTGTACACTTATGGATATTTAAGCTGTAAACAACGGTACAAAGTCAGAGGGGTCAAAACAAAAAGTTTTGCTACTACTGCTGAAGGAAGAATAAAGTTGATATATCCACCCTTTCGTCTTCAATATATAATATGTACAATTTATGTCGCTTAGATGTGGGGGGTTGGGATGGCCTAGTGGTCTAGAGTGCCGCGCTTGGACCTCTAGCTGGCCAGTCACCTCTGGCTTGTGGCTGTGGTTTCGTGCCCTGGCGTGAGCGTATGTGGCATGGAGATAGGGGCGCCTTCTCAACCTCGTGGGTTTCCTCCGGGCACTCCGGTTTCCTCCCACGGCTAAAGACCCCTACGCGCAAGCGAATTATTGAAATAAAATTGAAACCATATGTTAGTCCCGAAATGACCTGGTTGTGTTGAGAGGACGTTAAACCCCATTTCTCTCTCTCTCTCGCTTAGATGTATCGCTTTCCCCCACCATATAACACATTTTGACTTGCAGGGAATGTAGATCGTCGGCCTGTGTTCTCTTAGTATCAGAAATGAACACAGATTTTTGGAATGGATCTTCAACACTTTATCTCAGGAGCAAATAAAAAAAACCAGCAATAATTAAACAACCTATAACTTTCTATAAATAAGACCCCCAAACTAGTAATATAGGCTTCCTAAGCTGGTCTCTAGAAGTAACGATTCGTCTTACATACATTTGACATTTTCATGTGGTCTCGTCTAAACGAAATAATCCCCCACATATATCTGTCGATAAAATCAGTCACATAGTTCAGTCATTTATATAAATCGGTTTTCTCCGGGTCCACCTGTTTTCCCCAGCTGCTAAAGACCTCTACCCGCAAGCCAATTATTGAAATAAAATTAAAAATGATATGTTAGTCCTGAAATGACCTAGTTTGTATCGAGTGGACGTTAAACCCCATTCCTCTCTCTCTCTATCTCTCTCTCTCTCTATCTCTCTCTCTCAGTTATGGCTTAGCTATGGCCTGAATACCTTACTTATCAAACTACTTTTGCCCGTAAAATCGATCTTGAAACTAGTTGGGAAGGTCCCCGGCCCCCGGCCTCTACCCCATGCCCCCGGCTCCTTCAGCTAAGGCTACGAGCATGAATTGATAATATATTATCTTAGTTCACTGCCACCGCTGCTTATATTGAGCGACTTGTTTATTCGACTGGATTATTCGACTGAATTATACGACTGAACTATACGACTGAACTATTTGACTGATGTTAAGACTAATGAAAACCTCCCCAACCCCCTCCCCCTTCCCTACCGAGCTTCTGACTCCTTCATTTATGGGTGGGTGGGAGTTGATGGCTGAACGGTTTCTACGTGCTTGCTGTATCATGAAGCCTGTCATTGAGTCAACTGGCGTGGTTTCGAATCCCTGGTTGTACGTGACCAGAAGGGTCACCTGACCAACTTCGTGGATTTTCTCCGGGTCCTTCGGTGTCCTCAAACTGCTAAAGACCCCTACGCGTAAGCGAATTATTGAAATAAAATTAAAAACCATATGTTAGTCCCGAAATGACTTACTTTGTGTCGAGTGGACGTTAAACCCTCTCTCTCTCTCTCTCTCTCTCTCTCTCTCTCTCTCTCATATGGCTTAGGCCTTACTTATCAAACTACTTTTGCCCGTAAAATCGAACTCGAAACTAGTTGGGAAGGCCCCGGCCTCTACCCCATGCCCCCTTCAGCTATGGCTACGAGCATGAATTGATAATATATTATCTTAGTTCACTGCCACAGCTGCTTATATTGAGCAACTTGTTTATTCAACTGGTTTATACGACTGGATTATTCGACTGGATTATACGACTGGATTATTCGACCGAAGTATACGACTGAGTTATAGACTGACTTATACGAATGACTTTTTCGACTGAACTATTTGACTGATGTTAAGACTAATGAAAACCTCCCCAACCCCCTCCCCCGAGCTTCTGACTCCCTCATTTGTGGGTGGGGGTGGGACTTGATGGCCGAACGGTTTCTACGTGCTTGCTGTATCATGAAGCCTGTCATTGAGTCAACTGGCGTGGTTTCGAATCCCCGGTTGTACGTGAGAAGGGTCGCCTGACCAACTTCGTGGATTTTCTCCGGGTCCTCCGGTGTCCTCAAACTCCTAAAGACTCCTTCGCGCAAGCGAATTATTGAAATGAAATTAAAAACCATATGTTAGTCCCGAAATGACATACTTTGTGTCGAGTGGACGTTAATCCCCATTCCTCTCTCTCTCTCCCTCTCTCTCGCTCTCTCTTTCAGTTATGGCTTAGCTATGGCCTGAATACCTTACTTATCAAACTACTTTTGCCCGTAAAATCGAACTTGAAACTAGTTGGAAAGGCCCCCGGCCTCTACCCCATGCCCCGGCTCCTTCAGCCATATCTACGAGCATGAATTGATAAAATATAATCTTAGTTTACTGCCACCGCTGCTTATATTGAGCGACTTGTTTATTCGACTAGTTTATACGACTGGATTATTCGACTGGATTATACGAGTGGTTTATTCGACTGGATTATTCGACTGAAGTATACGACTGAATTATACGACTGAACTATACGACTGAGTTATACGACTGAACTATACGACTGAACTATTTGACTGATGTTAAGACTAATGAAAACCTCCCCCTTCCCTACCGAGCTTCTGACTCCTTCATTTATGGGTGGGGTGGGAGTTGATGGCCGAACGGTTTCCATGTGCTTGCTGTATCATGAAGCCTGTCATTGAGTCAACTGGCGTGGTTTCGAATCCCTGGTTGTACGTGACAAGGTGAAGGGTCGCCTGACCAACTTCGTGGATTTTCTCCGGGTCCTCCTGTTTCCTCCAACTGCTAAAGACCCCTACGCGCAAGCGAATTATTGAAATAAAATTAAAAACCATATGTTAGTCCCGAAATGACATACTTTGTGTCGAGTGGACGTTAAACCCCATTCTTCTCTCTCTCTCTCTCTCTCTCTCTCTCTCTCCCTCTCTCTCTTTCAGTTATGGCTTAGCTATGGCCTGAATACCTTACTTATCAAACTACTTTTACCCGTAAAATCGAACTTGAAACTAGTTGGGAAGGCGCCTGGCCCCCGGCCTCTACCCCATGCCCCCGGCTCCTTCAGCTATAGCTACGAGCATGAATTGATAAAATATTATCTTAGTTCACTGCCACCGTTGCTTATATTGAGCCACTTGTTTATTCGACTGGTTTATACGACTGGATTATTCGACTGGTTTATACGACTGGATTATACGACTGGTTTATACGACTGGATTATACGACTGGTTTATTCGACTGGATTATTCGACTGAAGTATACGACTGAACTATACGACTGAATTATTTGACTGACGTTAAGACTAATGAAAACCTCCCCCGCCCCCTAGTTCCCCTTCCCTTCCGAGCTTCTGACTCCTTCATTTATGGGTGGGGGTGGGAGTTGATGGCCGAACGGTTTCCATGTGCTTGCTGTATCATGAAGCCTGTCATTGAGTCAACTGGCGTGGTTTCGAATCCCTGGTTGTACGTGACAAGGAGAAGGGTCGCCTGATCAACTTCGTGGATTTTCTCCGGGTACTCCTGTTTCCTCCAACTGCTTAAGACCCCTACGCGCAAGCGAATTATTGAAATAAAATTAAAAACCATATGTTAGTCCCGAAATGACATACTTTGTGTCGAGTGGACGTTAAACCCCATTCCTCTCTCTCTCTCTCTCTCTCTCTCTCCCAGTTATGGCTTAGCTATGGCCTGAATACCTTACTTATCAAACTACTTTTGCCCGTAAAATCGTACTTGAAACTAGCTGGGAAGGCCCCCGGCCTCTACCCCATGCCCCCGGCTCCTTCAGCTATGGCTACGAGCATGAATTGATAAAATATAATCTTAGTTCACTGCCACCGCTGCTTATATTGAGCGACTTGTTTATACGACTGGATTATTCGACTGGTTTATACGACTGGATTATACGACTGGTTTATTCGAATGCATTATTCGACTGAAGTATACGACTGAATTATACGACTGCTCCCCCTTCCATACCGAGCTTCTGACTCCATCATTTATGGGTGGGGGTGGGAGTTGATGGCCGAACGGTTTCCATGTGCTTGCTGTATCATGAAGCATGTCATTGAGTCAACTGGCGTGGTTTCGCATCCTCGGCTGTACGTGACAAGGAGAAGGGTCGCCTGACCAACTTCGTGGATTTTCTCCGGGACTCCTGTTTCCTCCAACTGCTAAAGACCCCTACGCGCAAGCGAATTATTGAAATAAAATTAAAAACCATATGTTGGTCCCGAAATGACATACTTTGTGTCGAGTGGACGTTAAACCCCATTCCCCTCTCTCTCTCTCTCTCTCTCTCTCTCTCTCTCTCTCTCTCTCTCTCTCTCAGTTATAGCTTAGCTATGGTCTGAATACCTTACTTATCAAACTACTTTTGACCGTAAAATCGAACTTGAAACTAGTTGGGAAGGCCCCTGTCCCCCGGCCTCTACCCCATGCCCCCGGCTCCTTCAGCTATAGCAACGAGCATGAATTGATAAAATATACTATTCAAAAAAAGTAGGGGATATTTGATTTTGGGGGCATAATACTAAAATATGCAAATGACTACGAAAAAAGTCACTATGGAACCTAACAGAAGAAACATTTCCAGTTAAATGTGACGCCCAAACGCACCAATAGCTACCGCATGGAATGCAGGTGATGCTTGGGATCATCATGGGGGTCCAACCCAAGATTTGCACGACTCTGACTTAGAATGTTACAGTCATTGTGGCATTGAATTCCAGGGTGGAAACATCAGTTTAATTGTTTTAGTGACCAGAAAACAAATTTTGATATGCGTCGGCTTACCCAAAATGAAAGGTTACGTGCCCTTGGTATGCTACAGATCGGCACAACACAGGCGGTTGTGGCGCGGACGATGAATGTTTCTCAGTCTGTCATAAGCAGGCTATGGTCCAGATACCGTGATACACAATCTGTACAGGACAGACCACGCTCAGGTCTACCAAGGGCGACAACTCAAGCCCAGGATCGATTTATCCGTACCTTGGCCTTGAGAAATCGTGTCATCACAGCAAATCAGATCAGCGCTCGTCTTCAAACAGACACTGGTGTGAGAGTGAGTGGCCAGACGATTCGGAATCGACTGCATAGGGGTCACCTTCGCGCCCGACGTCCTCGCGTGATCCCTTGTTTGAGAGATCATCACATTCAGGCAAGACGTCGTTGGTGTAGGGATCGTCAACACTGGGATAATCGACGCTGGAGCAATGTGATGTTTTCAGATGAGTCAAGGTTCACTGTTGATTTTTTGGACAGACGTAGGAGGGTGTGACGTCGTCGAAACGAGCGCTTCCAAGACGTTAACGTCATCAGACATGATCGATTTGGGGGTGGTTCTGTTATGGTGTGGGGAGGCATCACTGTTGCTGGAAGAACGGCTTTACATGTTGTTGCAGAGCGTGTTACAGGCCAGTACTACCGGGACAACATCTTGGCAGTCCATGTTGTGCCGTTCGCACGACATCATGGCCGCCGTTTCATCTTCCATGATGACAACGAAGACGTCACAGGGCCAGGATCGTTACAGGTTACCTCCAACAACAGAACATCACCACATTATCTTGGCCAGCACTGAGTCCCGACCTCTCCCCCATCGAGCATGTCTGGGACATGCTTGGACAGAGGTTACGTCAACGTCAACAACGTCCTGCCAATGTCCAAGAACTTGCTGCTGCGTTGCAACAGGAATGGGACAATCTGGACCAAAATGACCTTAGACGTCTCATTAGGAGTATGCCACGTCGGATCAATGCTTGTTTGGCAAACAGAGGAGGATTTACCCGTTACTGACTTTGTTGTGATGCTGTGGTAACTTTGCTGTTTGACCCCGGGTATCATTTTACCCTTATAATGGTCAGTCTGTGCCTTACTTAGTCTAACGATCATTTGGAATAAATCGATGAATGTGAACTTCATTTCATTTTGTCATTTGTTTCTTCGTCAGTTTCATTAGGTGACTTTAATAACACTTAAAAATCAAATATCCCCTACTTTTTTTGAATAGTATATTATCTTAGTTCACTGCCACCATTGCTTATATTGAGCGACTTGTTTATTCGACTGGTTTATACGACTGGATTATTCGACTGGTTTATACGACTGGATTATACGACTGGTTTATTCGACTGGATTATTCGACTGAATTATACGACTGAACTTTTCGACTGAGTTATACGACTGAGTTATACGACTGAACTATGCGACTGAATTATACGACTGAACTACTTGACTGATGTTAAGACTAATGAAAACCTCGCTCCCCCTTCCCTACCGACTTTCTGACTCCAACATTTATGGGTGGGGGTGGGAGTTGATGGCCGAACGGTTTCCATGTGCTTGCTGTATCACGAAGCCTGTGATTGAGTCAACTGGCGTGGTTTCGAATCCCTGGTTGTATGTGACAAGGAGAAGGGTCACCTGACCAACTTCGTGGATTTTCTCCGGGTCCTCCTGTTTCCTCCAACTGCTAAAGACCCCTACGCGCAAGCGAATTATTGAAATAAAATTCTCTCTCTCTCTCTCTCTCTCTCTCTCTCTCTCTCGCTCTCTCTCTCTCAGTTATAGCTTAGCTATGGTCTGAATACCTTACTTATCAAACTACTTTTGCCCGTAAAATCGAACTTGAAACTAGTTGGGAAGGCCCCCGGCACCCGGCCTCTACCCCATGCCCCCCCCCCCCCGGCTCCTTCAGCTATGGCTACGAGCATGAATTGATAAAATATTATCTTAGTTCACTTCCACCGCTGTTTATATTGTGTATTCGACTGGTTTATAGGACTGGATTATTCGACTGATTTATACGACTGGATTATTCGACTGGTTTATACGACTGGATTATTCGACTGAAGTATACGACTGAACTATACGACTGAATTATACGACTGAACTATACGACTGAGTTATACGACTGAACTATACGACTGAATTATACGACTGAACTATTTGACTGATGTTAAGACTAATGAAACCCCCACCCCCCACCCCCTCCCCCTTCCCTACCGAGCTTCTGACTCATTCATTTATGGGTGGGGGTGGGAGTTGATGGCCGAACGGTTTATATAATAATAATAATAATAATAATGACTTTATTTTCTGAGGGAACATATTTAGTACATGAGTTCTAATTTTCAACATGTCCCTCCTACTCTAAAACTAGAATCTACATGGTAATGATATTTACAAAGTACATATATACCATATTATATAAGCTTATAATAATTAAAAAAAAAAAAATCAAACAAACAATAAGGAGAGGAAAGAAAAGCAAATAAACATACATTCAGAGGGCAAAAGTAATTAACAAGAGCTCAAAGATTTAACATGTTTTACTAACTCCTTTTTAAAGATAAAACTTGAAGACGCATGTTTCACAGTTTGAGGTAGTGAATTCCAGAATACAGAGGCGGTATATTGGAATGTTCTTGTCATTGCCTTTTTCTTACTTTTTGGAATTGCTAATTTATTTTGACTTTCTGATCTCAATGTCATGTTAGTTTCGGTCAATTTCGAATTTTCACAGAATGTGTTATATAAATATGATGGCAATTTGTCTCTTAAAATTTTGAAGGTGAGCATTCCTTGATTGTATTGAATGCGTTGGTAGATTGTAAGCCAATTTAGAGATTCAAACAAAGGTGCCGAATGTGAATCAGGTTTTTCATCCAAAATGTTCCTTGCCGCACGCTTTTGGAGTTTATACAGTACCTTTAGTTTACCTTTATTGGCACTGCCCCAAACTGTGGAACAGTAATCTAAATATGGTAAAATATAGCCGTTGAAAAATAAAATTCTAAGATGGTGTGGTCAAAAAGGTTTTAACTTTGTCAGGAGGTAGATTTTGGAGGATATGATTTTGGAAATTTTGTTAATTTGGAGATTCCAATGTAAATTTTGGTCAACAGTAAATCCTAATAACACTGCTTCAGATACATTTTCTAATGATTCTCCATTAATTTTTAGTGATAAGCTGTTTGTGTTTGTTTGGTGTTTTGAAGCTATAAGCATGGCTTTTGTCTTTTTAGCATTAATTACCATACCATTATCATTACACCAATTAAATACATTTAGTAAATCCTCTTGAAGGGCAATCTCTATATTGGCTATATTGTTGCTAGAGAAATGAAGGGTACTGTCATCAGCAAATAGATCAGTATGGCATTTACTGACATGAAATCAAGAAAAGTAACGGACCAATATTTGATCCCTGTGGGACCCCACATTTCACATCAGTAATATTTGAATGGCATGCCAGTAGTATGTAAGGCACGCTGAGGGTATTCCGGCAGTCTAGCGTTTTTTGTCTCGGCACCCTGAGGTATTTGACTACGTCACTTCCGGTTTGGCTGCGTCACTTCCGGTTTTGCTAGGGCACGCTGGGGGATATTACGACAGTCTAGCGATTCGGCAGTCTAGCGTTTTTTGCCTCGGCACCCTGAGGTATTTGACTACGTCACGTCCGGTTTGGCTGCGGGAGTCTGAGGTTTTTTGTTGCGGGAGTCTAGAGGTGCGGCAGTCTGAGGTTTTTTATTGCGGTAGTCTGAGTTATTGGGCGGCGTGACTTCAGACGATTTACAAATGCGACAACGGATGTACTTTTTCATATGGGTTGGCGATATATTTTATTTGTAGCGCACATGAGGTCCGCGTCGGCATGTCGCGCATCGCCCCGCCCCGCGTCTTTCTCATCGCCGCCCCGCCCAAATACATGTCCTAAAATCCCTTTCAGTCATTTGCAGAGTTAATGATTCATTTAGTTTTGTTATTTCGTCATTTATTCATAAGTTAATTACTTTTTTTTAAATGAATTAATCATAATGCAATTATTTTTTCATCAATTAATTTTTTTATCAATTAATTTTTTTTTTCAATAATTATTTTTTTTTTCAATAATTATTTTTTTTTTCAATAATTAATTTTTTATTTAATTAATTTTTTTTTCAATAATTAATTTTTTTATAATTAATTTTTTTTTTTATTATTTTTTTTTATTATTTTTTTTTAAAATTATTTTCATTCATTTTAATTTGGTGAAGTTATTTACCGATCTGGTGACAGGTTTTTTTTATTTTCACGACCGAAATAGAATATCCCAGATTTAACCAATCAAAAAAATTGTAGTCATTTGTAGTATTAAGTAATTTGTTAATTAGTATATTAATTGTTTTATATTAATTGAGTTTAGTTACAAGCTGTATGTCGTTAAGGTATGCGAAATGTTTTTTAAAAAAAAAAAGATAATTGTGCTCATTATCGTATTAATTAATATGTTAATTAATATATTAATTGTCATACACTAATTTAAGTTAGTTAAACCACAACGTACTTGAAGGATTTATTTTAGCATTTGAAATATATTTAAGAAAAATAAAAGTGGTTAGGTCTTTAAAAAAAAGGTTAATATTACACTATGTATTTAACAGATGTTTTAACAGATGTTTTTTCGAGGTAGTAGGTGAACTTTCGACCGATATTCTAAAAATACATGCTATGAACTTATTTAAATATGCAATTTTTTGTGGTGAGTTGTTAAAAAATTACAAGCTGTATGTTGTTAATGCGTAAAAACAAAAAATAATCCTAGTAATCAATGTATTACTTACTATGCAAATTAGTATATTAATTGTTTTATATTAATTGAGGTTAATAAAACTCACGTACTTGTTAAAAGAATACAAGCTGTATGTCGTTAAGGTATGAAAAGTGTTGTTGTTTTTTAAGAGAATAAAAAAATGACATCATCGTATTGATTAATATGTTAATTAGAATTTTAATTGATTTATATTAATTGTGGTTAGTTAATGCCTAACGTATTTGAATAAGACTATGTTTTTATTTTAGCAAGATCAGATGAAATATACATGTGTATTGAAGAAAAATAAAAGTGGTTAATATTACATTATGTATTTAACACATGTTTTAGCAGATGTTTTTTGGGGTCTTAGGTGAACTTTTGACCCATATACCTTTTAAATATGGCAATAACCTCTGTCTTCTTTCTATGTCAGTTTTTAATTTGAGTTTTTACAACCAAAATTGGGTTTTAAATACGATCAGTAAACAAAGTTTAACTATTCAGCACACACTGGCTAATAATGATTAGATTGATAAACACGTTTTATTTTGTCTCTTATTATCAGAACTAAAGAAAATATCTACACCTCTAGTTGTTTAGAGTCGTGTGCGACAGAATAGTGTACGGTTGTTATATTTTGGAACTTGAATATTCTCAGATTTAACCAATCAAAATGTAAAAATAGAACGGATGTGAAGAGAGATGTCAATAACCTTCTATCCCCTTATAGATTTTTCATTCATTATTTTTTGTCATTAAGTGTTTTTTTTTTACAGTTTTTAAATTATTTTGATTTATTTTAATTTGGTGAAATCATTAACCGATTACTTGTAGGCAGATTTTAATTTGATGGAAAGTTTGCTTCTGTAGTCAATTGTTTGAATTTGGAACAATATTTTATCTGATGAGAGTTTTATATTTAATAAAAAGTTTTAATAAAACGTGGTAGCATGATGAATCTGTTCCAGTATTTGAATTATGAAAATAGTAGGACCAAGTTTCCACCACCGAAATATGTTCTTTATATAAGTGGGGTCTTATTTTCGTAACACAGTATTTAAGATATGATTTATGTATTATAGCGTTTTAGCTATCAAATTACAGCACACATCTTCATAACCATTCCATGTAATTTACTATCTTTGAGAACTAAAGAAAATGTTTTCAGCGAAGAAAATTTGGTGACTGTTTTTAATTAACACCAGTCTTGTAGTTGTGACATATGTTTTAATCATCAAAGTAAGTCAAGCCCCTTTGAAGTCAAATGATATTCTTGAGAACCAAAGAATATGTATTAGGAAAGTTTGGTATGTGTTTTATAACCAGTGTTTTAGCTGTGCCAGATGGTTTAGCTATCAAATTACACAGAAGCAACACTTTGGTGTCATTTGATATTCTTGAGAACCAAAGAATATATCTTTGCCGTGGGAAAGTTTGGCATGTGTTTTATAACCAGTGTCTTAGCTGAGCCAGCTGGTTTAGCTATCAAATTACACAGAAGCAGCACTTTGGTGTCATTTGATATTCTTGAGAACCAAAGAATATATCTTTGGCGTGCGAAAGTTTGGCATGTGTTTTATAACCAATGTCTTAGCTGAGCCAGATCGTTTAGCTATCAACACCGCTTTGAAGTCATCGGATATTCGTGAGAATTGAAAAATGTTTCTTTTGCGTGGGAAAGTTTGACAGGCGTTTTTATTACCAGTGCCTTAACTGTGTCAGATGTTTTAAATTTTAAATGTTTTCAAAGTGTTTGCTTCATATTTGGACAATCAGTGATTTATTTAACCATTTATTAATTTATTTAAAGTATTTATCTTATTTCGGGAGATGAAATTTTACTTGCTGACAAGATACACACACACACATTGGCTGACACACCGACACACAATCACCACAAATCATCTTAACTGTCAAATATAGAGAATGTAATTCAATGTTAACACAAAGGAACTTGATTACCTACTACCTACATATGGCACGAATTATATACCCGTCTATGGGTCTGAACTGTTAAAAAATTATGCCGTAAACGTATAAGAAATGTTATTTATTTTTTTTAAAAAAAAGAAGATAATTATAGTCAATTTTGTATCAAAATAATATGTTCATTAGCATATTAATTGCTTTACATTAACTGAGGTTAGTAAGACCACAACGTACTTGACTAGGGATGTTTCTATTCTAGTATTTGAAATATATTTAAGAAAAACAAAAGTGGTTAGCTCTTGGATGATCTTTTGAATGTTATACTAAAAAAATACCTGTCACCTATTTAAATACTATGTTAATATGGACTGTATATTCATACTCGACCTCCCCCACCCCATGCACACACACATACACACACAACCCACACTGTCACACCAACGCACAAGTGCTGGCACATCCTTTTTTACCGCTAAATATAGAGAACGTAATTCTATTTGAACTTTTGCTTTCTTTTCTATCGACGTTTTACAGGTTAAATACATTTCCGCAAATACATACAAATTTACGGGACGCCACAATGTATGCTGCATCCAACATGCAACACTGATCTAGAGTGTCTACTGGTGGTATATGTTATAAGGGGGCGTGAATCTTTACCAACTGACCCCACCACAACACATGGCACGAATTATATCGTTTGATATTACCGGTCACAAAATTTACACGCGTCCTTGCTTTCAAATTATATCTAACCAATTATAAACATGTACCCTGAACGCATGATATCATACATTTTTCTCGTAAATATGAATATATTAACTCAATCAATAAAATAAACAAATTAGTTCAAGTCGACAATTAGAATAATTCAAAAAAGAAGATGTCTTTTAGGACATGCATACGCAACTGATGATGACATGTTGATTATAACTTTGCTTAAACGTAACATAGTTCGTATCCCCAAATCGACTAACGATGACATACCCCCACTTCACATGCACACACCCCATATACATACGCGCATCCACCCACACAAACACACACCAACCAACCAACCAACCAACATATACAGCCTCACACACACATCCACCCACAGCGCAGTGCACATATTCACACATTATTTGTACATTTCATTTCCTTTGGCTTTATTACATTTCAACATATTCAATACTACAACGTTAACATGCAGAATAATATCTAATATAAGTTGCGTTGAATTAACAGATCGTAAATTAATCTATTCTTACACACATAATAGTCTGAATTATAAGATATTGATATCTTTAAAAGTTGCTCACGTATACAATCGTTTACGTCTTCAGATACTATAGATGTACATTGGTTTAAGCGAATTATCATTCGTTAACTCTTAACTGACTCATAGTACCATCATCGTTCAGTGCCAATGTGGTCAGACGAGCATAATGAGGGTTGCTCACCTTATAAACAGGCGACCTTTCGATGGTTTGTTTACTCGCTGTTTGGCATTTTGACAGTTAAAAATCGTCTATTTTCTTCTTGAATAATTAGAGTAAAACGGTGATATGTCAATGTGAAATGGTCTACTAATGACGGATTACCGTCCGTATTGAGGGACAGTGATTCAGAAGCGGGTACAGTTTTTGATCGCTATTATTTGGTTGTACTTTTGTAGTCTAGATAATTAAAAGGGACTCACGATGAATGATTTTTAGTTAAAAAAAAAATCAATGAAAATCACAATTACGGAAACCCCATTGACTTCCAGTTCCGGCGAAGGTTCCATTTTAAAAGCCTTGTGAATGTGTTAATTCGAGTTAATCTGATACCGTACCCGAGTATTTAAAAGAACACTTTGATTTCTATACTCCCCGGTGGTCCAACCTGTGTACCTCAAGTGCTGACAGCTTATTGAGGATTCCGAAATATAATTTTAAAAGCCTTGTGAATGTGTTAATTCGAGTTAATCTGATACCGTACCCGAGTATTTAAAAGAACACTTTGATTTCTATACTCCCCGGTGGTCCAACCTGTGTACCTCAAGTGCTGACAGCTTATTGAGGATTCCGAAATATAATAACCTGTGTGGTGAATGTGTGTTATCTGCCAGCTAAGATATGGAATGATCTTCCAAAACCTCTACCATCCAGGGCTTTAAGATGCACTTAAAAGCATATTTATTTCAAAAATGTTTTTGAACGGTTTTGTTGCGAATTCTCTTAAAAACACTAGTTGGTAATGAAGTTCTATAAACATCGAACAACAATAATACTAATGATATACACCACGTTTGCATGAAATATCTGAATTAGAGTATTTGTCATAGAAATTTATGGTAAAAAAAAAATCCATATTTTTGAAAATATCATTAAATCTAGATAATTTTATCCATTTACTTGAAAGGTCTTATCAACAGTTGTCTTTTATTTTTAAATGAGATATCTATATTTTAACACTATTGACCATTATGACGTGGGTGTTTTTTGAATAAAGTCAAACCTCTTAGACACTTATGAGACAACAGTGATTGACGAGAGTTTTGCTTTTCACAGTAACGGAAATGGTACAGCAATCTTGTCCAGAGTAGTGATCGACCATAGAATTTGTATCTGACTAGGATCAATGTTCACGACTAAATCACAAAAATATACAGGTAGACAAATCCACCACGATAATTGGTTATATTGCTTATCTTTTGTAATCACCGCTGTAGGTTGCTTGATCTACTAGCATTTTATTTCAATTTCAATTCTGTAGTAAGACGGTAGAAAGTGCGACAGACACTTAGTCTGTGTTGTTTCACTAGTAACAGTGTGCAGATGCGGAGGTATAAAAAACTAACACAATATATACTTTCAAAGATGTCTTTATATTATTCTATACATTACAGTCACAAAAATATAAATCGACAAATATACAAAGAAAGAAGTCGTTGAAACACAAATGATCATTTTGATTATTTTGTTTTCATCAAGTCTGATACTACTAGTTTTTCAAGGGGTTTTGGAACGGAGGTATAAAAAACTAACACAATATATACTTTCAAAGATGTCTTTATATTATTCTATACATTACAGTCACAAAAATATAAATCGACAAATATACAAAGAAAGAAGTCGTTGAAACACAAATGATCATTTTGTTTTGGAACGGGGTTTGTTATCTTTCAATGACTTGTTGGCGAAGAATCTGCATTCTAAGCTTGTGTTCGTTTTCGATCGAGTCTATTTTAGCATTTAACAAGTTCAACCGTAGGTTCTGCTCACGCGTTACTTCATGTACCCTCACTGGTTTGGAAATGACCATGATGAAACAACCTCATTAGTGCAACAAATAAGCTTCAAAATCTGGTGTTTGGATAGGCATATTGTCTATGTTCCATTGTTTGACTTTATCTTCTTTGAAATTCCACTCAGTTACGAATAAATAGGGTCTACCCATACTATCAATAATGCTAAAATCTGCCTTCTTTGCAGCATCAATACATTCAGCTTTACACTTGTACAACACGTGGGAATGTGCCAACTGGATCACTTGCCCCGCTAGTATTCCTTTGTATTCCCAACGGTATCCACCACTCAAAGATCCTTTAATCATGGTCATATATTGGCAGTTTTTTTGATATTTAACATGTTCGTGGAATGGATCGTCGAATTTATCCCAATCCTTCAATACTAATTTACAACTGAAACACTGCACACGATCAGTATCACCATAATACACAAAGCCTGCTTCACTTAACTTGTGGGCTGATGGATGAACATGCGCCCATCTGTTGTCAAAAGTGGCTAGACGATTATTATATTCGATGTACTCAGCCATGTCCGCCCATTAATGATGTTCGGTGTAGTGAGAGCACACGTAACTAACGAAAGCTTTTATTTACTCTTGAAATATAAAATGGCGCACAGTTAATCATGGCGTGCTTTGTGAAACGAACTATCAAAACTAAATTTATGAGCAAACGTGCGAATACACATTACATTCTTGTCCATCTTGACCACATGATGTATACATCTACTGTTTGTACTAAACTTTGAGCAATATTTGTTGAGAACGCGCCTTGGTTGTCATTTGATTCTATTTAGTTATGATGCTACCATTATTATGTTATTGTGAGTATAAAAAAATGAATTGCAATAATTTTATCAGTACACAGACATAATTTGTACGCGATGGCTGAAAAAAGAAAACGGGCACCGTCAATGACAGTTTGAGAGAGACAATTCCTGATGAACGAAGTAAAAGAATTCCAAGATATACTTGGTACTAACCGAAGGGACACACAATCAGTTGCTCTTAAAGAACAGTCTTGGGCGGAAATTGAAAAACGTTTCAGTGCACAGCCAAATTTCATAATAATAATAATAATGTCCTAAAATCCAACCGAAGCTGCTCTTTGGTAACATTATGGTCAGTTAAAAGAAAACACTAGTTAAAAGGAGTATGCGATCAACAATTAAAAGAAAACGTTTCTAAAAAGATGGGTTTTAAGATTCCGTTTAAAACTGTCAATTGATGCACAGTACTTGAGTTCTATGGGAAAATCATTTGAATTCCACAGTTCTGCTGCCGCAAAAGCAAAGGAGCGTCTACCGAAAGAAGAGTTTGCAGTTACTGATTTAATAAGGTACTTAGATTCAGAATGAAGATTTCTGGTAGGGTGGTAGGGTTGAATTAATTCTTTAATATATAGAGGAGAGTCATCACATGACAAAGCACAGAAAGTCAGCATGAGAATTTTAAAATCAATTCTGGTCTTAACTGGTAGCCAGTGGAGTTCTTTCAAAGCGGGAGTAATATTGGTGTATAATTTAGTTCTTGTAACAATTCTTGCAGCTTTGTTTTGAATCTTCTGTAGTCGATTAATTTGATATGCTGGTAAGTTGTAGAGTAACGAGTTGCAGTAGTCGAGACGTGAGGTCACCAAAGAGTTGATTAAAAGTTTTGTAGAGTCAATGTCGAGGAAATTGCGGATCCGTCCAATTTTGTGAAGTTGGAAGTTGGAAGCTTTACAGATTGAGGAGATGTGAGCATTCATGTTCATATTCTTATCCAAAATTACACCAAGATTTCGAACGCTATTAACTGGGTTAACAACAAAATTACCGATAGAGATATTACTAACAGATATTTTGGATAAAAGATGATTAGAACCGATTTGCACGAATTCTGTTTTTTCATCATTGAGCTTTAAGAAGTTCTTTTTCATCCAGCACTTAATAGCATCAATGCACGATTCAAGTTTAGACACTCGCAGGGATTCATTTTCGCGTTTAATTGAAATGTAGAGTTGAGTATCATCAGCATAGATATGATAATTCAGATTGAATGATTTCAAAATACGCCCCAGAGGAGTGGTATAAGCGGTAAAGAGCAACGGTCCGAGTACCGATCCCTGTGGCACGCCGAATTTAAGTTCTACAGATGCAGACTTAACATTATTGATGACAACAGATTGGTGACGGGATGTGAGATATGACCGGAACCAATTCAGCACATTACCCTCAAGTCCGAAAACGTTGTGAAGCCGTTCTAACAGGAGAGACTGGTCGATTGTGTCCAAGGCGGCACTTAAATCAAGAAGAACCAGTAACACAACATTTTTATTGTCAAGGCTAGTAAGGATATCATTATTCACACGAGTTAATGCTGTTTCTGTACTATGTTTGCTTCTGTATGCTGATTGGAAGGGTTCGTTAAGATTATGTAACTTCAGATGGGCTTTGAAACGTGCTGCTACAACCTTTTCAATAAGTTTGGAGATGAACGACAGGTTTGAGACAGGTCTGTAGTTTTTCAAGACATTGTGATCTAATGTACTCTTCTTGAGAAGTGGAAAGACCAATGCTTCTTTCAACACACCAGGAAAGTTTCCAGTAGATAAGGATGTATTCACAATGCTACAAAGAATAGGACAAAGTTCTGTAGAACAGCTTTTAACAAGATGGGTTGGGAATACATCTAGCTCACAAGAAGAGGAAGAGGATGTAGAAATAATTGATTTGATTTCATCTACAGCAGCTATTGGAAAGGTTGATAGTGGTGAACCAGTGAAGTTTACGTCAATATCATTATCAGATACCGATAAAGAACAATTGTCAAGTGCCCTACGTATGGTAACAATTTTATTGTTGAAGAACTGACTGAAAGATTCAGCGAGTAGCTTAGGGTCACGATGCTCTGGTAGAACTGTACTGTCACTAGTTTTAATCATAGTGTTCAAAATTTTATTAAGTTCTTTAGGGTTTTTGTTATTTTCTTGTATACGGTTTAAAACAAAAGTCTGTTTGGTCTGATTGATGAGGATGTTTGTATCATTACGAGCCTTTACATATATTTGTCTGTCAATTTCAAGCTTACTCTTGCGCCAGACCTTTTCCGCCTTCCGACGTGCCTGTTTGCTTTCGCGAACAGAGTCATTGTACCATTTACGATTTGGTCTGATGGTGAGTGTTTTTCTGACAATTGGTGCATGGCTATCAATAATGTTTTGAAGCTCTGTATTATAGATTTGAAGTTGATCCGAAATATCACAGAAATTGCCAATCTTATTAAGGGCACCGTCATTTAAGATATCAGATTTCAAGTTGGTCAAGTTGATATCTCTCAGTTTACGATATGATACAGTCTTCTGCAGTGATTTGGGTTTTGGAAGTGTAAGAACAGACATGATTGAAAAATGATCAGATATGAAATGGTTGTCTACTGATAAGTTGAACACCAAAGAGTCAGATTTGCGGGTAATAACGACATCAAGTATGTGACCTTTATTGTGAGTAGGTTTAGTGACATGTTGAACTAGGTCGAAAGATTCGAGAATATCGTTAAACTGTGTAGTAGTTTTGGAATCAACATCTTGGTGTAGATTTATATCACCACATATCAAAAGTTTTCCAGCACATGATGTAATTTCGTGAAGTATGTCCGATAAATCGTTGAAAAAAGTCTCAACAGAGGCAGAATTAGCAGGCCGATACAATGAGATGAGATGAAATAATTCGTTATGGTGTTTAATGTTGGTGTGTTGTATTTCGCAGCTAACAAAAGGACCTATTTTAATCTTATATGCTTTAATGGTGGACTTGAAAAAGACTGCTATACCCCCTCCCCTCTTACTAGTACGGTTGGTCATCAATGCAGAGTAGTTAGTTGGAAGAAGTTGGTTTAGAGTAATGTTGCAATCATCTTTTAGCCAGGTTTCGATAGAGACAAAAATATCGAGGTCATTATCCAAAATAAATTCTTGAATTTCACTGGCTTTGTTTCTAATGGACTGACAGTTTAAAAGACAGAAATTGAAATTGGAATCCATAGGACAGGGATTGGAGGATAACTTACTTACTTGAATTAAATTTGCCACATTTACTCCTCTACCTGTTTTAGTCTTTCTTGGCTTGTTTGAAACTTTTATTTTAGGTTTAAAGGTGGTAAAATACACAGGGTTATAGTCAGAGATTAACTCAGGAAACAAGCACAACTCAGTAGACACTCTATTGTTTTCACAGTTTATAGTACAATTCAAGGCTAAAAGTTGATGTTTGGTATAAGTGATCATGATCAATGTTCAGCTCACCAGTACTCACTTCACCAAATTTAAAAACTAAAAATGTTAATAACACAAAAACTACACAGAATTTCTAAAATCCAATTTTGTAAAATAAAAGATACACTATTTAAGAAGTAATATGCCAAGTTATAGCCCAATAAAATAATCACAAGTTTAAAAAAATAACTAGTTTTCAGCAGACAAGACACAGTGCAAACCACTAGGCAGCCATCTTGCTATGTTAGAACCTCAACTCAATTAAAGAATTACTGGTACCATCTTAAAAGAAACGAAATGACTGTAATGTATAGAATAATATAAAGACATCTTTGAAAGTATATATTGTGTTAGTTTTTTATACCTCCGTTCCAAAACCCCTTGAAAAACTAGTAGTATCAGACTTGATGAAAACAAAATAATCAAAATGATCATTTGTGTTTTAACGACTTCTTTCTTTGTATATTTGTCGATTTATATTTTTGTGACTGTAATGTATAGAATAATATAAAGACATCTTTGAAAGTATATATTGTGTTAGTTTTTTGTACCTCCGTTCCAAAACCCCTTGAAAAACTAGTAGTATCAGACTTGATGAAAACAAAATAATCAAAATGATCATTTGTGTTTCAACGACTTCTCTCTTTGTATATTTGTCGATTTATATTTTTGTGACTGTAATGTATAGAATAATATAAAGACATCTTTGAAAGTATATATTGTGTTAGTTTTTTATACCACCGCATCCGCACACTGTTACTAGTGAAACAACACAGACTAAGTGTCTGTCGCACTTTCTACCGTCTTATTACAGAATTGAAATTGAAACTAGACCTGCATGCAGGAATGACGGGTTTCACTGGTGCCAAGTTACTCTTAAACATGTCACTTCCGGTGCCAAGTTACCCTTGAACATATGTCACTTCCGGTACCAACGAAACCACTAAACAGGTTTCCAAATTAACATTGCACACAAATAAAATGGACGCAGAATCAACCAATCAATCCAGCAATATCAAGTCATTTTATACATTTGTTACTTGTAAATGATCTTGACAAAATTAAATTACTTCCTGTGTTAATGAAAATGTTCAATTAGTCTTATGAAATCAGAAATGGCATACGATATCATATAGTGAAAATTTTATGTAAATCGAATAATAATTGCCACTTTTAAAGACCAAAAAACTTGAAAAGTGACTTGTAGAAAATCTGCTATTTCTCTGCAACCGTACAAGTTACAAACCATTTTGTGGTATCTGTATGATCGTATGGGTTCATTCTATTTGTTGATTAACATCAAATACCATAATTTGAAACAGATTTCAAAACAGACCCATTTGAATAAAATATCTGTTTTGAAGGCTAAAAATACAGTTTTTGCCAAAATAACGTTACTTCCGGTGATAATGAAAATCTTAAATTACTTGTATGAAATCCCAAATGGCATTAGGTATAACATGGTGTAACGTTTATGAAAATCGAATAATAATTGACACTTTTATGGCCCGAAACCTTCAAAAGTGACCTGTAGCAAACCGTCTATTTCTCGGCAACCGAACAAGTTAGAAACAATTTTATGATATCTATATGACCATATGAGTTTTGTTTATATGTGAATTTAAACCAAAAGTTAAAATTATTAATACATATTACGTTATTCTTGGTTGAATAAAACATTGATTTAAAAAGTTTAAAATGCAGTTTTTGACCAAATGATGTCACTTCCGGTGCCAATTTTAAATTGTAATCAACTTGATATGACGCTACATGCTTTTTGAATCAAATGATGTCACTTTTATAAAAATCCAATAATAATTGACTATTTTACAGGCAAAATAACGAAAACAGTGACTCGTACAGAACTGCCCATTTCTTGGTAACTGCTTATATTACAAACGAATTTTAACATACATTTTCTTTGTATGGATTATAGCTACAAGTTTATAAAAGTTACGAAGAGATATTTTAAAATCTGAAAAGCCTGAATAGGTTGTAAATAGGTCAATTTTACACCATTTTTAGCCTCTTAATCGAATTTGCTCGAAAATAAAATCAAAATTAAAAAAACTGCTTCCTACATTTTTTGCGCCTTGAAAGGGCACACTCTTTGAGTCAAATAATTTTTCCAAAAAATAATATTTGTTTTCGAAGAAGGAAAATAACTGTCAAAATTGTAGTTTTTGGTAAAATTATGCCACTTCCGGTGCCGACAGATAACACTTTTGGTAATAAAAAAAAATGACAATTGATACAACGAAGCATATGAACTTTGTTTTATACAAATCGAACAATAAAAAATTAATCTAGGACTGAAAAACTGAATTAGCCAATGGCGGCCAAGGAAAATTACTGAGACAAAATTTTTTAACATTTTTGCGCTAGTCAGATGACTCTTTAATTCTATGCACAACACGACTAAAAAATATTCATAAATAAAAAAGTTTTTTGTAAAATTTTAAATTTTCGAAATTTGGCGCCTAATATCTTCGAAGATTTGCCGAAAATCAAAAATCGAAAGTAGCGTAGCTATGTGCCCTGTCTCAGGCTATGCCAAAATGTATCGAAAGTTAAAATCCAATGATTATTGTTAAAATTACTGCAATATTTTCAAAACGATAACTTCGGTGATTTCGGACATTTCGCATTGTCGCAGAACGTTCAAAATAGCTTTATCCTCTAAGTCACACCCACTTTCCCAGTAAAACCGAAGAAATCGTAACGATGCGACGCGTAGTTGCTGAGATTTATTCAAATTGGAATCTGAATAATAATAATAATAATAATAACTAGACCTGCAAGCAGCACTGAACCGGCTTTCAGGAATCATACAGGAAGTTTATTATACCCTAGCCGATCCATTGAACTACCAAACTTTAATTGTTTTGCTTCAGTGACACCCTCTATCATATGTAAAAGTAATATTTGCTGGCGAAAAGACCGGTCAAAATTGTAAATTATGGCAAAATTACGTCACTTCCGGTGCCGAAAGAAATTATTATAGGTGAAAAATAAGTCGAAAATTCGCAACATACAAAATACAAACTTTGTTTTATACATATCGGGCAATAAATAATTAACCTATAACCAATAAACTGAAATTAAGAAGGTAAAAAACTTAAAAGTGACCCTAGGACAATTGGCTATTTTTCGACAAGGGAACATGCTAGAAGCCTTTTCTTGATATCAATATGATGGTATTGATTCAATCTTACTGCCCACTAGAGTCAGACGTTATAAAGTTAAACGAATAATAAACATAAACCACTTAAAAAAAAATGTTTATTTTGAAGGCCAAAAATACGTTTTTTGAAAAAATTACATTACTTCCGGTGATATTGAAAATGTTAATTTAGTTCATAGAAGTCATAAATGACATAAGGCATCAAATGGTAAAAAAATTATAAAAATCGAATAATAATTGACACTTTTATAGACCAAAAACCTTGAAAAGTGACTTATCGAAGATCGCCTATTTCTCTGTAACCGTACAAGTTAGAAACCATTTTGTGGTATCTGTATGGTCGTATGGCTTCATTCTATTCGTTGATGGGAATCAAATATCATAATTTTAAAATTATTATAAGGCAGACTCATTTGAATAAAATATCTGTTTTTTAGGTTTAAAATACAGTTTTTGCCCAAATGACGTCATTTCCGGTCACAGTGAAATTGTAAAATTGGCTTGACCTAGAACAAATTGACACTAAGCATCAAATGGAAAAATAATATTGCAAATCGAATAATAATTCACTCTTTTATAGGCAAAATAACGTGAAAAGTGACGCATGCAAAATTGCATATTCCTCGGCAACTGCTCATATTACAAACTAATTTTCGCATACAATCTCTTCTTCTGGATTATTGCTACGAGTTTATTAAAATTACAAATAAATATTTCAAAATATGAAGACGCTGAATAAATTGTAAACAACTGAATTTTACACTTTATTTTACATTTTATTCGAAATTGCCCGAAAATGAAATTGAAATTAAAAAATCTGAGCTAAGGATATTGTGCACCTTTGCAGGGTGCATCCGTTTAGTTATATCAGTTTTGAAAAAAAATAATATTTGCTTTCAAAAAGTAGTACCGAACTGTCAAAATTATAGTTTTTGTTAATATTACGTCACTTCCGTTGCCGACAGAAAAATTTCACCATAACAAAAAAAACTAGATCTGCTACTGTCCCATGCAGATATGAAAGCTTTCATATTCATCGTCACGTGTCATTGATTGTATCAAGTATCCTAAATAAAAGGATAAGAAGAAAAAATTATCAAAATTGGTCAAAAACTCTCGAAGTTACAAGTCTAAATATAGTATGAAACATTGCACCCAGGCATAATAATAATCTGAAAACTAAAGGGAAATAACTGAAACTTGTATTACTGAAATGAAAATGGCGGGAAAAACAAATTAAAATGGCAGGTTGGACAGGCGACCTTACTCCTTGTCACGTACAACCGGGCATTTGAAAACACGCTAGTTAACTCAATGACAGGCGCGCGTGCTAACCATTCAGCCACCCAACCCCCCTTTGAAATCAGACACGTGCAATATGTCATATAGGAAGAATAAGAAGTCGCTCACAACAAAATGGTAAATTAATGAGTTTAGGTCAAAAGGTTGAGCTACTGTTTTAGAGTATTTAATAGTTTTAAAGAGACACGTTAAGGGTTGTTCATAGTTAAATGAAAGTTTAATTTTAAATAAGACCAATAAAATTAGGATTTAATAATGCCAGACTAATATTTCCAATATGTTTGGTTATAAGTAGGAAATCGTGACGACTTCTTAAGCATGTTTTAAACAAAGGATCATAGACTGAATTATACAAGAATGGCACTCTGCAATAACAAAACTGGCCAAAGCAAGATTTCTATGCAGAAATTAAATAATTGCTAGAACCAGAAAAATATTTATCCACTATAATAAATAAGCAACATAGAGAAAATGAAATGAAATTGAATGGGGTTTAACGTCCTACTGTTCTGCTCCTAAAATGGGCTAATGAAGACGGGCATATGCCATAAAGTGTGCAATGAGGGAAATTTTACCCGGGCAGCGGCGTTACGGCCTACGAAGTTGGACAGGCGAACATACTCCTTGTCACGTACAACCAAGAAATCGAAACAACGCCAGTTGACTCAAAGACAGACGTTATTCAGCCACGCAACCTCCCTAAAATCGGCAAATTGCTGACCTGCAGCGAGAAATAGTTCAACCGGGCCAAATTTTCTATTTTAACAGTTTAATTTGCACGGTACCTTTAGTTATCAACCGAATATTACAAAACTTTTAAAAATAAGCTCCCCTTGACCAGCTTAATCGTTCGCAATAAACGTTTGCCCCTTAAAATCGGCAAATTGCTGACTTTAAAGTGAGAAACATTACAACCGGGCGAAATTTTCTGTTTTATCACTTTTACAGTACCTTTGATTACCAACCGTTTATTACAAAACTTTAAAAATAAAAGAGAAAGAGAGAAATGCGGCCTAATGTCCATTAGACACAAACTAGGTCATTTCGTGACTAACATATGTTTTTTAATTTTATTTAAAAACTCCCCTTGCGCTTACTGGTCTTTAGCCGTTGGGAGGAAACCGAAGGACACGGAGAAAACCCACGAGGTTGGACATCATACTCCATGTCACGTGCAACCTGGAGATCGAAACGACGCCCGTTGACTCAATGACAGACGTTACGATACAGCGCGCACATGCTAACCATTCAGCCATTCAGCCTCCCTGAATTCGGAAAATTGCTGACTTATAGCAAGAAACATTTCAACCGGGCGAAATTTTCTGTTTTAACAGTTTAATGTGCACGGTACTTTAATTACCAACCGATTATTACTAAACTTTTGAAAATATGCTCCAACTGACCAGCTTAATCGTATGCAATAAACGTTTGGCCTGAATTGAAAGTTCTGCACGGAAAAAGTTCATCTTGATTTCCCGGCGTGGTTCCCCGTTGTCAGTGAGGCAGAACGGAGGGCCTGACAAGCACAGCTGTCTAGTCGTTCGGATGGAACGAAAAAAAATATCCCTAAGCAGTTGGAATTCGATACTGTTGATTGAATAAGCTGTATACGATGACTAAATGTGTAGATTGTAGTCACCCACACTGCATGTTTCGGTTAACAATGAAAGGATGCCGTTTTCAATGTTCGATCCTTTTGTTCTTCTACTCCTGATATGTTGGATTGTTGATCGATGGTTTTATATAAAAGACTACCAATAAGACTCTTTGTAGAAGAAGTTCCCAAAAAATATTAATTTGACTTTACGAGAAAGACCTCTAAACATGCTCCAAATTGTAAAAATACGACTTTTTGGATTTTCAATCTCTTTTTTTCGCCTATCCCTGATATTTAAAATAAATGATACAATGATTTCACACAACAGGCTAGCTATTGGACTCTCTATTGACAAAAGTTTCACAGCCCTCCCTTCATTATAACCGAAGTTATCGTGCCCTAAAGAATCAACAAATCAGCATGCCTATCTCTGCTTACCCTAGGCAGAAAATGCTCATCTTTGAACTCAATCATGACATTGACCTAGTGAACGTCTACACCAAGTTTGCACATTCTAGCTCAATTAGAAGGAGAGTTATTGTGTTTCAAAGTCTCGGCCCTTCAAATTGCTACTACTTTTCATTTTCAATTCAAAATGGTGACCATCACGTGACCGAAATCAAAATTCTGCTCCCTACGATTTTTGGGCCATCCTTCAAGAATTCAGAAAATATAACTCCCGTGTCTGTAAGTAAAATAGCAAAAAAGCCTTAGGGATTTTTCATGTTTCAAGATGGTGGCACTTCCGGTTCAATCGACAAACTCCATATTTTGTGTAGGAATCAGTAATTACTTGTCGAGTAACGAAAAATTCTTTTAGGTCATTCTGACCTATATTTCGACGATTTTTTTGAAAACTTTGATCCTTAATTTCACCAAGGGGAGATAATTTAGAAAATTTCTAATTATATTTTTGAAGTCACATCGGTAAGATCTACTTGTATACTAAATTTCATGAAAATCGTACAACTATTAAAGAAGTTGTCAAATTGGTCTAAACTTCCGGTTCGAAATCACAGCGACGAATTTTCGAAATTCGAAAATGTGAAACTGCAGATGAAAACGATTTTTTTCAAGGTATTCAAAGAAAAAAGAATTAGTAAAATCGGTCAAAAAATAACAAAGTTACGACTATGCATTGTCAGTTTTTTCGTTCGTAAAATTCGGTGATTTCGGATTCGTAAAACGTTTTGAAAATATATTTAAACAACGTTCGCACCCCATTTTTGGGGGGGTAGGTCAAAGTTTCAGAAAGATCCCATGGTTAGATTCTGAGAAATCCGATTTGCAGAAAATACACAAAAAAAAAAAATAACTAGATCTGCTACTGTCCCATGCAGATATGAAAGCTTTCATATTCATCGTCACGTGTCATTGATTATGTCAAGTATCTCAAATAAAAGGATAAGAATAACAAACTATTAAAATTGGTCAAAAACTCGCGAAGTTACAAGTCTAAATATAGTATGAAACATTGAGTAATCTGAAAACTAAAGGGAAATAACTGATACTTGTGTTGCTGTAATCGGGATGACTTCCCACTTCAAAACTTTCAGAAAAATGAAATGAAAATGGTAAGAAAACTTCGACAAATCAAATGAGATAACTTCGAACAAAACTAAAAGAGGTTGAACTCAACTGTTCGAATATGTACGTTAAATATGTAGATTTGGAAAATTATAAAGACATAATATCAAAATCGGTCAAAAACTCACAAAGTTACAAATTTAAATGAGAAACATTGCACCCGGGCAAAAAAATAATCTTTAAACTAAAGGGAAATAACTGAAAC
Organism: Patella ulyssiponensis; assembly: GCA_963678685.1. Classification (NCBI taxonomy): domain Eukaryota; kingdom Metazoa; phylum Mollusca; class Gastropoda; family Patellidae; genus Patella; species Patella ulyssiponensis. The sequence continues at coordinate 38,593,379 of OY783226.1, forward strand.
TTGTATAGCTGTAATCGGGCTTCCAAGATATGTTATATCATAGGATATAACAAAGGATCATAGACTGCAATATACAAGAATGGCACTCTGCAATAAAAAAAACTGGCCAAAGCAAGATTTCTATGCAGAAATTAAATAATTGCTAGAACCAGAAAAATATTTATCCACTATACAGTAGAATCCGTATGAGCAGCCACTCCTATTCAGCGACATCTCCTTGTAAGCGGTCACAATAAATCCCCCCCGTAAAAATTCTATTGTTTCATCTCTTTATTCAACGGTCACTCCTCTAACGCGGCCAGCGGTCACTATTTTGCTAATAAATTTAACAAAACATCGCCCATTCAACGGCCATTGTTGAATGATACCATCTTGTCATTCTTCGTAACACCCCCGCTAATCCCGTGAGTAGTAATCAATTAACTGGACTCCCACTGATCAGGTAAAAAGAAATGTGAAAATAACAATTAACCCGGGATTATCTGTTAATTAATCTTTTGTTTTATTAAACGACTAACCTGATCATTGTTTTCACACGTAACGGAACATTATTTGATACTTATTGAATAAACTGAAAGTACCGACTAAAAGCCGCTATGTTGTTAAATAGACGTTTTTAGCGCCACCTATAATATTACAGAGTTACACCCCCTGTAAATCGGTAGCAAAATCAGCGATGTTTTTTGGTTCATGTGCTTATTTGATAAAATAAAATTAATTCATCGATTTTCTTCACAAAAATGGATAAATATTATCGAATGCATCACAATGATAGACAGTAGTATTGAAGGTTGGTACAAAATGACAAGTTTACAATAGTTATGTCCGAGATTCAGCGACGGACAAATTTACCAATGCAAGTGAAGTATTGGTGTTTGCTTTCAATGCATTCAAGCGTAATATTAATTGAGGTCAGCACAAAAAAAAAACTGAGATTTTACAAAAATGGATAAATATTATCGAATGCATCACAATTATAAATGGTAGTATTGAAGGTTGGGACAAAATGACAAGTTTACGGAAATTATGTCCGAGATTCAGCGACGGCCAAATTTACCGATGCAAGTGCACCCAAGCGTAATACTAATTGATATCAGCACAAAAAAACCACGAAATTTTATTAAGAGGCCACTCCCGTTAAGCGGCCAATTGTAAAAATTCCCATGGGTGGCTGCTTAATGCAGATTCTACTGTAATAAAAAAGCAACATAGAGAAAATGAAATGAAATTGAATGGGGTTTAACGTCCTACTGTTCTGCTCCTACAATGGACTAATGAAGACGGGCATACGCCATAAAGTGTGCAATGAGGGAAATTTTACCCGGGCAGCGGCGTTACGGCCTACGAGGTTGGACAGGCGACCATACTCCTTGTCACGTACAACCAAGAAATCGAAACAACGCCAGTTGACTCAATGACAGACGTTATGATACAGAGCGCACGTGCTAACCATTCAGCCACGCAACCTCCCTAAAATCGGCAAATTGCTGACCTACAGCGAGAAACATTTCAACCGGGCCAAATTTTCTATTTTAACAGTTTAATTTGCACGGTACCTTTACTTATCAACCAAATATTACAAAACTTTTAAAAATAAGCTCCCCCTGACCAGCTTAATCGTTCGCTATAAATGTTTGCCCCTTAAAATCGACAAATTGCTGACTTTAAAGTGAGAAACATTACAACCGGGCCAAATTTTCTGTATCATCACTTTTACAGTACCTTTGATTACCAACCGATTATTACAAAACTTTAAAAATAAAAGAGAAAGAGATAAATGCGGCCTTACGTCCATTCGACACAAATTAGGTCATTTCGGGACTAACATATGTTTTTTAATTTTATTTAAAAACTCCCCTTGCGCGTACTGGTTTTTAGCCGTTGGGAGGAAACCGAAGGACACGGAGAAAACCCACGAGGTTGGACACCATACTCCATGTCACGTGCAACTTGGAAATCGAAACGACGCCGGTTGACTCAATGACAGACGTTACGATACAGCGCGCGTATGCTAACCATTCAGCCTCCCTAAAATCTGAAAATTGCTGACTTATAGCAAGAAACATTTTAACCGGGCGAAATTTTCTGTTTTAACAGTTTAATTCACACGGTATTTTAATTACCAACCGATTATTACAAAACTTAATCGTATGCAATAAACGTTTGGCCTGAATTGAAAGTTCTGCAACGAGAAAGTTCATCTCGATTTTCCGGCGTGGTTCCCCCTTGTCAGTGAGCAGAACGGAGGGCCTGACAAGGACAGCTGTCTAGTCGTTCGGATGGGACGAAAAACCAAGGTCGCGTGTACACATTGGAGTGCACGTAAAATATCCCTAAGCAGTTGGAATTCGATACTGTTGAATAAGCTCTATACGATGACTAAATGTGCAGATTGTAGCCACCCACACTGCAAGTTTTGCTTAACAATGAAAGGGTGCCGTTTTCAATTATCGATCCTTTTATTCTTCTACTCCTGATATTTTGGACTGTTGATCGAAGTTTTCATATAAAAGACTACCGGTAAGACTCTTTGTAGAAGAAGTTCTCAAAAAGTATTATGTTGACTTTAAGAGAAAAGAACCTTTAAAGATGCTCCAAATCGTAAACATACGACTTTTTGGATTTTCGATCTCTTTTTTTCTGCTATCCCTGATATTAAGAAAAAAAGATACAACGATTTCACACAATAGGCCAGCTATTACACTCTCGATTAACAAGAGTTTCACCGCCCTCCCTTCATTATAACCGAAGTTATCGTGCCCTAAAGAATCAACAAATCAGCATGCTTATCTCTGCTTACCCTAGGCAGAAAATGCTCATCTTTGAACTCAATCATGACATTGACATAGTGAACGTCTACACCAAGATTGAACATTCTAGCTCAATTAGAAGGAGAGTTATTGTGTTTCAAAGTTTCGGCCCTTCAAATTGCTACTACTTTTCATATTCACTTCAAAATGGCAACCATCAATTGACCTAAATCAAAATTCTGCTCTGAACAATTTTTAGGCCATCTTTCAAGGATTCAGAAAATATAACTCCCGTGTCTGTAAGTAAAATAGCAAAAAAGCCTTAGGGATTTTTCACGTTTCAAGATGGTGGCACTTCCGGTTCGATCAACAAACTTCATATTTTGTGTACAAATCAGTTATTACTTATCTAGTATCCAAAAAAAAAATCAGGTCATTCTGACCTATATTTCGATGATTTTTTTGAAAATTTTGATCCTTAATTTCGTCAAGGGGAGATAATTTAGAAAATTTCTAATTATATTTTTGAAGTCACATCGGTAAGGTCTACATATATACTAAATTTCATGAAAATCGTACAACTATTAAAGAAGTTGTCAAATTGGTCTAAACTTCCGGTTCGAAATCACAGCGACGAATTTTCGAAATTCGAAAATGTGAAACTGCAGATGAAAATGATTTTTTTCAAGGTATACAAAGAAAAAAGAATTAGTAAAATCGGTCAAAAAATAACAAAGTTACGACTATGCATTGCCCATTTTGTCGTTCGTAAATTTCGGTGATTTCGGATTCGTAAAACGTTTTGAAAATATATTTAATCAAGGTTCGCACCCCATTTATGGGGGGGTAGGTCAAAATTTCAGAAAGATCCTACGGATAGATTCTGAGAAATCCGATTTGCAGAAAACACACAAAAAAAAAAAATAATAATAACTAGATCTGCTACTGTCCCATGCAGATATGAAAGCTTTCATATTCATCGTCACGTGTCATTGATTATGTCAAGTATCTCAAATAAAAGGATAAGAATAACAAACTATTAAAATTGGTCAAAAACTCGCGAAGTTACAAGTCTAAATATAGTATGAAACATTGAGTAATCTGAAAACTAAAGGGAAATAACTGATACTTGTGTTGCTGTAATCGGGATGACTTCCCACTTCAAAACTTTCAGAAAAATGAAATGAAAATGGTAAGAAAACATCGACAAATCAAATGAGATAACTTCGAACAAAACTAAAAGAGGTTGAACTCAACTGTTCGAATATGTACGTTAAATATGTAGATTTGGAAAATTATAAAGACATAATATCAAAATCGGTCAAAAACTCACAAAGTTACAAATTTAAATGAGAAACATTGCACCCGGGCAAAAAAATAATCTTTAAACTAAAGGGAAATAACTGAAACTTGTATAGCTGTAATCGGGCTTCCAAGATATGTTATATCATAGGATATAACAAAGGATCATAGACTGCAATATACAAGAATGGCACTCTGCAATAAAAAAAACTGGCCAAAGCAAGATTTCTATGCAGAAATTAAATAATTGCTAGAACCAGAAAAATATTTATCCACTATAATAAAAAAGCAACATAGAGAAAATGAAATGAAATTGAATGGGGTTTAACGTCCTACTGTTCTGCTCCTACAATGGACTAATGAAGACGGGCATACGCCATAAAGTGTGCAATGAGGGAAATTTTACCCGGGCAGCGGCGTTACGGCCTACGAGGTTGGACAGGCGACCATACTCCTTGTCACGTACAACCAAGAAATCGAAACAACGCCAGTTGACTCAATGACAGACGTTATGATACAGAGCGCACGTGCTAACCATTCAGCCACGCAACCTCCCTAAAATCGGCAAATTGCTGACCTACAGCGAGAAACATTTCAACCGGGCCAAATTTTCTATTCTTTACTTATCAACCGAATATTACAAAACTTTTAAAAATAAGCTCCCCCTGACCAGCTTAATCGTTCGCTATAAATGTTTGCCCCTTAAAATCGACAAATTGCTGACTTTAAAGTGAGAAACATTACAACCGGGCCAAATTTTCTGTATCATCACTTTTACATTACCTTTGATTACCAACCGATTATTACAAAACTTTAAAAATAAAAGAGAAAGAGATAAATGCGGCCTTACGTCCATTCGACACAAACTAGGTCATTTCGGGACTAACATATGTTTTTTAATTTTATTTAAAAACTCCCCTTGCGCGTACTGGTTTTTAGCCGTTGGGAGGAAACCGAAGGACACGGAGAAAACCCACGAGGTTGGACACCATACTCCATGTCACGTGCAACTTGGAAATCGAAACGACGCCGGTTGACTCAATGACAGACGTTACGATACAGCGCGCGTATGCTAACCATTCAGCCTCCCTAAAATCTGAAAATTGCTGACTTATAGCAAGAAACATTTTAACCGGGCGAAATTTTCTGTTTTAACAGTTTAATTCACACGGTATTTTAATTACCAACCGATTATTACAAAACTTTTGAAAATAAGCCCCAACTGACCAGCTTAATCGTATGCAATAAACGTTTGGCCTGAATTGAAAGTTCTGCAACGAGAAAGTTCATCTCGATTTTCCGGCGTGGTTCCCCCTTGTCAGTGAGCAAAACGGAGGGCCTGACAAGGACAGCTGTCTAGTCGTTCGGATGGGACGAAAAACCAAGGTCGCGTGTACACATTGGAGTGCACGTAAAATATCCCTAAGCAGTTGGAATTCGGTACTGTTGAATAAGCTCTATACGATGACTAAATGTGCAGATTGTAGCCACCCACACTGCATGTTTTGCTTAACAATGAAAGGGTGCCGTTTTCAATTATCGATCCTTTTATTCTTCTACTCCTGATATTTTGGACTGTTGATCGAAGTTTTCATATAAAAGACTACCGGTAAGACTCTTTGTAGAAGAAGTTCTCAAAAAGTATTATGTGACTTTAAGAGAAAAGAACCTTTAAAGATGCTCCAAATCGTAAACATACGACTTTTTGGATTTTCGATCTCTTTTTTTCTGCTATCCCTGATATTTAGAAAAAAAGATACAACGATTTCACACAATAGGCCAGCTATTACACTCTCGATTAACAAGAGTTTCACCGCCCTCCCTTCATTATAACCGAAGTTATCTTGCCCTAAAGAATCAACAAATCAGCATGCTTATCTCTGCTTACCCTAAGCAGAAAATGCTCATCTTTGAACTCAATCATGACATTGACATAGTGAACGTCTACACCAAGATTGAACATTCTAGCTCAATTAGAAGGAGAGTTATTGTGTTTCAAAGTTTCGGCCCTTCAAATTGCTACTACTTTTCATATTCACTTCAAAATGGCAACCATCAATTGACCTAAATCAAAATTCTGCTCTGAACAATTTTTAGGCCATCTTTCAAGGATTCAGAAAATATAACTCCCGTGTCTGTAAGTAAAATAGCAAAAAAGCCTTAGGGATTTTTCACGTTTCAAGATGGTGGCACTTCCGGTTCGATCAACAAACTTCATATTTTGTGTACAAATCAGTTATTACTTATCTAGTATCCAAAAAAAAAATCAGGTCATTCTGACCTATATTTCGATGATTTTTTTGAAAATTTTGATCCTTAATTTCGTCAAGGGGAGATAATTTAGAAAATTTCTAATTATATTTTTGAAGTCACATCGGTAAGGTCTACATATATACTAAATTTCATGAAAATCGTACAACTATTAAAGAAGTTGTCAAATTGGTCTAAACTTCCGGTTCGAAATCACAGCGACGAATTTTCGAAATTCGAAAATGTGAAACTGCAGATGAAAATGATTTTTTTCAAGGTATACAAAGAAAAAAGAATTAGTAAAATCGGTCAAAAAATAACAAAGTTACGACTATGCATTGTCCATTTTGTCGTTCGTAAATTTCGGTGATTTCGGATTCGTAAAACGTTTTGAAAATATATTTAATCAAGGTTCGCACCCCATTTATGGGGGGGTAGGTCAAAATTTCAGAAAGATCCTACGGATAGATTCTGAGAAATCCGATTTGCAGAAAACACACAAAAAAAAAAAAATAATAATAACTAGATCTGCTACTGTCCCATGCAGATATGAAAGCTTTCATATTCATCGTCACGTGTCATTGATTGTATCAAGTATCCTAAATAAAAGGATAAGAAGAAAAAATTATTAAAATTGGTCAAAAACTCGCGAAGTTACAAGTCTAAATATAGTATGAAACATTGCACCAAGGCATAACAATAATCTGAAAACTAAAGGGAAATAACTGAAACTTGTTTTACTGTAATGAGACGGATGAGAAAATGAAATGAAAATGGCGGGAAAAAAAAAAAAATGGCAGGTTGGACAGACGACCTTACTCCTTGTCACGTACAACCGGGCATTCGAAAACACGCTAGTTAACTCAATGACAGGCGCGCGTGCTAACCATTCAGCCACCCAACCCCCCTTTGAAATCAGGCACGTGCAATATGTCATATAGGAAGAATAAGAAGTCGCTCACAACAAAATGGTAAATTAATGAGTTTAGGTCAAAAGGTTGAGCTACTGTTTTAGAGTACTTAATAGTTTTAAAGAGACACGTTAAGGGTTGTTCATAGTTAAATGAAAGTTTAATTTTAAATAAGACCAATAAAATTAGGATTTAATAATGCCAGACTAATATTTCCAATATGTTTGGTTATAAGTAGGAAATCGTGACGACTTCTTAAGCATGTTTTAAACAAAGGATCATGTTTGTTTAAACAAGAATGGCACTCTGCAATAAAAAAACTGGCCAAAGCAAGATTTCTATGCAGAAATTAAATAATTGCTAGAACTAGAAAAATATTTATCCACTATAATAAATAAGCAACATAGAGAAAATGAAATGAAATTGAATGGGGTTTAACGTCCGACTGTTCTGCTCCTAAAATGGGCTAATGAAGACGGGCATATGCCATAAAGTGTGCAATGAGGGAAATTTTACCCGGGCAGCGGCGGTTACGGCCTACGAGGTTGGACAGGCGACCATACTCCTTGTCACGTACAACCAAGAAATCGAAACAACGCCAGTTGACTCAATGACAGACGTTATGATACAGAGCGCACGTGCTAACCATTCAGCCACGCAACCTCCCTAAAATCGGCAAATTGCTGACCTACAGCGAGAAACATTTCAACCGGGCCAAATTTTCTATTGTAACAGTTTAATTTGCACGGTACCTTTAGTTATCAACCGAATATTACAAAACTTTTAAAAATAAGCTCCCCCTGACCAGCTTAAGCGTTCGCAATAAACGTTTGCCCCTTAAAATCGGCAAATTGCTGACTTTAAAGTGAGAAACATTACAACCGGGCGAAATTTTCTGTTTTATCACTTTTACAGTACCTTTGATTACCAACCGATTATTACAAAACTTTAAAAATAAAAGAGAAAGAGAGAAATGCGGCCTAATGTCCATTCGACACAAACTAGGTCATTTCGGGACTAACATATGTTTTTAATTTTATTTAAAAACTCCCCTTGCGCTTACAGGTCTTTAGCCGTTGGGAGGAAACCGAAGGACACGGAGAAAACCCACGAGGTTGGACATCATACTTCATGTCACGTGCAACCTGGAGATCGAAACGACGCCCGTTGACTCAATGACAGACGTTACGATACAGTGCGCACATGCTAACCATTCAGCCATTCAGCCTCCCTGAATTCAGAAAATTGCTGACTTATAGCAAGAAACATTTCAACCGGGCGAAATTTTCTGTTTTAACAGTTTAATGTGCACGGTACTTTAATTACCAACCGATTATTACAAAACTTTTGAAAATAAGCTCCAACTGACCAGCTTAATCGTATGCAATAAACGTTTTCGCCTGAATTGAAAGTTCTGCACGGAGAAAGTTCATCTCGATTTCCCGGCGTGGTTCCCCTTGTCAGTGAGGCAGAACGGAGGGCCTGACAAGCACAGCTGTCTAGTCATTCGGATGGGACGAAAAACCAAGGTCTCGTGTACACATTGGAGTGCACGTAAAATATCCCTAAGCAGCTGGAATTCGATACTGTTGAATAAGCTCTATACGATGACTAAATGTGTAGATTGTAGTCACCCACACTGCATGTTTCGCTTAACAATGAAAGGGTGCCGTTTTCAATGTTCGATCCTTTTGTTCTTCTACTCCTGATATGTTGGACTGTTGATCGATGGTTTCATATAAAAGACTACCAATAAGACTCTTTGTAGAAGAAGTTCCCAAAAAATATTATGTTGACTTTACGAGAAAGACCTCTAAACATGCTCCAAATTGTAAAAATACGACTTTTTGGATTTTCAATCTCTTTTTTTCGGCTATCCCTGATATTTAGAAAAAAATAATACAATGATTTCACACAACAGGCTAGCTATTAGACTCTCTATTGACAAAAGTTTCACCGCCCTCCCTTCATTATAACCGAAGTTATCGTGCCCTAAAGAATCAACAAATTAGCATGCTTATCTCTGCTTACCCTAAGCAGAAAATGCTCATCTTTAGACTCAATCATAACATTGACCTAGTGAACGTCTACACCAAGTTTGAACATTCTAGCTTAATTAGAAGGAGAGTAATTGTGTTCCAAAGTCCCGACCCTTCAAATTGCTTCTATTTTTCATTTTCAATTCAAAATGGTGACCATCACGTGACCGAAATCAAAATTCTATTCGCGACATTTTTTAGGCCTTCCATCAAGGATTCAGAAAATATAACTCCCGAGTCTGTAAGTAAAATAGCAAAAAAGCCTTATTGATTTTTCACTTTTAAATATGGCGGCACTTCCGGTTCAATCGACAAACTCCATATTTTGTGTACAAATCAGTAATTACTTATCTAGTATCCAAAAAAAAAATCAGGTCATTCTGACCTATATTTCGACGATTTTTTTGAAAATTTTGATCCTTAATTTCGTCAAGGGGAGATAATTTAGAAAATTTCTAATTATATTTTTGAAGTCACATCGGTAAGATCTACTTAGATACTAAATTTCATGAAAATCGTACAACTATTAAAGAAGTTGTCAAATTGGTCTAAACTTCCGGTTCGAAATCACAGCGACGAATTTTCGAAATTCGAAAATCTGAAACTGCAGATTTATAGTAATTGTCTCAAGGTACTCAAAGAAAAAAGATTTAGTAAAATAGGTCAAATAGTCACAAAGTTACAGCATTGTAGGTCAAATGCATTCGTTCGTAAAATTCGGTGATTTCGGATACGTAAAACGTTTTGAAAATATATTTAATCAACAGCCACCACCCATTTTTGGGGGGATAGGTAAAAGTTTCAGAACGATCCTATGGTTAGATTCTGAGAAATCCGATTTGTGAATAAAACACACAAAAAAAAAATAATAACTAGATCTGCTACTGTCCCATGCAGATATGAAAGCTTTCATATTCATCGTCACGTGTCATCGATTATATCAAGTATCTCAAATAAAAGGATAAGAATAACAAACTATCAAAATTGGTCAAAAACTCGCGAAGTTACAAGTCTAAATATAATATGAAACATTGAGTAATCTGAAAACTAAAGGGAAATAACTGATACTTATGTTGCTGTAATCGGGATGAATGAGATAACTTTGAACAAAACTAAAACTTTTTGAATCAGGTTGAACTCAACTGTTTGAATATGTACGTTAAATATGTAGATTTGGAAAATTATAAAGACATAATATCAAAATCGGTCAAAAACTCACAAAGTTACAAATTTAAATGTATTGAGAAACATTGCACCCGGGCAAAAAAATAATCTTTAAACTAAAGGGAAATAACTGAAACTTGTATAGCTGTAATCGGGCTTCCAAGATATGTTATATAATTATGGTTTCCAATATGTTTGGTTATAAGTAGGAAATCGTGACGACTTCTTAAGCATGTTTTAAACAAAGGGTCATAGACTGCAATATACAAGAATGGCACTCTGCAATAAAAAAAACTGGCCAGAGATTTCTATGCAGAAATTAAATAATTGCTAGAACCAGAAAAATATTTATCCACTGTCTGCTCCTACAATGGGCTAATGAAGACGGGCATACGCCATAAAGTGTGCAATGAGGGAAAATTTACCCGGGCAGCGGCGTTACGGCCTACGAGGTTGTTAAGGCGACCATACTCCTTGTCACGTACAACCAAGAAATCGAAACAAGGACAGTTGACTCAATGACAGACGTTATGATACAGAGCGCACGTGCTAACCATTCAGCCACGCAACCTCCCTAAAATCGGCAAATTGCTGACCTACAGCGAGAAACGTTTCAATCGGGCCAAATTTTCTATTTTAACAGTTTAATTTGCACGGTACCTTTAGTTATCAACCGAATATTACAAAACTTTTAAAAATAAGCTCCCCCTGACCAGCTTAATCGTTCGCAATAAACGTTTGCCCCTTAAAATCGACAAATTGCTGAATTTAAAGTGAGAAACATTACAACCGGGCCAAATTTTCTGTTTTATCACTTTAACAGTACCTTTGATTACCAACCGATTATTACAAAACTTTAAAAAGAGAAAGAGAGAAATGCGGCCTAACGTCCATTCGACACAAACTAGGTCATTTCGGGACTAACATATGTTTTTTAATTTTATTTAAAAACTCCCCTTGCACGTACTGGTCTTTAGCCGTTGGGAGGAAACCGAAGAACACGGAGAAAACCCACGAGGTTGGACATCATACACCATGTCACGTGCAACCTGGAGATCGAAACGACGCCCGTTGACTCAATGACATAGGTTACTATACAGCGAGCACATGCTAACCATTCAGCCATCCAGCCTCCCTGAATTCGGAAAATTGCTGACTTATAGCAAGAAACATTTCAACCGGGCGAAATTTTCTGTTTTAACAGTTTAATGTGCATGGTACTTTAATTACCAACCGATTATTACAAAACTTTTGAAAATAAGCTCCAACTGACCAGCTTAATCGTATGCAATAAACGTTTTGCCTGAATTGAAAGTTCTGCACAGAGAAAGTTCATCTCGATTTCCCGGCGTGGTTCCCTTGTCAGTAAGGCAGAACGGAGGGCCTGACAAGCACAGCTGTCTAGTCCTTCGGATGGGACGAAAAACCAAGGTCCCGTGTACACATTGGAGTGCACGTAAAATATCCCTAAGCAGTTGGAATTCGATACTGTTGAATAAGCTCTATACGATGACTAAATGCGTAGATTGTAGTCACCCACACTTCATGTTTCGCTCAACAATGAAAGGGTGCCGTTTTCAATGTTCGATCCTTTTGTTCTTCTACTCCTGATATGTTGGACTGTTGATCGATGGTTTCATATAAAAGACTACAATAAGACTCTTTGTAGAAGAAGTTCCCAAAAAATAGTATGTTGACTTTACGAGAAAGACCTCTAAACATGCTCCAAATTGTAAAAATACGACTTTTTGGATTTTCAATCTCCTTTTTTCGGCTATCCCTGATATTTAAAAAAAATGATACAATCATTTCACACAACAGGCTACCTATTAGACTCTCTATTGACAAAAGTTTCACCGCCCTCCCTTCATTATAACCGAAGTTATCGTGCCCTAAAGAATCAACAAATCAGCATGCTTATCTCTGCTTACCATAAGCAGAAAATGCTCATCTTTGAACTCAATCATAACATTGACCTAGTGAACGTCTACACCAAGTTTGAACATTCTAGCTTAATTAGAAGGAGAGTTATTGTGTTCCGAAGTCCGGGCCTTTCAAATTGCTTCTATTTTTCATTTTCAATTCAAAATTGTGACCATCACATGACCGAAATCAAAATTCTGATCCGATAGATTTTTAGGCATTCCTTCAAGGATTCCGAAAATATAACTCCCGAGTCTGTAAGTAAAATAGCAAAAAAGCCTTTTTGATTTTTCACGTTTAAAGATGGTGGCACTTCCGGTTCGATCGACAAACTCTATATTTTGTGTACTAATCAGTAATTCCTTGTCTAGTATCGAAAAAAAAAATTAAGTCATTCTGACCTATATTTTGACGATTTTTTTGAAAACTTTGATCCTTAATTTCACCAAGGGGAGATAATTTAGAAAATTTCTAATTATATTTTTGAAGTCACATTGGTAAGATCTATTTGTATACTAAATTTCATGAAAATCGTACAACTATTAAAGAAGTTGTCAAATTGGTCTAAACTTCCGGTTCGAAATCACAGCGACGAATTTTCGAAATTCGAAAATGTGAAACTGCAGATGAAAATGATTTTTTTCAAGGTATTCAAAGAAAAAAGAATTAGTAAAATCGGTCAAAAAATAACAAAGTTACGACTATGCATTGTCAGTTTTTTCGTTCGTAAAATTCGGTGATTTCGGATTCGTAAAACGTTTTGAAAATATATTTAAACAACGTTCGCACCCCATTTTTGGGGGGGTAGGTCAAAGTTTTAGAAAGATCCCATGGTTAGATTCTGAGAAATCCGATTTGCAGAAAATACACAAAAAAAAAATAATAATAATCTTAACAGAAACAATAAGCTTTCATATGTAATATGAAAGCTTAATAATATTAATCTTAACAGAAACAATAAGCTTTCATATGTAATACATATGAAAGCTTAATAATCTTAACAGAAACAATAAGCTTTCATATGTAATATGAAAGCTTAACTAGATCTGCTACTGTCCCATGCAGATATGAAAGCTTTCATATTCATCGTCACGTGTCATTGATTATGTCAAGTATCTCAAATAAAAGGATAAGAATAACAAACTATTAAAATTGGTCAAAAACTCGCGAAGTTACAAGTCTAAATATAGTATGAAACATTGAGTAATCTGAAAACTAAAGGGAAATAACTGATACTTGTGTTGCTGTAATCGGGATGACTTCCCACTTCAAAACTTTCAGAAAAATGAAATGAAAATGGTAAGAAAACATCGACAAATCAAATGAGATAACTTCGAACAAAACTAAAAGAGGTTGAACTCAACTGTTCGAATATGTACGTTAAATATGTAGATTTGGAAAATTATAAAGACATAATATCAAAATCGGTCAAAAACTCACAAAGTTACAAATTTAAATGAGAAACATTGCACCCGGGCAAAAAAATAATCTTTAAACTAAAGGGAAATAACTGAAACTTGTATAGCTGTAATCGGGCTTCCAAGATATGTTATATCATAGGATATAACAAAGGATCATAGACTGCAATATACAAGAATGGCACTCTGCAATAAAAAAAACTGGCCAAAGCAAGATTTCTATGCAGAAATTAAATAATTGCTAGAACCAGAAAAATATTTATCCACTATAATAAAAAAGCAACATAGAGAAAATGAAATGAAATTGAATGGGGTTTAACGTCCTACTGTTCTGCTCCTACAATGGACTAATGAAGACGGGCATACGCCATAAAGTGTGCAATGAGGGAAATTTTACCCGGGCAGCGGCGTTACGGCCTACGAGGTTGGACAGGCGACCATACTCCTTGTCACGTACAACCAAGAAATCGAAACAACGCCAGTTGACTCAATGACAGACGTTATGATACAGAGCGCACGTGCTAACCATTCAGCCACGCAACCTCCCTAAAATCGGCAAATTGCTGACCTACAGCGAGAAACATTTCAACCGGGCCAAATTTTCTATTTTAACAGTTTAATTTGCACGGTACCTTTACTTATCAACCGAATATTACAAAACTTTTAAAAATAAGCTCCCCCTGACCAGCTTAATCGTTCGCTATAAATGTTTGCCCCTTAAAATCGACAAATTGCTGACTTTAAAGTGAGAAACATTACAACCGGGCCAAATTTTCTGTATCATCACTTTTACAGTACCTTTGATTACCAACCGATTATTACAAAACTTTAAAAATAAAAGAGAAAGAGATAAATGCGGCCTTACGTCCATTCGACACAAACTAGGTCATTTCGGGACTAACATATGTTTTTTAATTTTATTTAAAAACTCCCCTTGCGCGTACTGGTTTTTAGCCGTTGGGAGGAAACCGAAGGACACGGAGAAAACCCACGAGGTTGGACACCATACTCCATGTCACGTGCAACTTGGAAATCGAAACGACGCCGGTTGACTCAATGACAGACGTTATGATACAGCGCGCGTATGCTAACCATTCAGCCTCCCTAAAATCTGAAAATTGCTGACTTATAGCAAGAAACATTTTAACCGGGCGAAATTTTCTGTTTTAACAGTTTAATTCACACGGTATTTTAATTACCAACCGATTATTACAAAACTTTTGAAAATAAGCCCCAACTGACCAGCTTAATCGTATGCAATAAACGTTTGGCCTGAATTGAAAGTTCTGCAACGAGAAAGTTCATCTCGATTTTCCGGCGTGGTTCCCCCTTGTCAGTGAGCAGAACGGAGGGCCTGACAAGGACAGCTGTCTAGTCGTTCGGATGGGACGAAAAACCAAGGTCGCGTGTACACATTGGAGTGCACGTAAAATATCCCTAAGCAGTTGGAATTCGATACTGTTGAATAAGCTCTATACGATGACTAAATGTGCAGATTGTAGCCACCCACACTGCATGTTTTGCTTAACAATGAAAGGGTGCCGTTTTCAATTATCGATCCTTTTATTCTTCTACTCCTGATATTTTGGACTGTTGATCGAAGTTTTCATATAAAAGACTACCGGTAAGACTCTTTGTAGAAGAAGTTCTCAAAAAGTATTATGTTGACTTTAAGAGAAAAGAACCTTTAAAGATGCTCCAAATCGTAAACATACGACTTTTTGGATTTTCGATCTCTTTTTTTCTGCTATCCCTGATATTTAGAAAAAAAGATACAACGATTTCACGCAATAGGCCAGCTATTACACTCTCGATTAACAAGAGTTTCACCGCCCTCCCTTCATTATAACCGAAGTTATCTTGCCCTAAAGAATCAACAAATCAGCATGCTTATCTCTGCTTACCCTAGGCAGAAAATGCTCATCTTTGAACTCAATCATGACATTGACATAGTGAACGTCTACACCAAGATTGAACATTCTAGCTCAATTAGAAGGAGAGTTATTGTGTTTCAAAGTTTCGGCCCTTCAAATTGCTACTACTTTTCATATTCACTTCAAAATGGCAACCATCAATTGACCTAAATCAAAATTCTGCTCTGAACAATTTTTAGGCCATCTTTCAAGGATTCAGAAAATATAACTCCCGTGTCTGTAAGTAAAATAGCAAAAAAGCCTTAGGGATTTTTCACGTTTCAAGATAGTGGCACTTCCGGTTCGATCAACAAACTTCATATTTTGTGTACAAATCAGTTATTACTTATCTAGTATCCAAAAAAAAAATCAGGTCATTCTGACCTATATTTCGATGATTTTTTTGAAAATTTTGATCCTTAATTTCGTCAAGGGGAGATAATTTAGAAAATTTCTAATTATAGTTTTGAAGTCACATCGGTAAGGTCTACATATATACTAAATTTCATGAAAATCGTACAACTATTAAAGAAGTTGTCAAATTGGTCTAAACTTCCGGTTCGAAATCACAGCGACGAATTTTCGAAATTCGAAAATGTGAAACTGCAGATGAAAATGATTTTTTTCAAGGTATACAAAGAAAAAAGAATTAGTAAAATCGGTCAAAAAATAACAAAGTTACGACTATGCATTGTCCATTTTGTCGTTCGTAAATTTCGGTGATTTCGGATTCGTAAAACGTTTTGAAAATATATTTAATCAAGGTTCGCACCCCATTTATGGGGGGTAGGTCAAAATTTCAGAAAGATCCTACGGATAGATTCTGAGAAATCCGATTTGCAGAAAACACACAAAAAAAAAAAATAATAATAATAATCTTAACAGAAACAATAAGCTTTCATATGTAATATGAAAGCTTAATAATCTTAACAGAAACAATAAGCTTTCATATGTAATATGAAAGCTTAATAATAATCTTAACAGAAACAATAAGCTTTCATATGTAATATGAAAGCTTAATTACAATTGGGACCACGGAGCATATGAACTTTGTTTTATACAAATCGAACAATAAATAATTTTTCTGGGTACGAAAAACTAAATTAGCCGTTGGCGGCTAACGCAAATAACCGAGACATTTTTTTTCCCATTTCTGGTCAAGTAGGATGATATTTTAACCCTGTGTAAAATACCATCAAAAAATATTCTTAAATAAAAAAGGTTTTCGTAAAAAAAATATTTTTTATCAAAATATCGGACATTTTTTCGACTACTTCCGGTTTTACGATCGTTGTCGTGATAGCTTTACGTAGTTCTTTGGATACTTAACTTTCTGTACCAGAAGTGTCAGAAACATCCATTGAGTAGTTTTGGAAAAAAAGATAAATTAAAGAGCGTTTACAAAAATTTTACGATTTTTCATTTTTTTTTCAAAGTTAGATGTCATTTTTGGACCACCTATATTATTTCAATGCTTTTCATTTTGGATTCATTATATAGACAACCGATAGGACTATGAGTAAGAAAAGTTTCAGAAAAATCGTAGGCGTCGTTTTCGAGAAAAGGGCGTCTCAGAATGTTAAAAAATCGGAAAATACTAGATTTTTGGCATACAATAATTTATTTCCTTACCATCGAAATCGTATTATTTAGATACCATATGATGGTCCATTAATAGGGCTATCCAACGACACTTTAGTTCTTTTGGTCCGCTATTACCTAAGTGAGCAATCAAGTTTTTCGCAAGTGCGACAATATTTTTAACCTTTTTTTTCATTTTTTGAATACTCCCGGTATGGTTATTATTGTCGGAATAGTTTTAATAGCCGGTTTGGGCGCTAAAATATTCACAGGGCTCTGTAATGATATATTACATTATCTGATCAGATAAAATGCCCCTGAGAAATCCTATGTTCAAAAGTGCCAAAAATGCAAAAAATTTAAAATATCGAAAATTAAATTTCAATAATTACATACATATTATACATCGTTAGAATCGTAATTAGGTCAGCTATCTGAATATACAACCTTTTTTTAAAAATCTCTTAAAATAAAAAAATAGTAGAGCATTTTTCAAAATTTCACGATTTTTCGACTTTTTTCGATTTTCAGTCCCTTTTTTATTCTATTCCAGACATTTCAACGTCTTATTGGTTGGCTTCATGCAAAATACCTCCAAAAGGACTCTCGATAGAAAAAATTAAAAAAAAATTGTAGGTTAAGTTTTCGAGATACAGGCGTCCAAAAATGCTAAAAATCAGAAAATTCGTGATTTTCAGCGTGCCATATTTTGCTTCCTGATCATAGTATCCGTATGAATTGGGTATCATACGATAGTACAATCCTAATGCAGTCCAATGGTACTCTAATTTTTTTAATCCATTGATATCGGGCGGAGAAATCGCGTTTTTCCCCAAAATATCCATTTTTTGCATTTTTTTCAAAATATTGCCCTTTATTTCGACCACTTCCGGTTTAAGGATTCTTGTCGAAATTGCTTTATAAGTTGGTATTGGACTATAACTTCATGTTCCAGAAGTTTCAGAAACGTCAATTCTGCCATAAACCGAAACCGGAGCTCACAAAATGGGAAGAAAATTCGAAAAAAATCGAAAAATAAAGGGCGATAACTCTGAATGAAACTTATATTACTGGAATCGGATGGACTTCAGGTATCCAAAAATGTAGGTCAAATTTGAAAATTTTGAAAAATAACAAAAATTGTCTCGTAAACAACATGTTTGCAATTTTCAAACGATAAAAGTCATAGACGAATGTTCGAAATTGAAAAATGTCTCAGAATAGATTGTCTCAGAAAAGATTCAGGGATTCCAAAAATGTAATTTGTTTGAAAATGGATAAAGAATTGACGAAACTATGGCCGATTTTCAATTTTTAGATAACGTACAAAGTTCGGTCACTTCCGTTATGCGCAGAAATTTCAAAAATATTTTATCAAGTAGCCACCACATGGTTTCCTAATAGAAAATCTGATTCCAGATCGATATCTGTTTTCGATCATGGAGATCTAGGCCCTCGCGGTAAATAATAATAATAAACTAGACCTGCAAGCAGCACTGAACCGGCTTTCAGGAATCATACAGGAAGTTTATTATACCATAGCCGACCCATTGAGCTACCAAACTATACTTTAGTTGTTTTGCTTCAGTGACACCCTCTATCATATGTAAAAGTAATATTTGCTGGCGAAAAGACCGGTCAAAATGGTAAATTATGGCAAAATTACGTCACTTCCGGTGCCGAAAGGAATTTTTATAGGTGAAAAATAAGTCGAAAATTCGCAACATACAAAATACAAACTTTGTTTTATACATGTCGGGCAATAAATAATTAACCTGTAACCCATAAGCTGAAATTAAGAAGGTAAAAAACTTAAAAGTGACCCTGGAAAAATTGGTTATTATTCGACAAGGGAACATGCTAGAAGCCTTTTCTTGATATCAATATGATGGTATTGATTCAATCTTAATGCCCATTAGAGTCAGACGTTATAAAGTTAAACGAATAAAAAATATAAATCCCTTCAAAAAAATGTTTGTTTTGAAGGCTAAAAATACGTTTTTTGCAAAAATTACATTACTTCCGGTGATATTGAAAATGTTAACTTGGTTCATAGAAGTCATAAATTGCATAAGGCAACAAATGGTAAAACATTTTATAAAAATCGAATAATAATTGACACTTTTATAGACCAAAAACATACGAAAAATATGTGGATATCACGATAAGTACGATAATTTTCACATGATAAAATGTGACAATAAAGAGACATTTAAGATATTACTTACAAAATATAATACGAGTAAAGATATGTTATTTAAGATATTTATAAAAAGAATAATGAGAATATAATTTAAATATATCACAAAAATATATAAAATATCGTAAAGATATATAAATATGTAAAGATATATAAATAGATCATAAAAATATACGATTGAAACACATCGTAGAGATATGTGATTATGAGTATAAATGTGTGATTTAAGATGATAATTATAAATAATGTGAATATGATTTAAATATAAAGATACTTAAATATATCGTAAAGATATATACATGTAAATATATCGTAAAGATATATACATGTAAATATATCGTAAAGATATATACATGTAAATATATCGTAAAGAAATGTGATTGAAACACATTGTAAAGATATGTGATTATGAATATGTTTTTAACTATATCGTAAAGATATGTGGATGTGATCTAAACATACTTTAAAATATGTGAATATGATATAAATATATCTTAAAGATATTTGAATATGATTTAATTATATCCTAAGGATATACATAATTGGAAGGATAATGAAGGATGTGTATAACAAACATCCAGAATACAGACAAATGTTTCGTGATCTATATCACTACATTATTGTGAATGTGTATATAAATATAAATATTTGAATATAAGAATATTACGTTTTGATAATAATAATACAAAAAAAAAAACTACCGAAGGTACGTTTTTTATGATAACCGATCGCTGCTCTTGATGAAAAAAAAAAGAAAGAAAAATTCAAATGATTAGGTTTGGTAACAAGCACACTTATACAATTATGGTTATTGTATGATTATCTGTCTTAACATAAGATAGTAACACAATATTTTAGTATTATTTTCCCCCACCCCACCCCACTTTCCATATTGAGAACTAATACACACGTTTCTATAGTTGTTTCTGGAACACGGTGCATTACGTATATATATATATATGTTCAATCAAAATAAAAAGAAAGTAATATTGCAGATCAAATTGTATGTTGTTGTATGAGCTATTTTTACAGATGAACGTCATAAACCAAGCAGGATACTATCAAACCAAGTCCGATAGTCTGAAGGTCGTCTGTGAAACCAGAGTAAAGAAGAGCAACTGGAGAACCCGTTTGGCGCACTTGGAAAAACTGGAAATATCATGCTACATCACCAGATAACAACAACAACCATCAACTATGAGGATGACAAACATTATTCATTATTCTGTTACTAGAGATTGCAGAATGCAGGAAGAAATGGAAAAGAAAATCAGTAATGTGTGTGTTTAACAAACCCCAAACTTATTTCACAAGTGTATTGGCGAATCTGTGTCGTTTTAAAACTGTATTGCTGAATCTGTTCGGTGTAAAATATTATGTGCGGTAATGATGGATTCATATGTAATTCTATCTGAAAAACAATTAACTGAAATGGATGAATACTACCTACAGTAGTAAATAAAGAGCCAAAACGAAGTGCCTAATATTAAACCGAACTTTCTTTTATTTTACACAAACATTCTTTACATGTATATATAAAATACATGCTTATAGTGAAAGTGTTTTATTAAGATCTGTATATGCTTTATTGTTCTAAACTCATTTTCAAAGACTTGTTCATTATGTCGATATGTATATATTTTCTGCAAATCGGATTTCTCAGAATCAATCCATAGGATCTTTCTGAAATTTTGACCTAGCCCCCAAAAATGGGGTGCGAACCTTGATTAAATATATTTTCAAAACGTTTTACGAATCCGAAATCACCGGATTTTACGAACGAAAAAAATGACAATGCATAGTCGTAACCTTGTTATTTTTTGACCGATTTTACTAATTCTTTTTTCTTTGGATACCTTGAAAAAAATCATTTTCATCTGCAGTTTCACATTTTCCAATTTCGAAAATTCGTCGCTGTGATTTCGAAACGGAAGTTTAGACCAATTTGACAACTTCTTTAATAGTTGTACGATTTTCATGAAATTTAGTATATAAGTAGATCTTACCGATGTGACTTCAAAAATATTATTATAAATTTTCTAAATTATCTCCCCTTGACGAAATTAAGGATCAAATTTTTCAAAAAAATCAAAGAAATATAGGTCAGAATGACCTAATTTTTTTTTGGTTACTACAGAAGTAATTACTGATTCGTACACAAAATATGGAGTTTGTCGATTGAACCGGAAGTGCCACCATCTTTAAAAATGAAAAATCAATAAGGCTTTTTTGCTATTTTACTTACAGACTCGGGAGTTATATTTTCGAAATCCTTGAAGGAATGCCTAAAAATCTGTCGGATCAGAATTTTGATTTCGGTCACGTGATGGTCACCATTTTGAATTGAAAATGAAAAATAGAAGCAATTTGAAGGGTCGGGACTTTGGAACACAATTACTCTCCTTCTAATTAAGCTAGATGTTCAAACTTGGTGTAGACGTTAACTAGGTCAATGTTATGATTGAGTTAAAAGATGAGCATTTTCTGCTTAGGGTAAGCAGAGATAAGCATGCTGATTTGTTGATTCTTTAGGGCACGATAACTTCGGTTGTAATGAAGGGAGGGTGGTGAAACGTTTGTCAATAGAGAGCCTAATAGCTAGCCTGTTTTTTGAAATGATTGTATCATTTTTTTAAATATCAGGGATAGCCGAAAAAAAGAGATTGAAAATCCAAAAAGTCGTATTTTTACAATTTGGAGCATGTTTAGAGGTCTTTCTCGTAAAGTCAACATAATATTTTTTGGGAACTTCTTCTTCAAAGAGTCTTATTGGTAGTCTTTTATATGAAACCATCGATCAACAGTCCAACATATCAGGAGTAGAAGAACAAAAGGATCGAACATTTTTAAACGGCACCCTTTCATTGTTAAGCGAAACATGCAGTGTGGTTGACTACAATCTACACATTTAGTCACCGTATAGAGCTTATTCAACAGTATCGAATTCCATCTGCTTAGGGATATTTTACGTGCACTCAATGTGTACGCGGGACCTTGGTTTTTCGTCCCATTTCTCGTCAGGCCCTCCGTTCTGCCTCACTGGCAAGGGGAACTTTCTCCGTGCAGAACTTTCAATTCAGGCAAAACGTTTATTGCATACGATTAAGCTGGTCAGTTGGAGCTTATTTTCAAAAGTTTTGTAATAATCGGTTGGTAATTAAAGTACCGTGCACATTAAACTGTTAAAACAGAAAATTTCGCCCGGTTGAAATGTTTCTTGCTATAAGTCAGCAATTTTCCGAATTCAGGGAGGCTGAATGGCTGAATGGTTGGCATGTGCGCGCTGTATCGTAACGTCTGTCATTGAGTCAACGGGCGTCGTTTCGATCTTAAGGTTGCACGTGACATGGTGTATGATGTCCAACCTCGTGGGTTTTCTCCGTGTTCTTCGGTTTCCTCCCAACGGCTAAAGACCAGTACGCGTAATGGGAGTTTTTAAATAAAATTAAAAAACATATGTTAGTCCCGAAATGACCTAGTTTGTGTCGAATGGACGTTAGGCCGCATTTCTCTCTTTCTCTTTTATTTTTAAAGTTTTGTAATAATCGGTTGGTAATCAAAGGTACTGTAAAAGTGATAAAACAGAAAATTTCGCCCGGTTGTAATGTTTCTCACTTTAAAGTCAGCAATTTGCCGATTTTAAGGGGCAAACGTTTATTGCGAACGATTAAGCTGTTCAGGGGGAGCTTATTTTTAAAAGTTTTGTAATATTCGGTTGATAACTAAAGGTACCGTGCAAATTAAACTGTTAAAATAGAAAATTTGGCCCGGTTGAAATGTTTCTCGCTGTAGGTCAGCTAGAATGTTCAAACTTGGTGTAGACGTTCACTAGGTCATTGTCTTGATCGAGTTCACAGCAGAAATAACAGTGAAACGATCAACGAACTCATAGCAGAAATAACAGTGCAAAACTTAACGAATTCATAGCATAAATAGCAGAAATGAAATGGGGTTTTACGTCCTACTCTTCTGCACCTGACCTGGGCTAATGGAAGACGGGCATACGCCATACAGTGTGCTATGAGGGAATTTTTGCCCGGGCAGCGGCGCTACGGCCTACTCTTATATCGAATTCCAACTGCCAAGGGATCTTTTACGTGCACTCCAATGTGTACACGGGACCTCGGTTTTTCGACCATCCGAACGACTAGGCAGCTGTCCTTATTAGGCCCTCCTTCTGCATCACTGACAAGAGGAAACCACGCCGGAAAATCGAGATGAACTTTCTCGGCCAATGCAAGGATCGAACACCCGACCTCCAGGCTAACGAGCCAGCGCCTTGCCCACTTAGCCACCGTGATTCCCATAAATAGCAATGAAACGATCAACGAATTTATAGCAGTAATAACACTTCAACAATTAACGAATTCGTAGCAGAAATAACGGTGAAACAATTAACGAATTCGTAGCAGAAATAACAATGAAACGTTCAACGAAATCATAGCCGAAATAAGAGTGAAACAATCAACGAATTAATAGTAGACAAGTTCATAGTAGAAAAAACAGTGAAACAATGAACGAATCATAGCAGAAACCAGAAGGCTATCAATACACTGTGAAATTTGAAACCTAAATGGCCCGGCTAGGAGCAATATCTACATGCCCGTAAAAGACTACTTAACAGTTGGAATTCGAAAGAAAAGACCGTAACGACGCTGTCCGATCAAAATTTAGTTAATTCAGTCGGCGCAGAAAGATAGGTCGTTAAAACCATTTCTGTTCAGTTCATTCCATTTCCTTAAATCTATGAAAGTTGTGTGAATTGGGAATCGCGTATTACTCAACAGTTTCAGGGGAGATAAGCCGTCTTGGAGATTGGAAATCAATTTTTGATATCGACTGTGTATGATTGCTACTAGATCGATTGTGATTCAGGTTCTAATCAGTTTGGATTGAAGAATCGGGGTGGTATATGTGTGTGTAATGGGGTGGGGGTGGTGGCACAAGACGCCATATCCCATTCGCAACCACACACCTAACAAATGCAGGGTATAGGTTGCGATCAGTTCTTTATATATTTAAGCCACTTTATTACACGCCTCATCTGAAAATGTCTGTGTTAGTGTTAGTAAATGTTGACCAAATAACATCTTTCACTATTTTGACTTTCAGTTACAGAACTAGCATAGGGGCGTTTTAAGGTTTATCATGGCGGAGGCTGTACTATTTTGAGGGCCCTCTGTCGCGAGGGGAGGTTCTTGATTGATGATTGTCATGCCAATGCAATGGCTGCATTCTCATTCAGTAGTGGATTCGACAGTAACAGTGTATAGAAAACGATTGAGTTGGACTCGGGGGCCCTTTCCCTTGGCCCTAGGGACCCTTTTGTCATTCGTGGGACCCTTTTGTCTGTCTTTAGAGCCCTCTCTAACTAAGGTACATTTTCATTTTTCGCATCGGTTTTAGCATTTTTCTCCCGTTTTATTTTTTCAACTGCTTTGATTTTTTTCGCGAGAAGGCTGGCGCCTCCAGCGCCTCAGCTATAAAACGCTTTTGAACTAGCAGTGCTACTGACATAATACCGTTTTTTCCAGTAATGGTAACTCACTCGTTTCTTCAAGAATCATTCGGCATTCCAGATATGCTACATTCTATTCGCTGTCTTCCATAGGAGCGGTAAGATGAGACCTGTTTGTGGGAAAATCCCTAAACAATATGCGAGGGTGGAATAATTGTACATTACTTTAAGGTTTGCGTGAAGTAATTGACATATCGAAATTACAGTTATATGCACTGAATAACCATGACACGGAGAGAGAGAGAGAGAGAGAGAGAGAGAGAGAGAGAGAGAGAGAGAGAGAGAGAGAGAGAGAGAGAGAGAGAGAGAGAGAGAGAGAGAGAGAGAGAGAGAGAGAGAGAGAGAGAGAGAGAGAGAGAGAGATGGGGTTTAACGTCCACTCGACGCAAACTAGGTCATTTTGGGACTAACATATGGTTTAATTTTATTTCAATAATCTGCTTGCGCATATTCACAATGGGAGGAAACCGCAGGTCCCGGGGTAAACCCAGGAGATTGGACAGGCGAGATTGTAGGTTAGGGTTAGGGTAAGCGCTAAGGTTAGGTCTTGGGTTAGGATTAGGATTAGCGATATCCCTATTTACATCTCGTGACCTTTGACCAAACGTAATGAAGACAGGATGTGACGTATATATGCACATTGAGGTTATCAAGCTATAGACCGGACTAGTAGTAAGCTATAAAACGGATAAATAACAAGAGTTTATATGTATATTATTTTATTAATTTTATATATATCTTAACTCCCTGATTTACGTATATACATTATGTATGAACAATAGAAACTATATACTAGTATTTATAAGTATTAAAGCTATGGTAATATTATGCTATCAAATAGCCGTATTGTCTTAATATTTGTTGTAACCGCAACCTTGATAGTTATTGTAAGAAGGATAACGGTTGTAGTTGTTGTATCCGTTACCGTATCCGTTGTTATTGTAGTTGTTATATCCCTTCCCATATTCGTTGTTATTGTGGCCATTGTTGTAACCGTTGTTGTAATTGTAGGGGCCGTTGTAACTATTGTATCCTTTATTATTGTATTGGTTGTACTTGTATGGTCCGTTGTTGTATCGGTTGTATGGCCCGTTGTTGTACCCGTTGTAGTTGTATGATTGTTTGTAAGCTCCAATCTTTCCATGTCCAACAAGTCCGTTTCCAATTATACCGTGTCCGATACCGTTACCAACGATACCATGACCAATTCCGTGTCCAACAATACCGTGTCCGATACCGTTACCAACGATGTCATGCCCAATGCCGTTACCAATCTTTCCATGTCTAATAAGTCCGTGTCCGATTCCGTTTCCAATGATACCATGTCCGATACCGTTACCAACGATACCATGACCAATTCCGTTTCCAACAATACCGTGTCCGATACCGTTACCAACGATGCCATGCCCAATGCCGTTACCAATCTGTCCATGTCCAATAAGTCCGTGTCCGATTCCGTTTCCAATGATACCATGTCCGATACCGTTACCAACGATACCACGACCAATTGCGTTTCCAACAATACCGTGTCCGATACCGTTACCAACGATGCCATGCCCAATGCCGTTACCAATCTGTCCATGTCCAATAAGTCCGTGTCCGATTCCGTTTCCAATGATACCATGTCCGATACCGTTACCAACGATACCATGACCAATTCCGTTTCCAACAATACCGTGTCCGATACCGTTACCAACAACACCATGACCAATTCCGTTACCAATAACACCGACTTTGCCAACAGCTACTATTCCGTGTCTGAGTCGGTTTCCTTGGATACCATGTCCAATACCATGGTTGAGTCCGTTGCCAATAGCTCCTACACCAACAAGACCATGTCCAACACCGGCATGTCCTCTTCCAAATCCTTTACCAATTCCGTTTTCAAAGACACCAACACCATGTCCGAAACCGTGTCCGAATTTAGCATCGATGTATTGGGAAGCAGCTACTGTCAAACAGAGAGCGAAGGCGACGAAAGCCTGAAAAAGAAAAAAAAAACATGTGTTTTACAGAAATAGCCGTAGATTTGATTCTATACTAAAAAAAATCGCAAGGGTTTATTTATAACCAAAAACTTGACAATCAAGAAATTTTACTGTGCCGCCATTATTTAGTACATGATCGAGTTTTGGCGTTACCAGGCAAAATCACAAATAATGTTCAACTCTGGGTAATAATTTACACTTTTTATAATTTACCGTTCTGGCCCTATGAATATAAAACTGCCTTTAATACAATGTCAAGGGCGATAAGCAATAATACAACGGTGACGATGCAATACCATGTTCAACCCTCGGTAATTTTTACCAGTTTTAAATTTAAAGATGGACCTATGGGTATGAATGCCAAGTGCGATAAGCAATCATATAAAAATTTAGTATGTAACGATACTTATTAGTGCTATACCAAATTAGATATCAGGTTTCTTGTCTAGAAAGTTCAAGTATATCCCATCTGGGTCACGATCCTTGTCACTACATACCGCTAATTGGAAGTATTGAAGATTATTTAGTCAACAAGTTAAATTTACTCTCTGTAGATTGTTACAATGTTTTACTGTATTAGCCCAGTCTGTACAGAACAGAAGGGCGAAAAAGCAAGTCCCATTTAAGATTTCAGGGACCGGGTATACTTATCTTAAAACTTCAAAGATTTGAAATCTTATACGGAGTAGGGCAAAAGTCCTACTTTATACACCGACTGGACCAATGAAGACAAACAGATAGATTTTGCCCGGACATCTACATTACGATATACTCTATTAAGGAATCTTTTACGTGCACGCCAATGTGTACACTGAAAATTGCTTTTCGTCCCATACTGACAATTAGACACTATTTCCTGTCAGACCGGGCAGACCTACTGTCCTGTACAGCTAACAAGGGCAGTCAACCCTGTACAATTGACTTTCTGGTCAAACCCCGGGAGAGAGAGAGTGAGAGAGAAATGGGGTTTAACGTCCACTCAACACAACCAGGTCATTTCGGGACTAACATATGGTTTCAATTTTATTTCAATAATTCGCATGCGCGTAGGGGTCTTTAGAGGTGGGAGGAAACCGGAGTGCCCGGAGGAAACCCACGAGGTTGAGAAGGCGCCCCTATCTCCATGCCACATACGCTCACACCGGGGCTCGAAACCACAGCCGCAAGCCAGAGGTGACCGGCCAGCTAGAGGTGGAAGCGCGGCACTCTAGACCACTAGGCCACCCCCCCCCCCTCCTCGGAGAGAGCCCAAGACCTACTGGTTAGTTAATCAGTGTCTCATATCACTGAGCCACCATGATCCCCATACATTAAAAACATGGAGTTCGAAGATGAGCATTTTATGCTTAGGGTAAGCAGAGATAAGCAATTAGATTGGTTGATGATTTCGGACACTTTCACTTCCCTCAGAGTGATGAAACTTGGTGTATAGTTTCATTACATCAATACCTTGAATACGTTCGACAATGAGCATTGTCTGCCCTGGATAAGCAGAGAGATGAGCAATTTGATTGGTCGAGAATTTGAAACAAAATAACCCTCCTTCTAATTGGGGCAGAATGTTCAATCTTGGTGAAGGCGTTCATTAGGTCAGTGCCATGAAGGAGTGCGAAGATGAGCATTGTCTGCTTACAGTAAGCAGAGATAAGCAATCTGATTGGTTGATTCTTTGGGGCACGATAACTTTGGTTATAATGAAGTGAGAGTGACAAAAATTCCAAATATAGATTCATTATGTCATTACCTTGACTAAGTTTGATGTTGAGAATTTCTGCGTAGATTTAGGAGCAATAAGCAATTTTTTTTTTTTATAAACAATATTTTTATTCATTAAATCTGAATTTGGATTGGGGAACAGGCTATGCCTATGTGTAACCCCTCTCTCTGATTTAGATACATGTACACAGTATAATTATTTACATACATATTATATACATACATAATTACATAAATATAGAACATATATGATACATCATGGATAATGTAGAGACTTAGATGATTGTACAGAGTGCAGGACTTGGAATTGTTTATGGAGATTTAAATCTTTTTGATAAGAGAATAAATTGTTGGACTTCGTGGAAAATAAGTGTGTTTATCTCAGGACTAAATTTTGTTGACCCATACAACAGACAACTAATTGTTTTATGATTGTGTTGAAGGTTATGGATTGTCTGTTTTCTTGCATCTGAATATAAGCGGCATACGAGTAAATAGTGTTCGGTATCTTCAAATTTGTGACCGCAGAGGCAAGCAGGGCTATCATCGACGTGTCTGAGGAATTTATGGCTTTGTAGGTTGGAGCAGCATAATCTTAGTTTACAGTGTATTATTTGTAATTTCCGTATCCCTAGATAGTAATATGATGGTACGATAGTATCTAATTTATTTAGTGTATTTACAAAGATAGCAAGGGATTGAGAGTTTCTAATTTCAACATTAAGTTTGTTCCATTCTCGTATACTGGAAGGGAAGAAGGACTCGGAGAAAATTTTGGTTCTGCATCTAGTTTCCTTTAGTTTATCTTTGTTTCTTAGGGTATAACTGATAAGGGTAGAGGGCAATTCTAATAGGTCAGAGAGATATGATGGCACGAGTTTGTTAATAATTTTATACAATAATTTTAATTTATGACGTCTGCGTCTTTCCGAGAGTGGAACAAACCCAGTTTCTTTATAGAGTGAGGCATGGCTAGTACCTCTTACCGCCCCACAGATAGTGCGCAGTGCATCTAATTGTAGGGATTCTAGTTTGTTAGCTAAATAATCACTGCACCCATCCCAGATAATGTCAGCATAATCAAAGTGTGGAAGAATAAAAGAACAGTATATTGTGTTTAAAGATTTTCTATTCAGTCTATATTTTAGAGATCGAAGGCAATTTACTAGTTTGGATACTTTGCTTACAATGCTATCTATATGATTATTCCATTTACAGTTAGTTTGAAAGATTAGACCTAGATGTTTATGTTCACTTACTTCTTTGATTTGCACCTGGTTCATAAATAATGGTGGGTTAACTATGTGGGGTTTAGTAGTAATAGTCAGTGTCTCTGTTTTTAGGGGGTTAAAAGTTACCAGCCATGTCTCAGCCCAATTTTTGATTCGATTTAAGTCATCGTTAATGGTAGCAGCACTTGCCCCTGGGTCTTCAATTTTTAAGTATAGAGAGGTATCATCGGCAAATAATCTAATGTTTGAATTTATATTGTTCACAATGTCATTTATGTATATTAAGAATAAAAGTGGGCCTAGTACAGATCCCTGTGGAACACCAGCAGGGATGCTCCTAGGGTCCGAGGAGGTGCCACTGATGGTTACACATTGTTGTCTCTTTTTTAAATAATTTTCAAACCAGAGCAGTAAATCTCCTCGAACCCCCGCAGCATCCAGCTTGTGACAGAGTCCGGCATGCCAAACCCTGTCAAAGGCCTTGCTGATGTCACAGAAGACTATTCTAGTAAATTGATGTTGGTCAATGGCTCGACAGAAAAAGTGCGTTAGGTCGATTAGTTGAAATATGGTAGAATCACCCGGAAGAAAGCCACTCTGGACAGGTGTTAATATTGAATTATCTCTAAGGAAGTTAAAGACATGTTTGTGGATGATTTTTTCGAAGATTTTGACTATTATACTTAGGAGAGAAATTGGTCTATAATTACTACAATCGTTTGGAGAGCCCTTTTTGAATATAGCGACAACATTTGCAAATTTCCAAATATTTGGTACAATGTGTAGATCTAATGATAGCTTAAAAAGTTGGCAAAGTGGGTGACTGATTTCTTTTGAGATGTATTTTAGAATTCTCGTGTTTATTTCGTCGGGTCCTGAGGCTTTTGTAGTATCTAGGCTGTCTATTATGTCTTTAACTTCCCCTGGATGTGGTACAATCTTATCGATGCAATTAGGGTTCATATCAAGTGGTGGTAGTGATTTATTTGTGCTATCTAGTTGTGATTGTTTAATAAAGAATGAGTTTAAGGCATTTGCTTTTTCGGATCGAGTAAACAACGTGTTACCATTGACTGTTAGTGGGGGTGGTTCATTTGTAGAAGCAGCGTGTGTTTTAGTATATGAATTAATAAGTTTCCACCAGGTTTTTGTTCCAAAGTTTTCTGAGTCGCTAATTTGTTTGTCTATTTTATCAAAGTAATCATTTTTGCTTTTTCTAATTAAGTCTATGTAGTCATTTCTAATTTTTCTAAAATTGTGCCAATCAGAGTCTGAATTCCTATTTACCGCTTTTTTGTGTAATCTATTTTTTTTCTTTTTCATACGTCTTATTGCGCCATTCATCCATGGTTTATCATGTTGCCTAATTGTCACTATTTTGCAAGGTATATTCGCTTTTGCTATATTGATCAATGAGCTTGTAAATTCGACACACGATGCTTCTATATTTGAACTATTGATAAGATTGTTCCAATTAGTAGCTATGACGTCCCTTTTTATGCCCCCAAGATCTGCGTTTTCGTAATTCCATACCGTTCGCTTGAAACTGTGTTGTTTTTGTACGTTGAATGCCAATTTGCAATATACCGGACAGTGTTCACTACAGAAGTTGTC
This sequence comes from Patella ulyssiponensis, assembly GCA_963678685.1. Classification (NCBI taxonomy): domain Eukaryota; kingdom Metazoa; phylum Mollusca; class Gastropoda; family Patellidae; genus Patella; species Patella ulyssiponensis. The sequence continues at coordinate 38,624,898 of OY783226.1, forward strand.
AAGTACGCCATTTTCAGTTGTTCGTAAAGTTGAGCTGGTTAATATCAAGTCTATTAAAGAAGTGTGGTAATTGCAGGAATAATGAGTAGGTTGATTTATCAACTGATTAAGGTCGAATATATTTATTGCATCGTGAATAAAACTTTTAGGTTTTTTTAGCATATCAATATTGAAGTCACCTAGAATTATGCATTTGTCCAAGGGGTCGGTTACAGCGTTTTGAAGGGAGTTAAATATTTGTTGGTTTATACTAGAACATGATGACGGCGGTCTATAATAATTGCCAAGTAAAAATTTATGATTATTACAATTTACTTCTATCCATATAGATTCTATTTCATTGTTTTCTAAGTCATCCCTACGTTTGAACGATATGGAATTACTAACGTAAGTAATAAGTCCTCCCCCATGATTATTTCTATCTTTTCTAATAGGTGGGTAGTAAGAAGGTAGAGAAATTGATTCTGATGTGGTATTTCTGTCGAGCCAGGTTTCACTAATTGTTATAATGTCAAAATTTCCTAGTTCTACAGCTATTAGATCGATTTTGTTTTTGAGGCTCCTTACATTCAGATGAACAATTGAAAGATGATTATGTATTAATGAGGCGGGTCCTGGATTTAGTTCTATGTCTCCTGCCAATAGTAATAACGTGAATATTATAAGGGTAATTGAGTACAAAGCATTTGCACTAAAAGTTATATATGTAGGCTTTCTATTAAGAAAATTATTCAACTTGTGTTTACATAGTGATTCGGTCGATGGGTCTTCAAAAGATAGTCCTGAGATCTGACAGTATTGTAGGTGTTTGTTTAGACGTAAGTGGTATCGGTTGCTTGTCACAGATGTAGTTGTTTCCAAGGGTATGGTGTATAGGGATTTCACTATATTCTTCAGGTCAGAAAGTATTTTATGTATCAAACTAATATGTTTCAAAAAATAAACGATAAAATCAAATAAACGTAAATACAAGTCGTGAAAGGTGTAGAACAATACAACATATGTACATGTACGGGTATATATACATGGCTGCGAATAGAAAGGGTGAATGGTTCAGGTTTCTACATTGTTCAGTGAGATTTAAGTGTTACGGGAGATGGTTATGCGCCTGGTTAAACAAGTCTACTTGATCTGTATCCTGCATGAAGTTGGCAGTATGCCACCCACGTGGTTAATCTGGGTCAACGTGAAGGGAGACATGGTTTACTGTTCTGAGTGAGTAAATAACTGTTTCTAATCTCATGTTTTGTGTACGGAAGATGGGGATATAACTCTTCCAATAAGCAATTTGACTGATCACATTGGAACATAACACCTCTGTTTTTAATTAAGGTAGAATTTGAACCGGTTGAATTGTTTCTCGTTATAACTCGGTGAGTTTTTGGCGGATTTCATTAATTCTTTTTCCTTTTTAAGATTCTTGATATAACTCATGAGATGCGACAGAAACTGACCGTGAATATGAAAGCTTTAATATCTGCTTAGCAGATCTAGTTATTATTTTTTTTGTGTGTGTTTTCTGCAAATCGGATTTCTCAGAATCTATCCATAGGATCTTTCTGAAATTTTGACCTACCCCCCCAAAAATGGGGTGCGAACCTTGATTAAATATATTTTCAAAACGTTTTACGAATCCGAAATCACTGAATTTTACGAACGAATGCATTTGACCTACAATGCTGTAACTTTGTGACTATTTGATCTATTTTACTAATTTTTTTTTCTTTGAGTATCCTAAGACATTTACTTCAAATCTGCAATTTCGGATTTTCGAATTTCGAAAATGCGTCGCTGTGATTTCGAACCGGAAGTTTACACCAACTCGTCAACTTCTTTAGTAGTAGTACGATTTTCATGAAATTTAATACGTAAGTAGACATTAATGATGTGACTTCAAAAATATGATTAGAAATTTTCTAAATTATCTCCCCTTGGTGAAATTAAGGATCAAAGTTTTCAAAAAAATCGTCGAAATATAGGTCACCCCCTCTCGTCTACGGCCACACCACGTTGAAAACACCAGTTCTCGTCCGATCACTGAAGTTAAGCAACGTCGGGCCCGGTCAGTACTTGGATGGGTGACCGCCTGGGAACACCGGGTGCTGTAGAGGCCTTATTAAAACCGACAAACCCCCCCAAAAAAATCAATAAGCGGGTCAATTCAGGTAAGTATAACTACGGGTTCTGTCCACCTTCTCTCGTCTACGGCCACACCACGTTGAAACCACCAGTTGTCGTCCGATCACTAAAGTTAAACAACGTCGGGCCCGGTCAGTACTTGGATGGGTGACCGAACCGACACCCCCCCCCCCCAAAAAAAAAATCAATAAGCAGGTAAATTCAGGAAAAGTATAACTACGGGTTCTGTTCACCTTCTCTCTCATCTACGGCCACACCACGTTGAAAACACCAGTTCTCGTCAGATCACTGAAGTTAAACAACGTCGGGCCCGGTTAGTACTTGGATGGGTGACCGCCTGGGAACACCGGGTGCGGTAGACGCCTTTTTAAAACCGCCCCCCCCCAAAAAAAAAAAATCAATAAGCGGGTCAATTCAGGTAAGTATAACTACGGGTTCTGTCCACCTTCTCTCGTCTACGGCCATACCACGTTGAAAACACCAGTTCTCGTCCGATCACTGAAGTTAAGCAACATCGGGCCCGGTCAGTACTTGGATGGGTTACCGCCTGGGAACACCGGGTGCTGTAGACGCCTCTTTGCCCTGATTCTTCGTGAAAAAATCAATTTTCCGCCAATCAGGCCACAGCGCGCACTCTTCTGCACCACTCCAGCTCTCCGCTCGGCCCGTCTCCCCAGGGAAAAAGACACAAAAAGAATTTGAGTAAGCATAAGTATGGGTTCTGTCCACCTTCTCTCGTCTACGGCCAAACCACGTTGAAAACACCAGTTCTCGTCCGATCACTGAAGTTAAGCAACGTCGGGCCCGGTCAGTACTTGGATGGGTGACCACCTGGGAACACCGGGTGCTGTAGACGCCTTTTTAAAACCGACAAAAAACTCCCCAAAAAATAAATAAGCGGGTCAATTCAGGTAAGTATAACTACGGGTTCTGTCCACCTTCTCTCGTCTACGGCCACACCACGTTGAAAACACCAGTTCTCGTCCGATCACTGAAGTTAAGCAACGTCGGGCCCGGTTAGTACTTGGATGGGTGACCGCCTGGGAACACCGGGTGCTGTAGACGCCTTTTTAAAACCGACAAAATCGGCCCCAAAAATCAATAAGCGGGTCAATTCAGGTAAGTATAACTACGGGTTCTGTCCACCTTCTCTCGTCTACGGCCACACCACGTTGAAAACATCAGTTCTCGTCCGATCACTGAAGTTAAGCAACGTCTGGCCCGGTCAGTACTTGGATTGGTGACCGCCTGGGAACACCGGGTGCTGTAGACGACTTTTTAAAACCCCTAAAAAATCAATAAGCGGGTCAAGTCAGGTAAGTATAACTAAGGGCTCTGTCCACCTTCTCTCGTCTACGGCCACACCACGTTGAAAACACCAGTTCTCGTCCAATCACAGAAGTTAAGCAACGTCGGGCCCGGTCAGTACTTGGATGGGTGACCGCCTGGGAACACCGGGTGCTGTAGACCCCTTTTTAAAACCGCCCCCCCCCCCAAAAAAAAAATAATCAATAAGCGGGTCAATTCAGGTAAGTATAACTACGGGTTCTGTCCACCTTCTCTCGTCTACGGCCACACCACGTTAAAAACACCAGTTCTCGTCCGATCACTGAAGTTAAGCAACGTCGGGCCCGGTTAGTACTTGGATGGGTGACCGCCTGGGAACACCGGGTGCTGTAGACGCCTTTTTAAAACCGCCCCCCCCCCAAAAAAAATCAATACGCGGGTCAATTCAGGTAAGTATAACTACGGGTTCTGCCCCCCCCCCCTCTCGTCTACGGCCATACCACGTTGAAAACACCAGTTCTCGTCCGATCACTGAAGTTAAGCAACGTCGGGCCCGGTCAGTACTTGGATGGGTGACCGCCTGGGAACACCGGGTGCTGTAGACGCCTTTTTAAAACCGACAAAAAACAAAAAAAAAATTAATAAGCGGGTCAATTCAAGTAAGTATAACTACGGGTTCTGTCCACCTTCTCTCGTCTACGGCCATACCACGTTGAAAACACCAGTTCTCGTCCGATCACTGAAGTTAAGCAAAGTCGGGCCCGGTTAGTACTTGAATGGGTGACCGCCTGGGAACACCGAGTGCTGCAGACGCCTTTTTGCCCTGATTCTTCGTGAAAAAAATCAATTTTCCGCCAATCAGGCCACAGCGCGCACTCTTTTGCACCACTCCAGTTCTCCGCTCGGCCACTTCTCCCCACGGAAAAGGACACAAAAAGAATTTGAGCTAGCACAAGTATGGGTTCTGTCCACCTTCTTTCGTTTACGGCCACACCACGTTGAAAACACCAGTTCTCGACCGATCACTGAAGTTAAGCAACGTCGGGCCCGGTCAGTACTTGGATGGGTGACCGCCTGGGAACACCGGGTGCTGTAGACGCCTTTTTAAAACCGACAACCCCCCCCAAAAAAAAATCAATAAGCGGGTCAATTCAAGTATAGACCAGAGGGAGAAGGGGGGTATTATCCGAAAGGTGGGCAAAAAGCGGGAGTTGACTTTTCTATAAGCATTTTCCCCCAGGAATCCAAAAATGATGGGTGATCAGTCAGGTGAGGGAGCGTTCAGGAGTTATCGAGGTCAAAAGGTCACCAGAGGTCAAAGGAGGCTGGCTTATGAATTTAGTCACTTCTGATGCTGTCTGTGGCAGATTTCTTGTTGGAACGCAGCTGAATCATTGAATAAGTGACGAATGATAATTTGTGAAACCAGTTAATCAAATTATAACGTAATTGAAAAGGTCAAAAGGTTACCGGGTTCAAATTAGCAAGAAATAAGGATGCACTGAGATTAGGGGCAAAACTAATGTTATTTTCAATATGCAGTACAATTCTGCATGGTCTGGCGAAGTAATTTCATCCAAAATTAAAGATTATGTTAAACGAGTGATATGTCACACCATAAGTATATAATATACAAGTATATAATCGCGACCATTTTCACAAACTGGAAGTATTATTCGTTACCACTTCCGGGTAACCGATTGTAGATTGTGATGGACATTACTCGATATTAACGTCCATGCGTGCACATGACACCTCATCCGATTCATTATCGTCATCAACGTTATTAGTATCGACATTAATTTCGTCAAAAACGTGGGGGATTTCTCCTTCGTCATGAATCAACATTTCGGGGAGAAACTCTCGTTCCAACCATGTAGTGTTGGTGACTCCAGTGCAAGCCTCGGGTGGAAGCAAGGTCAGGTCTACTATTCGTACTTTTTTATGATTTTCCCAGAAAATATTGTATCGAGTCTGATCTGCATTCGTAAGGCGAGGCTGGCTTTAGAAAACGCAAACAATTTTACTCAAGGAATTGAACGTGCGTTCCCCCCAAAAAAGGTTCGACTCCTAAAGTTGCGAACGTAGCCAGAGCCTTTTCGTCTATTTTCACTTTGTTCCACAGTGGTATTTTTCCTTTGTGGAAGAAGGACAGTACTGGACTGTCATACTTAAGGTTCCTTTGAGTCCTTCGGTTTTGGACATACTTTTCATATAACGCACCAAGCTGTTCACTAGTGAGTTCCATGTCGCCTTCAATTCCCCACAAGTCAGTGAGTTCGTCCGATAGGTTGGACAGGGGGAACAAGCCATGCAGAGCCTCGGCTACACGCTCGTGAACCGTCCAAGCGTAGTTGTAATGCTTCCCGGTAAGAATTGTACCAGAATTCGCTATACTCGCCTGGGATATGTTCACTTGGTGGGATTCTTACCGGGAAGTATTACAACTACGCTTGGACGGTTCACGAACGTGTAGCTGAGGCCCTGCATGGCTTGTTCCTCCCGTCCTACCTAGTACTGTCCTACAGTACTGTCCTTCTTCCACAAAGGAAAAATACCATTGTGGAACAAAGTGAAAATAGACGAAGAGGCTCTGGCTACGTTCGCAACTTTAGGAGTTGAACCTTTTAGGGGGAATGCACGTTCAATGCCTTGAGTAAAATTGTTTGCGTTTTCTACGGCCAGCCTCGCCTTACGAATGTAGATCAGACTCGATACAATATTTTCTGGGCAAATTATAAGAAAGGACGCATAGTAGACCTTGCTTCCACCCCGTGCAAAATCCATCAAGCTCCATTGTTGTCGAACCAACAATGTGGTGAGGATGTGGCGATGTGCGTCTTCGCCAAGACTTGCACTGGAGTCACCAACACTACATGGTTGGAACGAAAGTTTCTCCCCGAAATGTTGATTCATGACGATGGAGAAATCCCCCACGTTTTCGACGAAATTAATGTCGATACTAATGACGTTGATGACGATAATGAATCGGATGAGGAGTCATGTGCACGCATGGACGTGAATATCGAGTAATGTTGATTCATGACGAAGGAGAAATCCCCCACGTTTCTGACGAAATTAATGTCGATACTAATGACGTTGATGACGATAATGAATCGGATGAGGAGTCATGTGCACGCATGGACGTGAATATCGAGTAATGTCCATCACAATCTACAATCGGTTACCCGGAAGTGGTAACGAATAATACTTCCAGTTTGTGAAAATGGTCGCGATTATATACTTGTAGATTATATACTTATGGTGTGACATATCACTCGTTTAACATAATCGTTAATTTTGGATGAAATTACTTCCCAGACCATGCAGAATTGTACTGCATATTGAAAATAACATTAGTTTTGCCCCTAATAGCAGTGCATCCTTATTTCTTGCTAATTTGACCTCGGTAACCTTTTGACCTTTTCAATTACGTCATAATTTGATTAATTGGTTTCACAAATTATCATTCGTCACTTATTCAATGATTCAGCTGCGTTCCAACAAGAAATCTGCCACAGACAGCATCAGAAGTGACTAAATTCATAAGCCAGCCTCCTTTGACCTCTGGTGACCTTTTGACCTCGATAACTCCTGAACGCTCCCTCACCTGATTGATCACCCATCAGTTTTTGATTCCTGAGGGAAAATGCTTCTAGAAAAGTCAACTCCCGCTTTTTGCCCACCTTTCGGATAATACTCCCCCTTCTCCCTCTGGTCTAGTAAGTATAACTACGGATTCTGTCCACCTTGTCTCGTCTACGGCCATACCACGTTGAAAACACCAGTTCTCGTCCGACCACTGAAGTTAAGCAACATCGGGCCCGGTCAGTACTAGGATGGGTGACCGCCTGGGAACACCGTGTGCTGTAGACGCCTTCTTGCCCTAAACTCATTAATTTACCATTTTGTTGTGAGCGGCTTGTTATTCTTCCTATATGACATATTGCACGTGTCTGATTTCAAAAGGGGGTGGGGCGGCTGAATGGTTAGCACGTGCGCCTGTCATTGAGTTAACTAGCGTGTTTTCGAATGCCCGGTTGTACGTGACAAGGAGTAAGGTCGCCTGTCCAACCTGCCATTTTTAATTTTTTTCCGGCAATTTTCATTTTATTTTCTCATCCGTCTCATTACAGTAATACAAGTTTCGGTTATTTCCCTTTAGTTTTCAGATTATTGTTATGCCTGGGTGCAATGTTTCATTAAGCTTTCATATTTCATGTGAAAGCTTATTGTTTCTGTTAAGATTATTAAGCTTTCATATGTATTACATATGAAAGCTTATTGTTTCTGTTAAAGTTATTATTATTATTTTTTTTTGTGTGTGTTTTCTGCAAATCGGATTTCTCAGAATCTATCCATAGGATCTTTCTGAAATTTTGACCTACCCCCCCCAAAAATGGGGTGCGAACCTTGATTAAATGTATTTTCAAAATGTTTTACGAATCCGAAATCACCGAATTTTACGAACGAATGCATTTGACCTACAATGCTGTAACTTTGTGACTATTTGATCTATTTTACTAATTCTTTTTTCTTTGAGTATCCTAAGACATTTACTTCAAATCTGCAATTTCGGATTTTCGAATTTCGAAGTTTACACCAACTCGACAACTTCTTTAGTAGTTGTACGATTTTCATGAAATTTAATATGTAAGTAGACCTTAATAATGCAACTTAAAAAATGACTTTAGAAATTTTCTAACTTATCTCCCCTTGGTGAAATTAAGGATCAAAGTTTTCAAAAAAATCGTCGAAATATAGGTCAGAATGACCTAGTTTTTTTTTCGATACTAGACAAGGAATTACTGATTCGTACACAAAATATGGAGTTTGTCGATCGAACCGGAAGTGCCACCATCTTTAAACGTGAAAAATCAATAAGGCTTTTTTGCTATTTTACTTACAGACTCGGGAGTTATATTTTCTGAATCCTTGATGGAAGGCCTAAAAAATGTCGCGAATAGAATTCTGATTTAGGTCAACCGGGAGTCACCATTTTGAATTGAAAATGAAAAATAGAAGCAATTTGAAGGGCCGAGACTTTGGAGCACAATAACTCTCATTCTAATTAAGCTAGAATGTTCAAACTTGTTGTAGACGTTCACTAGGTCAATGTTATGATTGAGTTCAAAGATGAGCATTTTCGGCTTAGGGTAAGCAGAGATAAGCATGCTGATTTGTTGATTCTTTAGGGCACGATAACTTCGGTTATAATGAAGGGAGGGCGGTGAAACTTTTGTCAATAGAGAGTCTAATAGCTAGCCTGTTGTGTGAAATCATTGTATCATTTTTTTTAAATATCAGGGATAGCCGAAAAAAAGATTGAAAATCCAAAAAGTCGTATTTTTACAATTTGCATGTTTAGAGGTCTTTCTCGTAAAGTCAACATACTATTTTTTGGGAACTTCTTCTACAAAGAGTCTTATTGGTAGTCTTTTATATGAAACCATCGATAAACAGTCCAACATATCAGGAGTAGAAGAACAAAAGGATCGAACATTGAAAACGGCACCCTTTCATTGTTAAGCGAAACATGCAGTGTGGGTGACTACAATCTACGCATTTAGTCATCGTATAGAGTTTATTCAACAGTATCGAATTCCAACTGCTTAGGGATATTTTACGTGCACTCCAATGTGTACACGGGACCTTGGTTTTTCGTCCCATCCGAAGGACTAGACAGCTGTGTTTGTCAGGCCCTCCGTTCTGCCTCACTGACAAGGGGAACCACGCCGGGAAATCGAGATGAACTTTTTCCGTGCAGAACTTTCAATTCAGGCAAAACGTTTATTGCATACGATTAAGCTGGTCAGTTGGAACTTATTTTCAAAAGTTTTGTAATAATCGGTTGGTAATTAAAGTGCCGTGCACATTAAACTTTTAAAACAGAAAATTTCGCACGGTTGAAATGTTTCTTGCTATAAGTCAGCAATTTTCCGAATTCAGGGAGGCTGGATGGCTGAATGGTTAGCATGTGCTCGCTGTATCGTAACGTTTGTCATTGAGTCAACGGGCGTCGTTTCGATCTCCAGGTTGCACGTGACATGGTGTATGATGTCCAACCTCGTGGGTTTTCTCCGTGTTCTTCGGTTTTCTCCCAACGGCTAAAGACCAGTACGTGCAAGGGGAGTTTTTAAATACAATTAAAAAACATATGTTAGTCCCGAAATGACCTAGTTTGTGTCGAATGGACGTTAGGCCGCATTTCTCTCTTTCTCTTTTTAAAGTTTTGTAATAATCGGTTGGTAATCAAAGGTACTGTTAAAGTGATAAAACAGAAAATTTGGCCCGGTTGTAATGTTTCTCACTTTAAAGTCAGCAATTTGTCGATTTTAAGGGGCAAACGTTTATTGCGAACGATTAAGCTGGTCAGGGGGAGCTTATTTTTAAAAGTTTTGTAATATTCGGTTGATAACTAAAGGTACCGTGCAAATTAAACTGTTAAAATAGAAAATTTGGCCCGGTTGAAATGTTTCTCGCTGTAGGTCAGCAATTTGCCGATTTTAGGGAGGTTGCGTGGCTGAATGGTTAGCACGTGCGCTATGTATCATAACGTCTGTCATTGAGTCAACTGGCCTTGTTTCGATTTCTTGGTTGTACGTGACAAGGAGTATGGTCGCCTTACCAACCTCGTAGGCCGTAACGCCGCTGCCCGGGTAAAATTTCCCTCATTGCACACTTTATGGCGTATGCCCGTCTTCATTAGCCCATTGTAGGAGCAGAACAGTAGGACGTTAAACCCCATTCAATTTCATTTCATTTTCTCTATGTTGCTTATTTATTATAGTGGATAAATATTTTTCTGGTTCTAGCAATTATTTAATTTCTGCATAGAAATCTCTGGCCAGTTTTTTTTATTGCAGAGTGCCATTCTTGTATATTGCAGTCTAAGACCCTTTGTTTAAAACATGCTTAAGAAGTCGTCACGATTTCCTACTTATAACCAAACATATTGGAAACCATAATTATATAACATATCTTGGAAGCCCGATTACAGCTATACAAGTTTCAGTTATTTCCCTTTAGTTTAAAGATTATTTTTTTGTCCGGGTGCAATGTTTCTCACTACATTTAAATTTGTAACTTTGTGAGTTTTTGACCTATTTTGATATTATGTCTTCATAATTTTCCAAATCTACATATTTAACGTACATATTCAAACAGTTGAGTTCAACCTGATTCAAAAAGTTTTAGTTTTGTTCAAAGTTATCTCATTTAATTTTTCGATGTTTTCTTACCATTTTCATTTCATTTTTCTGAAAGTTTTGAAATCGGAAGTCATCCCGATTACAGCAACACAAGTATCAGTTATTTCCCTTTAGTTTTCAGATTACTCAATGTTTCATACTATATTTAGACTTGTAACTTCGCGAGTTTTTGACCAATTTTGATAGTTTGTTATTCTTATCCTTTTATTTGAGATACTTGATATAATCGATGACACGTGACGATGAATATGAAAGCTTTCATATCTGCATGGGACAGTAGCAGATCTAGTTATTATTAAGCTTTCATATTACATATGAAAGCTTATTGTTTCTGTTAAGATTATTATTGTTATTTTTTTTTTGTGTTTTATCCACAAATCGGATTTCTCAGAATCTAACCACAGTATCTTTATGAAACTTTTACCTATCCCCTCAAAAATGGGTGGTAGCTGTTGATTAAATATATTTTCAAAACGTTTTACGAATCCGAAATCACCGAAATTTACGAACGACAAAATGGACAATGCATAGTCGTAACTTTATTGTTTTTTGACCGATTTTACTAAATCTTTTTTCTTTGAATACCTTGAAAAAAATCATTTTCATCAGCAGTTTCACATTTTCGAATTTCGAAAATTCGTGGCTTTGATTTCGAACCGGAAGTTTAGACCAATTTGACAACTTCTTTAATAGTTGTGCGATTTTCATTCAATTTAGTATATAAGTAGATCCTACCGATGTGACTTCAAAAATATAATTAGAAATTTTCGAAATTATCTCCCCTTGGTGAAATTAAGGATCAAATTTTTCAAAAAAATCGTCGAAATATAGGTCAGAATGACCTAATTTTTTTTTCGATACTAGACGAGGAATTACTGATTCGTACACAAAATATGGAGTTTGTCGATCGAACCGGAAGTGCCACCATCTTTAAACGTGAAAAATCAATAAGGCTTTTTTGCTATTTTACTTACAGACTCGGGAGTTATATTTTCTGAATCCTTGTAGGAAGGCCTAAAAAATGTCGCGAATAGAATTTTGATTTAGGTCAACCGGGAGTCACCATTTTGAATTGAAAATGAAAAATAGAAGAAATTTGAAGGGCCGAGACTTTGGAGCACAATAACTCTCATTCTAATTAAGCTAGAATGTTCAAACTTGGTGTAGACGTTCACTAGGTCAATGTTATGATGGAGTTTAAAGATGAGCATTTTCTGCTTAGGGTAAGCAGAGATAAGCATGTTGATTTGTTGATATTTTAGGGCACGATAACTTCGGTTATAATGAAGGGAGGGCGGTGAAACTTTTTTCAATAGAGAGTCTAATAGCTAGCCTGTTGTTTGAAATCATTGTATCATTTTTTTTTAAATATCAGGGATAGCCGAAAAAAAGAGATTGAAAATACAAAAAGTCGTATTTTTACAATTTGGAGTATGTTTAGAGGTCTTTCTCGTAAAGTCAACGTAATATTTGTTGGGAAATTCTTCTACAAAGAGTCTTATTGGTAGTCTTTTATATGAAACCATCGATCAACAGTCCAACATATCAGGAGTAGAAGAACAAAAGGATCGAACATTGAAAACGGCACCCTTTCATTGTTAAGCGAAACATGCAGTGTGGGTGACTACAATCTACACATTTAGTCATCGTATAGAGCTTATTCAACAGTATCGAATTCCAACTGCTTAGGGATATTTTACGTGCACTCCAATGTGTACACGGGACCGTTGTTTTCGTCCCATCCGAACTAGAGAGCTGTGCTTGTCAGGCCCTCCGTTCTGCCTCACTGACAAGGGGGAACCACGCCGGGAAATCGAGATGAACTTTCTCCGTCCAGAACTTTCAATTCAAGCCAAACTTTTATTGCATACGATTAAGCTGGTCAGTTGGAGCATATTTTCAAACGTTTTGTAATAATCGGTTGGTAATTAAAGTACCATGCACATTAAACTGTTAAAACAGAAAATTTCGCTCGGTTGAAATGTTTCTTGCAATAAGTCAGCAATTTTCCGAATTCAGGGAGGCTGAATGGCTGAATGGTTAGCATGTGCGCGCTGTATCGTAACGTCTGTCATTGAGTCAACGGGCGTCGTTTCGATCTCCAGGTTGCACGTGACATGGAATATGATGTCCAACCCCGTTTATTTCGAACGATTAAGCTGTTGATAACTAAAGGTACCGTGCAAATTAAACTGTTAAAATCGAAAATTTGGCCCGGTTGAAATGTTTCTCGCTGTAGGTCAGCTAGAATGTTCAAACTTGGTGTAGACGTTCACTAGGTCATTGTCTTGATCGAGTTCACAGCAGAAATAACAGTGAAACGATCAACCAACTCATAGCAGAAATAACAGTGCAAAACTTAACGAATTCATAGCATAAATAGCAGAAATGAAATGGGGTTTTACGTCCTACTCTTCTGCACCTGACCTGGGCTAATGGAAGACGGGCATACGCCATACAGTGTGCTATGAGGGAATTTTTGCCCGGGCAGCGGCGCTACGGCCTACTCTTATATCGAATTCCAACTGCCAAGGGATCTTTTACGTGCACTCCAATGTGTACACGGGACCTCGGTTTTTCGTCCCATCCGAACGACTAGGCAGCTGTCCTTATCAGGCCTTTCTTCTGCATCACTGACAAGAGGAAACCACGCCGGAAAATCGAGATGAGTTTTCTCGGCCAATGCAAGGATCGAACACCCGACCTCCAGGCTAACGAGCCAGCGCCTTGCCCACTTAGCCACCGTGATTCCCATAAATAGCAATGAAACGATCAACGAATTTATAGCAGTAATAACACTTCAACAATTAACGAATTCGTAGCAGAAATAACGATGAAACATTTAACGAATTCGTAGCAGAAATAACGATGAAACATTTAACGAATTCGTAGCAGAAATAACAATGAAACGTTCAACGAAATCATAGCCGAAATAAGAGTGGAACAATCAACGAATTAGTAGTACACGAGTTCATAGTAGAAAAAACAGTGAAACAATGAACGAATCATAGCAGAAACCAGAAGGCTATCAATACACTGTGAAATTTGAAACCTAAATGGCCCGGCTAGGAACAATATTTACATGCCCGTAAAAGACTACTTAACAGTTGGAATTCGAAAGAAAAGACCGTAACGACGCTGTCCGATCAAAATTTAGTTAATTCAGTCGGCGCAGAAAGATAGGTCGTTAAAACCATTTCTGTTCAGTTCATTCCATTTCCTTAAATCTATGAAAGTTGTGTGAATTGGGAATCGCGTATTACTCAACAGTTTCAGGGGAGATAAGCCGTCTTTGAGATTGGAAATCAATTTTTAATATCGACTGTGTATGATTGCTACTAGATCGATTGTGATTCAGGTTCTAATCAGTTTGGATTGAAGAATCGGGGTGGTATATGTTTGTGTGATGGGGTGGGGGGGTGGCACAAGACGCTATATCCCATTCGCAACCACACACCTAACAAATGCAGGGTATAGGTTGCGATCAGTTCTTTCAAGATTTTCATATATTTAAGCCACTTTATTACACGCCTCATCTGAAAATGTCTGTGTTAGTGTAGATAAATGTTGACCAAATAACTTCTTTCACCATTTTGACTTTCAGTTACAGAACTAGCATAGAGGCGTTTTAAGGTTTATCATGGCGGAGGCTGTACTATTTTGAGGGCCCTCTGTCGCGAGGGGAGGTTCTTGATTGATGATTGTCATGCCAATGCAATGGCTGCATTCTCATTCAGTAGTGGATTCGACAGTAACAGTGTATAGAAAACGATTGAGTTGGACTCGGGGGCCCTTTCCCTTGGCCCTAGGGACCCTTTTGTCATTCGTGGGACCCTTTTGTCTGTCTTTAGAGCCCTCCTTAACTAGGGTACATTTTCATTTTTCGCATCGGTTTTAGCATTTTTCTCCCGTTTTATTTTTTCAACTGCTTTGATTTTTTTCGCGGGGAGGCTGGCGCCTCCAGCGCCTCAGCTATAAAACGCTTTTGAACTAGCAGTACTATTGACATAATACCGTTTTTTCCAGTAATGGTAACTCACTCGTTTCTTCAAGAATCATTCGGCATTCCAGGTATGCTACATTCTATTCGCTGTCTTCCATAGAAGCGGTATGATGAGACCTGTTTGTGGGAAAATCCCTAAACAATATGCGAGGGTGGAATAATTGTACATTACTTTAAGGTTTGCGTGAAGTAATTGACATATCGAAATTACAGTTATATGCACTGAATAACCATGACACGGAGAGAGAGAGAGAGAGAGAGAGAGAGAGAGAGAGAGAGAGAGAGAGAGAGAGAGAGAGAGAGAGAGAGAGAGAGAGAGAGAGAGAGAGAGAGAGAGAGAGAGAGAGAGAGAGAGAGAGAGAGAGAGAGATGGGGTTTAATGTCCACTCGACGCAAACTAGGTCATTTTGGGACTAACATATGGTTTAATTTTATTTCAATAATCTGCTTGCGCATATTAACAGTGGGAGGAAACCGCAGGTCCCGGGGTAAACCCAGGAGATTGGACAGGGGAGATTGTAGGTTAGGGTTAGGGTAAGCGCTAAGGTTAGGTCTTGGGTTAGGATTAGGATTAGCGATATCCCTATTTACATCTCGTGACCTTTGACCAAACGTTATGAAGACAGGATGTGACGTATATATGCACATTGAGGTTATCAAGCTATAGACCGGACTAGTAGTAAGCTATAAACGGATAAATAACAAGAGTTTATATGTATATTATTTTATTAAATTTATATATATCTTAACTCCCTGATTTACATATATACATTATGCATGAACAATAGAAACTATATACTAGTATTTATAAGTATTAAAGCTATGGTAATATTATGCTATCAAATAGCCGTATTGTCTTAATATTTGTTGTAACCGCAACCTTGATAGTTATTGTAAGAAGGATAACGGTTGTAGTTGTTGTATCCGTTACCGTATCCGTTGTTATTGTAGTTGTTATATCCCTTCCCATATTCGTTGTTATTGTGGCCATTGTTGTAACCGTTGTTGTAATTGTAGGGGCCGTTGTAACTATTGTATCCTTTATTATTGTATTGGTTGTACTTGTATAGTCCGTTGTTGTATCGGTTGTATGGCCCGTTGTTGTACCCGTTGTAGTTGTATGATTGTCTGTAAGCTCCAATCTTTCCATGTCCAACAAGTCCGTTTCCAATTATACCGTGTCCGATACCGTTACCAACGATACCATGACCAATTCCGTGTCCAACAATACCGTGTCCGATACCGTTACCAACGATGTCATGCCCAATGCCGTTACCAATCTTTCCATGTCCAATAAGTCCGTGTCCGATTCCGTTTCCAATGATACCATGTCCGATACCGTTACCAACGATACCATGACCAATTCCGTTTCCAACAATACCGTGTCCGATACCGTTACCAACGATACCATGCCCAATGCCGTTACCAATCTTTCCATGTCCAATAAGTCCGTGTCCGATTCCGTTTCCAATGATACCATGTCCGATACCGTTACCAACGATACCATGACCAATTCCGTTTCCAACAATACCGTGTCCGATACCGTTACCAACAATACCATGACCAATTCCGTTACCAATAACACCGACTTTGCCAACAGCTACTATTCCGTGTCTGAGTCTGTTTCCTTGGATACCATGTCCAATACCATGGTTGAGTCCGTTGCCAATAGCTCCTACACCAACAAGACCATGTCCAACACCGGCATGTCCTCTTCCAAATCCTTTACCATTTCCGTTTCCAAAGACACCAACACCATGTCCGAAACCGTGTCCGATTTTAGCATCGATGTATTGGGAAGCAGCTACTGTCAAACAGAGAGCGAAAGCGACGAAAGCCTGAAAAAGAAATAAAAAACATGTGTTTTACAGAAATAGCCGTAGATTTGATTCCATACTAAAAAAAAAAATCGCGAGGGTTTATTTATAACCAAAAACTTGACAATCAAGAAATTTTACTGTGCCGCCATTATTTAGTACATGATCGAGTTTTGGCGTTACCAGGCAAAATCACAAATAATGTTTAACTCTGGGTAATAATTTAACCTTTTTATAATTTACCGTTCTGGCCCTATGAATATAAAACTGCCTTTAATACAATGTCAAGGGCGATAAGCAATAATACAACAGTGACGATGCAATACCATGTTCAACCCTCGATTTCTACCAGTTTTAAATTTAAAGATGGACCTATGGGTATGAATGCCAAGTGCGATAAGCAATCATATAAAACTTTAGTATGTAATGAAACTTATTAGTGCTATACCAAATTAGATATCAGGTTTCTTGTCTAGAAAGTTCAAGTATATCCCACCTGGGTCACGATCCTTGTCACTACATACCGCTAATTGGAAGTATTGAAGATTATTTAGTCAACAAGTTAAATTTACTCTCTGTAGATTGTTACAATGTTTTACTGTATTAGCCCAGTCTGTACAGAACAGAGGGGCGAAAAAGCAAGTCCCATTTAAGATTTCAGGGACCGGGTATGCTTATCTTAAAACTTCAAAGATTTGAAATCTTATACGGAGTAGGGCAAAAGTCCTACTTTATACACCGACTGGACCATTGAAGACAAACAGATAGATTTTGCCCGGACATCTATATTGCGATATACTCTATCAAGGAATCTTTTACGTGCACGCCAATGTGTACACTGAACATTGTTTTTCGTCCCATCCTGACAATTAGACACTATTCCCTGTCAGACCGGGCAGACCTACTGTCCTGTACAGCTAACAAGGGCAGTCAACCTGTACAATTGACTTTCTGGTCAAACCCCGGGAGAGAGCCCAAGACCTACTGGTTAGTTAATCAGTGTCTGTTATCACTGGGCCACCATGATCCCCATACATTAAAAACATGGAGTTCGTAGATGAGCATTTTATGCTTAGGGTAAGCAGAGATAAGCAATTAGATTGGTTGATGATTTCGGACACTTTCACTTCAGTCAGAGTGATGAAACTTGGTGTATAGTTTCATTACATCAATACCTTGAATACGTTCGACAATGAGCATTGTCTGCCCTGGATAAGCAGAGCGATGAGCAATTTGATTGGTCGAGAATTTGAAACAAAATAACTCTCCTTCTAATTGGGGCAGAATGTTCAATCTTGGTGAAGGCGTTCATTAGGTCAGTGCCATGAAGGAGTGCGAAGATGAGCATTGTCTGCTTACAGTAAGCAGAGATAAGCAATCTGATTGGTTGATACTTTGGGGCACGATAACTTTGGTTATAATGAAGTGAGAGTGACAAAATTCCAAATATAGATTCATTATGTCATTACCTTGACTAAGTTTGATGTTGAGAATTTCTGCGTAGATTTAGGAGCAATAAGCAATTTGACTGATCACATTGGAACATAACACCTCTGTTTTTAATTAAGGTAGAATTTGAACCGGTTGAATTGTTTCTCGTTATAACTCGGTGAGTTTTTGGCGGATTTCATTAATTCTTTTTCCTTTTTAAGATTCTTTATATAACTCATGAGATGCGACAGAAACTGACCGTGAATATGAAAGCTTTAATATCTGCTTAGCAGATCTAGTTTTTTTGTGTGTTTTTCCTGCAAATCGGATTTCACAGAATCTATCCATAGGATGTTTCTGAAACTTTGACCTACCCCCCCCCCCAAAAATGGGTGGTGGCTGTTGATTAAATATATTTTCAAAACGTTTTGCGAATTCGAAATCACCGAATTTTACGAACGAAAAAACTGACAATGCATAGTCGTAACTTTGCTATTTTTTGACCGATTTTACTAATTCTTTTTTCTTTGAATACCTTGAAAAAAATCATTTTCATCTGCAGTTTCACATTTTCGAATTTCGAAAATTCGTCGCTGTGATTTCGAACCGGAAGTTTAGACCAACTTCTTTAATAGTTGTACGATTTTCATGAAATTTAGTATTTAAGTAGATCTTACCAATGTGACTTCAAAATTATAATGAGAAATTTTCTAAATTATCTCCCCTTGGTAAAATTGAGGATCAAAGTTTTAAAAAAAATCGTCGAAATATAGGTCAGAATGACCTGAAATTTTTTTTCGATACTCGACAGGTAATTACTGATTCCTACACAAAATATGGAGTTTGTCGATCAAACCGGAAATGCCACCATCTTGAAACATGAAAAATCACTAAGGCTTTTTTGTTATCTTACTTACAGACACGGGAGTTATATTTTCTGAATCCTTGAAGGATGGCCCAAAAATCGCAGGGAGCAGAATTTTGATTTAGGTCAACTGATGGTTGCCATTTTGAAGTGAATATGAAAAGTAGTAGCAATTTGAAGGGCCGAGACTTTGAAACACAATAACTCCCCTTCTAATTGAGCTAGAATGTTCAATCTTGGTGTAGACGTTCACTAGGTCAATGGCATGATTGAGTGCAAAGATGAACATTTTCTGCCTAGGGTAAGCAGAGATAAGCATGCTGATTTGTTGATTCTTTAGGGCACAATAACTTAGGTTATAATGAAGGGAGGGTGATGAAACTCTTGTCAATCGAGAGTCTAATAGCTAGCCCGTTGTGTGAAATCATTGTATCATTTTTTTTAAATATCAGGGGTAGCAGAAAAAAGAGATCGAAAATCCAAAAAGTCGTATTTTTACGATTTGGAGCATTTTCAAAGGTCCTTTTCTCTAAAGTCAACATAATATTTAGGGGGAACTTCTTCTACAAAGAGTCTTATCGGTAGTCTTTTATATGAAACCATAGATCAACAGTCCAAAATATCAGGAGTAGTAAAATAAAAGGATCGAAAATTGAAAACCGCACCCTTTCATTGTCAAGCAAAACATGCAGTGTGGGTGGCTACAATCTGCACATTTAGTCATCGTATAGAGCTTATTCAACAATATAGAATTCCAACTGCTAAGGGATCTTTTACGTGCACTCCAATGTGTACACGGCGGATAGGGGGACACGCCAGAATATCGAGATGAACTTTTTCTCGGCCAATGCAGGGATCGAACACCCGACCTCCTGGCTAGCAGGCCAACGCCTTAGCCACATAGTGTGGACACCCATCGTACATTTCATCCGTCAAATCAAAGCATTTCATTGCATTAAACCAATAATTAATTATTCTTAATTTAAAACTTTATTTAATATTAGTCTGGCATTATTAAATCATAATTTTATTGGTCTTATTTAAAATTAAACTTTAATTTAACTATGAACAACCCTTAACGTGTCTCTTTAAAACAATTAAATACATGTACTCTAAAACAAAAACAAAACAAAAAATCAATAAGCGGGTCAATTCAGGTAAGTATAACTACGGGTTCTGTCCACCTTCTCTCGTCTACGGCCTTACCACGTTGAAAACACCAGTTCTCGTCCGATCACTGAAGTTAAGCAACGTCGGGATGGGTGACCGCCTGGGAACACCGGGTGCTGTAGACGCCTTTTTGCCCTGATTCTTCGTGAAAAAATCAATTTTCCGCCAATCAGACCACAGCGCGCACTCTTTTGCACCACTCCAGCTCTGCGCTCGGCCCGTCTCCCCAGGGAAAAAGACACAAAAAGAATTTGAGTAAGCACAAGTATGGGTTCTGTCCACCTTCTCTCGTCTACGGCCACACCACGTTGAAAACACCAGTTCTCTTCCGATCACTGAAGTTAAGCAACGTCGGGCTCGGTCAGTACTTGGATGGGTGACCGCCTGGGAACACCGGGTGCTGTAGACGCCTTTTTAAAACCGACACCCCCCCCCCCCAAAAAAAAAAATCAATAAGCGGGTCAATTCAGGTAAGTATAACTACGGGTTCTGTCCACGTTCTCTCGTCTACGGCCACACCACGTTGAAAACACCAGTTCTCGTCCGATCACTGAAGTTAAGCAACGTCGGGCCCGGTCAGTACTTGGATGGGTGACCGCCTGGGAACACCGGGTGCTGTAGACGCCTTTTTAAAACCGACACCTCCCCCCCCCCCAAAAAAAAAAATCAATAAGCGGGTCAATTCAGGTAAGTATAACTACGGGTTCTGTCCACCTTCTCTCGTCTACGGCCACACCACGTTGAAAACACCAGTTCTTGTCCGATCACTGAAGTTAAGCAACGTCGGGCCCGGTTAGTACTTGGATGGGTGACCGCCTGGGAACACCGGGTGCTATAGACGCCTTTTTAAAACCGACAAAAACCGCCCCAAAAATCAATAAGCGGATCAATTCCGGTAAGTATAACTACAGGTTCTGTCCACCCCCTCTCGTCTACGGCCATACCATACGTTGAAAACACCAGTTCTCGTCCGATCACTGAAGTTAAGCAACGTCGGGCCCCGTCAGTACTTGGATGGGTGACCGCCTGGGAACATCGGGTGCTGTAGGCGCCTTTTTAAAACCGACAAAAAACAAAAAAAAAATCAATAAGCGGGTCAATTCAGGTAAGTATAACTACGGGTTCTGTCCACCTTCTCTCGTCTACGGCAACACCACGTTGAAAACACCAGTTCTCGTCCGATCACTGAAGTTAAGCATCGTCGGGCCCGGTCAGTACTTGGATGGGTGACCGCCTGGGAACACCGGGTGCTGTAGACGCCTTTTTAAAACCGACAAAACCCCCCAAAAAAATCAATAAGCGGGTCAATTCAAGTATGTATAACTACGGGTTCTGTCCACCTTCTCTCGTCTACGGTCATACCATGTTGAAAACACCAGTTCTCGTCCGATCACTCAAGTTAAGCAACGTCGGGCCCGGTTAGTACTAGGATGGGTGACCGCCTGGGAACACCGGGTGCTGTAGACGCCTTTTTGCCCTAAACTCATTAATTTACCATTTTGTTGTGAGTGGCTTGTTATTCTTCCTATATGACATATTGCACGTGTCTGATTTCAAAGGGGGGTTGGGCGGCTAAATGGTTAGCACGCGCGCCTGTCATTGAGTTAACTAGCGTGTTTTCGAATGCCCGGTTGTACGTGACAAGGAGTAAGGTCGCCTGTCCAACCTGCCATTTTTAATTTTTTTCCGGCAATTTTCATTTTATTTTCTCATCCGTCTCATTACAGTAATACAAGTTTCGGTTATTTCCCTTTAGTTTTCAGATTATTGTTATGCCTGGGTGCAATGTTTCATTAAGCTTTCCTATTACATATGAAAGCTTATTGTTTCTGTTAAGATTATTAGGGTTTCACACTGCGTAGCTTGTGTGAAACACTATTGTTTTTGTTAAAATTATTATTAGGCTTTCAGACTTTCGTCTGAAAGCCTATTGTGATTACTAAAATTATTAAGCTTTCATATTACATATGAAAGCTTATTGTTTCTGTTAAGATTATTATTGTTATTTTTTTTTTGTGTTTTTCCTGCAAATCGGATTTCTCAGAATCTAACCATAGGATCTTTCTGAAACTTTGACCTACCCCCCCAAAAATGGGTGGTAGCTGTTGATTAAATATATTTTCAAAACGTTTTACGAATCCGAAATCACCGAAATTTACGAACGACAAAATGGACATTGCATAGTCGTAACTTTATTGTTTTTTGACCGATTTTACTAAATCTTTTTTCTTTGAATACCTTGAAAAAAATCATTTTCATCAGCAGTTTCACATTTTCGAATTTCAAAATTTCGTCGCTGTGATTTCGAACCGGAAGTTTAGACCAATTTGACAACTTCTTTAATAGTTGTGCGATTTTCATTCAATTTAGTATATAAGTAGATCCTACCGATGTGACTTCAAAAATATAATTAGAAATTTTCTAAATTATCTCCCCTTGGTGAAATTAAGGATCAAAATTTTCAAAAAAATCGCCGAAATATAGGTCAGAATGACCTAATTTTTTTTTTTGATACTAGACAAGGAATTACTGATTCGTACACAAAATATGGAGTTTGTCGATCGAACCGGAAGTGCCACCATCTTTAAACGTGAAAAATCACTAAGGCTTTTTTGCTATTTTACTTACAGACTCGGGAGTTATATTTTCTGAATCCTTGTAGGAAGGCCTAAAAAATGTCGCGAATAGAATTTTGATTTAGGTCAACCGGGAGTCACCATTTTGAATTGAAAATGAAAAATAGAAGCAATTTGAAGGGCCGAGACTTTGGAGCACAATAACTCTCATTCTAATTAAGCTAGAATGTTCAAACTTGGTGTAAACGTTCACTAGGTCAATGTTATGATGGAGTTCAAAGATGAGCATTTTCTGCTTAGGGTAAGCAGAGATAAGCATGTTGATTTGTTGATTCTTTAGGGCACGATAACTTCGGTTATAATGAAGGGAGGGCGGTGAAACTTTGTCAATAGGGAGTCTAATAGCTAGCCTGTTGTGTGAAATCATTGTATCATTTTTTTTTAAATATCAGGGATAGCCGAAAAAAAGAGATTGAAAATCCAAAAAGTCGTATTTTTACAATTTGGAGCATGTTTAGAGGTCTTTCTCGTAAAGTCAACATAATATTGGTTGGGAACTTCTTCTACAAAGAGTCTTATTGGTAGTCTTTTATATGAAACCATCGATCAACAGTCCAACATATCAGGAGTAGAAGAACAAAAGGATCGAACATTGAAAACGGCACCCTTTCATTGTTAAGCGAAACATGCAGTGTGGGTGACTACAATCTACACATTTAGTCATCGTATAGAGCTTATTCAACAGTATCGAATTCAAACTGCTTAGGGATATTTTACGTGCACTCCAATGTGTACACGGGACCGTGCTTTTCGTCCCATCCGAACTAGACAGCTGTGCTTGTCAGGCCCTCCGTTCTGCCACACTGACAAGGGGGAACCACGCCGGGAAATCGAGATGAACTTCCTACGTGCAGAACTTTCAATTCAAGCCAAACTTTTATTGCATACGATTAAGCTGGTCAGTTGGAGCTTATTTTCAAAAGTTTTGTAATAATCGGTTGGTAATTAAAGTACCGTGCACATTAAACTGTTAAAACAGAAAATTTCGCCCGGTTGAAATGTTTCTTGCTATAAGTCAGCAATTTTCCGAATTCAGGGAGGCTGAAATAACTCTCCTTCTAATTGAGCTAGAATGTTCAATCTTGGTGTAGACGTTCACTATGTCAATGTCAGGATTGAGTTTAAAGATGAGCATTTTCTGCCTAGGGTAAGCAGAGATAAGCATGCTGATTTGTTGATTCTTTAGGACAAGATAACTTCGGTTATAATGAAGGTTGGGCGGTGAAACTCTTGTTAATCGAGAGTGTAATAGCTGGCCTGTTGTGTGGAATCGTTGTATCTTTTTTTTTAAATATCAGGGATAGCAGAAAAAAAGAGATCGAAAATCCAAAAAGTCGTATGTTTACGATTTGGAGCATCTTTAAAGGTTCTTTTCTCTTAAAGTCAACATAATATTTTTTGGGAACTTCTTCTACGAAGAGTCTTATCGGTAGTCTTTTATATGAAAACTTCGATCAACAGTCCAAAATATCTGGAGTAGAAGAATAAAAGGATCAAACATTGAAAACGGCACCCTTTCATTGTTAAGCGAAACATGCAGTGTGGGTGACTACAATCTGCACATTTAGTCATCGTATAGAGCTTATTCAACAGTATCGAATTCCAACTGCTTAGGGATATTTTACGTGCACTCCAATGTGTACACGCGACCTTGGTTTTTCGTCCCATCCGAACGACTAGACAGCTGTCCTTGTCAGGCCCTCTGCTCTGCCTCACTGACAAGGAGGAACCACGCCGGAAAATCGAGATGAACTTTCTCGTTGCAGAACTTTCAATTCAGGCCAAACGTTTATTGCATACGATTAAGCTGGTCAGTTGGAGCTTATTTTCAAAAGTTTTGTAATGATTGGTTGGTAATTAAAATACCGTGTGAATTAAACTGTTAAAACAGAAAATTTCGCCCGGTTGAAATGTTTCTTGCTATAAGTCAGCAATTTCCCGATTTTAGGGAGGCTGAATGGTTAGCATACGCGCGCTGTATCGTAACGTCTGTCATTTAGTCAACCTGCGTCGTTTCGATTTCCAAGTTGCACGTGACATGGAGTATGGTTTCCAACCTCGTGGGTTTTCTCCGTGTCCTTCGGTTTCCTCCCATGGCTAAAGACCCGTACGCGCAAGGTAAGTTTATAAATAAAATTAAAAAACATATGTTAGTCCCGAAATGACCTAGTTTGTGTCGAATGGACGTTGAGCCGCATTTCTCTCTTTCTCTTTTATTTTTAAAGTTTTGTAATAATCGGTTGGTAATCAAAGGTACTGTAAAAGTGATAAAAAATAAAACTTCGCCCGGTTGTAATGTTTCTCACTTTAAAGTCAGCAATTTGCCGATTTTAGAGGGCAAACGTTTATTGCGAACAATTAAGCTGGTCAGGGGGAGCTTATTTTTAAGGGAGGCTGAATAGCTGAATGGTTAGCATGTGCGCTGTATCGTAACGTCTGTCATTGAGTCAACGGGCGTCGTTTCGATTTCGAGATTGCACGTGACATGGAGTATGGTGTCCAACCTCGTGTGTTTTCTCCGTGTCCTTCGGTTTCCTCCCAACAGCTAAAGACCAGTACGCGCAAGGGGAGTTTTTAAATAAAATTAAAAAACATATGTTAGTCCCGAAATGACCTAGTTTGTGTCGAATGGACGTTAACCCGCATTTCTTTCTTTCTTTTTTATTTTTAAAGTTTTGTAATAATCGGTTGTTAATCAAAGATACTGTAAAAGTGATAAAACAGAAAATTTCGCCCGGTTGTAATGTTTCCCACATTGCAAATTTTAAGGGGAAAACGTCTATTGCGAACGATTTAGCTGGTCAGGGGGAGCTTATTTTTAAAACTTTTGTAATATTCGGTTGATAACTAAAGGTACCGTGCAAATTAAACTAATAAAATAGAAGATTTCGCCCGGTTGAAATGTTTCTATCTGTAGGTCAGCAATTTGCCGATTTTAGGGAGGCTGCGTGACTGAATGGTTAGCACGTGCGCTCTGTATCATAACGTCTGTCATTGAGTCAACTGGCGTTGTTTCGATTTCTTGGTTGTACGTGACAAGGAGTATGGTCGCCTGTCCAACCTCGTAGGCCGTAACGCCGCTGCCCGGGTAAAATTTCCCTCATTGCACACTTTATGGCGTATGCCCGTCTTCATTAGCCCATTTTAGGAGCAGAACAGTAGGACGTTAAACCCCATTCAATTTCATTTCATTTTCTCTATGTTGCTTATTTATTATAGTGGATAAATATTTTTCTGGTTCTAGCAATTATTTAATTTCTGCATAGAAATCTCTGGCCAGTTTTTTTTATTGCAGAGTGCCATTCTTGTATATTGCAGTCTATGACCCTTTGTTTAAAACATGCTTAAGAAGTCGTCACGATTTCCTACTTATAACCAAACATATTGGAAACCATAATTATATAACATATCTTGGAAGCCCGATTACAGCTATACAAGTTTCAGTTATTTCCCTTTAGTTTAAAGATTATTTTTTTGCCCGGGTGCAATGTTTCTCACTACATTTAGATTTGTATCTTTGTGAGTTTTTGACCGATTTTGATATTATGTCTTTATAATTTTCCAAATCTACATATTTAACGTACATATTCAAACAGTTGAGTTCAACCTGATTCAAAAAGTTTTAGTTTTGTTCAAAGTTATCTCATTCATCCCGATTACAGCAACACAAGTATCAGTTATTTCCCTTTAGTTTTCAGATTACTCAATGTTTCATACTATATTTAGACTTGTAACTTCGCGAGTTTTTGACCAATTTTGATAGTTTGTTATTCTTATCCTTTTATTTGAGATACTTGATATAATCGATGACACGTGACGATGAATATGAAAGCTTTCATATCTGCATGGGACAGTAGCAGATCTAGTTAAGCTTTCATATTACATATGAAAGCTTATTGTTTCTGTTAAGATTATTAAGCTTTCATATGTATTACATATGAAAGCTTATTGTTTCTGTTAAAGTTATTATTATTATTTTTTTTTTTTGTGTGTTTTCTGCAAATCGGATTTCTCAGAATCTATCCATAGGATCTTTCTGAAATTTTGACCTACCCCCCCAAAAATGGGGTGCGAACCTTGATTAAAAGTATTTTCAAAACGTTTTACGAATCCGAAATCACCGAATTTTACGAACGAATGCATTTGACATACAATGCTGTAACTTTGTGACTATTTGATCTATTTTACTAATTCTTTTTTCTTTGAGTATCCTAAGACATTTACTTCAAATCTGCAATTTCGGATTTTCGAATTTCGAAAATTCGTCGCTGTGATTTCGAACCGGAAGTTTACACCAACTCGACAACTTCTTTAGTAGTTGTACGATTTTCATGAAATTTAATATGTAGGTAGACCTTAATGATGCGACTTGAAAAATGACTTTAGAAATTTTCTAACTTATCTCCCCTTGGTGAAATTAAGGATCAAACTTTTCAAAAAAATCGTCGAAATATAGGTCAGAATGACCTAATTTTTTTTTTCGGTACTGGACAAGGAATTACTGATTCGTACACAAAATATGGAGTTTGTCGATCGAACCGGAAGTGCCGCCATCTTTAAACGTGAAAAATCAATAAGGCTTTTTTACTATTTTACTTACAGACTCGGGAGTTATATTTTCTGAATCCTTGTAGGAAGGCCTAAAAAATGTCGCGAATAGAATTCTGATTTAGGTCAACCGGGAGTCACCATTTTGAATTGAAAATGAAAAATAGAAGCAATTTGAAGGGCCGAGACTTTGGAGCACAATAACTCTCATTCTAATTAAGCTAGAATGTTCAAACTTGTTGTAGACGTTCACTAGGTCAATGTTATGATTGAGTTCAAAGATGAGCATTTTCTGCTTAGGGTAAGCAGAGATAAGCATGCTGATTTGTTGATTCTTTAGGGCACGATAACTTCGGTTATAATGAAGGGAGGGTGGTGAAACTTTTGTCAATAGAGAGTCTAATAGCTAGCCTGTTGTATGAAATCATTGTATCATTTTTTTTAAATATCAGGGATAGCCGAAAAAAAGAGATTGAAAATCCAAAAAGTCGTATTTTTACAATTTGGAGCATGTTTAGAGGTCTTTCTCTTAAAGTCAACATACTATTTTTTGGGAACTTCTTCTACAAAGAGTCTTATTGGTAGTCTTTTATATGAAACCATCGATCAACAGTCCAACATATCAGGAGTAGAAGAACAAAAGGATCGAACATTGAAAACGGCACCCTTTCATTGTTAAGCGAAACATGCAGTGTGGGTGACTACAATCTACGCATTTAGTCATCGTATAGAGTTTATTCAACAGTATCGAATTCCAACTGCTTAGGGATATTTTACGTGCACTCCAATGTGTACACGGGACCTTGGTTTTTCGTCCCATCCGAAGGACTAGACAGCTGTGCTTGTCAGGCCCTCCGTTCTGCCTCACTGACAAGGGGAACCACGCCGGGAAATCGAGATGAACTTTTTCCGTGCAGAACTTTCAATTCAGGCAAAACGTTTATTGCATACGATTAAGCTGGTCAGTTGGACATTTTTTTCAAAAGTTTTGTAATAATCGGTTGGTAATTAAAGTACCGTGCACATTAAAGTGTTAAAACAGAAAATTTCGCCCGGTTGGAATGTTTCTTGCTATAAGTCAGCAATTTTCCGAATTCAGGGAGGCTGAATGGCTGAATGGTTAGCATGTGCTCGCTGTATCGTAACGTTTGTCATTGAGTCAACGGGCGTCGTTTCGATCTCCAGGTTGCACGTGACATGGTGTATGATGTCCAACCTCGTGGGTTTTCTCCGTGTTCTTCGGTTTCCTCCCAACGGCTAAAGACCAGTACGTGCAAGGGGAGTTTTTAAATAAAATTAAAAAACATATGTTAGTCCCGAAATGACCTAGTTTGTGTCGAATGGACGTTAGGCCGCATTTCTCTCTTTCTCTTTTTAAAGTTTTGTAATAATCGGTTGGTAATCAAAGGTACTGTTAAAGTGATAAAACAGAAAATTTGGCCCGGTTGTAATGTTTCTCACTTTAAAGTCAGCAATTTGTCGATTTTAAGGGGCAAACGTTTATTGCGAACGATTAAGCTGGTCAGGGGGAGCTTATTTTTAAAAGTTTTGTAATATTCGGTTGATAATTAAAGGTACCGTGCAAATTAAACTGTTAAAATAGAAAATTTTGCCCGGTTGAAATGTTTCTCGCTGTAGGTCAGCAATTTGCCGATTTTAGGGAGGTTGCGTGGCTGAATGGTTAGCACGTGCGCTCTGTATCATAACGTCTGTCATTGAGTCAACTGGCCTTGTTTCGATTTCTTGGTTGTACGTGACAAGGAGTATGGTCGCCTTACCAACCTCGTAGGCCGTAACGCCGCTGCCCGGGTAAAATTTCCCTCATTGCACACTTTATGGCGTATGCCCGTCTTCATTAGCCCATTGTAGGAGCAGAACAGTAGGACGTTAATCAACATTCAATTTCATTTCATTTTCTCTATGTTGCTTATTTATTATAGTGGATAAATATTTTTCTGGTTCTAGCATTTATTTAATTTCTGCATAGAAATCTCTGGCCAGTTTTTTTTTATTGCAGAGTGCCATTCTTGTATATTGCAGTCTATGACCCTTTGTTTAAAACATGCTTAAGAAGTCGTCACGATTTCCTACTTATAACCAAACATATTGGAAACCATAATTATATAACATATCTTGGAAGCCCGATTACAGCTATACAAGTTTCAGTTATTTCCCTTTAGTTTAAAGATTATTTTTTTGCCCGGGTGCAATGTTTCTCACTACATTTAAATTTGTAACTTTGTGAGTTTTTCACCGATTTTGATATTATGTCTTTATAATTTTCCAAATCTACATATTTAACGTACATATTCAAACAGTTGAGTTCAACCTGATTCAAAAAGTTTTAGTTTTGTTCAAAGTTATCTCATTTAATTTTTCGATGTTTTCTTACCATTTTCATTTCATTTTTCTGAAAGTTTTGAAATCGGAAGTCATCCCGATTACAGCAACACAAGTATCAGTTATTTCCCTTTAGTTTTCAGATTACTCAATGTTTCATACTATATTTAGACTTGTAACTTCGCGAGTTTTTGACCAATTTTGATAGTTTGTTATTTTTATCCTTTTATTTGAGATACTTGAAATAATCGATGACACGTGACGATGAATATGAAAGCTTTCATATCTGCATGGGACAGTAGCAGATCTAGTTATTATTTTTTTTTTTGTGTATTTTCTGCAAATCGGATTTCTCAGAATCTAACCATGCGATCTTTCTAAAACTTTGACCTACCCCCCCAAAAATGGGGTGCGAACGTTGATTAAATATATTTTCAAAACGTTTTACGAATCCGAAATCACCGAATTTTACGAACGAAAAAACTGACAATGCATAGTCGTAACTTTGTTATTTTTTGACCGATTTTACTAATTCTTTTTTCTTTGAATACCTTGAAAAAAATCATTTTCATCTGCAGTTTCACATTTTCGAATTTCGAAAATTCGTCGCTGTGATTTCGAACCGGAAGTTTAGACCAATTTGACAACTTCTTTAATAGTTGTACGATTTTCATGAAATTTAGTATACATGTAGATCTTACCGATGTGACTTCAAAAATATAATTAGAAATTTTCTAAATTATCTCCCCTTGGTGAAATTAAGGATCAAAGTTTTCAAAAAAATCGTCGAAATATAGGTCAGAATGACCTAATTTTTTTTTTCGATACTAGACAAGGAATTACTGATTCGTACACAAAATATGGAGTTTGTCGATCGAACCGGAAGTGCCACCATCTTGAAACATGAAAAATCCCTAAGGCTTTTTTGCTATCTTACTTACAGACACGGGAGTTATATTTTCTGAATCCTTGAAGGATGGCCCGAAAATCGTAGGGAGCAGAATTTTGATTTCGGTCATGTAATGGTCACAATTTTGAATCGAAAATGAAAAATAGAAGCAATTTGAAAGGCCCGGACTTCGGAACACAATAACTCTCCTTCTAATTAAGCTAGAATTTTAAAACTTGGTGTAGACGTTCACTAGGTCAATGTTATGATTGAGTTCAAAGATGAGCATTTTCTGCTTAGGGTAAGCAGAGATAAGCATGCTGATTTGTTGATTCTCTAGGGCACGATAACTTCGGTTATAATGAAGGGAGGGCGGTGAAACTTTTGTCAATAGAGAGTCTAATAGGTAGCCTGTTGTGTGAAATGATTGTATCATTTTTTTTAAATATCAGGGATAGCCGAAAAAAAGAGATTGAAAATCCAAAAAGTCGTATTTTTACAATTTGGAGCATGTTTAGAGGTCTTTCTCGTAAAGTCAACATACTATTTTTTGGGAACTTCTTCTACAAAGAGTCTTATTGGTAGTCTTTTATATGAAACCATCGATCAACAGTCCAACATATCAGGAGTAGAAGAACAAAAGGATCGAACATTGAAAATGGCACCCTTTCATTGTTGAGCGAAACATGAAGTGTGGGTGACTACAATCTACGCATTTAGTCATCGTATAGAGCTTATTCAACAGTATCGAATTCCAACTGCTTAGGGATATTTTACGTGCACTCCAATGTGTACACGGGACCTTGGTTTTTCGTCCCATCCGAAGGACTAGACAGCTGTGCTTGTCAGGCCCTCCGTTCTGCCTTACTGACAAGGGAACCACGCCGGGAAATCGAGATGAACTTTCTCTGTGCAGAACTTTCAATTCCGGCAAAACGTTTATTGCATACGATTAAGCTGGTCAGTTGGAGCTTATTTTCAAAAGTTTTGTAATAATCGGTTGGTAATTAAAGTACCGTGCACATTAAACTGTTAAAACAGAAAATTTGTTCCGGTTGAAATGTTTCTTGCTATAAGTCAGCAATTTTCCGAATTCAGGGAGGCTTGATGGCTGAATGGTTAGCTTGTGCTCGCTGTATCGTAACCTTTGTCATTGAGTCAACGGGCGTCGTTTCGATCTCCAGGTTGCACGTGACATGGTGTATGATGTCCAACCTCGTGGGTTTTCTCCGTGTTCTTCGGTTTCCTCCCAACGGCTAAAGACCAGTACGTGCAAGGGGAGTTTTTAAATAAAATTAAAAAACATATGTTAGTCCCGAAATGACCTAGTTTGTGTCGAATGGACGTTAGGCCGCATTTCTCTCTTTCTCTTTTTAAAGTTTTGTAATAATCGGTTGGTAATCAAAGGTACTGTTAAAGTGATAAAACAGAAAATTTGGCCCGGTTGTAAAGTTTCTCACTTTAAATTCAGCAATTTGTCGATTTTAAGGGGCAAACGTTTATTGCGAACGATTAAGCTGGTCAGGGGAGCTTATTTTTAAAAGTTTTGTAATATTCGGTTGATAACTAAAGGTACCGTGCAAATTAAACTGTTAAAATAGAAAATTTGGCCCGGTTGAAATGTTTCTCGCTGTAGGTCAGCAATTTGCCGATTTTAGGGAGGTTGCGTGGCTGAATGGTTAGCACGTGCGCTCTGTATCATAACGTCTGTCATTGAGTCAACTGTCCTTGTTTCGATTTCTTGGTTGTACGTGACAAGGAGTATGGTCGCCTTACCAACCTCGTAGGCCGTAACGCCGCTGCCCGGATAAAATTTCCCTCATTGCACACTTTATGGCGTATGCCCGTCTTCATTAGCCCATTGTAGGAGCAGAACAGTAGGACGTTAAACCCCATTCAATTTCATTTCATTTTCTCTATGTTGCTTATTTATTATAGTGGTTAAATATTTTTCTGGTTCTAGCAATTATTTAATTTCTGCATAGAAATCTCTGGCCAGTTTTTTTTTATTGCAGAGTGCCATTCTTGTATATTGCAGTCTATGACCCTTTGTTTAAAACATGCTTAAGAAGTCGTCACGATTTCCTACTTATAACCAAACATATTGGAAACCATAATTATATAACATATCTTGGAAGCCCGATTACAGCTATACAAGTTTCAGTTATTTCCCTTTAGTTTAAAGATTATTTTTTTGCCCGGGTGCAATGTTTCTCACTACATTTAAATTTGTAACTTTGTGAGTTTTTGACCGATTTTGATATTATGTCTTTATAATTTTCCAAATCTACATATTTAACGTACATATTCAAACAGTTGAGTTCAACCTGATTCAAAAAGTTTTAGTTTTGTTCAAAGTTATCTCATTCATCCCGATTACAGCAACACAAGTATCAGTTATTTCCCTTTAGTTTTCAGATTACTCAATGTTTCATACTATATTTAGACTTGTAACTTCGCGAGTTTTTGACCAATTTTGATAGTTTGTTATTCTTATCCTTTTATTTGAGATACTTGATATAATCGATGACACGTGACGATGAATATGAAAGCTTTCATATCTGCATGGGACAGTAGCAGATCTAGTTATTAGGCTTTCAGACTTTCGTCTGAAAGCCTATTGTGATTACTAAAATTATTATTTATTAGGCTTTCAGACTTTCGTCTGAAAGCCTATTGTGATTACTAAAATTATTATTTATTATTATTATTTTTTTTTTCGCCGGAGCCTATTTCTCAGTGCCTGTAACAGATACCGATCTGGGACCTAATTCTCTATCGGGAAACCATGTGTTGGCTACTTGATAAACTATATTTGAAACTTCTGCGCAGACCGGAAGTGGTCGAATTTCGTGCGGTGTCAAAAAATTAAAAAACGGCCCTAGATTCGTCAATTCTGTAACTATTTTCATACAAATGACATTTTCGGAAACCCTGAGTCTTTTCTCGGACGATAGCAGTTGAAAATTTCGATATTTCGAAACTTCATCGCTGACTTCTTGCGATCGAAAAATGAAAAATGTTGTTTGAGAGACAATTTTTGTTATTTTTCAAAATTTTGAAATTTGACCTACATTTTTGGATACCTGAAGTCCATCCGATTCCAGTAATATAAGTTTCATTCAGAGTTATCGCCCTTTATTTTTCGATTTTTTTCGAATTTTCTACCCATTTTGTGAGCTCGGGTTTCGTTTTATGGCCGAATTGACGTTTCTGAAACTTCTGAGGCATGAAGCCAAATGACTATTGCAAGGAATAAAGCAATTTCAACAATAATCTGTACACCGGAAGTGGTCGAAATAATGTCTGATATTTTGAAAAAAATGCAAAAAATGGGTATTTTTGTGAAAAACGCGATTTCTCCGTCCGATATCAATGGATTAAACAAATTAGGGTACCATTGGACTGCACTAGTATTGTGCTATCGTATGATACCCAATTCGTACGGATATGACGAGCAGGAAGCAAAATATGGCACGCTGAAAATCAAGTATTTTCTGATTTGGAGCGTTTTTGGACGCCTGTATCTCGAAAACTTAACCGCAACTTTTTTTTTAACTTTCTCTATCGAGAGTCCATTCGATAGTCTTGAGAATTATGCCATCCAATAAGACTTTGAAATGTCTGGAATACGATAAAAAAGGGACTGAAAATCAAAAAAAGTCGAAAAATCGTGAAATTTTGGAAAATGCTCTACTATTTTTTTATTTTAAGAGATTTTCAAAAAAAGGTTGTATATTCAGATAGCTGACCTAATTACGATTCTAACGATGTATCATATGTATGTAGTTATTGAAATTTAATTTTCGATATTTTAAATTTTTTGCATTTTTGGCACTTTTGAACATACGATTTCTCAGAAACATTTTATCTGATCAGATAATGTAATATATCATTACAGAGCCCTGTGGCTATTTTAGTGCCCAAACCCGCTATTAAAACTATTCCGACAATAATAACCATACCGGAAGTATTCAAAAAATGAAAAAAAAAGGTTAAAAACATTGTCGCACTTGCGAGAAACTTGATTTCTCTCTTAGATAATAGCGGACCAAAAGAACTAAAGTGTCGCTGGATAGCCCTATTAATGGACCATCATATGGTATCTAAATAATACGATTTCGATGGTAAGGAAATAAATTATTGTATGCCAAAAATCTAGTATTTTCCGATTTTTTAACATTCTGGGACGCCCTTTTCTCGAAAACGACGCCGCAGATTTTTCTTAAACTTTTCTTACTCAAAGTCCTATCGGTTGTCTATATAGTGAATCCAAAGTGAAAAGCATTGAAATAATATAAATGGTCCAAAAATGGCCTCAAACTTTGAAAAAAATTGAAAAATCGTTAAATTTTTGGAAACGCTCTTTAATTTATCTTTTTTTCCAAAACTACTCAATGGATGTTTCTGACACTTCTTGTACAGAAAGTTAAATATCCAAAGAACTTCGTAAAGCTATCACGACAACGATCGTAAAACCGGAAGTAGTCGAAAAAATGTCCGATATTTTGAAAAAAATTAATTTTTTTACGAAAACTTTTTTTATTTATGAATATTTTTTGATGATATTTTACACAGGGTTAAAAATATCATCCTACTTGAGCAGAAATGAGAAAAAAAATTGTCTCTGTAATTTGCGTTAGCCGCCATCGGCTAATTTAGTTTTTCGTACCCAGAAAAATTATTTATTGTTCGATTTGTATAAAACAAAGTTCATATGCTCCGTGGTCCCAATTGTAACTTTTTTTGTTACGGTGAAATTTTTCTGTCGGCAACGGAAGTGACGTAATATTAACAAAAACTACAATTTTGACAGTTCAGTACACTTTTTGAAAGCAAATATTATTTTTTTTCAAAACTGATATAACTAAAAGGATGCACCCTGCAAAGGTGCACAAAATCCTTAGCTCAGATTTTTTAATTTCAATTTCATTTTCGGGCAATTTCGAATAAAATGTAAAATAAAGTGTAAAATTCAGTTATTTACAATTCATTCAGCGTCTTCATATTTTGAAATATTTATTTGTAATTTTCATAAACTCGTAGCAATAATCCAGACGAAGAGAATGTATGCGCAAATTAGTTTGTAATATGAGCAGTTGCCGAGAAATATGCAATTTTGCATGCATCGCTTTTCACGTTATTTTGCCTATAAAAGAGTGCATTATTATTCGATTTGCAATATTTTTTTTCCATTGGATGCTTAATGCCAATTTGGACTAGGTCAAGCAAATTTTTCATTTTCACTGTGACCGGAAATGACGTCATTTCGGCAAAAACTGTATTTTTAACCTAAAAACAAATATTTTATTCAAATGAGTCTGCCTTATAATATTTTTAAAATTATGATATTTGATTCCCATCAACGAATAGAATGAAGCCATACGACCATACGGATACCACAAAATGGTTTCTAACTTGTACGGTTACAGAGAAATAGGCGATCTTCTATAAGTCACTTTTCAAGGTTTTTGGTCTATAAAAGTGTCAATTATTATTCGATTTTTATCATTTTTTTACCATTTGATGCCTTATGCCATTTATGACTTCTATGAACTAAATTAACATTTTCAATATCTCCGGAAGTAATGTAATTTTTGCAAAAAACGTATTTTTAGCCTTCAAAACAAACATTTTTTTGAAGGGATTTATATTTATTATTCGTTTAACTTTATAACGTCTGACTCTAATGGGCAGTAAGATTGAATCAATACGATCATATTGATATCAAGAAAAGGCTTCTAGCATGTTCCCTTGTCGAATAATAGCCAATTTTCCCAGGGTCACTTTTAAGTTTTATACCTTCATAATTTCAGTTTATGGGTTATAGGTTGATTATTTATTGCCCGATATGTATAAAACAAAGTTTGTATTTTGTATGTTGCGAATTTTCGACTTATTTTTCACCTATAAAAATTTCTTTCGCCACCGGAAGTGACGTAATTTTGCCATAATTTACAATTTTGACCGGTCTTTTCGCCAGCAAATATTACTTTTACATATGATAGAGGGTGTCACTGAAGCAAAACATCTAAAGTATATTTTGGTAGCTCACTGGATCGGTTATGGTATAATAAACTTCCTGTATGATTCCTGAAAGCCGGTTCAGTGCTGCTTGCAGGTCTAGTTAGGCTTTCAGACTTTCGTCTGAAAGCCTATTGAGATTACTAAAATTATTATTATTATTATTTATTATTATTATTTACCGCGAGGGCCTAGATCTCCATGATCGAAAACAGATATCGATCTGGAATCAGATTTTCTATCGGGAAACCATGTGGTGGCTACTTGATAAAATATTTTTGAAATTTCTGCGCATACCGGAAGTGACCGAACTTTGTACGTTATCTAAAAATTGAAAATCGGCCATAGTTTCGTCAATTCTTTATCCATTTTCAAACCAATTACATTTTTGGAATCCCTGAATCTTTTCTGAGACAATCTATTCTGAGACATTTTTCAAATTCGAACATTCGTCTATGACTTTTATCGTTTGAAAATTGCAAACATGTTGTTTACGAGACAATTTTTGTTATTTTTCAAAATTTTCAAATTTGACCTACATTTTTGGATACCTGAAGTCCATCCGATTCCAGTAATATAAGTTTCATTCAGAGTTATCGCCCTTTATTTTTCGATTTTTTTCGAATTTTCTTCCCATTTTGTGAGCTCCGGTTTCGGTTTATGGCAGAATTGACGTTTCTGAAACTTCTGGAACATGAAGTTATAGTCCAATACCAACTTATAAAGCAATTTCGACAAGAATCCTTAAACCAGAAGTGGTCGAAATAATGGGCAATATTTTGAAAAAAATGCAAAAAATGGATATTTTTGGGAAAAACGCGATTTCTCCGCCCGATATCAATGGATTAAAGAAATTAGGGTACCATTGGACTGCACTAGGATTGTACTATCGTATGATACCCAATTCATACGGATACTATGATCAGGAAGCAAAATATGGCACGCTGAAAATCACGAATTTTCTGATTTTTAGCATTTTTGGACGCCTGTATCTCGAAAACTTAACCTACAATTTTTTTTTTAATTTTTTCTATCGAGAGTCCTTTTGGAGGTATTTTGCATGAAGCCAACCAATAAGACTTTGAAATGTCTGGAATAGAATAAAAAAGGGACTGAAAATCGAAAAAAGTCGAAAAATCGTGAAATTTTGAAAAATGCTCTACTATTTTTTTATTTTAAGAGATTTTTTAAAAAAGGTTGTATATTCAGATAGCTGACCTAATTACGATTCTAACGATGTATAATATGTATGTAATTATTGAAATTTAATTTTCGATATTTTAAATTTTTTGCATTTTTGGCACTTTTCAACATAGGATTTCTCAGGGGCATTTTATCTGATCAGATAATGTAATATATCATTACAGAGCCCTGTGGCTATTTTAGCGCCCAAACCGGCTATTAAAACTGTTCCGACAATAATAACCATACCGGGAGTATTCAAAAAATGAAAAAAAAGGTTAAAAATATTGTCGCACTTGCGAAAAACTTGATTGCTCACTTAGGTAATAGCGGACCAAAAGAACTAAAGTGTCGTTGGATAGCCCTATTAATGGACCATCATATGGTATCTAAATAATACGATTTCGATGGTAAGGAAATAAATTATTGTATGCCAAAAATCTAGTATTTTCCGATTTTTTAACATTCTGAAACGCCCTTTTCTCGAAAACGACGCCTACGATTTTTCTGAAACTTTTCTTACTCATAGTCCTATCGGTTGTCTATATAGAGAATCCAAAATGAAAAGCATTGAAATAATGTAGGTGGTCCAAAAATGACATCAAACTTTGAAAAAAATTGAAAAATCGTAAAATTTTTGTAAACGCTCTTTAATTTATCTTTTTTTCCAAAACTACTCAATGGATGTTTCTGACACTTCTGGTACAGAAAGTTAAGTATCCAAAGAACTTCGTAAAGCTATCACGACAACGATCGTAAAACCGGAAGTAGACGAAAAAATGTCCGATATTTTGATAAAAAATATTTTTTTTACGAAAACCTTTTTTATTTATGAATATTTTTTGATGGTATTTTACACAGGGTTAAAATATCATCCTACTTGACCAGAAATGGGAAAAAAATTGTCTCGGTTATTTGCGTTAGCCGCCAACGGCTAATTTAGTTTTTCGTACCCAGAAAAATTATTTATTGTTCGATTTGTATAAAACAAAGTTCATATGCTCCGTGGTCCCAATTGTAATTTTTTTTGTTATGGTGAAATTTTTCTGTCGGCAACGGAAGTGACGTAATATTAACAAAAACTATAATTTTGACAGTTCGGTACTACTTTTTGAAAGCAAATATTATTTTTTTTCAAAACTGATATAACTAAACGGATGCACCCTGCAAAGGTGCACAATATCCTTAGCTCAGATTTTTTAATTTCAATTTCATTTTCGGGCAATTTCGAATAAAATGTAAAATAAAGTGTAAAATTCAGTTGTTTACAATTCATTCAGCGTCTTCATATTTTGAAATATTTATTTGTAATTTTAATAAACTCGTAGCAATAATCCAGAAGAAGAGATTGTATGCGAAAATTAGTTTGTAATATGAGCAGTTGCCGAGGAATATGCAATTTTGCATGCGTCACTTTTCACGTTATTTTGCCTATAAAAGAGTGAATTATTATTCGATTTGCAATATTATTTTTCCATTTGATGCTTAGTGTCAATTTGTTCTAGGTCAAGCCAATTTTACAATTTCACTGTGACCGGAAATGACGTCATTTGGGCAAAAACTGTATTTTAAACCTAAAAAACAGATATTTTATTCAAATGAGTCTGCCTTATAATAATTTTAAAATTATGATATTTGATTCCCATCAACGAATAGAATGAAGCCATACGACCATACAGATACCACAAAATGGTTTCTAACTTGTACGGTTACAGAGAAATAGGCGATCTTCGATAAGTCACTTTTCAAGGTTTTTGGTCTATAAAAGTGTCAATTATTATTCGATTTTTATAATTTTTTTTACCATTTGATGCCTTATGCCATTTATGACTTCTATGAACTAAATTAACATTTTCAATATCACCGGAAGTAATGTAATTTTTTCAAAAAACGTATTTTTGGCCTTCAAAACAAACATTTTTTTTTGAAGTGGTTTATGTTTATTATTCGTTTAACTTTATAACGTCTGACTCTAATGGGCAGTAAGATTGAATCAATACCATCATATTGATATCAAGAAAAGGCTTCTAGCTTCTAGCATGTTCCCTTGTCGAAAAATAGCCAATTGTCCCAGTGTCACTTTTAAGTTTTTTACCTTCTTAATTTCAGTTTATTGGTTATAGGTTAATTATTTATTGCCCGATATGTATAAAACAAAGTTTGTATTTTGTATGTTGCAAATTTTCGACTTATTTTTAACCTATAATAATTTCTTTCGGCACCGGAAGTGACGTAATTTTGCCATAATTTACAATTTTGACCGGTCTTTTCGCCAGCAAATATTACTTTTACATATGATAGAGGGTGTCACTGAAGCAAAACAATTAAAGTTTGGTAGCTCAATGGATCGGCTAGGGTATAATAAACTTCCTGTATGATTCCTGAAAGCCGGTTCAGTGCTGCTTGCAGGTCTAGTTATTATTATTTTTTTTTTCGCCGGAGCCTATTTCTCAGTGCCTGTAACAGATACCGATCTGGGACCTAATTCTCTATCGGGAAACCATGTGTTGGCTACTTGATAAACTATATTTGAAACTTCTGCGCAGACCGGAAGTGGTCGAATTTCGTGCGGTGTCAAAAAATTAAAAAACGGCCGTAGATTCGTCAATTCTGTACCTATTTTCATACATATGACATTTTCGGAAACCCTGAGTCTTTTCTCGGACGATAGCAGTTGAAAATTTCGATATTTCGAAACTTCATCGCTGACTTCTTGCGATCGAAAAATGAAAAATGTTGTTTGAGAGACAATTTTTGTTATTTTTCAAAATTTTCAAATTTGACCTACATTTTTGGATACCTGAAGTCCATCCGATTCCAGTAATATAAGTTTCATTCAGACTTATCGCCCTTTATTTTTCGATTTTTTTCGAATTTTCTACCCATTTTGTGAGCTCGGGTTTCGTTTTATGGTCGAATTGACGTTTCTGAAATTTCTGAGGCATGAAGCCAAATGACCATTGCAAGGAATAAAGCAATTTCAACAATAA
This sequence comes from Patella ulyssiponensis, assembly GCA_963678685.1. Classification (NCBI taxonomy): domain Eukaryota; kingdom Metazoa; phylum Mollusca; class Gastropoda; family Patellidae; genus Patella; species Patella ulyssiponensis. Next base: position 38,665,430 of record OY783226.1, read on the forward strand.
TCTGTACACCGGAAGTGGTCGAAATAATGTCCGATATTTTGAAAAAAATGCAAAAAATGGGTATTTTGGGCAAAAACGCGATTTCTCCGTCCGATATCAATGGATTAAACAAATTAGGGTACCATTGGACTGCACTAGTATTGTGCTATCGTATGATACCCAATTCGTACGGATACGATGAGCATGAAGCAAAATATGACACGCTGAAAATCAAGTATTTTCTGATTTGGAGCGTTTTTGGACGCCTGTATCTCGAAAACTTAACCGCAACTTTTTTTTTAACTTTCTCTATCGAGAGTCCATTCGATAGTCTTTTGAATTATGCCATCCAATAAGACTTTGAAATGTCTGGAATAGGTGAAATAACGGACTGAAAATCGAAAAAAGTCGAAAAATCGTGAAATTTTGGAAAATGCTCTACTATTTTTTTATTTTAAGAGATTTTCCAAAAAAGATTGTATATTCAGATAGCTGACATTATTACGATTCTAACGATGTATAATATGTATGTAGTTATTGAAATTTAATTTTCGATATTTTAAATTTTTTGCATTTTTGGCACTTTTCAACATAGGATTTCTCAGGGGCATTTTATCTGATCAGATAATGCAATATATCATTACAGAGCCCTGTGGCTATTTTAGTGCCCAAACCGGCTATTAAAACTATTCCGAAAATAATAACCATACCGGAAGTATTCAAAAAATGAAAAAAAAAGGTTAAAAACATTGTCGCACTTGCGAAAAACTTGATTTCTCCCTTAGGTAATAGCAGACCAAAAGAACTAAAGTGTCGTTCCAAAGCCCTATTAATGGACCATCATATGGTATCTAAATAATACGATTTCGATGGTAGGGAAATAAATTATTGTATGCCAAAAATCTAGTAGTTTCCGATTTTTTAACATTCTGAGACGCCCTTTTCTCGAAAACGACGCCGCAGATTTTTCTTAAACTTTTCTTACTCAAAATCTTATCGGTTGTCTATATAGTGAATCCAAAATGAAAAGCATTGAAATAATATAGGTGGTCCAAAAATGACATTAAACTTTGAAAAAAAATGAAAAATCATTAAATTTTTGGAAACGCTCTTTAATTTATCTTTTTTTCCAAAACTACTCAATGGATGTTTCTGACACTTCTGGTACAGAAAGTTAAGTATCGAAAGAACTTCGTAAAGCTATCGCGACAATGATCGTAAAACCGGAAGTAGTCGAAAAAATGTCCGATATTTTGAAAAAAAATAATTTTTTTACGAATACCTTTTTGATTTATGAATATTTTTTGATGGTATTTTACACAGGGTTAAAATATCATCGTACTTGAGCAGAAATGAGAAAAAAAATTGTCTCGGTAATTTGCGTTAGCCGCCATCGGCTAATTTATTTTTTCGTACCCAGAAAAATTATTTATCGTTCGATTTGTATAAAACAAAGTTCATATGCTCCGTGGTCCCAATTGTAATTTTTTTTGTTACGGTGAAATTTTTCTGTAGGCAACGGAAGTGACGTAATATTAACAAAAACTACAATTTTGACAGTTCGGTACCACTTTTTGAAAGCAAATATTTTTTTTTCAAAACTGATATAACTGAAAGGATGCACCCTGCAAAGATGCACAAAATCCTTAGCTCAGATTTTTTAATTTCAATTTCATTTTCGGGCAATTTCGAATAAAATGTAAAATAAAGTGTAAAATTCAGTTATTTACAATTCATTCAGCGTCTTCATATTTTGAAATATTTATTTGTAATTTTCATAAAATCGTAGCAATAATCCAGACGAAGAGAATGTATACGAAAATTAGTTTGTAATATGAGCAGTTGCCGAGAAATATGCAATTTTGCATGCATCACTTTTCACGTTATTTTGCCTATAAAAGAGTGAATTATCATTCGATTTGCAATATTTTTTTTCCATTTGATGCCTAATGCCAATTTGGACTAGGTCAAGCCAATTTTACATTTTCACTGTGACCGGAAATGACGTCATTTGGGCAAAAACTGTATTTTAACCTAAAAAACCAATATTTTATTCAAATGAGTCTGCCTTATAATATTTTTAAAATTATGATATTTGATTCCCATCAACGAATAGAATGAAGCCATACGACCATACAGATACCACAAAATGGTTTCTAACTTGTATGGTTACAGAGCAATAGGCGATCTTCTATAAGTCACTTTTCAAGGTTTTTGGTCTATAAAAGTGTCAATTATTATTCGATTTTTATAATATTTTTACCATTTGATGCCTTATGCCATTTATGACTTCTATGAACTAAGTTAACATTTTCAATATCACCGGAAGTAATGTAATTTTTGCAAAAAACGTATTTTTAGCCTTCAAAACAAACATTTTTTTGAAGGGATTTATATTTATTATTCGTTTAACTTGATAACGCCTGACTCTAATGGGCAGTAAGATTGAATCAATACCATCATATTGATATCAAGAAAAGGCTTCTAGCATGTTCCCCTGTCGAATAATAGCCAATTTTCCCAGGGTCACTTCTAAGTTTTTTACCTTCTTAATTTCAGTTTATGGGTTATAGGTTAATTATTTATTGCCCGATATGTATAAAACAAAGTTTGTATTTTGTTTGTTGCGAATTTTCGACTTATTTTTCACCTATAAAAATTTCTTTCGGTACCGGAAGTGACGTAATTTTGCCATAATTTACAATTTTGACCGGTCTTTTCGCCAGCAAATATTACTTTTACATATGATAGAGGGTGTCACTGAAGCAAAACGACTAAAGTATAGTTTGGTAGCTCAATGGATCGGCTATGGTATAATAAACTTCCTGTATGATTCCTGAAAGCCGGTTCAGTGCTGCTTGCAGGTCTAGTTTATTATTATTATTTTATTTTTCGGGGGAGCCTATTTCTCAGTGTCTGTAACAGATACAGATCTGGGACATAATTTTCTATCAAGAAACCATATGGTGGCTATCCCTTCCACTGTATTTGAAACTTCTGCGCAGACCGGAAGTGGTCGAATTTCGTGCGGTGCCAAAAAATTAAAAAACGGCCGTAGATTCGTTAATTTTGTATCTATTTTCATACAAATTACATTTTTGGAAACCCTGAGTCTTTTCTCGGACGATAGCAGTTGAAAATTTTGCAATTTCGAAACTTCGCCGTTGACTTCTAGCGTTTGAAAAATGAAAATATGTTGTTTAAGACACATTTTTTGTTATTTTTCAAAATTTTAAAATTTGACCTACATTTTTGGATACCTGACGGCAATCCGGTTCCAGTAATATAAGTTTCATTCAGAGTTATCGCCCTTTATTTTTCGATTTTTTTCGAATTTTCTTCACATTTTGTGAGCTTAAGTTTCGTTTTACGGCCAGATCGACGTTTCTGAAATTCCTGGAAAATGAAGTAATATGGTCAAACCACCGTTTAAAGCAATTTCAACAACAATCCGTAAACCGGAAGTAGTAGAAATAATATGCGATATTTTGAAAAAAAAGTGAAAAATGGGTGTTTTGGGTAAAAACACGATTTTTCCGTCCGATATCAACGGATTAAACGAATTAAGGTATCATTTGGTCGAGCGGTGATTGGACCACTGAATGATACCCAATTCGTACGGATACGATTAGCAGGAAGCAAAATATGGCACGCTGAAAATCAAGTATTTTCTGATTTTTAGCATTTTTGGACGCCTGTATCTCGAAAACTTAACCGCAACTTTTTTTTAAATTTTTTCTATCGAGAGTCCTTTCGGAGGTTTTGTGCATGAAGCCATCCAATAAGACTTTGAAATATCTGGAATAGGTGAAATAACGGACTGAAAATCGAAAAAAGTCGAAAAATCGTGAAATTTTGGAAAATGCTCTACTATTTTGTTATTTTAAGAGATTTTCAAAAAAAGATTGTATATTCAGATAGCAGACCTAATTACGATTCTAACGATGTATAATATGTATGTAGTTATTGAAATTTAATTTTCGATATTTTAATTTTTTTGCATTCATGGCACTTTTGAACATAGGATTTCTCAGGGGCATTTTATCTGATCAGATAATGTAATATGTCATTACAGAGCCCTGTGGCTATTTTAGTGCCCAAACCGGCTATTAAAACTATTCCGACAATAATAGCCATACCGGAAGTATTCAAAAAATGAAAAAAAAATGTTAAAAACATTGTCGCACTTGCGAAAAAATTGATTTCTCCCTTAGGTAATAGCGGACCAAAAGAACTAAAGTGTCGCTGGATAGCCCTATTAATGGACCATCATATGGTGTCTAAATAATACGATTTCGATGATAAGGAAATAAATTATTGTATGCCAAAAATCTAGTATTTTCGGATTTTTTAACATTCTGAGACGCCCTTTTCTCGAAAACAACGCCGCAGATTTTTCTTAAACTTTTCTTACTCAAAGTCCTATCGGTTGTCTATATAGTGAATCCAAAATGAAAAGCAATGAAATAATATAAGAGGTCCAAAAATGGCCCCAAACTTTGAAAAAAATTGAAAAATCGTTAAATTTTGGGAAACGCTCTTTAATTTATCTTTTTTTCCAAAACTACTCAATGGATGTTTCTGACACTTCTGGTACAGAAAGTTAAGTATCCAAATAACTTCATAAAGCTGTCACGACAATGATCGTAAAACCGGAAGTAGTCGAAAAAATGTCCGATATTTTGAAATTTTTTTTTTTTTTTACAAAAACCTTTTTTATTTATGATTATTTTTTGATGGTATTTTACACAGGGTTAAAATATCATCCTACTTGAGCAGAAATGATAAAAAAAATGTCTCGGTAATTTGCGTTAGACGCCATCGGCTAATTTAGTTTTTCGTTACCACAAAAACTATTTATTGTTCGATTTGTATAAAACAAAGTTCATATGCTCCGTGGTCCCAATTGCAATTTTTTTTGTTACGGTGAAATTTTTCTGTCGGCAACGGAAGTGACGTAATATTAACAAAAACTACAATTTTGACAATTCGGTACCACTTTTTGAAAGCAAATATTTTTTTTTTCAAAACTGATATAACTAAAAGGATGCACCCTGCAAAGGTGTATAAAATCTGTAGCTCAGATTTTTTAAATTTCACTTTCATTTTCGGACAATTTCGAATACAATGTAAAATAAAGTGTAAAATTCAATTATTTACAATTCATTCAGCGTCTTCATATTTTGAAATATTTATTTGTGATTTTCATAAACTCGTAGCAATAATCCAGACGAAGAGAATGTATGCGAAAATTAGTTTGTAATATGAGCAGTTGCCGAGAAATATGCAATTTTGCATGCATCACTTTACACGTTATTTTGCCTATAAAAGAGTGAATTATTATTCGATTTGCAATATGTTTTTTCCATTTGATGCCTAATGTCAATGTGGACTAGGTCAAGCCAATTTTACATTTTCACTGTGACCGGAAATGACGTCATTTCTGCAAAAACTGTATTTTTAACCTAAAAAACAAATATTTTATTCAAATGAGTCTGCCTTATAATATTTTTAAAATTATGATATTTGATTCCCATCAACGAATAGAATGAAACCATACGACCATACAGATACCACAAAATGGTTTCTAACTTGTACGGTTACAGAGAAATAGGCGATCTTCTATGAGTCACTTTTCAAGGTTTTTGGTCTATAAAAGAGTCAATTATTATTCGATTTTTATAATTTTTTTACCATTTGATGCCTTATTTCATTTATGACTTCTATCAACTAAGTTAACATTTTCAATATCACCGGAAGTAATGTGATTTTTGCAAAAAACGTATTTTTAGCCTTCAAAACAAACATTTTTTTGAAGGGATTTATATTTATTATTTGTTTAACTTTATAACGTCTGACTCTAATGGGCAGTAAGATTGAATCAATACCATCATATTGATATCAAGAAAAGGCTTCTAGCATGTTCCCTTGTCGAATAATAGCCAATTTTCCAAGGGTCTTTTTTAATTATTTTACCTTCTTAATTTCAGTTTATGGGTTATAGGTTAATTTTTCATTGCCCGATATGTATTAAACAAATTTTGTATGTTGCAAAAATCGACTTATTTTTCACCTATAAAAATTTCTTTCGGCACCGGAAGTGACGTAATTTTGCCATAATTTACAATTTTGACCGGTCTTTTCGCCAGCAAATATTACTATTACATATGATAGAGGGTGTCACTGAAGCAAAACAACTAAAGTATAGTTCGGTAGCTCAATGGGTTGGCTATGGTATAATAAACTTCCTGTATGATTCCTGAAAGCCGGTTCAGTGCTGCTTGCAGGTCTAGTTCTTATTATTAGGCTTTCAGACTTTCGTCTGAAAGCCTATTGAGATTACTAAAATTATTATTATTAGGGTTTCACACTGCGAAGCTTGTGTGAAACACTATTGTTTTTGTTAAAATTATTATTCTTATTAGGCTTTCAGACTTTGTCTGAAAGACTATTGTTTTTACTAAAATTATTATTAAGCTTTCATATGTATTACATATGAAAGCTTATTGTTTCTGTTAAAGTTATTATTATTATTTTTTTTTTTTGTGTGTTTTCTGCAAATCGGATTTCTCAGAATCTATCCATAGGATCTTTCTGAAATTTTGACCTACCCCCCCAAAAATGGGGTGCGAACCTTGATTAAATGTATTTTCAAAACGTTTTACGAATCCGAAATCACCGAATTTTACGAACGAATGCATTTGACCTGCAATGCTGTAACTTTGTGACTATTTGATCTATTTTACTAATTCTTTTTTCTTTGAGTATCCTAAGACATTTACTTCAAATCTGCAATTTCGGATTTTCGAATTTCGAAAATTCGTCTCTGTGATTTCGAACCGGAAGTTTATACCAACTCGACAACTTCTTTAGTAGTTGTACGATTTTCATGAAATTTAATATGTAAGTAGACCTTAATGATGCGACTTGAAAAATGACTTTAGAAATTTTCTAACTTATCTCCCCTTGGTGAAATTAAGGATCAAATTTTTCAAAAAAATCGTCGAAATATAGGTCAGAATGACCTAGTTTTTTTTCCTATACTAGACAAGGAATTACTGATTCGTACACAAAATATGGAGTTTGTCGATCGAACCGGAAGTGCCACCATCTTTAAACGTGAAAAATCAATAAGGCTTTTTTGCTATTTTACTTACAGACTCGGGAGTTATATTTTCTGAATCCTTGATGGAAGGCCTAAAAAATGTCGCGAATAGAATTCTGATTTAGGTCAACCGGGAGTCACCATTTTGAATTGAAAATGAAAAATAGAAGCAATTTGAAGGGCCGGGACTTTGGAATACAATAACTCTCCTTCTAATTAAGCTAGAATATGCAAACTTGGTGTAAACGTTCACTAGGTCAATGTTATGATGGAGTTCAAAGATGAGCATTTTCTGCTTAGGGTAAGCAGAGATAAGCATGCTGATTTGTTGATTCTTTAGGGCACGATAACTTTGGTTATAATGAAGGGAGGGCGATGAAACTTTTGTCAATAGAGAGTCTAATAGCTAGCCTGTTGTTTGAAATCATTGTATCATTTTTTTTAAATATCAGGGATAGCCGAAAAAAAGAGATTGAAAATCCAAAAAGTCGTATTTTTACAATTTGGAGCATGTTTAGAGGTCTTTCTCGTAAAGTCAACATACTATTTTTTGGGAACTTCTTCTACAAAGAGTCTTATTGGTAGTCTTTTATATGAAACCATCGATCAACAGTCCAACATATCAGGAGTAGAAGAACAAAAGGATCGAAAATTGAAAACGGCACCCTTTCATTGTTAAGCGAAACATGCAGTGTGGGTGACTACAATCTACACATTTAGTCATCGTATAAAGCTTATTCAACAGTATCGAATTCCAACTGCTTGGGGATATTTTACGTGCACTCCAATGTGTACACGGGACCTTGGTTTTTCGTCCCATCCGAACGACTAGACAGCTGTGCTTGTCAGGCCCTCCGTTCTGCCTCACTGACAACGGGGAACCACGCCGGGAAATCAAGATGAACTTTCTCCGTGCAGAACTTTCAATTCAGGCCAAACGTTTATTGCATACGATTAAGCTGGTCAGGGGGAGCTTATTTTCAAAAGTTTTGTAATAATCGGTTGGTAATTAAAGTACCGTGCACATTAAACTGTTAAAACAGAAAATTTCGCCCGGTTGAAATGTTTCTTGCTATAAGTCAGCAATTTTCCGAATTCAGGGAGGCTGAATGGCTGAATGGTTAGCATGTGCGCGCTGTATCGTAACGTCTGTCATTGAGTCAACGGGCGTCGTTTCGATCTCCAGGTTGCACGTGACATGAAGTATGATGTCCAACCTCGTGGGTTTTCTCCGTGTCCTTCGGTTTCCTCCCAACGGCTAAAGACCAGTAAGCGCAAGGGGAGTTTTTAAATAAAATTAAAAAACATATGTTAGTCACGAAATGACCTAGTTTGTGTCGAATGGACATTAGGCCGCATTTCTCTCTTTCTCTTTTATTTTTAAAGTTTTGTAATAATCGGTTGGTAATCAAAGGTACTGTAAAAGTGATAAAACAGAAAATTTCGCCCGGTTGTAATGTTTCTCACTTTAAAGTCAGAAATTTGCCGATTTTAAGGGGCAAACGTTTATTGCGAACGCTTAAGCTGGTCAGGGGGAGCTTATTTTTAAAAGTTTTGTAATATTCGGTTGATAACTAAAGGTACCGTGCAAATTAAACTTTTAAAACAGAAAATTTGGCCCGGTTGAAATGTTTCTCGCTCTAGGTCAGCAATTTGCCGATTTTAGGGAGGTTGCGTGGCTGAATGGTTAGCACGTGCGCTCTTTATCATAACGTCTGTCATTGAGTCAACTGGCCTTGTTTCGATTTCTTGGTTGTACGTGACAAGGAGTATGGTCGCCTGTCCAACCTCGTAGGCCGTAACGCCGCTGCCCGGGTAAAATTTCCCTCATTGCACACTTTTTGGCATATGCCCGTCTTCATTAGCCCATTTTAGGAGCAGAACAATAGGACGTTAAACCCCATTCAATTTCATTTCATTTTCTCTATGTTGCTTATTTATTATAGTGGATAAATATTTTTCTGGTTCTAGCAATTATTTAATTTCTGCATAGAAATCTTGCTTTGGCCAGTTTTTTTATTGCAGAGTGCCATTCTTGTATAATTCAGTCTATGATCATTTGTTTAAAACATGCTTAAGAAGTCGTCACGATTTCCTACTTATAACCAAACATATTGGAAATATTAGTCTGGCGAAATGTTTCTTGCTATAAGTCAGCAATTTTCCGAATTCAGGAGGCTGAGTGGCTGAATGGTTAGCATGTGCGCACTGTATCGTAACGTCTGTCATTGAGTCAACGGGCGTCGTTTCGATCTCCAGGTTGCACGTGACATGGAGTATGATGTCCAACCTCGTGGGTTTTCTCCTTGTCCTTCGGTTTCCTCCCAACGGCCAAAGACCAGTAAGCGCAAGGGGAGTTTTTAAATAAAATTAAAAAACATATGTTAGTCACGAAATGACCTAGTTTGTGTCGAATGGACATTAGGCCGCATTTCTCTCTTTCTCTTTTATTTTTAAAGTTTTGTAATAATCGGTTGGTAATCAAAGGTACTGTAAAAGTGATAAAACAGAAAATTTATCCCGGCTGTAATGTTTCTCACTTTAAAGTCAGCAATTTGCCGATTTCAAGGGGCAAACGTTTATTGCGAACGATTAGGCTGGTCAGGGGGAGCTTATTTTTAAAAGTTTTGTAATATTCGGTTGATAACTAAAGGTACCGTGCAAATTAAACTGTTAAAATAGAAAATTTGGCCCGGTTGAAATGTTTCTCGCTGTAGGTCAGCAATTTGCCGATTTTAGGTAGGTTGCGTGGCTGAATGGTTAGCACGTGCGCTCTGTATCATAACGTCTGTCTTTGAGTCAACTGGCGTTGTTTCGATTTCTTGGTTGCACGTGACAAGGAGTATGGTCGCCTGTCCAACCTCGTAGGCCGTTACGCCGCTGCCCGGGTAAAATTTCCCTCATTGCACACTTTATGGCATATGCCCGTCTTCATTAGCCCATTTTAGGAGCAGAACAGTAGGACGTTAAACCCCATTCAATTTCATTTCATTTTCGCTATATTGCTTATTTATTATAGTGGATAAATATTTTTCTGGTTCTAGCAATTATTTAATTTCTGCATAGAAATCTTGCTTTGGCCAGTTTTTTTTATTGCAGAGTGCCATTCTTGTATAATTCAGTCTATGATCCTTTGTTTAAAACATGCTTAAGAAGTCGTCATGATTTCCTACTTATAACCAAACATATTGGAAATATTAGTCTGGCATTATTAAATCCTAATTTTATTGGTCTTATTTAAAATTAAACTTTCATTTAATTATGAACAACCCTTAACGTGTCTCTTTAAAACTATTAAATACTCTAAAACAGTAGCTCAACCTTTTGACCTAAACTCATTAATTTACCATTTTCTTGTGACCGACTTCTTATTCTTCCTATATGACATATTGCACGTGTCTGATTTCAAAGGGGGGTTGGGTGGCTGAATGGTTAGCACGTGCGCCTGTCATTGAGTTAACTAGCGTGTTTTCGAATAGAAGCAATTTGAAGGGCCGAGAATTTGGAACACAATAACTCTCCTTCTAATTGAGCTAGAATGTTCAAACTTGGTGTAGACGTTCACTAGGTCACTGTCTTGATTGAGTGCAAAGATGAGCATTTTCTGCCTAGGGTAAGCAGAGATAAGCAAGCTGGTTTGTTGATTCTTTAGGGCACGATAACTTTGGTTATAATGAAGGGAGGGCGATCAAACTCTTGTCAATCGAGAGTCTAATAGCTAACCTGTTGTGTGAAATCATTGTATCATTTTTTCTTAAATGTCCGGGGTAGCCGAAAAAAAGAGATTGAAAATCCAAAGAGTCGTATTTTTACAATTTAGAGCATGTTTAAAGGTCTTTCTCGTAAAGTCAACATGTGTTTCCTGCAAATCGTTTTTCTCAGAATCTAACCATAGGATGTTTCTGAAACTTTGACCTACCCCCCCAAAAATGGGTGGTGAGTATTGATTAAATATATTTTCAAAACGTTTAAAGTATTCGAAATCACCGAATTTTACGAACGAGTGAATTTGACCTGCATTACTGTAACTCTGTGACTATTTGACCTATTTTACTAATTCTTTTTTCTTTGAGTACCATGACAAAAATCATTTTCAACTGCAGTTTCAGATTTTCGAATTTCGAAAATTCGTCGCTGTGATTTCGAACCGGAAGTTGAGACCAACTTGACAACTTCTTTAATAGTTGTACGATTTTCATGAAATTTAGTATGTAAGTAGATCTTACCGATGCAACTTTAAAGATGTCCTTAGAAATTTTCTAAATTATCTCCCCTTAGTGAAATTAGGGATCAAAGTTTTCAAAAAAATCGAAGAAATATAGGTCAAAATGACCTGATTTTTTTTTTTGGATACTAGGTAAGTAAATACTGATTCGTACACAAAATATTGAGTTCGTGGATCGAACCGGAAGTGCCGCCATCTTGAAACGTGAAAAATCACAAAGGCTTTTGCGATATTTTACTTACAGACATGGGAGTTACATTTTCGGAATCCTTGAAGGAATGCCTAAAAATCTATCAGATTAGAATTTTGATTTCGGTCACGTGATGGTCACCATTTCGAACTGAATATAAAAAAGTTGAAAAATCGACATTAACGAGCACGTGAATGAAAGCAATAGGCCGTAGTTTGGAGAATATGTCTCCTATTTCCAAAATGAATACATTTCTGCATAGCTGGGATCAGGGTCGAAATATTGTTATTTGAAAATGTCACATTTTCGAATTTTGTCTTTGATGTTTTCCGTGCCGATAAAGTTGTTTACGATTGAAAAATCATAAAAACTTCGCTATATTTTGACCGATTTTAATGATTTTTTTTTTGTTGATGAGATTATTTACATGACCCATGACATGTGACAGGAAGTGACTGTTAATATGAAAGCTTTAATATCTGCTTTGCAGATCTAGTATTATTATTATTTTTTTTTTTGTGTTTTATCCACAAATCGGATTTCTCAGAATCTAACCATAGGATCGTTCTGAAACTTTTACCTATCCCCCCAAAAATGGGTGGTGGCTGTTGATTAAATATATTTTCAAAACGTTTTACGTATCCGAAATCACCGAATTTTACGAACGAATGCATTTGATCTACAATGCTGTAACTTTGTGATTATTTGACCTATTTTACTAAATCTTTTTTCTTTGAGTACCTTGAGACAATTACTATAAATCTGCAGTTTCAGATTTTCGAATTTCGAAAATTCGTCGCTGTGATTTCGAACCGGAAGTTTAGACCAATTTGACAACTTCTTTAATAGTTGTACGATTTTCATGAAATTTAGTATCTAAGTAGACCTTACCGATGTGACTTCAAAAATATAATTAGAAATTTTCTAAATTATCTCCCCTTGACGAAATTAAGGATCAAAATTTTCAAAAAAATCGTCGAAATATAGGTCAAAATGACCTGATTTTTATTTTGGATACTAGATAAGTAATTACTGATTTGTACACAAAATATGGAGTTTGTCGATCGAACCGGAAGTGCCGCCATATTTAAAAGTGAAAAATCAATAAGGCTTTTTTGCTATTTTACTTACAGACTTGGGAGATATATTTTCTGAATCCTTGATGGAAGGCCTAAAAAATGTCGCGAATAGAATTTTGATTTCGGTCACGTGATGGTCACCATTTTGAATTGAAAATGAAAAATAGAAGCAATTTGAAGGGTCGGGACTTTGGAACACAATTACTCTCCTTCTAATTCAGCTAGAATGTTCAAACTTGGTGTAGACGTTCACTAGGTCAATGTTATGATTGAGTTTAAAGATGAGCATTTTCTGCTTAGGGTAAGCAGAGATAAGCATGCTAATTTGTTGATTCTTTAGGGCACGATAACTTCGGTTATAATGAAGGGAGGGCGGTGAAACTTTTGTCAATAGAGAGTCTAATAGCTAGCCTGTTGTGTGAAATCATTGTATTATTTTTTCTAAATATCAGGGATAGCCGAAAAAAAGAGATTGAAAATCCAAAAAGTCGTATTTTTACAATTTGGAGCATGTTTAGAGGTCTTTCTCGTAAAGTCAACATAATATTTTTTGGGAACTTCTTCTACAAAGAGTCTTATTGGTAGTCTTTTATATGAAACCATCGATCAACAGTCCAACATATCAGGAGTAGAAGAACAAAAGGATCGAACATTGAAAACGGCACCCTTTCATTGTTAAGCGAAACATGCAGTGTGGGTGACTACAATCTACACTTTTAGTCATCGTATAGAGCTTATTCAACAGTATCGAATTCCAGCTGCTTAGGGATATTTTACGTGCACTCCAATGTGTACACGAGACCTTGGTTTTTCGTCCCATCCGAATGACTAGACAGCTGTGCTTGTCAGGCCATCCGTTCTGCCTCACTGACAAGGGGAACCACGCCGGGAAATCGAGATGAACTTTCTCCGTGCAGAACTTTCAATTCAGGCGAAAACGTTTATTGCATACGATTAAGCTGGTCAGTTGGAGCTTATTTTCAAAAGTTTTGTAATAATCGGTTGGTAATTAAAGTACCGTGCACATTAAACTGTTAAAACTGAAAATTTCGACCGGATGAAATGTTTCTTGCTATAAGTCAGCAATTTTCTGAATTCAGGGAGGCTGAATAGCTGAATGGTTAGCATGTGCGCACTGTATCGTAACGTCTGTCATTGAGTCAACGGGCGTCGTTTCGATCTCCAGGTTGCACGTGACATGAAGTATGATGTCCAACCTCGTGGGTTTTCTCCGTGTCCTTCGGTTTCCTCCCAACGGCTAAAGACCTGTAAGCGCAAGGGGAGTTTTTAAATAAAATTAAAAACATATGTTAGTCCCGAAATGACCTAGTTTGTGTCGAATGGACATTAGGCCGCATTTCTCTCTTTCTCTTTTATTTTTAAAGTTTTGTAATAATCGGTTGGTAATCAAAGGTACTGTAAAAGTGATAAAACAGAAAATTTCGCCCGGTTGTAATGTTTCTCACTTTAAAGTCAGCAATTTGCCGATTTTAAGGGGCAAACGTTTATTGCGAACGCTTAAGCTGGTCAGGGGGAGCTTATTTTTAAAAGTTTTGTAATATTCGGTTGAACTAAAGGTACCGTGCAAATTATACTGTTACAATAGAAACTTGGGCCCGGTTGAAATGTTTCTCGCTGTAGGTCAGCAATTTGCCGATTTTAGGGAGGTTGCGTGGCTGAATGGTTAGCACGTGCGCTCTGTATCATAACGTCTGTCATTGAGTCAACTGGCGTTGTTTCGATTTCTTGGTTGTACGTGACAAGGAGTATGGTCGCCTGTCCAACCCCGTAGGCCGTAACCGCCGCTGCCCGGGTAAAATTTCCCTCATTGCACACTTTATGGCATATGCCCGTCTTCATTAGCCCATTTTAGGAGCAGAACAGTCGGACGTTAAACCCCATTCAATTTCATTTCATTTTCTCTATGTTGCTTATTTATTATAGTGGATAAATATTTTTCTGGTTCTAGCAATTATTTAATTTCTGCATAGAAATCTTGCTTTGGCCAGTTTTTTTATTGCAGAGTGCCATTCTTGTTTAAACAAACATGATCCTTTGTTTAAAACATGCTTAAAAAGTCGTCACGATTTCCTACTTATAACCAAACATATTGGAAATATTAGTCTGGCATTATTAAATCCTAATTTTATTGGTCTTATTTAAAATTGAACTTTCATTTAACTATGAACAACCCTTAACGTGTCTCTTTAAAACTATTAAGTACTCTAAAACAGTAGCTCAACCTTTTGACCTAAACTCATTAATTTACCATTTTGTTGTGAGCGACTTCTTATTCTTCCTATATGCCATATTGCACGGTCTGATTTCAAAGGGGGGGGGCTGAATGGTTAGCACGCGCGCCTGTCATTGAGTTAACTAGCGTGTTTTCGAATGCCCGGTTGTACGTGACAAGGAGTAACGTCGCCTGTCCAACCTGCCATTTTTATTTTTTTTCCCGCCATTTTCATTTCATTTTCTCATCCGTCTCATTACAGTAATACAAGTTTCAGTTATTTCCCTTTAGTTTTCAGATTATTGTTATGCCTGGGTGCAATGTTTCATACTATATTTAGACTTGTAACTTCGCGAGTTTTTGACCAATTTTAATAATTTTTTCTTCTTATCCTTTTATTTAGGATACTTGATACAATCAATGACACGTGACGATGAATATGAAAGCTTTCATATCTGCATGGGACAGTAGCAGATCTAGTTTATTATTATTATTTTATTTTTCGGGGGAGCCTATTTCTCAGTGTCTGTAACAGATACAGATCTGGGACATAATTTTCTATCAGGAAACCATATGGTGGCTATCCCTTCCACTGTATTTGAAACTTCTGCGCAGACCGGAAGTGGTCGAATTTCGTGCGGTGCCAAAAAATTAAAAAACGGCCGTAGATTCGTTAATTGTGTATCTATTTTCATACAAATTACATTTTTGGAAACCCTGAGTCTTTTCTCGGACGATAGCAGTTGAAAATTTTGCAATTTCGAAACTTCGCCGTTGACTTCTAGCGTTTGAAAAATGAAAATATGTTGTTTAAGACACATTTTTTCTTATTTTTCAAAATTTTAAAATTTGACCTACATTTTTGGATACCTGACGGCAATCCGGTTCCAGTAATATAAGTTTCATTCAGAGTTATCGCCCTTTATTTTTCGATTTTTTTCGAATTTTCTTCACATTTTCTGAGCTTAAGTTTCGTTTTACGGCCAGTTCGACGTTTCTGAAATTCCTGGAAAATGAAGTAATATGGTCAAACCACCGTTTAAAGCAATTTCAACAACAATCCGTAAACCGGAAGTAGTAGAAATAATATGCGATATTTTGAAAAAAAAGTGAAAAATGGGTGTTTTGGGTAAAAACACGATTTTTCCGTCCGATATCAACGGATTAAACGAATTAAGGTATCATTTGGTCGGGCGGTGATTGGACCACTGAATGATACCCAATTCGTACGGATACGATTAGCAGGAAGCAAAATATGGCACGCTGAAAATCAAGTATTTTCTGATTTTTAGCATTTTTGGACGCCTGTATCTCGAAAACTTAACCGCAACTTTTTTTTAAATTTTTTCTATCGAGAGTCCTTTCGGAGGTTTTGTGCATGAAGCCATCCAATAAGACTTTGAAATATCTGGAATAGGTGAAATAACGGACTGAAAATCGAAAAAAGTCGAAAAATCGTGAAATTTTGGAAAATGCTCTACTATTTTGTTATTTTAAGAGATTTTCAAAAAAAGATTGTATATTCAGATAGCAGACCTAATTACGATTCTAACGATGTATAATATGTATGTAGTTATTGAAATTTAATTTTCGATATTTTAATTTTTTTGCATTGTTGGCACTTTTGAACATAGGATTTCTCAGGGGCATTTTATCTGATCAGATAATGTAATATGTCATTACAGAGCCCTGTGGCTATTTTAGTGCCTAAACCGGCTATTAAAACTATTCCGACAATAATAGCCATACCGGAAGTATTCAAAAAATGAAAAAAAAATGTTAAAAACATTGTCGCACTTGCGAAAAACTTGATTTCTCCCTTAGGTAATAGCGGACCAAAAGAACTAAAGTGTCGCCGGATAGCCCTATTAATGGACCATCATATGGTGTCTAAATAATACGATTTCGATTATAAGGAAATAATTTATTGTATGCCAAAAATCTAGTATTTTCTGATTTTTTAACATTCTGAGACGCCCTTTTCTCGAAAACAACGCCGCAGATTTTTCTTAAACTTTTCTTACTCAAAGTCCTATCGGTTGTCTATATAGTGAATCCAAAATGAAAAGCAATGAAATAATATAAGAGGTCCAAAAGAGAATGTATGTGAAAATTAGTTTGTAATATAAGCAGTTGCCGAGAAATAGGCAATTTTGCATGAGTCACTTTTCACGTAATTTTGGCTGTAAAAGAATCAATTATTATTCGATTTTCAATTTTCTTTCGCCATTGGATGCCTAATACCATAGTGGACTATGTCAAACCATTTTACCCCTTGCGCTGCCACCGGAAATGACGTCATTTGCTCAAAACTTAAATTTTAGCCTTCAAAAAACAATATTTTATTCAAATGAGTCGTATTTGTTATTTTTTTCAAATTGTGATATTTGATTCTATTGATCAAATAGATTGAACCCATACGATCATACAGATACCACAAAATGGTTTCTAACTTGTACGGTTGCAGAGAAATGGGCGATTTTCTTTAAGTCACTTTTCAAGGTTTTTGGTCTATAAAAGTGTCAGTTATTATTCGATTTTCATAAAATTTTCACCATATGATATCTTGTGTCATTTATGATTTCATGGCACTAATTTAACATTTTCAGTATCACCGGAAGTAATGTCATTTTGGCAAAAACTGTATTTTTAGCCTTCAAAACAGACATTTTTTTCAAATGAGTCTGATTTGTAATATATTTCAAATTATGATATTTGATTCCAATCAACAAATGGATTGAATCCATACGATCATATAGATACCAAAAGATAGTTTTTATCGTGTACGGTTGCCGAGAAATAGACGATTTTCTACAAGTCACTTTTCAAGGTTTTTGGTCTATAAAATTGGCAATTCTCATTCGATTTACATACAATTTTCGCCATTATGATGCCTTATGCCATTTCTGATTTCATAAAACTAATTGAACATTTTCATTATCACCGGAAGTAATGAAATTTTGCCAGGATCACTTACAAGTAACATATATATAAAATGAATTGATATTGCTGGATTTGGTTGATTCTTCGTCCATTTTATTTGATGTTTACAATGCTTATGTGGAAACCTGTTTGATGGTTTCATTGGTATCGGAAGTGACATATTTTTAAGGGTAACGTGGCACCGAAAGTGACGTGGCACCAGTGAAACCCGTCATTCCTGCATGCAGGTCTAGTTATTATTTATTATTATTATTTACCGCGAGGGCCTAGATCTCCATGATCGAAAACAGATATCGATCTGGAATCAGATTTTCTATTGGGAAACCATGTGGTGGCTACTTGATGAAATATTTTTGAAATTTCTGCGCATACCGGAAGTGACCGAACTTTGTACGTTATCTAAAAATTGAAAATCGGCCATAGTTTCGTCAATTCTTTATCCATTTTCAAACAAATTACATTTTTGGAATTCCTGAATCTTTTCTGAGACAATCTATTCTGAGACATTTTTCAATTTCGAACATTCGTCTATGACTTTTATCGTTTGAAAATTGCAAACATGTTGTTTACCAGACAATTTTTTTTATTTTTCAAAATTTTCAAATTTGACCTACATTTTTGGATACCTGAAGTCCATCCGATTCCAGTAATATAAGTTTCATTCAGAGTTATCGCCCTTTATTTTTCGATTTTTTTCGAATTTTCTTCCCATTTTGTGAGCTCCGGTTTCGGTTTATGGCAGAATTGACGTTTCTGAAACTTCTGGAACATAAAGTTATAGTCCAATACCAACTTATAAAGCAATTTCGACAAGAATCCTTAAACCGGAAGTGGTCGAAATAATGGGCCATATTTTGAAAAAAATGCAAAAAATGGATATTTTGGGGAAAAACGCGATTTCTCCGCCCGATATCAATGGATTAAAGAAATTAGGGTACCATTGGACTGCACTAGGATTGAACTATCGTATGATACCCAATTCATACGGATACTATGATCAGGAAGCAAAATATGGCACGCTGAAAATCACGAATTTTCTGATTTTTAGCATTTTTGGACGCCTGTATCTCGAAAACTTAATCTACAATTTTATTTTAATTTTTTCTATCGAGAGTCCTTTTGGAGGTATTTTGCATGAAGCCAACCAATAAGACTTTGAAATGTCTGGAATAGAATAAAAAAGGGACTGAAAATCGAAAAAAGTCGAAAAATCGTGAAATTTTGAAAAATGCTCTACTATTTTTTTATTTTAAGAGATTTTTAAAAAAAGGTTGTATATTCAGATAGCTGACCTAATTACGATTCTAACGATGTATAATATGTATGTAATTATTGAAATTTAATTTTCGATATTTTAAATTTTTTGCATTTTTGGCACTTTTGAACATAGGATTTCTCAGGGGCATTTTATCTGATCAGATAATGTAATATATCATTACAGAGCACTGTGGCTATTTTAGCGCCCAAACCGGCTATTAAAACTATTCCGACAATAATAGCCATACCGGAAGTATTCAAAAAATGAAAAAAAAGGTTAAAAATATTGTCGCACTTGCGAAAAACTTGATTGCTCACTTAGGTAATAGCGGACCAAAAGAACTAAAGTGTCGTTGGATAGCCCTATTAATGGACCATCATATGGTATCTAAATAATACGATTTCGATGGTAAGGAAATAAATTATTGTATGCCAAAAATCTAGTATTTTCCGATTTTTTAACATTCTGAGACGCCCTTTTCTCGAAAACGACGCCTACGATTTTTCTGAAACTTTTCTTACTCATAGTCCTATCGGTTGTCTATATAGTGAATCCAAAATGAAAAGCATTGAAATAATATAGGTGGTCCAAAATTGACATCAAACTTTGAAAAAAATTGAAAAATCGTAAAATTTTTGTAAACGCTCTTTAATTTATCTTTTTTTCCAAAACTACTCAATGGATGCTTCTGACACTTCTGGTACAGAAAGTTAAGTATCCAAAGAACTTCGTAAAGCTATCACGACAACGATCGTAAAACAGGAAGTAGTCGAAAAAATGTCCGATATTTTGATAAAAAATATTTTTTTTACGAAAACCTTTTTTATTTATGAATATTTTTTGATGGTATTTTATACAGGGTTATAAAATCATCCTACTTGACCAGAAATGGGAAAAAAAATTGTCTCGGTTATTTGTGTTAGCCGCCAACGGCTAATTTAGTTTTTCGTACCCAGAAAAATTATTTATTGTTCGATTTGTATAAAACAAAGTTCATATGCTCCGTGGTCCCAATTGTAATAATTTTTGTTATGGTGAAATTTTTCAGTCGGCAACGGAAGTGACGTAATATTAACAAAAACTATAATTTTGACAGTTCGGTACTACTTTTTGAAAGCAAATATTATTTTTTTTCAAAACTGATATAACTAAAAGGATGCACCCTGCAAAGGTGCACAATATCCTTAGCTCAGATTTTTTAATTTCAATTTCAATTTCGGGCAATTTCGAATAAAATGTAAAATAAAGTGTAAAATTCAGTTGTTTACAATTCATTCAGCGTCTTCATATTATGAAATATTTATTTGTAATTTTAATAAACTCGTAGCAATAATCCAGAAGAAGAAATTGTATGCGAAAATTAGTTTGTAATATGAGCAGTTGCCGAGGAATATGCAATTTTGCATGCATCACTTTTCACGTTATTTTGCCTAAGAAAGAGTGAATTATTATTCGATTTGCAATATTATATTTCCATTTGATGCTTAGTGTCAATTTGTTCTAGGTCAAGCCAATTTTACAATTTCACTGTGACCGGAAATGACGTCATTTGGGCAAAAACCGTATTTTAAACCTAAAAAACAGATATTTTATTCAAATGAGTCTGCCTTATAATAATTTTAAAATTATGATATTTGATTCCCATCAACGAATAGAATGAAGCCATACGACCATACAGATACCACAAAATGGTTTCTAACTTGTACGGTTACAGAGAAATAGGCGATCTTCGATAAGTCACTTTTCAAGGTTTTTGGTCTATAAAAGTGTCAATTATTATTCGATTTTTATAATTTTTTTTACCATTTGATGCCTTATGCCATTTATGACTTCTATGAACTAAATTAACATTTTCAATATCACCGGAAGTAATGTAATTCTTTCAAAAAACGTATTTTTGGCCTTCAAAACAAACATTTTTTTTGAAGTGATTTATGTTTATTATTCGTTTAACTTTATAACGTCTGACTATAATGGGCAGTAAGATTGAATCAATACCATCATATTGATATCAAGAAAAGGCTTCTAGCATGTTCCCTTGTCGAAAAATAGCCAATTGTCCCAGGGTCACTTTTAAGTTTTTTACCTTCTTAATTTCAGTTTATTGGTTATAGGTTAATTATTTATTGCCCGATATGTATAAAACAAAGTTTGTATTTTGTATGTTGCGAATTTTCGACTTATTTTTCACGTATAATAATTTCTTTCGGTACCGGAAGTGACGTAATTTTGCCATAATTTACAATTTTGACCGGTCTTTTCGCCAGCAAATATTACTTTTACATATGATAGAGGGTGTCACTGAAGCAAAACAATTAAAGTTTGGTAGCTCAATGGATCGGCTAGGGTATAATAAACTTCCTGTATGATTCCTGAAAGCCGGTTCAGTGCTGCTTGCAGGTCTAGTTATTATTATTATTATTCAGATTCCAATTTGAATAGATCTCAGCAACTACGTGTCGCATCGTTACGATTTCTTCGGTTTTACTGGAAAAGTGGGTGTGACTTAGAGGATAAAGCTATTTTGAACGTTCTGCGACAATGCGAAATGTCCGAAATCACCGAAGTTATCGTTTTTGAAAATATTGCAGTAATTTTAACAATAATAATTGGATTTAAACTTTCGATACATTTTGGCATAGCCTGAGACAGGGCACATAGCTACGCTACTTTCGATTTTTGATTTTCGGCAAATCTTCGAAGATATTAGGCGCCAAATTTCGAAAATTTAAAATTTTACAAAAATTTTAGTCGTATTGTGCACAGAATTAAAGAGTCATCTGACTAGTGCAAAAATGTTAATATTTTTTGTCTCAGTAATTTACCTTGGCCGCCATTGGCTAATTCAGTTTTTCAGTCCTAGATTAATTTTTGATTGTTCGATTTGTATAAAACAAAGTTCATATGCTTCGTTGTATCAATTGTCATTTTTTTATTACCAAAAGTGTTATCTGTCGGCACCGGAAGTGGCATAATTTTACCAAAAACTACAATTTTGACAGTTATTTTCCTTCTTCGAAAACAAATATTATCTTTTGGAAAAATTATTTGACTCAAAGTGTGTGCCCTTTCAAAGCGCAAAAAATGTAGGAAGCAGTTTTTTTAATTTCGATTTCATTTTCGAGCAAATTCGATTAAGAGGCTAAAAATGGTGTAAAATTGGCCTATTTACAACCTATTCAGGCTTTTCAGATTTTAAAATATTTCTTCGTAACTTTTGTAAACTTGTAGCTATAATCCATACGAAGAAAATGTATGTTAAAATTCGTTTGTAATATAAGCAGTTACCAAGAAATGGGCAGTTCTGTACAAGTCACTGTTTTCGTTATTTTGCCTGTAAAATAGTCAATTATGATTGGATTTTTATAAAAGTGACATCATTTGATTCAAAAAGCAGGTAGCGTCATATCAAGTTGATTACAATTTAAAATTGACACCGGAAGTGACATCATTTGGTCAAAAAATCCATTTTAAACTTTTTAAATCAATGTTTTATTCAACCAAGAATAACTTAATATGTATTAATAATTTTAACTTTTGGTTTAAATTCACATATAAACAAAACTCATATGGTCATATAGATATCATAAAATGGTTTCTAACTTGTTCGGTTGCCGAGAAATAGACGGTTTTCTACAGGTCACTTTTGAAGGTTTCGGGGCCATAAAAGGGTCAATTATTATTCGATTTTCATAAACGTCACACCATGTTATACCTAATGCCATTTGGGATTTCATACAAGTAATTTAAGATTTTCATTATCACCGGAAGGAACGTCATTTTGGCAAAAACTGTATTTTTAGCCTCCAAAACAGATATTTTATTCAAATGAGTCTGTTTTGAAATCTTTTTCAAATTATGGTATTTGATGCCAATCAACAAATAGAATGAACCCATACGATCATACAGATACCACAAAATGGTTTCTAACTTGTACGGTTGCAGAGAAATAGCCGATTTTCTACAAGTCACTTTTCAAGTTTTTTGGTCTTTAAAAGTGGCAATTATTATTCGATTTACATAAAATTTTCACTATATGATATCGTATGCCATTTCTGATTTCATAAGACTAATTGAACATTTGCATTAACACCGGGAGTAATTTAATTTTGTCAAGATCATTTACAAGTAACAAATGTATAAAATGAATTGATATTGCTGGATTTTGTTGATTCTGCGTCCATTTTATTTGTGTGCAATGTTAATTTGGAAACCTGTTTAGTGGTTTCGCTGGTACCGGAAGTGACATATGTTCAAGGGTAACTTGGCACCGGAAGTGACATGTTTAAGGTTAACGTGGCACCAGTGAAACCCGTCATTCCTGCATGCAGGTCTAGTTATTATTTTTTTTGTGTTTTTCCTGCAAATCGGATTTCACAGAATCTATCCATAGGATGTTTCTGAAACTTTGACCTACCCCCCCCCCCAAAAATGGGTGGTGGCTGTTGATTAAATATATTTTCAAAACGTTTTGCGAATTCGAAATCACCGAATTTTACGAACGAAAAAACTGACAATGCATAGTCGTAACTTTGCTATTTTTTGACCGATTTTACTAATTCTTTTTTCTTTGAATACCTTGAAAAAAATCATTTTCATCTGCAGTTTCACATTTTCGAATTTCGAAAATTCGTCGCTGTGATTTCGAACCGGAAGTTTAGACCAATTTGACAACTTCTTTAATAGTTGTACGATTTTCATGAAATTTAGTATTTAAGTAGATCTTACCAATGTGACTTCAAAATTATAATGAGAAATTTTCTAAATTATCTCCCCTTGGTAAAATTGAGGATCAAAGTTTTAAAAAAAATTGTCGAAATATAGGTCAGAATGACCTGAAATTTTTTTTCGATACTCGACAGGTAATTACTGATTCCTACACAAAATATGGAGTTTGTCGATCAAACCGGAAATGCCACCATGAAACATGAAAAATCACTAAGGCTTTTTTGCTATCTTACTTACAGACACGGGAGTTATATTTTCTGAATCCTTGAAGGATGGCCCAAAAATCGCAGGAAGCAGAATTTTGATTTAGGTCAACTGATGGTTGCCATTTTGAAGTGAATATGAAAAGTAGTAGCAATTTGAAGGGCTGAGACTTTGAAACACAATAACTCCCCTTCTAATTGAGCTAGAATGTTCAATCTTGGTATAGACGTTCACTAGGTCAATGTCATGATTGAGTGCAAAGATGAACATTTTCTGCCTAGGGTAAGCAGAGATAAGCATGCTGATTTGTTGATTCTTTAGGGCACAATAACTTAGGTTATAATGAAGGGAGGGTGATGAAACTCTTGTCAATCGAGAGTCTAATAGCTAGCCCGTTGTGTGAAATCATTGTATCATTTTTTTAAATATCAGGGGTAGCAGAAAAAAGAGATCGAAAATCCAAAAAGTCGTATTTTTACGATTTGGAGCATTTTCAAAGGTCCTTTTCTCTAAAGTCAACATAATATTTTGGGGGAACTTCTTCTACAAAGAGTCTTATCGGTAGTCTTTTATATGAAACCATAGATCAACAGTCCAAAATATCAGTAGTAGTAAAATAAAAGGATCGAAAATTGAAAACCGCACCCTTTCATTGTTAAGCAAAACATGCAGTGTGGGTGGCTACAATCTGCACATTTAGTCATCGTATAGAGCTTATTCAACAATATAGAATTCCAACTGCTAAGGGATCTTTTACGTGCACTCCAATGTGTACACGGCGGATAGGGGGACACGCCAGAATATCGAGATGAACTTTCTCGGCCAATGCAGGGATCGAACACCCGACCTCCTGGCTAGCAGGCCAACGCCTTAGCCACATAGTGTGGACACCCATCGTACATTTCATCCGTCAAATCAAAGCATTTCATTGCATTAGACCAATAATTAATTATTCTTAATTTAAAACTTTATTTAATATTAGTCTGGCATTATTAAATCATAATTTTATTGGTCTTATTTAAAATAAAACTTTAATTTAACTATGAACAACCCTTAACGTGTCTCTTTAAAACAATTAAATACATGTACTCTAAAACAAAAAACAAAACAAAAAATCAATAAGCGGGTCAATTCAGGTAAGTATAACTACGGGTTCTGTCCACCTTCTCTCGTCTACGGCCATAACACGTTGAAAACACCAGTTCTCGTCCGATCACTGAAGTTAAGCAACGTCGGGATGGGTGACCGCCTGGGAACACCGGGTGCTGTAGACGCCTTTTTGCCCTGATTCTTCGTGAAAAAATCAATTTTCCGCCAATCAGACCACAGCACGCACTCTTTTGCACCACTCCAGCTCTGCGCTCGGCCCGTCTCCCCAGGGAAAAAGACACAAAAAGAATTTGAGTAAGCACAAGTATGGGTTCTGTCCACCTTCTCTCGTCTACGGCCACACCACGTTGAAAACACCAGTTCTCGTCCGATCACTGAAGTTAAGCAACTGAACACCGGGTGCTGTAGACGCCTTTTTAAAACCGACACCTCACCCCCCCCCCCCCAAAAAAAAAAAATCAATAAGCGGGTCAATTCAGGTAAGTATAACTACGGGTTCTGTCCACCTTCTCTCGTCTACGGCCACACCACGTTGAAAACACCAGTTCTTGTCCGATCACTGAAGTTAAGCAACGTCGGACCCGGTCAGTTCTTGGATGGGTGACCGCCTGGGAACACCGGGTGCTATAGACGCCTTTTTAAAACCGACAAAAACCGCCCCAAAAATCAATAAGCGGGTCAATTCCGGTAAGTATAACTACGGGTTCTGTCCACCCCCTCTCGTCTACGGCCATACCATACGTTGAAAACACCAGTTCTCGTCCGATCACTGAAGTTAAGCAACGTCGGGCCCGGTCAGTACTTGGATGGGTGACCGCCTGGGAACATCGGGTGCTGTAGGCGCCTTTTTAAAACCGACAAAAAACAAAAAAAAAATCAATAAGCGGGTCAATTCAGGTAAGTATAACTACGGGTTCTGTCCACCTTCTCTCGTCTAAGGCAACACCACGTTGAAAACACCAGTTCTCGTCCGATCACTGAAGTTAAGCATCGTCGGGCCCGGTCAGTACTTGGATGGGTGACCGCCTGGGAACACCGGGTGCTGTAGACGCCTTTTTAAAACCGACAAAACCCCCCAAAAAAATCAATAAGCGGGTCAATTCAAGTATGTATAACTACGGGTTCTGTCCACCTTCTCTCGTCTACGGTCATACCATGTTGAAAACACCAGTTCTCGTCCGATCACTCAAGTTAAGCAACGTCGGGCCCGGTTAGTACTAGGATGGGTGACCGCCTGGGAACACCGGGTGCTGTAGACGCCTTTTTGCCCTAAACTCATTAATTTACCATTTTGTTGTGAGTGGCTTGTTATTCTTCCTATATGACATATTGCACGTGTCTGATTTCAAAGGGGGGTTGGGCGGCTAAATGGTTAGCACGCGCGCCTGTCATTGAGTTAACTAGCGTGTTTTCGAATGCTCCTGTTGTACGTGACAAGGAGTAAGGTCGCCTGTCCAACCTGTCGTTTTTAATTTTTTTCCGGCAATTTTCATTTCATTTTCTCATCCATCTCATTACAGTAATACAAGTTTCGGTTATTTCCCTTTAGTTTTCAGATTATTGTTATGCCTGGGTGCAATGTTTCATACTATATTTAGACTTGTAATTTTGCGAGTTTTTGACGAATTTTGATAATTTTTTCTTCTTATCCTTTTATTTAGGATACTTGATACAATCAATGACACGTGGCGATGAATATGAAAGCTTTCATATCTGCATGGGACAGTAGCAGATCTAGTACTATATTTAGACTTGTAATTTTGCGAGTTTTTGACCAATTTTGATAATTTTTTCTTCTTATCCTTTTATTTAGGATACTTGATACAATCAATGACACGTGACGATGAATATGAAAGCTTTCATATCTGCATGGGACAGTAGCAGATCTAGTTATTTTTTTTGTGTTTTTCCTGCAAATCGGATTTCTCAGAATCTAACCATAGGATCTTTCTGAAACTTTGACCTACCCCCGCAAAAATGGGTGGTGGCTGTTGATTAAATATATTTTCAAAACGTTTTGCGAATTCGAAATAACCGAATTTTACGAACGAAAAAGCTGACAATGCATAGTCGTAACTTTGCTATTTTTTGACCAATTTTACTAATTCTTTTTTCTTTGAATACCTTGAAAAAAATCATTTTCATCTGCAGTTTCACATTTTCGAATTTCGAAAATTCGTTGCTGTGATTTCGAACCGGAAGTTTTGACCAATTTGACAACTTCTTTAATAGTTGTACGATTTTCATGAAATTTAGTATATAAGTAGATCTTACCGATGTGACTTCAAAAATATGATAAATTTTCTAAATTATCTCCCCTTTGTGAAATTAAGGATCAAAGTTTTCAAAAAAATCGTCGAAATATAGGTCAGAATGACCTAGTTTTTTTTTTCGATACTAGACAAGGAATTACTGATTCGATACTCGACAAGTAATTACTGATTCCTACACAAAATATGGAGTTTGTCGATCGAACCGGAAGTGCCACCATCTTGAAACATGAAAAATCCCTAAGGCTTTTTTGCTATTTTACTTACAGACACGGGAGTTATATTTTCTGAATCCTTGAAGGATGGCCCAAAAATCGCAGGGAGCAGAATTTTGATTTAGGTCAACTGATGGTTGCCATTTTGAAGTGAATATGAAAAGTAGTAGCAATTTGAAGGGCCGAGATTTTGAAACACAATAACTCTCCTTCTAATTGAGATAGAATGTTCAATCTTGGTGTAGACGTCATGATTGAGTGCAAAGATGAGCATTTTCTGCCTAGGGTAAGCAGAGATAAGCATGCTGATTTGTTGATTATTTAGGGCACAATAACTTCGGTTATAATGAAGGGAGGGTGGTGAAACTCTTGTCAATCGAGAGTCTAATACCTAGCCTGTTGTGTGAAATCATTGTATCATTTTTTTTTAAATATCAGGGGTAGCAGAAAAAAGAGATCGAAAATCCAAAAAGTCGTATTTTTACGATTTGGAGCATTTTTAAAGGTCCTTTTCTTTTAAAGTCAACATAATATTTTTGGGGAACTTCTTCTACAAAGAGTCTTATCGGTAGTCTTTTATATGAAACCATCGATCAACAGTCCAAAATATCAGTAGAAGAATAAAAGGATCGAAAATTGAAAACGGCACCCTTTCATTGTTAAGCAAAACATGCAGTGTGGGTGGCTACAATCTGTACATTTAGTCATCGTATAGAGCTTATTCAACAGTATCGAATTCCAACTGCGAAGGGATCTTTTACGTGCACTCCAATGTGTACACGGCGGGTGGGGGGACACGCCAGAAAATCGAGATGAACTTTCTCGGCCAATGCAGGGATCGAACACCCGACCTCCTGGCTAGCAGGCCAACGCCTTAGCCACATAGTGTGGACACCCATCGTACATTTCATCCGTCAAATCAAAGCATTTCATTGCATTAGACCAATAATTAATTATTCTTAATTTAAAACTTTATTTTAATATTAGTCTGGCATTATTAAATCCTAATTTTATTGGTCTTATTTAAAATTAAACTTTCATTTAACTATGAACAACCCTTAACGTGTCTCTTTAAAACTATTAAATACTCTAAAACAGTAGGTCAACCTTTTGACCTAAACTCATTAATTTACCATTTTGTTGTGAGCGACTTGTTATTCTTCCTATATGACATATTGCACGTGTCTGATTTCAAAGGGGGGTTGGGTGGCTGAATGGTTAGCACGCGCGCCTGTCATTGAGTTAACTAGCGTGTTTTCGAATGTCCGGTTGTACGTGACAAGGAGTAAGGTTGCCTGTCCAACCTGCCATTTTTAATTTTATTTCCCGCCATTTTCATTTCATTTTCTCATCCGTCTCATTACAGTAATACAAGTTTCAGTTATTTCCCTTTAGTTTTCAGATTATTGTTATGCCTGGGTGCAATGTTTCATACTATATTTAGACTTGTAACTTCGCGAGTTTTTGACCAATTTTGATAATTTTTTCTTCTTATCCTTTTATTTAGGATACTTGATACAATCGATGACACGTGACGATGAATATGAAAGCTTTCATATCTGCATGGGACAGTAGCAGATCTAGTTATTATTTTTTTTTTTTTTTTTGTGTGTTTTCTGCAAATCGGATTTCTCAGAATCTATCCATAGGATCTTTCTGAAATTTTGACCTACCCCCCCCCCCCAAAAAAAAATGGGGTGCGAACCTTGATTAAATGTATTTTCAAAACGTTTTACGAATCCGAAATCACCGAATTTTACGAACGAATGCATTTGACCTACAATGCTGTAACTTTGTGACTATTTGATCTATTTTACTAATTCTTTTTTCTTTGAGTATCCTAAGACATTTACTTCAAATCTGCAATTTCGGATTTTCGAATTTCGAAAATTCGTCGCTGTGATTTCGAACCGGAAGTTTACACCAACTCGACAACTTCTTTAGTAGCTGTACGATTTTCATGAAATTTAATATGTAAGTAGACCTTAATGATGCGACTTGAAAAATGACTTTAGAAATTTTCTAACTTATCTCCCCTTGGTGAAATTAAGGATCAAAGTTTTCAAAAAAATCGTCGAAATATAGGTCAGAATGACCTAGTTTTTTATTTCGATACTAGACAAGGAATTACTGATTCGTACACAAAATATGGAGTTTGTCGATCGAACCGGAAGTGCCACCATCTTTAAACGTGAAAAATCAATAAGGCTTTTTTGCTATTTTACTTACAGACTCGGGAGTTATATTTTCTGAATCCTTGTAGGAAGGCCTAAAAAATGTCGCGAATAGAATTCTGATTTAGGTCACCCGGGAGTCACCATTTTGAATTGAAAATGAAAAATAGAAGCAATTTGAAGGGCCGAGACTTTGGAGCACAATAACTCTCATTCTAATTAAGCTAGAATGTTCAAACTTGTTGTAGACGTTCACTAGGTCAATGTTATGATTGAGTTCAAAGATGAGCATTTTCTGCTTAGGGTAAGCAGAGATAAGCATGCTGATTTGTTGATTCTTTAGGGCACGATAACTTCGGTTATAATGAAGGGAGGGCGGTGAAACTTTTGTCAATAGAGAGTCTAATAGCTAGCCTGTTGTATGAAATGATTGTATCATTTTTTTTAAATATCAGGGATAGCCGAAAAAAAGAGATTGAAAATCCAAAAAGTCGTATTTTTACAATTTGGAGCATGTTTAGTGGTCTTTCTCGTAAAGTCAACATACTATTTTTTGGGAACTTCTTCTACAAAGAGTCTTATTGGTAGTCTTTTATATGAAACCATCGATCAACAGTCCAACATATCAGGAGTAGAAGAACAAAAGGATCGAACATTGAAAACGGCACCCTTTCATTGTTAAGCGAAACATCCATTGTGGGTGACTACAATCTACGCATTTAGTCATCGTATAGAGTTTATTCAACAGTATCGAATTCCAACTGCTTAGGGATATTTTACGTGCACTCCAATGTGTACACGGGACCTTGGTTTTTCGTCCCATCCGAACGACTAGACAGCTGTGCTTGTCAGGCCCTACGTTCTGCCTCACTGACAAGGGGAACCACGCCGGGAAATCGAGACGAACTTTTTCCGTGCAGAACTTTCAATTCAGGCAAAACGTTTATTGCATACGATTAAGCTGGTCAGTTGGAGCTTATTTTCAAAAGTTTTGTAATAATCGGTTGGTAATTAAAGTACCGTGCCCATTAAACTGTTAAAACAGAAAATTTCACCCGGTTGAAATGTTTCTTGCTATAAGTCAGCAATTTTCCGAATTCAGGGAGGCTGGATGGCTGAATGGTTAGCATGTGCTCGCTGTATCGTAACGTTTGTCATTGAGTCAACGGGCGTCGTTTCGATCTCCAGGTTGCACGTGACATGGTGTATGATGTCCAACCTCGTGGGTTTTCTCCGTGTTCTTCGGTTTCCTCCCAACGGCTAAAGACCAGTACGTGCAAGGGGAGTTTTTAAATAAAATTAAAAAACATATGTTAGTCCCGAAATGACCTAGTTTGTGTCGAATGGACGTTAGGCCGCATTTCTCTCTTTCTCTTTTTAAAGTTTTGTAATAATCGGTTGGTAATCAAAGGTACTGTTAAAGTGATAAAACAAAAAATTTGGCCCGGTTGTAATGTTTCTCACTTTAAAGTCAGCAATTTGTCGATTTTAAGGGGCAAACGTTTATTGCGAACGATTAAGCTGGTCAGGGGGAGCTTATTTTTAAAAGTTTTGTAATATTCGGTTGATAACTAAAGGTACCGTGCAAATTAAACTGTTAAAATAGAAAATTTGGCCCGGTTGAAATGTTTCTCGCTGTAGGTCAGCAATTTGCCGATTTTAGGGAGGTTGCGTGGCTGAATGGTTAGCACGTGCGCTCTGTATCATAACGTCTGTCATTGAGTCAACTGGCCTTGTTTCGATTTCTTGGTTGTACGTGACAAGGAGTATGGTCGCCTTACCAACCTCGTAGGCCGTAACGCCGCTGCCCGGGTAAAATTTCCCTCATTGCACACTCTATGGCGTATGCCCGTCTTCATTAGCCCATTGTAGGAGCAGAACAGTAGGACGTTAAACCCCATTCAATTTCATTTCATTTTCTCTATGTTGCTTATTTATTATAGTGGATAAATATTTTTCTGGTTCTAGCAATTATTTAATTTCTGCATAGAAATCTCTGGCCCGTTTTTTTATTGCAGAGTGCCATTCTAGTATATTGTAGTCTATGACCCTTTGTTTAAAACATGCTTAAGAAGTCGTCACGATTTCCTACTTATAACCAAACATATTGGAAACCATAATTATATAACATATCTTGGAAGCCCGATTACAGCTATACAAGTTTCAGTTATTTCCCTTTAGTTTAAAGATTATTTTTATGCCCGGGTGCAATGTTTCTCACTACATTTAAATTTGTAACTTTGTGAGTTTTTGACCGATTTTGATATTATGTCTTTATAATTTTCCAAATCTACATATTTAACGTACATATTCAAACAGTTGAGTTCAACCTGATTCAAAAAGTTTTAGTTTTGTTCAAAGTTATCTCATTTAATTTTTCGATGTTTTCTTACCATTTTCATTTCATTTTTCTAAAAGTTTTGAAATCGGAAGTCATCCCGATTACAGCAACACAAGTATCAGTTATTTCCCTTTAGTTTTCAGATTACTCAATGTTTCATACTATATTTAGACTTGTAACTTCGCGAGTTTTTGACCAATTTTGATAGTTTGTTATTCTTATCCTTTTATTTGAGATACTTGATATAATCGATGACACGTGACGATGAATATGAAAGCTTTCATATCTGCATGGGACAGTAGCAGATCTAGTTATTATTATTTTTTTTTTTTTTGTGTGTATTTTCTGCAAATCGGATTTCTCAGAATCTAACCATAGGATCTTTCTGCTACCCCCCCCCAAAAATGGGGTGCGAACCTTGATTAAATATATTTTCAAAACGTTTTAGGAATCCGAAATCACCGAATTTTACGAACGAATGCTTTTGACCTACAATGCTGTAACTTTGTGACTATTTGACCTATTTAATTAATTCTTTTTTCTATGAGTACCTTGAGACATTTACTTCAAATCTGCAATTTCGGATTTTCGAATTTCGAAAATTCGTCGCTGTGATTTCGAACCGGAAGTTTAGACCAACTCGACAACTTCTTTAGTAGTTGTACGATTTTCATGAAATTTACTATGTAAGTAAACCTTAATGATGCGACTTGAAAAATGACTTTAGAAATTTTCTAAATTATCTCCCCTTGGAGAAATTGAGGATCAAAATTTTCAAAAAAATTGACGAAATATAGGTCAAATCATCTTGAATTTTTTTTTAGGTACTAGCTACGAGACCACTGATTCGTACACAAAAAAATGGAGTTTGTAGCTCAACCCGGAAGTGCCACCATCTTGAAATGTAAAAACCTCAAACGCCATTTTGCTATTTTAGATACAGACACGGGGGTTATATTTTCTGAATCCTTGAAGGGATGGCTATAAAATGTTGGCAGTAGAATTTTGATTTAAGTCAATGGATAGTCACCATATTGAATTGAATATCAGAAATAGTGAAAAATGGATATTAACGGGCATGTAAATTATCAGAATAAACCGTAGTTTGTTGAATTCGTTTCTTATCTTTGAAATTAATACATTTGGGGATAGCCTGGCTCATTGTCGAATTTTTGGTATTTGCAAATTTCAAATTTCGCCTTTGATGTTTTCCGTGCCGACAAAGTTGTTTTCGCGTGAATAACTCCGATTAACAGCTTGAAAATAATCAAATAGATCGCGATTTCGTCTCAAATCTGGGAAATCAATACATTTCTGGTTAGCCTCCTTTCAAAAATGGGTGGTGGCCTTGGAATCAATATATTTTCAAAACGTTTTGCGAATCCAAAATCACGGAAAACAACTGATGAAAAAATTCACCTTGACAGCTGTGTTACTTCGTGATTTTGTGATCTATTTTACTTTTCTGGTTAGCCTCCTTTCAAAAATGGGTGGTGGCCTTGGTATCAATATATTTTCAAAACGTTTTGCGAATCCAAAATCACCGAAAATAACTGATGAAAAAATTGAGATTGGATGGAAACTATATAGAAAAATAAAAGGAAACATCAACATTATATAGGTCTTGCACACATGGGCTTAGAACTTTGCAGCCAGTCCTCATATTAATTGAAATTGAATAGGTTTGATTTGATATAATTATTTGTTTTCTATTTTAAAACTATCTAAAAAAAAATTCTAATCATTTATGTTATTGATTTACATTAATACTGTTTATATTTTGTACATTTTAATACATTCATCGATTAATAATAATTTGCATAGTCATCGTATAGAGCTTATTCAACAGTATCGAATTCCAACTGCTTAGGGATATTTTACGTGCACTCCAATGTGAACACGGGACCTTGGTTTTTCGTCCCATCCATATGTTAGTCCCGAAATGACCTAGTTTGTGTCGAATGGACGTTAAGCCGCATTTCTCTCTTTCTCTTTTATTTTTAAAGTTTTGTAATAATCGGTTGTACTGTATTGTACTGTACTGTAAAGGTGATAAAACAGAAAATTTCGCCCGGTTGTAATGTTTCTCACTTTAAGGTCAGCAATTACGTTTATTGCGAACGATTAAGCTGGTCGGGGGGGGGGGCTTATTTTTGAAAGTTTTGTAATATTCGGTTGATAATTAAAGGTACCGTGCAAATTAAACTGTTAAAATAGAAAATTTCGCCCAGTTGAAATGTTTCTCGCTGTAGGTCAGCAATTTGCCAAATTTAGGGAGGTTGCGTGGCTGAATGGTTAGCACCTGCGCTCTGTATCGTAACGTCTGTCATTGAGTCAACCGGCGTCGTTTCGATTTCCAGGTTGCACGTGACAGGGTTTTCTCCCTGTCCCTCGGTTTCCTCCCCGGCTAAAGACCCGTACGCGCAAGGGAAGTTTTTCAATAAAATTAAAAGACATATGTTAGTCCCGAAATGACCTCGTTTGTGTCGAATGTACGTTAAGCCGCATTTCTCTCTTTCTCTTTTATTTTTAAAGTTTTGTAATAATCGGTTGGTAATCAATGATACTGTAAAAGTGATAAAACAGAAAATTTCGCCCGGTTGTAATGTTTCTCACTTTAAAGTCAGCAATTTGCCGATTTTAAGGGGCAAACGTTTATTGCGAACGATTAAGCTGTTCAGGGGGAGCTAATTTTTAAAAGTTTTGTAATATTCGAAAATTCGTCGCTGTGATTTCGAACCGGAAGTTGAGACCAACTTGACAACTTCTTTAATAGTTGTACGATTTTCATTAAATTTAGTATGTAAGTAGACATTACTGGTGCGACTTGAAAAATGACTTTTAAAATTTTCTAAATTATCTCCCCTTGGTGAAATTACGAATCAAAATTTTCAAAAAAATCGTCGAAATAAAGGTCAGAATGATCGATACTAGACAAGTAATTACTGATTCGTACACAAAACATGGAATTTGTCAATCGAACCGGAAGTGCCACCATCTTGAAACGTGAAAAAACAATAGAACTTTTGCGATATTGCACTTACAAACATGGGAGCTACATTTTCTGAATCCTTGAAGGAAAACCTAAAAAACGTTCAGAGCAGAATTTTGATTTAGATCAGCTGATGGTCGCCATTTTGAAGTGAATATGAAACATAGTGAAAAATCGACATTTACGGACTTGTAAACAAACACAATAGGGAATAATATGTCTAAAATTTAATGCATTTCAATTTCAGGATAGACGGGATACGGGTCGAATTTTTGGTATTTGAATATTTCAAAAATTCGAATTTCGCCTTTGATGTTTTTCGTGCCGACAAAGTTAATTTCGCTAGATTGTGACCGATTTTAATGATTTATACTTTCTTGTTCGGATTATTTATATGACCCATGACATGTGACAGGAGATGACAGTGAATATGAAAGCTTTCATATCTGCATGGGACAGTAGCAGATCTAGTTAATATGAAAGCTTATTGTTTTTGTTAAGATTATTATTATTAAGCTTTCATATTACACATGAAAACTTATTGTTTTTGTTAAGATTATTATTGTTTTTATTATTTTTTTTTTTGTATACTTTCTGCAAATCGGATTTCTCAGAATCTAACCATGGGATCTTTCTGAAACTTTGACCTACCCCCCAAAACTGGGTGGCAGTTTTTGATTAAATATATTTTCTAAACGTTTTACGAATTCGAAATCACCGAATTTTACGAACGAGTGAATTTGACCTGCATTACTGTAACTCTGTGACTATTTGACCTATTTTACTAATTCTTTTTTCTTTGAGTACCTTGACAAAAATTCGTCGCTGTGACTTCGAACCGGAAGTTGAGACCAACTTTGAGTACCCTGACAAAAATCATTTTCAACTGCACTTTCATATTTTCGAATTTCGAAAATTCGTCGCTGTGATTTCGAACCGGAAGTTGAGACCAACTTGACAACTTCTTTAATAGTTGTACGATTTTCATGAAATTTAGTATGTAAGTAGATCTTACCGATGCAACTTTAAAGATGTCCTTAGAAATTTTCTAAATTATCTCCCCTTGGTGAAATTAAGGATCAAAGTTTTAAAAAAAATCGAAGAAATATACGTCAGAATGACCTGATTTTTTTTTTGATACTAGATAAGTAAATACTGATTCGTACACAAAATGTTGAGTTTGTGACTTGAACCGGAAGTGCCGCCATATTGAAACGTGAAAAATCACTAAGGCTTTTGCGATATTTTACTTACAGACATGGGAGTTACATTTTCGGAATCCTTGAAGGAATGCCTAAAAATCTAACGGATCAGAATTTTGATTTCGGTCACGTGATGGTCAGCATTTCGAACTGAATATTAGAAAAGGTGAAAAATCGATATTAATGAGCACGTAAATGAAAGCAATAGGCCGTAGTTTGGAGAATATGTCTCCTATTTCCAAAATGAATACATTTCTGTATAGCCGGGATGAGGGTCGAAATATTGTTCTTTGAAAATGTCACATTTTCGAATTTTGTCTTTGATGTTTTTCGTCCCGATAAAGTTGTTTACGAGTGAAAAATCATAAAAACTTCGCTATATTTTGACCGATTTTAATGATTTTTTTTTCTTGGTGAGATTATTTACATGACCCATGACATGTGACAGGAAGTGACTGTGAATATGAAAGCTTTAATATCTGCTTTGCAGATCTAGTTATTGTTATTAAGCTTTCATATGTATTACATATGAAAGCTTATTGTTTCTGTTAAAGTTATTATTAAGCTTTCATATTACATATGAAAGCTTATTGTTTCTGTTAAGATTATTATTGTTATTAAGCTTTCATATGTATTACATATGAAAGCTTATTGTTTCTGTTAAAGTTATTAAGCTTTCATATTACATATGAAAGCTTATTGTTTCTGTTAAGATTATTATTATTTTTTTTGTGTGTATTTTCTGCAAATCGGATTTCTCAGAATCTAACCATGGGATCTTTCTAAAACTTTGACCTACCCCCCCAAAAATGGGGTGCGAACGTTGTTTAAATATATTTTCAAAACGTTTTACGAATCCGAAATCACCGAATTTTACGAACGAAAAAACTGACAATGCATAGTCGTAACTTTGTTATTTTTTGACCGATTTTACTAATTCTTTTTTCTTTGAATACCTTGAAAAAAATCATTTTCATCTGCAGTTTCACATTTTCGAATTTCGAAAATTCGTCGCTGTGATTTCGAACCGGAAGTTTAGACCAATTTGACAACTTCTTTAATAGTTGTACGATTTTCATGAAATTTAGTATACAAATAGATCTTACCAATGTGACTTCAAAAATATAATTAGAAATTTTCTAAATTATCTCCCCTTGGTGAAATTAAGGATCAAAGTTTTCAAAAAAATCGTCAAAATATAGGTCAGAATGACCTAATTTTTTTTTCGATACTAGACAAGGAATTACTGATTAGTACACAAAATATGGAGTTTGTCGATCGAACCGGAAGTGCCACC
Source organism: Patella ulyssiponensis (assembly GCA_963678685.1). Lineage (NCBI taxonomy): Eukaryota > Metazoa > Mollusca > Gastropoda > Patellidae > Patella > Patella ulyssiponensis. The sequence continues at coordinate 38,702,975 of OY783226.1, forward strand.
ATCTTTAAACGTGAAAAATCAAAAAGGCTTTTTTGCTATTTTACTTACAGACTCGGGAGTTATATTTCGGAATCCTTGAAGGAATGCCTAAAAATCTATCGGATCAGAATTTTGATTTCGGTCATGTGATGGTCACAATTTTGAATTGAAAATGAAAAATAGAAGCAATTTGAAAGGCCCGGACTTCGGAACACAATAACTCTCCTTCTAATTAAGCTAGAATGTTCAAACTTGGTGTAGACGTTCACTAGGTCAATGTTATGATTGAGTTCAAAGATGAGCATTTTCTGCTTAGGGTAAGCAGAGATAAGCATGCTGATTTGTTGATTCTTTAGGGCACGATAACTTCGGTTATAATGAAGGGAGGGCGGTGAAACTTTTGTCAATAGAGAGTCTAATAGGTAGCCTGTTGTGTGAAATGATTGTATCATTTTTTTTAAATATCAGGGATAGCCGAAAAAAGGAGATTGAAAATCCAAAAAGTCGTATTTTTACAATTTGGAGCATGTTTAGAGGTCTTTCTCGTAAAGTCAACATACTATTTTTTGGGAACTTCTTCTACAAAGAGTCTTATTGGTAGTCTTTTATATGAAACCATCGATCAACAGTCCAACATATCAGGAGTAGAAGAACAAAAGGATCGAACATTGAAAACGGCACCCTTTCATTGTTGAGCGAAACATGAAGTGTGGGTGACTACAATCTACGCATTTAGTCATCGTATAGAGCTTATTCAACAGTATCGAATTCCAACTGCTTAGGGATATTTTACGTGCACTCCAATGTGTACACGGGACCTTGGTTTTTCGTCCCATCCGAAGGACTAGACAGCTGTGCTTGTCAGGCCCTCCGTTCTGCCTTACTGACAAGGGAACCACGCCGGGAAATCGAGATGAACTTTCTCTGTGCAGAACTTTCAATTCAGGCAAAACGTTTATTGCATACGATTAAGCTGGTCAGTTGGAGCTTATTTTCAAAAGTTTTGTAATAATCGGTTGGTAATTAAAGTACCATGCACATTAAACTGTTAAAACAGAAAATTTCGCCCGGTTGAAATGTTTCTTGCTATAAGTCAGCAATTTTCCGAATTCAGGGAGGCTGGATGGCTGAATGGTTAGCATGTGCTCGCTGTATCGTAACCTATGTCATTGAGTCAACGGGCGTCGTTTCGATCTCCAGGTTGCACGTGACATGGTGTATGATGTCCAACCTCGTGGGTTTTCTCCGTGTTCTTCGGTTTCCTCCCAACGGCTAAAGACCAGTACGTGCAAGGGGAGTTTTTAAATAAAATTAAAAAACATATGTTAGTCCCGAAATGACCTAGTTTGTGTCGAATGGACGTTAGGCCGCATTTCTCTCTTTCTCTTTTTAAAGTTTTGTAATAATCGGTTGGTAATCAAAGGTACTGTTAAAGTGATAAAACAGAAAATTTGGCCCGGTTGTAATGTTTCTCACTTTAAATTCAGCAATTTGTCGATTTTAAGGGGCAAACGTTTATTGCGAACGATTAAGCTGGTCAGGGGGAGCTTATTTTTAAAAGTTTTGTAATATTCGGTTGATAACTAAAGGTACCGTGCAAATTAAACTGTTAAAATAGAAAATTTGGCCCGGTTGAAATGTTTCTCGCTGTAGGTCAGCAATTTGCCGATTTTAGGGAGGTTGCGTGGCTGAATGGTTAGCACGTGCGCTCTGTATCATAACGTCTGTCATTGAGTCAACTGTCCTTGTTTCGATTTCTTGGTTGTACGTGACAAGGAGTATGGTCGCCTTAACAACCTCGTAGGCCGTAACGCCGCTGCCCGGGTAAAATTTCCCTCATTGCACACTTTATGGCGTATGCCCGTCTTCATTAGCCCATTGTAGGAGCAGACAGTGGATAAATATTTTTCTGGTTCTAGCAATTATTTAATTTCTGCATAGAAATCTCTGGCCAGTTTTTTTTATTGCAGAGTGCCATTCTTGTATATTGCAGTCTATGACCCTTTGTTTAAAACATGCTTAAGAAGTCGTCACGATTTCCTACTTATAACCAAACATATTGGAAACCATAATTATATAACATATCTTGGAAGCCCGATTACAGCTATACAAGTTTCAGTTATTTCCCTTTAGTTTAAAGATTATTTTTTTGCCCGGGTGCAATGTTTCTCACTACATTTAAATTTGTAACTTTGTGAGTTTTTGACCGATTTTGATATTATGTCTTTATAATTTTCCAAATCTACATATTTAACGTACATATTCAAACAGTTGAGTTCAACCTGATTCAAAAAGTTTTAGTTTTGTTCAAAGTTATCTCATTCATCCCGATTACAGCAACACAAGTATCAGTTATTTCCCTTTAGTTTTCAGATTACTCAATGTTTCATACTATATTTAGACTTGTAACTTCGCGAGTTTTTGACCAATTTTGATAGTTTGTTATTCTTATCCTTTTATTTGAGATACTTGATATAATCGATGACACGTGACGATGAATATGAAAGCTTTCATATCTGCATGGGACAGTAGCAGATCTAGTTATTAAGCTTTCATATGTATTACATATGAAAGCTTATTGTTTCTGTTAAAGTTATTATTATTATTTTTTTTTTTTGTGTGTTTTCTGCAAATCGGATTTCTCAGAATCTATCCATAGGATCTTTCCGAAATTTTGACCTACCCCCCCAAAAATGGGGTGCGAACCTTGATTAAATATATTTTCAAAACGTTTTACGAATCCGAAATCACCGAAATTTACGAACGAAAAAACTGACAATGCATAGTCGTAACTTTGTTATTTTTTGACCGATTTTACTAATTCTTTTTTCTTTGAGTATCTTGAAACATTTACTTCAAATCTGCAATTTCGGATTTTCGAATTTCGAAAATTCGTCGCTGTCATTTCGAACCGGAAGTTATTACCAATTTGACAACTTCTTTAATAGTTGTGCGATTTTCGTGAAATTTAGAATGTTAGTAGATCTTGCCAATGCGACTTCAATGATGTCCTTGGAAATTTTCTAAATTATCTCCCCTTTGTGAAATTAAGGATCAAAGTTTTCAAAAAAATCGTCGAAATATAGGTCAGAATGACCTATTTTTTTTTTTGAAAATTAGATAAGTAATTACTGATTCGTACACAAAATATGGAGTTTGTCTATCGAACCGGAAGTGCCACCATCTTTAAACGTGAAAAATCAAAAAGGCTTTTTTGCTATTTTACTTACAGACTCGGGAGTTATATTTTCAGAATCCTTGAAGGAATGCCTAAAAATCTGTCGGATCCGAATTTTGATTTCGGTCACGTGATGGTCACCATTTTGAATTGAAAATGAAAAATAGAAGCAATTTGAAGGGCCGGGACTTTGGAAAACAATAACTTTCCTTCTAATTAAGCTAGAATGTTCAAACTTGGTGTAGACGTTCACTAGGTCAATGTCCTGATTGAGATCAAAGATGAGCATTTTCTGCTTAGGGTAAGCAGAGATAAGCATGCTGATTTGTTGATTCTTTAGGGCACGATAACTTCGGTTATAATGAAGGGAGGGCGGTGAAACTTTTGTCAATAGAGAGTGTAATAGCTAGCCTGTTGTTTGAAATGATTGTATCATTTTTTTTAAATATCAGGGATAGCCGAAAAAAAGAGATTGAAAATCCAAAAAGTCGTATTTTTACAATTTGAAGCATGTTTAGAGGTCTTTCTCGTAAAGTCAACATACTATTTTTGGGGAACTTCTTCTACAAAGAGTCTTATTGGTAGTCTTTTATATGAAACCATCGATCAACAGTCCAACATATCAGGAGTAGAAGAACAAAAGGATCGAACATTGAATACGGCACCCTTTCATTGTTAAGCGAAACATGCAGTGTGGGTGACTACAATCTACGCATTTAGTCATCGTATAGAGCTTATTCAACCGTATCGAATTCCAACTGCTTAGGGATATTTTACGTGCACTCCAATGTGTACACGGGACCTTGGTTTTTCGTCCCATCCGAACGACTAGACAGCTGTGCTTGTCAGGCCCTCCGTTCTGCCTTACTGACAAGGGGAACCACGCCGGGAAATCGAGATGAACTTTCTCCGTGCAGAACTTTCAATTCAGGCAAAACGTTTATTGCATACGATTAAGCTGGTCAGTTGGAGCTTATTTTCAAAAGTTTTGTAATAATCGGTTGGTAATTAAAGTACCGTGCACATTAAACTGTTAAAACAGAAAATTTCGCCCGGTTGAAATGTTTCTTGCTATAAGTCAGCAATTTTCCGAATTCAGGGAGGCTGGATGGCTGAATGGTTAGCATGTGCTCGCTGTATCGTAACCTTTGTCATTGAGTCAACGGGCGTCGTTTCGATCTCCAGGTTGCACGTGACATGGTGTACGATGTCCAACCTCGTGGGTTTTCTCCGTGTTCTTCGGTTTCCTCCCAACGGCTAAAGACCAGTACGTGCAAGGGGAGTTTTTAAATAAAATTAAAAAACATGTTAGTCCCGAAATGACCTAGTTTGTGTCGAATGGACGTTAGGCCGCATTTCTCTCTTTCTCTTTTTAAAGTTTTGTAATAATCGGTTGGTAATCAAAGGTACTGTTAAAGTGATAAAACAGAAAATTTGGCCCGGTTGTAATGTTTCTCACTTTGAATTCAGCAATTTGTCGATTTTAAGGGGCAAACGTTTATTGCGAACGATTATGCTGGTCAGGGGGAGCTTATTTTTAAAAGTTTTGTAATATTCGGTTGATAACTAAAGGTACCGTGCAAATTAAACTGTTAAAATAGAAAATTTGGCCCGGTTGAAATGTTTCTCGCTGTAGGTCAGCAATTTGCCGATTTTAGGGAGGTTGCGTGGCTGAATGGTTAGCACGTGCGCTCTGTATCATAACGTCTGTCATTGAGTCAACTGTCCTTGTTTCGATTTCTTGGTTGTACGTGACAAGGAGTATGGTCGCCTTACCAACCTCGTAGGCCGTAACGCCGCTGCCCGGGTAAAATTTCCCTCATTGCACACTTTATGGCGTATGCCCGTCTTCATTAGCCCATTGTAGGAGCAGAACAGTAGGACGTTAAACCCCATTCAATTTCATTTCATTTTCTCTATGTTGCTTATTTATTATAGTTGATAAATATTTTTCTGGTTCTAGCAATTATTTAATTTCTGCATAGAAATCTCTGGCCAGTTTTTTTTTATTGCAGAGTGCCATTCTTGTATATTGCAGTCTATGACCCTTTGTTTAAAACATGCTTAAGAAGTCGTCACGATTTCTTACTTATAACCAAACATATTGGAAACCATAATTATATAACATATCTTGGAAGCCCGATTACAGCTATACAAGTTTCAGTTATTTCCCTTTAGTTTAAAGATTATCTTTTTGCCCGGGTGCAATGTTTCTCACTACATTTAAATTTGTAACTTTGTGAGTTTTTGACCGATTTTGATATTATGTCTTTATAATTTTCCAAATCTACATATTTAACGTACATATTCAAACAGTTGAGTTCAACCTGATTCAAAAAGTTTTAGTTTTGTTCAAAGTTATCTCATGTAATTTTTCGATGTTTTCTTACCATTTTCATTTCATTTTTCTGAAAGTTTTGAAATCGGAAGTCATCCCGACTACAGCAACACAAGTATCAGTTATTTCCCTTTAGTTTTCAGATTACTCAATGTTTCATACTATATTTAGACTTGTAACTTCGCGAGTTTTTGACCAATTTTGATAGTTTGTTATTCTTATCCTTTTATTTGAGATACTTGATATAATCGATGACACGTGATGATGAATATGAAAGCTTTCATATCTGCATGGGACAGTAGCAGATCTAGTTATTATTTTTTTTTTGTGTGTGTTTTCTGCAAATCGGATTTCTCAGAATCTATCCATAGGATCTTTCCGAAATTTTGACCTACCCCCCCAAAAATGGGGTGCGAACCTTGATTAAATATATTTTCAAAACGTTTTACGAATCCGAAATCACCGAAATTTACGAACGAAAAAACTGACAATGCATAGTCGTAACTTTGTTATTTTTTGACCGATTTTACTAATTCTTTTTTCTTTGAGTATCTTGAAACATTTACTTCAAATCTGCAATTTCGGACTTTCGAATTTCGAAAATTCGTCGCTGTCATTTCGAACCGGAAGTTATTACCAATTTGACAACTTCTTTAATAAATGTGCGATTTTCGTGAAATTTAGAATGTTAGTAGATCTTGCCAATGCGACTTCAATGATGTCCTTGGAAATTTTCTAAATTATCTCCCCTTTGTGAAATTAAGGATCAAAGTTTTCAAAAAAATCGTCGAAATATAGGTCAGAATGACTTAAATTTTTTTTTGAATACTAGAGAAGTAATCACTGATTCGTACACAAAATATGGAGTTTGTCGATCGAACCGGAAGTGCCACCATCTTTAAACGTGAAAAATCAAAAAGGCTTTTTTGCTATTTTACTTACAGACTCGGGAGTTATATTTTCAGAATCCTTGAAGGAATGCCTAAAAATCTGTCGGATCCGAATTTTGATTTCAGTCACGTGATGGTCACCATTTTGAATTGAAAATGAAAAATAGAAGCAATTTGAAGGGCCGGGACTTTGGAATACAATAACTCTCATTCTAATTAAGCTAGAATGTTCAAACTTGGTGTAGACGTTCACTAGGTCAATGTCATGATTGAGTTCAAAGATGAGCATTTTCTGCTTAGGGTAAGCAGAGATAAGCATGCTGATTTGTTGATTCTTTAGGGCACGATAACTTCGGTTATAATGAAGGGAGGGCGGTGAAACTTTTGTCAATAGAGAGTGTAATAGCTAGCCTGTTGTTTGAAATCATTGTATCATTTTTTGTAAATATCAGGGATAGCCGAAAAAAAGAGATTGAAAATCCAAAAAGTCGTATTTTTACAATTTGGAGCATGTTTAGAGGTCTTTCTCGTAAAGTCAACATACTATTTTTTGGGAACTTCTTCTACAAAGAGTCTTATTGGTAGTCTTTTATATGAAACCATCGATCAACAGTCCAACATATCAGGAGTAGAAGAACAAAAGGATCGAAAATTGAATACGGCACCCTTTCATTGTTAAGCGAAACATGCAGTGTGGGTGACTACAATCTACGCATTTAGTCATCGTATAGAGCTTATTCAACAGTATCGAATTCCAACTGCTTAGGGATATTTTACGTGCACTCCAATGTGTACACGGGACCTTGGTTTTTCGTCCCATCCGAACGACTAGACAGCTGTGCTTGTCAGGCCCTCCGTTCTGCCTCACTGACAAGGGGAACCACGCCGGGTAATCGAGATGAACTTTCTCCGTGCAGAACTTTCAATTCAGGCAAAACGTTTATTGCATACGATTAAGCTGGTCAGTTGGAGCTTATTTTCAAAAGTTTTGTAATAATCGGTTGGTAATTAAAGTACCGTGCACATTAAACTGTTAAAACAGAAAATTTCGCCCGGTTGAAATGTTTCTTGCTATAAGTCAGCAATTTTCCAAATTCAGGGAGGCTGAATGGTTAGCATGTGGGCGCTGTATCGTAACGTCTGTCATTGAGTCAACGGGCGTCGTTTCGATCTCCAGGTTGCACGTGACATGGTGTATGATGTCCAACCTCGTGGGTTTTCTACGTGTTCTTCGATTTCCTCCCAACGGCTAAAGACCAGTACGCGCAAGGGGAGTTTTTAAATAAAGTTAAAAAAACATATGTTAGTCCCGAAATGACCTAGTTTGTGTCGAATGGACGTTAGGCCGCATTTCTCTCTTTCTCTTTTATTTTTAAAGTTTTGTAATAATCGGTTGGTAATCAAAGGTACTGTAAAAGTGATAAAACAGAAAATTTGGCCCGGTTTTAATGTTTCTCACTTTAAAGTCAGCAATTTGTCGATTTTAAGGGGCAAACGTTTATTGCGAACGATTAAGGTGGTCAGGGGGAGTTTATTTTTAAAAGTTTTGTAATAATCGGTTGTTAACTAAAGGTACCGTGCAAATTAAACTGTTAAAATAGAAAATTTCGCCCGGTTGAAATGTTTCTCGCTGTAGGTCAGCAATTTGGCGATTTTAGGGAGGTTGCGTGGCTGAATGGTTAGCACTTGCGCTCTGTATCTTAACGTCTGTCATTGAGTCAACTGGCGTTGTTTCGATTTCTTGGTTGTGCGTGACAAGGAGTATGGTCGCCTGTCCAACCTCGTAGGCCGTAACGCCGCTGTCCGGGTATGGCGTATGCCCGCCTTCATTAGCCCATTGTAGGAGCAGAACAGTAGGACGTTAAACCCCATTCAATTTCATTTCATTTTCTCTATGTTGCTTATTTATTATAGTGGATAAATATTTTTTTGGTTCTAGCAATTATTTAATTTCTGCATAGAAATCTTGCTTTGGCCATTTTTTTTATTGCAGAGTGCCATTCTTGTATATTGCAGTCTATGACCCTTTGTTTAAAATATGCTTAAAGTTGGGTTCCCGGATACAAACTGGGTGATTTGATGATATATTAGAATTAAAAACATATTCAAACTAATTATCTTATCATAATTTTGCTTCAAATCGTTCTCATAACATTGTAATTGACGAGAATAGCCTGCTATAAAAATCTATCGAAAGAGACCATGTTTGCGTCAGGCGATTACCCCTCGCCGTAACCAATGGCAACGGTGGCAGACGACAGGGGAGAATGCATTGCATACACAAGACGATGTTGTCTGTAAGCGCTGACTATTTACTACAAATATAGAATCCTAATTAAATTCTCGGATTATCCACTCCATGCGTCCTTTTCCGTGATTTTTACCCCAGAAATTGTTGTATGTCTAACTCTTCATAAAGTTTTTCAAAATGTACACAAATCACTCAAGTTCGCGTGCAGCCTTCAACGCCAAGCGTGCAGGTACCCTTATTCGTCGGGTTGACTATTAAGGGAACCCCTTACATTTTTGTCCTGTTTACGCTCCATGAGTGTTTTTCAGGGAATCCTGTATTTTTCTAGTAAGATTGGATATCTCTTCTTTCCATATATACCAAAATTGCCTTACTTTTATAGGCAATGACCACCCGATAAATACTTATCTGGGAACCCAACTTTAAGAAGTCGTCACGATTTCCTACTTATAACCGAACATATTGGAAACCATAATTATATAACATATCTTGGAAGCCCGATTACAGCTATACAAGTTTCAGTTATTTCCCTTTAGTTTAAAGATTATTTTTTTGCCCGGGTGCAATGTTTCTCACTACATTTAAATTTGTAACTTTGTGAGTTTTTGACCGATTTTGATATTATGTCTTTATAATTTTCCAAATTTACATATTTAACGTACATATTCAAACAGTTGAGTTCAACCTGATTCAAAAAGTTTTAGTTTTGTTCAAAGTTATCTCATTTAATTTTTCGATGTTTTCTTACCATTTTCATTTCATTTTTCTGAAAGTTTTGAAGTCGGGAGTCATCCCGATTACAGCAACACAAGTATCAGTTATTTCCCTTTAGTTTTCAGATTACTCAATGTTTCATACTATATTTAGACTTGTAACTTCGCGAGATTTTGACCAATTTTGATAGTTTGTTATTCTTATCCTTTTATTTGAGATACTTGATATAATCGATGACACGTGACGATGAATATGAAAGCTTTCATATCTGCATGGGACAGTAGCAGATCTAGTTTTTTTTTTGTGTTTTGTCCACAAATCGGATTTCTCAGAATCTAACCATAGGATCGTTCTGAAACTTTTACCTATCCCCCCAAAAATGGGTGGTGGCTGTTGATTAAATATATTTTCAAAACGTTTTACGAATCCGAAATCACCGAATTTTACGAACGAAAAAACTGACAATGCATAGTCGTAACTTTGTTATTTTTTGACCGATTTTACTAATTCTTTTTTCTTTGAATACCTTGAAAAAAAATCATTTTCATCTGCAGTTTCGCATTTTCCAATTTCGAAAATTCGTCGCTGTGATTTCGAACCGGAAGTTTAGACCAATTTGAGAACTTCTTTAATAGTTGTACGATTTTCATTCAATTTAGTGTATAAGTAGATGTTACCGATGTGACTTCAAAAATATAATTATAAATTTTCTAAATTATCTCCCCTTGACGAAATTAAGGATCAAAGTTTTCAAAAAAATCGTCGAAATATAGGTCATAATGACCTATTTGGTTTTTTTTTTATACTAGACAAGTAATTACTGATTCGTACACAAAATATGGAGTTTGTCGATCGAACCGGAAGTGCCACCATCTTTAAACGTGAAAAATCAAAAAGGCTTTTTTGCTATTTTACTTACAGACTCGGGAGTTATATTTTCAGAATCCTTGAAGGAATGCCTAAAAATCTATCGGATCCGAATTTTGATTTCGGTCACGTGATGGTCACCATTTTGAATTGAAAATGAAAAATAGAAGCAATTTGAAGGGCCGGGACTTTGGAATACAATAACTCTCCTTCTAATTAAGCTAGAATGTTCAAACTTAGTGTAGACGTTCACTAGGTCAATGTCATGATTGAGTTCAAAGATGAGCATTTTCTGCTTAGGGTAAGCAGAGATAAGCATGCTGATTTGTTGATTCTTTAGGGCACGATAACTTCGGTTATAATGAAGGGAGGGCAGTGAAACTTTTGTCAATAGAGAGTCTAATAGCTGGCCTGTTGTTTGAAATCATTGTATCATTTTTTTTAAATATCAGGGATAGCCGAAAAAAAGAGATTGAAAATCCAAAAAGTCGTATTTTTACAATTTGGAGCATGTTTAGCGGTCTTTCTCGGAAAGTCAACATAATATTTTTTTGGGAACTTCTTCTACAAAGAGTCTTATTGGTAGTCTTTTATATGAAACCATCGATCAACAGTCCAACATATCAGGAGTAGAAGAACAAAAGGATCGAAAATTGAAAACGGCACCCTTTCATTGTTAAGCGAAACATGCAGTGTGGGTGACTACAATCTACACATTTAGTCATCGTATAGAGCTTATTCAACAGTATCGAATTCCAACGGCTTAGGGATATTTTACGTGCACTCCAATGTGTACACGGGACCTTGGTTTTTCGTCCCATCCGAACGACTAGACAGCTGTGCTTGTCAGGTCCTCCGTTCTGCCTCACTGACAACGGGGAACCACGCCGGGAAATCAAGATGAACTTTCTCCGTGCAGAACTTTCAATTCAGGCCAAACGTTTATTGCATACGATTAAGCTGGTCAGTTGGAGCTTATTTTCAAAAGTTTTGTAATAATCGGTTGGTAATTAAAGTTTTAAACTGTTAAAACAGAAAATTTCGCCCGGTTGAAATGTTTCTTGTTATAAGTCAGCAATTTTCCGAATTCAGGGAGGCTGAATGGCTGAATGGTTAGCATGTGCGCGCTGTATCGTAACGTCTGTCATTGAGTCAACGGGCGTCGTTTCGATCTCCAGGTTGCACGTGACATGAAGTATGATGTCCAACCTCGTGGGATTTCTCCGTGTCCTTCGGTTTCCTCCCAACGGCTAAAGACCAGTAAGCGCAAGGGGGGTTTTTAAATAAAATTAAAAAACATATGTTAGTCACGAAATGACCTAGTTTGTGTCGAATGGACATTAGGCCGCATTTCTCACTTTCTCTTTTATTTTTAAAGTTTTGTAATAATCGGTTGGTAATCAAAGGTACTGTAAAAGTGATAAAACAGAAAATTTCGCCCGGTTGTAATGTTTCTCACTTTAAAGTCAGCAATTTGCCGATTTTAAGGGGCAAACGTTTATTGCGAACGCTTAAGCTGGTCAGGGGGAGCTTATTTTTAAAAGTTTTGTAATATTCGGTTGATAACTAAAGGTACCGTAAAATTAAACTGTTAAAATAGAAAATTTGGCCCGGTTGAAATGTTTCTCGCTGTAGGTCAGAAATTTGCCGATTTTAGGGAGGTTGCGTGGCTGAATGGTTAGCACGTGCGCTCTGTATCATAACGTCTGTCATTGAGTCAACTGGCGTTGTTTCGATTTCTTGGTTGCACGTGACAAGGAGTATGGTCGCCTGTCCAACCTTGTGGGCCGTAACGCCGCTGCCCGGGTAAAATTTCCCTCATTGCACACTTTATGGCATATGCCCGTCTTCATTAGCCCATTTTAGGAGCAGAACAGTAGGACGTTAAACCCCATTCAATTTCATTTCATTTTCTCTATGTTGCTTATTTATTATAGTGGATAAATATTTTTCTGGTTCTAGCAATTATTTAATTTCTGCATAGAAATCTTACTTTGACCAGAATATTGAAAACGGCACCCTTTCATTGTTAAGCGAAACATGCAGTGTGGGTGACTACAATCTACATATTTAGTCATCGTATAGAGCTTATTCAACAGTATCGAATTCCAACTGCTTAGGGATATTTTACGTGCACTCCAATGTCTACACGGGACCTTGGTTTTTCGTCCCATCCGAACGACTAGACAGCTGTGCTTGTCAGGCCCTCCGTTCTGCCTCACTGACAAGGGGGAACCACGCCGAGAAATCGAGATGAACTTTCTCCGTGCAGAACTTTCAATTCAGGCCAAACGTTTATTGCATACGAATAAGCTGGTCAGTTGGAGCTTATTTTCAAAAGTTTTGTATTAATCGGTTGGTAATTAAAGTACCGTGCACATTAAACTGTTAAAACAGAAAATTTCGCCCGGTTGAAATGTTTCTTGCTATAGGTCAGCAATTTTCCGAATTCAGGGTGGCTGAATGGTTAGCATGTGCGCGCTGTATCGTAACGTCTGTCTTTGAGTCAACCGGCGTCGTTTCGATCTCCAGGTTGCACGTGACATGGAGTATGATGTCCAACCTCGTGGGTTTTCTCCGTGTCCTTCGCTTTCCTCCCAACGGCTAAAGACCAGTACGCGAAAGGGGAGTTTTTAAATAAAATTTAAAAAACATATGTTAGTCCCGAAATGACCTAGTTTGTGTCGAATGGACGTTAGGCCGCATTTCTCTCTTTCTCTTTTATTTTTAAAGTTTTGTAATAATCGGTTGGTAATCAAAGGTACTGTAAAAGTGATAAAACAGAAAATTTCGCCCGGTTGTAATGTTTCTCACTTTAAAGTCAGCAATTTGCCGATTTTAAGGAGCAAACGTTTATTGCGAACGATTAAGCTGGTCAGGGGGAGCTTATTTTTAAAAGTTTTGTAATATTCGGTTGATAACTAAAGGTACCGTGCAAATTAAACTGTTAAAATAGAAAATTTGGCTCGGTTGAAATGTTTCTCGCTGTAGGTCAGAAATTTGCCGATTTTAGGGAGGTTGCGTGGCTGAATGGTTAGCACGTGCGCTCTGTATCATAACGTCTGTCATTAAGTCAACTGGCGTTGTTTCGATTTCTTGGTTGTACGTGACAAGGAGTATGGTCGCCTGTCCAACCTCGTAGGCCGTAACGCCGCTGCCCGGGTAAAATTTCCCTCATTGCACACTTTATGGCATATGCCCGTCTTCATTAGCCCATTTTAGGAGCAGAACAGTAGGACGTTAAACCCCATTCAATTTCATTTCATTTTCTCTATGTTGCTTATTTATTATAGTGGATAAATATTTTTCTGGTTCTAGCAATTATTTAATTTCTGCATAGAAATCTTGCTTTGACCAGTTTTTTTTTTATTGCAGAGTGTCATTCTTGTATATTGCAGTCTATGACCCTTTGTTTAAAACATGCTTAAGAAGTTGTCACGATTTCCTACTTATAACCAAACATATTGGAAGCCATAATTATATAACATATCTCTCATTTTGGAAGCCCGATTACAGCTATACAAGTTTCAGTTATTTCCTTTTAGTTTAAAGATTATTTTTTTGCCCGGGTGCAATGTTCCTCAGTACATTTAAATTTGTAACTTTGTGAGTTTTTGACCGATTTTGATAATTATATTTAACGTAAATATTCAAACAGTTGAGTTCAACCTATGATCTAGTTTGGGACACAATAACTCTCTTTCTAATTCAGCTAGACTTGGTGTAGGTGTTTATTAGACCAAAACCTTGATGACTCTGGAAAACAATAACTCTTCTTCTAATTGGGGTACAATGTTCAAACTTGGTATAGGCATTCACTAGGTCAATGTCTTGGTGAAGTTCGAATATCAGCATTTTCGGCGTTGGGTAAGCAGAGATGAGCAATTTGATTGGTTGATGATTCGACACACAATAACATTAGTTCTGATTAAGTGATAGTGATGAAACTTGGTGTATAGTTTCATTAAATCACTACCTTGATTAAGTTCGACAATGAGCATTTTCTGCTCAGGATAAGAAGAGCGATACGCAAATTGATTGGTCGAGACATTGAAACACAATAACTCTCAGTGTTATTCGGCTAGAATGTTCAAACTTGGCGTAGGTCTTTATTAGGTCAATGCTTTGATGGAGTTCGAAGATGAGCATTTTATGCTTAGGGTAAGCAGAGATAAGTAATTTGATTGGTTGATGATTTCGGACACTTTCACTTCAGTTCTAATTAAGTCAGAGTGATGAAACTTGGTGTAGTTTCATTACATCAATACCTTGAATACGTTCGACAATGAGCATTGTCTACCATGGATAAGCAGAGCGATGAGCAATTTGATTGGTCGAGAATTTGAAACAAAGTAACTCTCCTTCTAATTGGGGCAGAATGTTCAATCTTGGTGAAGGCGTTCATTAGGCCAGTGCCATGAAGGAGTGAGAAGATGAGCATTGTTTGCTTACAGTAAGCAGAGATATGCAATCTGATTGGTTGATACTTTGGGGCACGATAACTTTGGTTATAATGAAGTGAGAGTGACAAAATTCCAAATATAGATTCAATATTTCATTACCTTGACCAAGTTTCATGTTGAGAATTTCTGCGTAGACTTAGGAGCAATAAGCAATTTGACTGATCACATTGGAACATAACAACTCTGTTTTTAATTAAGGTAGAATTTGAACCGGTTGAATTGTTTCTCGCTATAACTCGGTGAGTTTTTGGCGGATTTTATTAATTCTTTTCCCTTTTTAAGATTCTTTATATAACTCATGAGATGCGACAGAAACTGACCGTGAATATGAAAGCTTTAATATCTGCTTAGCAGATCTAGTTATTAAGCTTTCATATGTATTACATATGAAAGCTTATTGTTTCTGTTAAAGTTATTATTATTAAGCTTTCATATTACATATGAAAGCTTATTGTTTCTGTTAAGATTATTATTAAGCTTTCATATGTATTACATATGAAAGCTTATTGTTTCTGTTAAAGTTATTATTATTAAGCTTTCATATTACATATGAAAGCTTATTGTTTCTGTTAAGATTATTATTATTATTAAGCTTTCATATTACATATGAAAGCTTATTGTTTTTGTTAAGATTATTATTGTTATTAAGCTTTCATATGTATTACATATGAAAGCTTATTGTTTCTGTTAAAGTTATTATTATTATTTTTTTTTTGTGTGTTTTCTGCAAATCGGATTTCTCAGAATCTATCCATAGGATCTTTCCGAAATTTTGACCTACCCCCCCAAAAATGGGGTGCGAACCTTGATTAAATATATTTTCAAAACGTTTTACGAATCCGAAATCACCGAATTTTACGAACGAAAAAACTGACAATGCATAGTCGTAACTTTGTTATTCTTTGACCGATTTTACTAATTCTTTTTTCTTTGAGTATCTTGAAACATTTACTTCAAATCTGCAATTTCGGATTTTCGAATTTCGAAAATTCGTCGCTGTCATTTCGAACCGGAAGTTATTACCAATTTGACAACTTCTTTAATAGTTGTGCGATTTTCGTGAAATTTAGAATGTTACTAGATCTTGCCAATGCGACTTCAATGATGTCCTTAGAAATTTTCTAAATTATCTCCCCTTTGTGAAATTAAGGATCAAAGTTTTCAAAAAAATCGTCGAAATATAGGTCAGAATGACCTAATTTTTTTTTTGAATACTAGAGAAGTAATTACTAATTCGTACACAAAATATGGAGTTTGTCGATCGAACCGGAAGTGCCACCATCTTTAAACGTGAAAAATCAAAAAGGCTTTTTTGCTATTTTACTTACAGACTCGAGAGTTATATTTTCAGAATCCTTGAAGGAATGCCTAAAAATCTGTCGGATCCGAATTTTGATTTCGGTCACGTGATGGTCACCATTTTGAATTGAAAATGAAAAATAGAAGCAATTTGAAGGACCGGGACTTTGGAATACAATAACTCTCCTTCTAATTAAGCTAGAATGTTCAAACTTGGTGTAGACGTTCACTAGGTCAATGTTATGATTGAGTTTAAAGATGAGCATTTTCTGCTTAGGGTAAGCAGAGATAAGCATGCTGATTTGTTGATTCTTTAGGGCACGATAACTTCGGTTATAATGAAGGGAGGGCGGTGAAACTTTTGTCAATAGAGAGTGTAATAGCTAGTTTGTTGTTTGAAATCATGGTATCATTTTTTTTAAATATCAGGGATAGCCGGAAAAAAGAGATTGAAAATCCAAAAAGTCGTATTTTTACAATTTGGAGCATGTTTAGAGGTCTTTCTCGTAAAGTCAACATACTATTTTTTGGGAACTTCTTCTACAAAGAGTCTTATTGGTAGTCTTTTATATGAAACCATCGATCAACAGTCCAACATATCAGGAGTAGAAGAACAAAAGGATCGAACATTGAATACGGCACCCTTTCATTGTTAAGCGAAACATGCAGTGTGGGTCACTACAATCTATTTTACGTGCACTCCAATGTGTACACGGGACCTTGGTTTTTCGTCCCATCCGAACGACTAGACAGCTGTGCTTGTCAGGCCCTCCGTTCTGCTTCACTGACAAGGGGAACCACGCCGGGAAATCGAGATGAACTTTCTCCGTGCAGAACTTTCAATTCAGGCAAAACGTTTATTGCATACGATTAAGCTGGTCAGTTGGAGCTTATTTTCAAAAGTTTTGTAATAATCGGTTGGTAATTAAAGTACCGTGCACATTAAACTGTCAAAACAGAAAATTTCGCCCGGTTGAAATGTTTTTTGCTATAAGTCAGCAATTTTCCGAATTCAGGGAGGCTGAATGGTTAGCATGTGCGCGCTGTATCGTAACGTCTGTCATTGAGTCAACGGGCGTCGTTTCGATCTCCAGGTTGCACGTGACATGGTGTATGATGTCCAACCTCGTGGGTTTTCTCCGTGTTCTTCGATTTCCTCCCAACGGCTAAAGACCAGTACGCGCAAGGGGAGTTTTTAAATAAAGTTAAAAAAAACATATGTTAGTCCCGAAATGACCTAGTTTGTGTCGAATGGACGTTAGGCCGCATTTCTCTCTTTCTCTTTTATTTTTAAAGTTTTGTAATAATCGGTTGGTAATCAAAGGTACTGTAAAAGTGATAAAACAGAAAATTTGGCCCGGTTGTAATGTTTCTCACTTTAAAGTCAGCAATTTGTCGATTTTAAGGGGCAAACGTTTATTGCGAACGATTAAGGTGGTCAGGGGGAGCTTATTTTTAAAAGTTTTGTAATAATCGGTTGATAACTAAAGGTACCGTGCAAATTAAACTGTTAAAATAGAAAATTTCGCCCGGTTGAAATGTTTCTCGCTGTAGGTCAGCAATTTGCCGATTTTAGGGAGGTTGCGTGGCTGAATGGTTAGCACGTGCGCTCTGTATCATAACGCCTGTCATTGAGTCAACTGGCGTTGTTTCGATTTCTTGGTTGTGCGTGACAAGGAGTATGGTCGCCTGTCCAACCTCGTAGGCCGTAACGCCGCTGCCCGGGTAAAATTTCCCTCATTGCACACTTTATGGCGTATGCCCGTCTTCATTAGCCCATTGTAGGAGCAGAACAGTAGGACGTTAAACCCCATTCAATTTCATTTCATTTTCTCTGTGTTGCTTATTTATTATAGTGGATAAATATTTTTTTGGTTCTAGCAATTATTTGATTTCTGTATAGAAATCTTGCTTTGGCCATTTTTTTTATTGCAGAGTGCCATTCTTGTATATTGCAGTCTATGACCCTTTGTTTAAAATATGCTTAAAGTTGGGTTCCCGGATACAAACTGGGTGATTTGATGATATATTAGAATTAAAAACATATTCAAACTAATTATCTTATCATAATTTTGCTTCAAATCGTTCTCATAACATTGTAATTGACGAGAATAGCCTGCTATAAAAATCTATCGAAAGAGACCATGTTTGCGTCAGGCGATTACCCCTCGCCGTAACCAATGGCAACGGTGGCAGACGACAGGGGAGAATGCATTGCATACACAAGACGATGTTGTCTGTAAGCGCTGACTATTTACTACAAATATAGAATCCTAATTAAATTCTCGGATTATCCACTCCATGCGTCCTTTTCCGTGATTTTTACCCCAGAAATTGTTGTATGTCTAACTCTTCATAAAGTTTTTCAAAATGTACACAAATCACTCAAGTTCGCGTGCAGCCTTCAACGCCAAGCGTGCAGGTACCCTTATTCGTCGGGTTGACTATTAAGGGAACCCCTTACATTTTTGTCCTGTTTACGCTCCATGAGTGTTTTTCAGGGAATCCAGTATTTTTCTAGTAAGATTGGATATCTCTTCTTTCCATATATACCAAAATTGCCATACTTTTATTGGC
This sequence comes from Patella ulyssiponensis, assembly GCA_963678685.1. NCBI lineage: Eukaryota > Metazoa > Mollusca > Gastropoda > Patellidae > Patella > Patella ulyssiponensis. Next base: position 38,721,531 of record OY783226.1, read on the forward strand.
AATGACCACCCGATAAATACTTATCTGGGAACCCAACTTTAAGAAGTCGTCACGATTTCCTACTTATAACCGAACATATTGGAAACCATAATTATATAACATATCTTGGAAGCCCGATTACAGCTATACAAGTTTCAGTTATTTCTCACTACATTTAAATTTGTAACTTTGTGAGTTTTTGACCGATTTTGATATTATGTCTTTATAATTTTCCAAATCTACATATTTAACGTACATATTCAAACAGTTGAGTTCAACCTGATTCAAAAAGTTTTAGTTTTGTTCAAAGCTATCTCATTTAATTTTTCGATGTTTTCTTACCATTTTCATTTCATTTTTCTGAAAGTTTTGAAGTCGGGAGTCATCCCGATTACAGCAACACGAGTATCAGTTATTTCCCTTTAGTTTTCAGATTACTCAATGTTTCATACTATATTTAGACTTGTAACTTCGCGAGTTTTTGATAGTTTGTTATTCTTATCCTTTTATTTGAGATACTTGATATAATCGATGACACGTGACGATGAATATGAAAGCTTTCATATCTGCATGGGACAGTAGCAGATCTAGTTATTAGGCTTTCAGACTTTCGTCTGAAAGCCTATTGTGATTACTAAAATTATTATTATTTTTTTTTTTATTATTATTATTATTTACCGCGGGAGCCTATTTCTCTATGATCGAAAAGAGATACCGATTTGCGGTTCATCTAACTATCGTGAAACCAGGTGGTGGCTACTCAATAAAGCAATTTTCAAACTTCTGCGCAGACCGGAAGTGACCGAACTTTGTACGTTGTCAAAAAATTGAAAATTGGCTATAGTTTCATCAATTCTTTTCCCATTTTCAAACAAATCACATTTTTGGAATCCCTGAATCTTTTTTGAGACAATGGCTATCTCACATTTTTCAATTTCGAACATTCGTCTATGACTTTTATTGTTCGAAAATTGAAAACATGTTGTTTACGAGACAATTTTTGTTATTTTTCAAAATTTTCAAATTTGACCTACATTTTTGGATACCCGAAGTCCATCCGATTCTAGAAATACATGTTTCATTCAGAGTTATCGCCCTTTATTTTTCGATTTTTTCCGAATTTTCTTCCCATTTTGTGAGCTGTGGTGTCGTTTTACAGCCAAAATGATGTTTCTGAAACTTATGGAACATGAAGTTATAGTCCAATACCAACTGATAAAGCAATTTCGACACGGATCTTTAAACCGGAAGTGGTCGAAATAATGTTCAATATTTTTAAAAAAATGCAAAAAATGGATATTTTGGGGAAAAACGCGATTTCTCCGCCCGATATCAATGGATTAAAGAAATTAGGGTACCATTGGACTGCACTAGGATTGTACTATCGTATGATACCCAATTCGTACGGATACGATGAGCAGGAAGCAAAATATGACACGCTGAAAATCAAGTATTTTCTGATTTGGAGCGTTTTTGGACGCCTGTATTTCGAAAACTTAACCGCAACTTTTTTTTTAATTTTTTCTATCGAGAGTCCTTTCGGTGGTATTTTGCATGAAGCCATCTAATAAGACTTTGAAATATCTGGAATAGGTGAAATAACGGACTGAAAATCGAAAAAAGTCGAAAAATCGTGAAATTTTGGAAAATGCTCTGCTATTTTTTTATTTTAAGAGATTTTCAAAAAAAGATTGTATATTCAGATAGCTGACCTAATTACGATTCTAACGATGTATAATATGTATGTAGTTATTGAAATTGAATTTTCGATATTTTAAATTTTTTGCATTTTTGGCACTTTTGAACATAGGATTTCTCAGGGACATTTTATCTGATCAGATAATGTAATATATCATTACAGAGCCCTGTGGCTATTTTAGTGCCCAAACCGGCTATTAAAACTATTCCGACAATAATAACCATACCGGAAGTATTCAAAAAATGAAAAAAAAGGTTAAAAACATTGTCGCACTTGCGAAAAACTTGATTTCTCCCTTAGGTAATAGCGGACCAAAAGAACTAAAGTGTCGTTGGATAGCCCTATTAATGGACCATCATATGGCATCTAAATAATACGATTTCGATGGTAAGGAAATAAATTATTGTATCCCAAAAATCTAGTATTTTCCAATTTTTTAACATTCTGAGACGCCCTTTTCTCGAAAACGACGCCTACGATTTTTCTTAAACTTTTCTTACTCAAAGTCCTATCGGTTGTCTATATAGGGAATCCAAAATGCAAAGCATTGAAATAATATAAGTGGTCGAAAAATGGCCTCAAACTTTGAAAAAAATTGAAAAATCGTTAAATTTTTGGAAACGCTCTTTAATTTATCTTTTTTTCCAAAACTACTCAATGGATGTTTCTGACACTTCTGGTACAGAAAGTTAAGTATCCAAAGAACTTCGTAAAGCTATCACAACAACGATCGTAAAATCGGAAGTAGTCGAAAAAATGTCCGATATTTTGAAAAAAATTATTTTTTTTACGAAAACCTTTTTTATTTATGAAAATTTTTTGATGATCTTTCACACAGGGTTAAAATATCATCGTACTTGAGCAGAAATGAGAAAAAAAATTGTCTTGGTAATTTGCGTTAGCCGCCATCGGCTAATTTAGTTTTTCGTACCCAGAAAAATTATTTATTGTTCGATTTGTATAAAACAAAGTTCATATGCACCGTGGTCCCAATTGTAATTTTTTCTGTTACGGTGAAATTTTTCTGTCGGCAACGGAAGTGACGTAATATCAACAAAAACTACAATTTTGACAGTTCGGTACCACTTTTTGAAAGCAAATATTATTTTTTTTCAAAACTGATATAACTAAAAGGATGTACCCTGCAACGGTGCACAAAATCCTTAGCTCATATTTTTTAATTTCAATTTCATTTTCGGGCAATTTCGAATAAAATGTAAAATAAAGTGTAAAATTCAGTTATTTACAATTCATTCAGCGTCTTCATATTTTGAAATATTTATTTGTAATTTTCATAAACTCGTAGCAATAATCCAGACGAAGAGAATGTATGCGAAAATTAGTTTGTAATATGAGCAGTTGCCGAGAAATATGCAATTGTGCATGCATCACTTTTCACGTTATTTTGCCTATAAAAGAGTGAATTATTATTCGATTTGCAATATTTTTTTTCCATTTGATGCCTAATGCCAATTTGGACTAGGTCAAGCCAATTTTACATTTTCACTGTGACCGGAAATGACGTCTTTTGGGCAAAAACTGTATTTCTAACCTAAAAAACAAATATTTTATTCAAATGAGTCTTTTTTATAATATTTTTAAAATTATGATATTTGATTCCCATCAACGAATAGAATGAAGCCATACGACCATACAGATACCACAAAATGGTTTCTAACTTGTACGGTTACAGAGAAATAGGCGATCTTCTATAAGTCACTTTTCAAGGTTTTTGGTCTGTAAAAGTGTCAATTATTATTCGATTTTTATAATTTATTTACCATTTGATGCCTTATGCCATTTATGACTTCTATGAACCAAGTTAAAATTTTCAATATCACCGGAAGTAATGTAATTTTTGCAAAAAACGTATTTTTAGCCTTCAAAACAAACATTTTTTTGAAGGGATTTATATTTATTATTCGTTTAACTTTATAACGTTTGACTCTAATGGGCAGTAAGACTGAATCAATACCATCATATTGATATCAAGAAAAGGCTTCTAGCATATTCCCTTGTCGAATAATAACCAATTTTCCGAGGGTCACTTTTAAGTTTTTTACCTTCTTAATTTCAGTTTATGGGTTATAGGTTAATTATTTATTGCCCGATATCTATAAAAAAAAGTTTGTATTTTGTATGTTGCAAATTTTCGACTTATTTTTCACCTATAAAAATTTCTTTCGGCACCGGAAGTGACGTAATTTTGCCATAATTTACAGTTTTGACCGGTCTTTTCGCCAGCAAATATTACTTTTACGTATGATAGATGGTGTCACTGAAGCAAAACAACTAATGTATAGTTTGGTAGCTCAATGGATCGGCTATGGTATAATAAACTTCCTGTATGATTCCTGAAAGCCGGTTCAGTGCTGCTTGCAGGTCTAGTTATTTTTTTTTTTTGTGTCATTTCTGCAAATCGGATTTCTCAGAATCTAACCATGGGATCTTTCTGAAACTTTGACCTACCCCCCCAAAACTGGGTGGCAGTTTTTGATTAAATATATTTTCAAAACGTTTTACGAATTCGAAATCACAGAATTTTACGAACGAGGGAATTTGACCTGCATTACTGTAACTCTGTGACTATTTGACCTATTTTACTAATTCTTTTTTCTTTGAGTACCTTGACAAAAATCATTTTCAACTGCAGTTTCAGATTTTCGAATTTCGAAACTTCGTCGCTGTGATTTCGAACCGGAAGTTGAGACCAACTTGACAACTTCTTTAATAGTTCTACGATTTTCATGAAATTTAGTATGTAAGTAGATCTTACCCACGTGACTTCAAATATATAAATAGAAATTTTCTAAATTACCTCCCTTTGGTGAAATTAAGGATCAAAGTTTTCAAAAAATTCGAAGAAATATAGGTCAGAATGACCTGATGTTTTTTTTGGGTACTAGATAAGTAAATACTGATTCGTACCCAAAATATTGAGTTTGTGGATTGAACCGGAAGTGCCGCCATCTTGAAACGTGAAAAATCACAAAGGCTTTTTTGCTATTTTACTTACAGACACGGGAGTTATATTTTCTGAATCCTTCAAGGATGGCCTAAAAAACGTTCGGAGTAGAATTTTGATTTAGGTCAATTGATAGTCGCCATTTTGAAGTGAAAGTGAAAAATAGAAGCAATTTGAAGGGCCGAGAATTTGGAACACAATAACTCTCCTTCTAATTGAGCTAGAATGTTCAAACTTAGTGTAGACGTTCACTAGGTCACTGTCTTGATTGAGTTCAAAGATAAGGATTTTCTGCGTAGGGTAAGCAGAGATAAGCAAGCTGATTTGTTGATTCTTTAGGGCACGATAACTTTGGTTATAATGAAGGGAGGGCGATGAAACTCTTGTCAATCGAGAGTCTAATAGCTATCCTGTTGTGTGAAATCATTGTATCATTTTTTCTTAAATGTCCGGGGTAGCCGAAAAAAAGAGATTGAAAATCCAAAGAGTCGTATTTTTACAATTTAGAGCATGTTTAAAGGTCTTTCTCGTAAAGTCAACATGTGTTTCCTGCAAATCGGATTTCTCAGAATCTAACCATAGGATGTTTCTGAAACTTTGACCTACCCACCCAAAAATGGGTGGTGAGTATTGATTAAATATATTTTCAAAACGTTTAAAGCATTCGAAATCACCGAATTTTACGAACGAGTGAATTTGACCTGCATTACTGTAACTTTGTGACTATTTGACCTGTTTTACTAATTCTTTTTTCTTTGAGTACCCTGACAAAAATCATTTTCAACTGCAGTTTCAGATTTTCGAATTTCGAAAATTCGTCGCTGTGATTTCGAACCGGAAGTTGAGACCAACTTGACAACTTCTTTAATAGTTCTACGATTTTCATGAAATTTAGTATGTAAGTAGATCTTACCGATGCAACTTTAAAGATGTCCTTAGAAATTTTCTAAATTATCTCCCCTTGGTGAAATTAGGGATCAAAGTTTTCAAAAAAATCGAAGAAATATAGGTCAGAATGACCTGATTTTTTTTTTTAGATTCTAGATAAGTAAATACTGATTCGTACACAAAATATTGAGTTTGTGGATCGAACCGGAAGTGCCGCCATCTTGAAACGTGAAAAATCACAAAGCCTTTTGCGATATTTTACTTACAGACATGGGAGTTACATTTTCGGAATCCTTGAAGGAATGCCTAAAAATCTCTCGGATCAGAATTTTGATTTCGGTCACGTGATGGTCACCATTTCGAACTGAATATGAGAAAAGGTGAAAAATCGACATTAACGAGCACGTGAATGAAAGCAATAGGCCGTAGTTTGGACAATATGTCTCCTATTTCCAAAATGAATACATTTCTGGATAGCCGGGATCAGGGTCGAAATGTTGTTATTTGAAAATGTCACATTTTCGAATTTTGTCTTTGATGTTTTTCGTGCCGATAAAGTTGTTTACGATTGAAAAATCATAAAAACTTCGCTATATTTTGACCGATTTTAATGATTTTTTTTTTGTTGATGAGATTATTTACATGACCCATGACATGTGACAGGAAGTGACTGTTAATATGAAAGCTTTAATATCTGCTTTGCAGATCTAGTTTTTTTTTTTTTGTGTGTTTTCTGCAAATCGGATTTCTCAGAATCTTTCCGTAGGATCTTTCTGAAATTTTGACCTACCCCCCCATAAATGGGGTGCGAACCTTGATTAAATATATTTTCAAAACGTTTTACGAATCCGAAATCACCGAAATTTACGAACGACAAAATGGACAATGCATAGTCGTAACTTTGTTATTTTTTGACCGATTTTACTAATTCTTTTTTCTTTGAATACCTTGAAAAAAATCATTTTCATCTGCCGTTTCACATTTTCGAATTTCGAAAATTCGTCGCTGTGATTTCGAACCGGAAGTTTAGACCAATTTGACAACTTCTTTAATAGTTGTACGATTTTCATGAAATTTAGTATATATGTAGACCTTACCGATGTGACTTCAAAAATATAATTAGAAATTTTCTAAATTATCTCCCCTTGACGAAATTAAGGATCAAAATTTTCAAAAAAATCATGGAAATATAGGTCAGAATGACCTGATTTTTTTTTTGGATACTAGATAAGTAATAACTGATTTGTACACAAAATATGAAGTTTGTTGATCGAACCGGAAGTGCCACCATCTTGAAACGTGAAAAATCCCTAAGGCTTTTTTGCTATTTTACTTACAGACACGGGAGTTATGTTTTCTGAATCCTTGAAAGATGGCCTAAAAATTGTTCAGAGCAGAATTTTGATTTAGGTCAATTGATGGTTGCCATTTTGAAGTGAATATGAAAAGTAGTAGCAATTTGAAGGGCCGAAACTTTGAAACACAATAACTCTCCTTCTAATTGAGCTAGAATGTTCAATCTTGGTGTAGACGTTCACTATGTCAATGTCATGATTGAGTTCAAAGATGAGCATTTTCTGCTTAGGGTAAGCAGAGATAAGCATGCTGATTTGTTGATTCTTTAGGGCAAGATAACTTCGGTTATAATGAAGGGAGGGCGGTGAAACTCTTGTTAATCGAGAGTGTAATAGCTGGCCTGTTGTGTGAAATCGTTGTATCTTTTTTTCTAAATATCAGGGATAGCAGAAAAAAAGAGATCGAAAATCCAAAAAGTCGTATGTTTACGATTTGGAGCATCTTTAAAGGTTCTTTTCTCTTAAAGTCAACATAATACTTTTTGAGAACTTCTTCTACAAAGAGTCTTACCGGTAGTCTTTTATATGAAAACTTCGATCAACAGTCCAAAATATCAGGAGTAGAAGAATAAAAGGATCGATAATTGAAAACGGCACCCTTTCATTGTTAAGCAAAACATGCAGTGTGGGTGGCTACAATCTGCACATTTAGTCATCGTATAGAGCTTATTCAACAGTATCGAATTCCAACTGCTTAGGGATATTTTACGTGCACTCCAATGTGTACACGCGACCTTGGTTTTTCGTCCCATCCGAACGACTAGACAGCTGTCCTTGTCAGGCCCTCCGTTCTGCTCACTGACAAGGGGGAACCACGCCGGAAAATCGCGATGAACTTTCTCGTTGCAGAACTTTCAATTCAGGCCAAACGTTTATTGCATACGATTAAGCTGGTCAGTTGGGGCTTATTTTCAAAAGTTTTGTAATAATCGGTTGGTAATTAAAATACCGTGTGAATTAAACTGTTAAAACAGAAAATTTCGCCCGATTAAAATTTTTCTTGCTATAAGTCAGCAATTTCCAGATTTTAGGGAGGCTGAATGGTTAGCATACGCGCGCTGTATCGTAACGTCTGTCATTGAGTCAACCGGCGTCGTTTCGATTTCCAAGTTGCACGTGACATGGAGTATGGTGTCCAACCTCGTGGGTTTTCTCCGTGTCCTTCGGTTTCCTCCCAACGGCTAAAAACCAGTACGCGCAAGGGGAGTTTTTAAATAAAATTAAAAAACATATGTTAGTCCCGAAATGACCTAGTTTGTGTCGAATGGACGTAAGGCCGCATTTATCTCTTTCTCTTTTATTTTTAAAGTTTTGTAATAATCGGTTGGTAATCAAAGGTACTGTAAAAGTGATGATACAGAAAATTTGGCCCGGTTGTAATGTTTCTCACTTTAAAGTCAGCAATTTGTCGATTTTAAGGGGCAAACATTTATAGCGAACGATTAAGCTGGTCAGGGGGAGCTTATTTTTAAAAGTTTTGTAATATTCGGTTGATAACTAAAGGTACCGTGCAAATTAAACTGTTAAAATAGAAAATTTGGCCCGGTTGAAATGTTTCTCGCTGTAGGTCAGCAATTTGCCGATTTTAGGGAGGTTGCGTGGCTGAATGGTTAGCACGTGCGCTCTGTATCATAACGTCTGTCATTGAGTCAACTGGCGTTGTTTCGATTTCTTGGTTGTACGTGACAAGGAGTATGGTCGCCTGTCCAACCTCGTAGGCCGTAACGCCGCTGCCCGGGTAAAATTTCCCTCATTGCACACTTTATGGCGTATGCCCGTCTTCATTAGTCCATTGTAGGAGCAGAACAGTAGGACGTTAAACCCCATTCAATTTCATTTCATTTTCTCTATGTTGCTTTTTTATTATAGTGGATAAATATTTTTCTGGTTCTAGCAATTATTTAATTTCTGCATAGAAATCTTGCTTTGGCCAGTTTTTTTTATTGCAGAGTGCCATTCTTGTATATTGCAGTCTATGATCCTTTGTTATATCCTATGATATAACATATCTTGGAAGCCCGATTACAGCTATACAAGTTTCAGTTATTTCCCTTTAGTTTAAAGATTATTTTTTTGCCCGGGCGCAATGTTTCTCATTTAAATTTGTAACTTTGTGAGTTTTTGACCGATTTTGATATTATGTCTTTATAATTTTCCAAATCTACATATTTAACGTACATATTCGAACAGTTGAGTTCAACCTCTTTTAGTTTTGTTCGAAGTTATCTCATTTGATTTGTCGATGTTTTCTTACCATTTTCATTTCATTTTTCTGAAAGTTTTGAAGTGGGAAGTCATCCCGATTACAGCAACACAAGTATCAGTTATTTCCCTTTAGTTTTCAGATTACTCAATGTTTCATACTATATTTAGACTTGTAACTTCGCGAGTTTTTGACCAATTTTAATAGTTTGTTATTCTTATCCTTTTATTTGAGATACTTGACATAATCAATGACACGTGACGATGAATATGAAAGCTTTCATATCTGCATGGGACAGTAGCAGATCTAGTTATTTTTTTTTTTGTGTGTTTTCTGCAAATCGGATTTCTCAGAATCTATCCATAGGATCTTTCCGAAATTTTGACCTACCCCCCCAAAAATGGGGTGCGAACCTTGATTAAATATATTTTCAAAACGTTTTACGAATCCGAAATCACCGAATTTTACGAACGAAAAAACTGACAATGCATAGTCGTAACTTTGTTATTTTTTGACCGATTTTACTAATTCTTTTTTCTTTGAGTATCTTGAAACATTTACTTCAAATCTGCAATTTCGGATTTTCGAATTTCGAAAATTCGTCGCTGTCATTTCGAACCGGAAGTTATTACCAATTTGACAACTTCTTTAATAGTTGTGCGATTTTCGTGAAATTTAGAATGTTAGTAGATCTTGCCAATGCAACTTCAATGATGTTCTTGGAAATTTTCTAAATTATCTCCCCTTTGTGAAATTAAGGATCAAAGTTTTCAAAAAAATCGTCGAAATATAGGTCAGAATGACCTAATTTTTTTTTTGAATACTAGAGAAGTAATTACTAATTCGTACACAAAATATGGAGTTTGTCGATCTAACCGGAAGTGCCACTATCTTTAAACGTAAAAAATCAAAAAGGCTTTTTTGCTATTTTACTTACAGACTCGGGAGTTATATTTTCAGAATCCTTGAAGGAATGCCTAAAAATCTGTCGGATCCGAATTTTGATTTCGGTCACGTAATGGTCACCATTTTGAATTGAAAATGAAAAATAGAAGCAATTTGAAGGACCGGGACTTTGGAATACAATAACTTTCCTTCTAATTAAGCTAGAATGTTCAAACTTGGTGTAGACGTTCACTAGGTCAATGTCATGATTGAGTTCAAAGATGAGCATTTTCTGCTTAGGGTAAGCAGAGATAAGCATGCTGATTTGTTGATTCTTTAGGGCACGATAACTTCGGTTATAATGAAGGGAGGGTGGTGAAACTTTTGTCAATAGAGAGTGTAATAGCTAGCCTGTTGTTTGAAATCATTGTATCATATTTTTTAAATATCAGGGATAGCCGTAAAAAAGAGATTGAAAATCCAAAAAGTCGTATTTTTACAATTTGGAGCATGTTTAGAGGTCTTTCTCGTAAAGTCAACATACTATTTTTTGGGAACTTCTTCTACAAAGAGTCTTATTGGTAGTCTTTTATATGAAACCATCGATCAACAGTCCAACATATCAGGAGTAGAAGAACAAAAGGATCGAACATTGAATACGGCACCCTTTCATTGTTAAGCGAAACATGCAGTGTGGGTGACTACAATCTACGCATTTAGTCATCGTATAGAGCTTATTCAACAGTATCGAATTCCAACTGCTTAGGGATATTTTACGTGCACTCCAATGTGTACACGGGACCTTGGTTTTTCGTCCCATCCGAACGGCTAGACAGCTGTGCTTGTCAGGCCCTCCGTTCTGCCTCACTGACAAGGGGAACCACACCGGGAAATCGAGATGAACTTCCTCCGTGCAGAACTTTCAATTCAGGCAAAACGTTTATTGCATACGATTAAGCTGGTCAGTTGGAGCTTATTTTCAAAAGTTTTGTAATAATCGGTTGGTAATTAAAGTACCGTGCACATTAAACTGTTAAAACAGAAAATTTCGCCCGGTTGAAATGTTTCTTGCTATAAGTCAGCAATTTTCCGAATTCAGGGAGGCTGAATGGTTAGCATGTGCGCGCTGTATCGTAACGTCTGTCATTGAGTCAACGGGCGTCGTTTCGATCTCCAGGTTGCACGTGACATGGTGTATGATGTCCAACCTCGTGGGTTTTTCTCTGTGTTCTTCGATTTCCTCCCAACGGCTAAAGACGAGTACGCGCAAGGGGAGTTTTTAAATAAAGTTAAAAAAAACATATGTTAGTCCCGAAATGACCTAGTTTGTGTCGAATGGACGTTAGGCCGCATTTCTCTCTTTCTCTTTTATTTTTAAAGTTTTGTAATAATCGGTTGGTAATCAAAGGTACTGTAAAAGTGATAAAACAGAAAATTTGGCCCGGTTGTAATGTTTCTCACTTTAAAGTCAGCAATTTGTCGATTTTAAGGGGCAAACGTTTATTGCGAACGATTAAGGTAGTCAGTGGGAGCTTATTTTTAAAAGTTTTGTAATAATCGGTTGATAACTAAAGGTACCGTGCAAATTAAACTGTTAAAATAGAAAATTTCGCCCGGTTGAAATGTTTCTCGCTGTAGGTCAGCAATTTGCCGATTTTAGGGAGGTTGCGTGGCTGAATGGTTAGCACGTGCGCTCTGTATCATAACGTCTGTCATTGAGTCAACTGGCGTTGTTTCGATTTCTTGGTTGTGCGTGACAAGGAGTATGGTCGCATGTCCAACCTCGTAGGCCGTAACGCCGCTGCCCGTCTTCATTAGCCCATTGTAGGAGCAGAACAGTAGGACGTTAAACCCCATTCAATTTCATTTCATTTTCTCTATGTTGCTTATTTATTATAGTGGATAAATATTTTTTTGGTTCTAGCAATTATTTAATTTCTGCATAGAAATCTTGCTTTGGCCATTTTTTTTATTGCAGAGTGCCATTCTTGTATATTGCAGTCTATGACCCTTTGTTTAAAATATGCTTAAAGTTGGGTTCCCGGATACAAACTGGGTGATTTGATGATATATTAGAATTAAAAACATATTCAAACTAATTATCTTATCATAATTTTGCTTCAAATCGTTCTCATAACATTGTAATTGACGAGAATAGCCTGCTATAAAAATCTATCGAAAGAGACCATGTTTGCGTCAGGCGATTACCCCTCGCCGTAACCAATGGCAACGGTGGCAGACGACAGGGGAGAATGAATTGCATACACAAGACGATGTTGTCTGTAAGCGCTGACTATTTACTACAAATATAGAGTCCTAATTAAATTCTCGGATTATCCACTGCATGCGTCTTTTTCCGTGATTTTTACCCCAGAAATTGTTGTATGTCTAACTCTTCATAAAGTTTTTCAAAATGTACACAAATCACTCAAGTTCGCGTGCAGCCTTCAACGCCAAGCGTGCAGGTACCCTTATTCGTCGGGTTGACTATTAAGGGAACCCCTTACATTTTTGTCCTGTTTACGCTCCATGAGTGTTTTTCAGGGAATCCAGTATTTTTCTAGTAAGATTGGATATCTCTTCTTTCCATATATACCAAAATTGCCATACTTTTATAGGCAATGACCACCCGATAAATACTTATCTGGGAACCCAACTTTAAGAAGTCGTCACGATTTCCTACTTATAACCGAACATATTGGAAACCATAATTATATAACATATCTTGGCATCCCGATTACAGCTATACAAGTTTCAGTTATTTCCCTTTAGTTTAAAGATTATTTTTTTGCCCGGGTGCAATGTTTCTCACTACATTTAAATTTGTAACTTTGTGAGTTTTTGACCGATTTTGATATTATGTCTTTATAATTTTCCAAATCTACATATTTAACGTACATATTCAAACAGTTGAGTTCAACCTGATTCAAAAAGTTTTAGTTTTGTTCAAAGTTATCTCATTTAATTTTTCGATGTTTTCTTACCATTTTCATTTCATTTTTCTGAAAGTTTTGAAGTCGGGAGTCATCCCGATTACAGCAACACAAGTATCAGTTATTTCCCTTTAGTTTTCAGATTACTCAATGTTTCATACTTTTGAGTTTTTGACCAATTTTGATAGTTTGTTATTCTTATCCTTTTATTTGAGATACTTGATATAATCGATGACACGTGACGATGAATATGAAAGCTTTCATATCTGCATGGGACAGTAGCAGATCTAGTTGTTATTTTTTTTTTGTGTTTTATCCACAAATCGGATTTCTCAGAATCTAACCACAGTATCTTTATGAAACTTTTACCTATCCCCCCAAAAATGGGTGGTAGCTGTTGATTAAATATATTTTCAAAACGTTTTACGAATCCGAAATCACCGAAATTTACGAACGACAAAATGGACAATTCATAGTCGTAACTTTATTATTTTTTGACCGATTTTACTAAATCTTTTTTCTTTGAATACCTTGAAAAAAATCATTTACATCAGCAGTTTCACATTTTCGAATTTCGAAAATTCGTCGCTGTGATTTCGAACCGGAAGTTTAGACCTATTTGACAACTTCTTTAATAGTTGTGCGATTTTCATTCAATTTAGTATATAAGTAGATCCTACCGATGTGACTTCAAAAATATAATTAGAAATTTTCTAAATTATCTCCCCTTGGTGAAATTAAGGATCAAATTTTTCAAAAAAATCGTCGAAATATAGGTCAGAATGACCTAATTTTTTTTTTCGATACTAGACAATTAATTACTGATTCGTACACAAAATATGGAGTTTGTCGATCGAACCGGAAGTGCCACCATCTTTAAACGTGAAAAATCAATAAGGCTTTTTTGCTATTTTACTTACAGACTCGGGAGTTATATTTTCTGAATCCTTGTAGGAAGGCCTAAAAAATGTCGCGAATAGAATTTTGATTTAGGTCAACCGGAAGTCACCTTTTTGAATTGAAAATGAAAAATAGAAGCAATTTGAAGGGCCGAGACTTTGGAGCACAATAACTCTCATTCTAATTAAGCTAGAATGTTCAAACTTGGTGTAGACGTTCACTAGGTCAATGTTATGATGGAGTTCAAAGATGAGCATTTTCTGCTTAGGGTAAGCAGAGATAAGCATGTTGATTTGTTTATTCTTTAGGGCACGATAACTTCGGTTATAATGAAGGGAGGGCGGTGAAACTTTTGTCAATAGAGAGTCTAATAGCTAGCCTGTTGTGTGAAATCATTGTATCATTTTTTTTTTAAAATCAGGGATAGCCGAAAAAAGGAGATTGAAAATCCAAAAAGTCGTATTTTTACAATTTGGAGCATGTTTAGAGGTCTTTCTCGTAAAGTCAACATAATATTTGTTGGGAAATTCTTCTACAAAGAGTCTTATTGGTAGTCTTTTATATGAAACCATCGATCAACAGTCCAACATATCAGGAGTAGAAGAACAAAAGGATCGAACATTGAAAACGGCACCCTTTCATTGTTAAGCGAAACATGCAGTGTGGGTGACTACAATCTACACATTTAGTCATCGTATAGAGCTTATTCAACAGTATCGAATTCCAACTGCTTAGGGATATTTTACGTGCACTCCAATGTGTACACTGGACCGTGGTTTTCGTCCCATCCGAACTAGACAGCTGTGCTTGTCAGGCCCTCCGTTCTGCCTCACTGACAAGGGGGAACCACGCCGCTCCGTGCAGAACTTTCAATTCAAGCCAAACTTTTATTGCATACTATTAAGCTGGTCAGTTGGAGCTTATTTTCAAAAGTTTTGTAATAATAGGTTGGTAATTAAAGTACCGTGCACATTAAACTGTTAAAACAGAAAATTTCGCCCGGTTGAAATGTTTCTTGCTATAATTCAGCAATTTTCCGAATTCAGGGAGGCTGTATGGCTGAATGGTTAGCATGTGCGCGCTGTATCGTAACGTCTGTCATTGAGTCAACGGGCGTCGTTTCGATCCCCAGGTTGCACGTGACATGGAATTTGATGCCCAACCCCGTTTATTGCGAACGATTAAGCTGTTCAGGAGGAGCTTATTTTTAAAAATTTTGTAATATTCGGTTGATAACTAAAGGTACCGTGCAAATTAAACTGTTAAAATAGAAAATTTGGCCCGGTTGAAATGTTTCTCGTTGTAGGTCAGCTAGAATGTTCAAACTTGGTGTAGACGTTCACTAGGTCATTGTCTTGATCGAGTTCACAGCAGAAATAACAGTGAAACGATCAACGAACTCATAGCAGAAATAACAGTGCAAAACTTAACGAATTCAGAGCATAAATAACAGAAATGAAATGGGGGTTTTACGTCCTACTCTTCTGCACCTGACCTGGGCTAATGGAAGACGGTAATACGCCATACAGTGTGCTATGAGGGAATTTTTACCCGGGCAGCGGTGCTACGGTCTACTCTTATATCGAATTCCAACTGCCAAGGGATCTTTTACGTGCACTCCAATGTGTACACGGGACCTCGGTTTTTCGTCCCATCCGAACGACTAGGCAGCTGTCCTTATCAGGCCCTCCTTCTGCATCACTGACAAGAGGAAACCACGCCGGAAAATCGAGATGAGCTTTCTCGGCCAATGCAAGGATCGAACACCCGACCTCCAGGCTAACGAGCCAGCGCCTTGCCCACTTAGCCACCGTGATTCCCATAAATAGCAATGAAACGATCAACGAATTTATAGCAGTAATAACACTTCAACAATTAACGAATTCGTAGCAGAAATAACGGTGAAACAATTAACGAATTCGTAGCAGAAATAACAATGAAACGTTCAACGAAATCATAGCCGAAATAAGAGTGGAACAATCAACGAATTAATAGTAGACGAGTTCATAGTAGAAAAAACAGTGAAACAATGAACGAATTATAGCAGAAACCAGAAGGCTATCAATACACTGTGAAATTTGAAACCTAAATGGCCCGGCTAGGAACAATATCTACATGCCCGTAAAAGACTACGTAACAGTTGGAATTCGAAAGAAAAGACCGTAACGACGCTGTCCGATCAAAATTTAGTTAATTCAGTCGGCGCAGAAAGAAAGGTCGTTAAAACCATTTCTGTTCAGTTCATTCCATTTCCTTAAATCTATGAAAGTTGTGTGAATTTGGAATCGCGTATAAGTCAACAGTTTCAGGGGAGATAAGCCGTCTTTGAGATTGGAAATCAATTTTTGATATCGACTGTGTATGATTGCTACTAGATCGATTGTGATTCAGGTTCTAATCAGTTTGGATTGAAGAATCGGGGTGGTATATGTGTGTGTGATGGGGTGGGGGTGGTTTTAAGGTTTATCATGGCGGAGGCTGTACTATTTTGAGGGCCCTCTGTCGCGAGGGGAGGTTCTTGATTGATGATTGTCATGCCAATGCAATGGCTGCATTCTCATTCAGTAGTGGATTCGACAGTAACAGTGTATAGAAAACGATTGAGTTGGACTCGGGGGCCCTTTCCCTTGGCCCTAGGGACCCTTTTGTCATTCGTGGGACCCTTTTGTCTGTCTTTAGAGCCCTCCCTAACTAGGGTACATTTTCATTTTTCGCATCGGTTTTAGCATTTTTCTCCCGTTTTATTTTTTCAACTGCTTTGATTTTTTTCGCGGGGAGGCTGGCGCCTACAGCGCCCCAGCTATGAAACGCTTTTGAACTAGCAGTACTATTGACATAATACCGTTTTTTCCAGTAATGGTAACTCACTCGTTTCTTCAAGAATCATTCGGCATTCCAGGTATGCTACACTCTATTCGCTGTCTTCCATAGGAGCTGCAAGATGAGACCTGTTTGTGGGAAAATCCCTAAACAATATGCGAGGGTGGAATAATTGTACATTACTTTAAGGTTTGCGTGAAGTAATTGACATATCGAAATTACAGTTATATGCACTGAATAACCATGACACGGAGAGAGAGAGAGAGAGAGAGAGAGAGAGAGAGAGAGAGAGAGAGAGAGAGAGAGAGAGAGAGAGAGAGAGAGAGAGAGAGAGAGAGAAATGGGGTTTAACGTCCACTCGACGCAAACTAGGTCATTTTGGGACTAACATGTGGTTTAATTTTATTTCAATAATCTGCTTGCGCATATTAACAGTGGGAGGAAACCGCAGGTCCCGGGGTAAACCCAGAAGATTGGACAGGCGAGATTGTAGGTTAGGGTTAGGGTTAGCGCTAAGGTTAGGATTAGGATTAGCGATATCCCTATTTACATCTCGTGACCTTTGACCAAACGTAATGAAGACAGGATGTGACGTATATATGCACATTGAGGTTATCAAGCTATAGACCGGACCAGTAGTAAGCTATAAACGGATAAATAACAAGAGTTTATATGTATATTATTTTATTAAATTTATATATATCTTAACTCCGTGTCCAACAATACCGTGTCCGATACCGTTACCAACGATGTCATGCCCAATGCCGTTACCAATCTTTCCATGTCCAATAAGTCCGTGTCCGATTCCGTTTCCAATGATACCATGTCCGATACCGTTACCAACGATACCATGACCAATTCCGTTTCCAACAATACCGTGTCCGATACCGTTACCAACGATGCCATGCCCAATGCCGTTACCAATCTTTCCATGTCCAATAAGTCCGTGTCCGATTCCGTTTCCAATGATACCATTCCGATACCGTTACCAACGATACCATGACCAATTCCGTTTCCAACAATACCGTGTCCGATACCGTTACCAACAATGCCATGACCAATTCCGTTACCAACACCGACTTTGCCAACAGCTACTATTCCGTGTCTGAGTCGGTTTCCTTGGATACCATGTCCAATACCATGGTTGAGTCCGTTGCCAATAGCTCCTACACCAACAAGACCATGTCCAACACCGGCATGTCCTCTTCCAAATCCTTTACCAATTCCGTTTCCAAAGACGCCAACACAATGTCCGAAACCGTGTCCGATTTTACTGTGCCGCCATTATTTAGTACATGATCGAGTTTTGGCGTTACCAGGCAAAATCACAAATAATGTTCAACTCTGGGTAATAATTTACACTTTTTATAATTTACCGTTCTGGCCCTATGAATATAAAACTGCCTTTAATACAATGTCAAGGGCGATAAGGAATAATACAACAGTGACGATGCAATACCATGTTCAACCCTCGGTAATTTCTACCAGTTTTAAATTTAAAGATGGACCTATGGGTATGAATGCCAAGTGCGATAAGCAATCATATAAAAATTTAGTATGTAATGAAACTTATTAGTGCTATACCAAATTAGATATCAGGTTTGTTGTCTAGAAAGTTCAAGTATATCCCATCTGGGTCACGATCCTTGTCACTACATACCGCTAATTGGAAGTATTGAAGATTATTTAGTCAACAAGTTAAATTTACTCTCTGTAGATTGTTATAATGTTTTACTGTATTAGCCCAGTCTGTACAGAACAGAGGGGCGAAAAAGCAAGTCCCATTTAAGATTTCAGGGACCGGGTATGCTTATCTTAAAACTTCAAAGATTTGAAATCTTATACGGAGTAGGGCAAAAGTCCTACTTTATACACCGACTGGACCAATGAAGACAAACAGATAGATTTTGCCCGGACATCTATATTACGATATACTCTATCACGGAATCTTTTACGTGCACGCCAATGTGTACACTGAACATTGCTTTTCGTCCCATCCTGACAATTAGACACTATTCCCTGTCAGACCGGGCAGACCTACTGTCCTGCACAGCTAACAAGGGCAGTCAAGCCTGTACAATTGACTTTCTGGTCAAACCCCGGGAGAGAGCCAAAGACCTACTGGTTAGTTAATCAGTGTCTCTTATCACTGAGCCACCATGATCCCCATACATTAAAAACATGGAGTTCGTAGATGAGCATTTTATGCTTAGGGTAAGCAGAGATAAGCAATTAGATTGGTTGATGATTTCGGACACTTTCACTCCAGTCAGAGTGATGAAACTTGGTGTATAGTTTCATTACATCAATACCTTGAATATGTTCGACAATGAGCATTGTCTGCCCTGGATAAGCAGAGCGATGAGCAATTTGATTGGTCGAGAATTTGAAACAAAATAACTCTCCTTCTAATTGTGGCAGAATGTTCAATCTTGGTGAAGGCGTTCATTAGGTCAGTGCCATGAAGGAGTGCGAAGATGAGCATTGTCTGCTTACAGTAAGCAGAGATAAGCAATCTGATTGGTTGATTCTTTGGGGCACGATAACTCTGGTTATAATGAAGTGAGAGTGACAAAATTCCAAATATAGATTCATTATGTCATTACCTTGACTAAGTTTGATGTTGAGAATTTCTGCGTAGACTTAGGAGCAATAAGCAATTTGACTGATCACATTGGAACATAACACCTCTGTTTTTAATTAAGGTAGAATTTGAACCGGTTGAATTGTTTCTCGTTATAACTCGGTGAGTTTTGGGCGGATTTCATTAATTCTTTTTCCTTTTTAAGATTCTTTATATAACTCATGAGATGCGACAGAAACTGACCGTGAATATGAAAGCTTTAATATCTGCTTAGCAGATCTAGTTATTTTTTTTTTTTGTGTGTTTTCTGCAAATCGGATTTCTCAGAATCTATCCATAGGATCTTTCTAAAATTTTGACCTACCCCCCCAAAAATGGGGTGCGAACCTTGATTAAATGTATTTTCAAAACGTTTTACGAATCCGAAATCACCGAATTTTACGAACGAATGCATTTGACCTACAATGCTGTAACTTTGTGACTATTTGATCTATTTTACTAATTCTTTTTTCTTTGAGTATCCTAAGACATTTACTTCAAATCTGCAATTTCGGATTTTCGAATTTCGAAAATTCGTCGCTGTGATTTCGAACCGGAAGTTTACACCAACTCAACAACTTCTTTAGTCTTTGTACGATTTTCATGAAATTTAATATGTAAGTAGACCTTAATGATGCGACTTAAAAAATGACTTTAGAAATTTTCTAACTTATCTCCCCTTGGTGAAATTAAGGATCAAAATTTTCAAAAAAATCGTCGAAATATAGGTCAGAATGACCTAGTTTTTTTTTTCGATACTAGACAAGGAATTACTGATTCGTACACAAAATATGGAGTTTGTCGATCGAACCGGAAGTGCCACCATCTTTAAACGTGAAAAATCAATAAGGCTTTTTTGCTATTTTACTTACAGACTCGGGAGTTATATTTTCTGAATCCTTGTAGGAAGGCCTAAAAAATGTCGCGAATGGAATTCTGATTTAGGTCAACCCGGAGTCACCATTTTGAATTGAAAATGAAAAATAGAAGCAATTTGAAGGGCCGAGACTTTGGAGCACAATAACTCTAATTCTAATTAAGCTAGAATGTTCAAACTTGTTGTAGACGTTCACTAGGTCAATGTTATGATTGAGTTCAAAGATGAGCATTTTCTGCTTAGGGTAAGCAGAGATAAGCATGCTGATTTGTTGATTCTTTAGGGCACGATAACTTCGGTTATAATGAAGGGAGGGCGGTGAAACTTTTGTCAATAGAGAGTCTAATAGCTAGCCTGTTGTGTGAAATCATTGTATCATTTTTTTTAAATATCAGGGATAGCCGAAAAAAAGAGATTGAAAATCCCAAAAGTCGTATTTTTACAATTTGGAGCATGTTTAGAGGTCTTTCTCGTAAAGTCAACATAATATTTTTTGGGAACTTCTTCTACAAAGAGTCTTATTGGTAGTCTTTTATATGAAACCATCGATCAACAGTCCAACATATCAGGAGTAGAAGAACAAAAGGATCGAACATTGAAAACGGCACCCTTTCATTGTTAAGCGAAACATGCAGTGTGGGTGACTACAATCTACACATTTAGTCATTGTATAGAGTTTATTCAACAGTATCGAATTCCAACTGCTTAGGGATATTTTACGTGCACTCCAATGTGTACACGGGACCTTGGTTTTTCGTCCCATCCGAATGACTAGACAGCTGTGCTTGTCAGGCCCTCCGTTCTGCCTCACTGACAAGGGGAACCACGCCGGGAAATCGAGATGAACTTTCTCCGTGCAGAACTTTCAATTCAGGCGAAAACGTTTATTGCATACGATTAAGCTGGTCAGTTGGAGCTTATTTTCAAAAGTTTTGTAATAATCGGTTGGTAATTAAAGTA
Organism: Patella ulyssiponensis; assembly: GCA_963678685.1. Taxonomy (NCBI): domain Eukaryota; kingdom Metazoa; phylum Mollusca; class Gastropoda; family Patellidae; genus Patella; species Patella ulyssiponensis. The sequence goes on from OY783226.1 coordinate 38,742,618, forward strand.
CCGTGCACATTAAACTGTTAAAACAGAAAATTTCGCCCGGTTAAAATGTTTCTTGCTATAAGTCAGCAATTTTCCGAATTCAGGGAGGCTGAATGGTTAGCATGTGCGCACTGTATCGTAACGTCTGTCATTGAGTCAACGGGCGTCGTTTCGATCTCCAGGTTGGACGTGACATGAAGTATGATGTCCAACCTCGTGGGTTTTTTCCGTGTCCTTCGGTTTCCTCCCAACGGCTAAAGACCTGTAAGCGCAAGGGGAGTTTTTAAATAAAATTAAAAAACATATGTTAGTCCCGAAATGACCTAGTTTGTGTCGAATGGACATTAGGCCGCATTTCTCTCTTTCTCTTTTATTTTTAAAGTTTTGTAATAATCGGTTGGTAATCAAAGGTACTGTAAAAGTGATAAAACGGAAAATTTCGCCCGGTTGTAATGTTTCTCACTTTAAAGTCAGCAATTTGCCGATTTTAAGGGGCAAACGTTTATTGCGAACGCTTAAGCTGGTCAGGGGGAGCTTATTTTTAAAAGTTTTGTATTATTCGGTTGATAACTAAAGGTACCGTGCAAATTAAACTGTTACAATAGAAAATTTGGCCCGGTTGAAATGTTTCTCGCTGTAGGTCAGCAATTTGCCGATTTTAGGGAGGTTGCGTGGCTGAATGGTTAGCACGTGCGCTCTGTATCATAACGTCTGTCATTGAGTCAACTGCCGTTGTTTCGATTTCTTGGTTGTACGTGACAAGGAGTATGGTCGCCTGTCCAACCTCGTAGGCCGTAACCGCCGCTGCCCGGGTAAAATTTCCCTCATTGCACACTTTATGGCATATGCCCGTCTTCATTAGCCCATTTTAGGAGCAGAACAGTCGGACGTTAAACCCCATTCAATTTCATTTCATTTTCTCTATGTTGCTTATTTATTATAGTGGATAAATATTTTTCTGGTTCTAGCAATTATTTAATTTCTGCATAGAAATCTTGCTTTGGCCAGTTTTTTTATTGCAGAGTGCCATTCTTGTTTAAACAAACATGATCCTTTGTTTAAAACATGCTTAAGAAGTCGTCACGATTTCCTACTTATAACCAAACATATTGGAAATATTAGTCTGGCATTATTAAATCCTAATTAACTATGAACAACCCTTAACGTGTCTCTTTCAAACTATTAAGTACTCTAAAACAGTAGCTCAACCTTTTGACCTAAACTCATTAATTTACCATTTTGTTGTGAGCGACTTCTTATTCTTCCTATATGACATATTGCACGTGTCTGATTTCAAAGGGGGGTTGGGTGCCTGAATGGTTAGCACGCGCGCCTGTCATTGAGTTAACTAGCGTGTTTTCGAATGCCCGGTTGTACGTGACAAGGAGTAAGGTCGCCTGTCCAACCTGCCATTTTTAATTTTTTTTCCCGCCATTTTCATTTCATTTTCTCATCCGTCTCATTACAGTAATACAAGTTTCAGTTATTTCCCTTTAGTTTTCAGATTATTGTTATGCCTGGGTGCAATGTTTCATACTATATTTAGACTTGTAACTTCGCGAGTTTTTGACCAATTTTAATAATTTTTTCTTCTTATCCTTTTATTTAGGATACTTGATACAATCAGTGACACGTGACGATGAATATGAAAGCTTTCATATCTGCATGGGACAGTAGCAGATCTAGTTATTTTTTTTTTGTGTGTTTTCTGCAAATCGGATTTCTCAGAATCTATCCATAGGATCTTTCCGAAATTTTGACCTACCCCCCAAAAATGGGGTGAGAACCTTGATTAAATATATTTTCAAAACGTTTTACGAATCCGAAATCACCGAATTTTACGAACGAAAAAAGTGACAATGCATAGTCGTAACTTTGTTATTTTTTGACCGATTTTACTAATTCTTTTTTTCTTTGAGTATCTTGAAACATTTACTTTAAATCTGCAATTTCGGATTTTCGAATTTCGAAAATTCGTCGCTGTCATTTCGAACCGGAAGTTATTACCAATTTGACAACTTCTTTAATAGTTGTGCGATTTTCGTGAAATTTAGAATGTTAGTAGATCTTGACAATGCGACTTCAATGATGTCCTTGAAAATTTTCTAAATTATCTCCCCTTTGTGAAATTAAGGATCAAAGTTTTCAAAAAAATCGTCGAAATATAGGTCAGAATGACCTAATTTTTTATTTGAATACTAGAGAAGTAATTACTGATTCGTACACAAAATATGGATTTTTTCGATCGAACCGGAAGTGCCACCATCTTTAAACGTGAAAAATCAAAAAGGCTTTTTTGCTATTTTACTTACAGACTCGGGAGTTATATTTTCAGAATCCTTGAAGGAATGCCTAAAAATCTGTCGGATCCGAATTTTGATTTCGGTCACGTGATGGTCACCATTTTGAATTGAAAATGAAAAATAGAAGCAATTTGAAGGGCCGGTACTTTGGAATACAATAACTCTCCTTCTAATTAAGCTAGAATGTTCAAACTTGGTGTAGACGTTCACTAGATCAATGTCATGATTGAGTTCAAAGATGAGCATTTTCTGCTTAGGGTAAGCAGAGATAAGCATGCTGATTTATTGATTCTTTAGGGCACGATAACTTCGGTTATAATGAAGGGAGGGCGGTGAAACTTTTGTCAATAGAGAGTGTAATAGCTAGCCTGTTGTTTGAAATCATTGTATCATTTTTTTTTAAATATCAGGGATAGCCGAAAGAAAGAGTCGTATTTTTACAATTTGGAGCATGTTTAGAGTCTTATTGGTAGTCTTTTATATGAAACCATCGATCAACAGTCCAACATATCAGGAGTAGAAGAACAAAAGGATCGAACATTGAATACGGCACCCTTTCATTGTTAAGCGAAACATGCAGTGTGGGTGACTACAATCTACGCATTTAGTCATCGTATAGAGCTTATTCAACAGTATCGAATTCCAACTGCTTAGGGATATTTTACGTGCACTCCAATGTGTACACGGGACCTTGGTTTTTCGTCCCATCCGAACGACTAGACAGCTGTGCTTGTCAGGCCCTCCGTTCTGCCTCACTGACAAGGGGAACCACGCCGGGAAATCGAGATGAACTTTCTCCGTGCAGAACTTTCAATTCAGGCAAAACGTTTATTGCATACGATTAAGCTGGTCAGTTGGAGCTTATTTTCAAAAGTTTTGTAATAATCGGTTGGTAATTAAAGTACCGTGCACATTAAACTGTTAAAACAGAAAATTTCGCCCGGTTGAAATGTTTCTTGCTATAAGTCAGCAATTTTCCGAATTCAGGGAGGCTGAATGGTTAGCATGTGCGCGCTGTATCGTAACGTCTGTCATTGAGTCATCGGGCGTCGTTTCGATCTCCAGGTTGCACGTGACATGGTGTATGATGTCCAACCTCGTGGGTTTTCTCCGTGTTCTTCGATTTCCTCCCAACGGCTAAAGACCAGTACGCCCAAGAGGAGTTTTTAAATAAAGTTAAAAAAAACATATGTTAGTCCCGAAATGACCTAGTTTGTGTCGAATGGACGTTAGGCCGCATTTCTCTCTTTCTCTTTTATTTTTAAAGTTTTGTAATAATCGGTTGGTAATCAAAGGTACTGTAAAAGTGATAAAACAGAAAATTTGGCCCGGTTGTAATGTTTCTCACTTTAAATTCAGCAATTTGTCGATTTTAAGGGGCAAACGTTTATTGCGAACGATTAAGGTGGTCAGGGGGAGCTTATTTTTAAAAGTTTTGTAATAATCGGTTGATAACTAAAGGTACCGTGCAAATTAAACTGTTAAAATAGAAAATTTCGCCCGGTTGAAATGTTTCTCGCTGTAGGTCAGCAATTTGCCGATTTTAGGGAGGTTGCGTGGCTGAATGGTTAGCACGTGCGCTCTGTATCATAACGTCTGTCATTGAGTCAACTGGCGTTGTTTCGATTTCTTGGTTGTGCGTGACAAGGAGTATGGTCGCCTGTCCAACCTCGTAGGCCGTAACGCCGCTGCCCGGGTAAAATTTCCCTCATTGCACACTTTATGGCGTATGTCCGTCTTCATTAGCCCATTGTAGGAGCAGAACAGTAGGACGTTAAACCCATTCAATTTCAATTCATTTTCTCTATGTTGCTTATTTATTATAGTGGATAAATATTTTTTTGGTTCTAGCAATTATTTAATTTCTGCATAGAAATCTTGCTTTGGCCATTTTTTTTATTGCAGAGTGCCATTCTTGTATGTTGCAGTCTATGACCCTTTGTTTAAAATATGCTTAAAGTTGGGTTCCCGGATACAAACTGGGTGATTTGATGATATATTAGAATTAAAAACATATTCAAACTAATTATCTTATCATAATTTTGCTTCAAATCGTTCTCATAACATTGTAATTGACGAGAATAGCCTGCTATAAAAATCTATCGAAAGAGACCATGTTTGCGTCAGGCGATTACCCCTCGCCGTAACCAATGGCAACGGTGGCAGACGACAGGGGAGAATGCATTGCATACACAAGACGATGTTGTCTGTAAGCGCTGACTATTTACTACAAATATAGAATCCTAATTAAATTCTCGGATTATCCACTCCATGCGTCTTTTTCCGTGATTTTTACCCCAGAAATTGTTGTATGTCTAACTCTTCATAAAGTTTTTCAAAATGTACACAAATCACTCAAGTTCGCGTGCAACCTTCAACGCCAAGCGTGCAGGTACCCTTATTCGTCGGGTTGACTATTAAGGGAACCCCTTACATTTTTGTCCTGTTTACGCTCCATGAGTGTTTTTCAGGGAATCCAGTATTTTTCTAGTAAGATTGGATATCTCTTCCTTCCATATATACCAAAATTGCCATACTTTTATAGGCAATGACCACCCGATAAATACTTATCTGGGAACCCAACTTTAAGAAGTCGTCACGATTTCCTACTTATAACCGAACATATTGGAAACCATAATTATATAACATATCTTGGAAGCCCGATTACAGCTATACAAGTTTCAGTTATTTCTCTTTAGTTTAAAGATTATTTTTTTGCCCGGGTGCAATGTTTCTCACTACATTTAAATTTGTAACTTTGTGAGTTTTTGACCGATTTTGATATTATGTCTTTATAATTTTCCAAATCTACATATTTAAAGTACATATTCAAACAGTTGAGTTCAACCTGATTCAAAAAGTTTTAGTTTTGTTCAAAGTTATCTCATTTAATTTTTCGATGTTTTCTTACCATTTTCATTTCATTTTTCTGAAAGTTTTGAAGTCGGGAGTCATCCCGATTACAGCAACACAAGTATCAGTTATTTCCCTTTAGTTTTCAGATTACTCAATTTTTCATACTATATTTAGACTTGTAACTTCGCGAGTTTTTGACCAATTTTGATAGTTTGTTATTCTTATCCTTTTATTTGAGATACTTGATATAATCGATGACACGTGACGATGAATATGAAAGCTTTCATATCTGCATGGGACAGTAGCAGATCTAGTTTTTTTTTTGTGTTTTGTCCACAAATCGGATTTCTCAGAATCTAACCATAGGATCGTTCTGAAACTTTTACCTATCCCCCCAAAAATGGGTGGTGGCTGTTGATTAAATATATTTTCAAAACGTTTTACGAATCCAAAATCACCGAATTTTACGAACGAAAAAACTGACAATGCATAGTCGTAACTTTGTTATTTTTTGACCGATTTTACTAATTCTTTTTTCTTTGAATACCTTGAAAAAAATCATTTTCATCTGCAGTTTCGCATTTTCCAATTTCGAAAATTCGTCGCTGTGATTTCGAACCGGAAGTTTAGACCAATTTGAGAACTTCTTTAATAGTTGTACGATTTTCATGAAATTTAGTGTATAAGTAGATGTTACCGATGTGACTTCAAAAATATAATTATAAATTTTCTAAATTATCTCCCCTTGACGAAATTAAGGATCAAAATTTTCAAAAAAATCGTCGAAATATAGGTCAGAATGACCTAATTTTTTTTTTTGATACTAGACAAGTAATTACTGATTCGTACACAAAATATGGAGTTTGTCGATCGAACCGGAAGTGCCACCATCTTTAAACGTGAAAAAGCAAAAAGGCTTTTTTGCTATTTTACTTACAGACTCGGGAGTTATATTTTCAGAATCCTTGAAGGAATGCCTAAAAATCTATCGGATCCGAATTTTGATTTCGGTCACGTGATGGTCACCATTTTGAATTGAAAATGAAAAATAGAAGCAATTTGAAGGGCCGGGACTTTGAAATACAATAACTCTCCTTCTAATTCAGCTAGAATGTTCAAACTTGGTGTAGACGTTCACTAGATCAATGTCATGATTGAGTTCAAAGATGAGCATGCTGATTTGTTGATTCTTTAGGGCACGATAACTTCGGTTATAATGAAGGGAGGGCGATGAAACTTTTGTCAATAGAGAGTCTAATATCTAGCCTATTGTTTGAAATCATTGTATCATTTTTTTTAAATATCAGGGATAGCCGAAAAAAAGAGATTTAAAATCCAAAAAGTCGTATTTTTACAATTTGGAGCATGTTTAGAGGTCTTTCTCGTAAAGTCAACATAATATTTTTTGGGAACTTCTTCTACAAAGAGTCTTATTGGTAGTCTTTTATATGAAACCATCGATCAACAGTCCAACATATCAGGAGTAGAAGAACAAAAGGATCGAAAATTGAAAACGGCACCCTTTCATTGTAAAGCGAAACATGCAGTGTGGGTGGCTACAATCTACACATTTAGTCATCGTATAGAGCTTATTCAACAGTATCGAATTCCAGCTGCTTAGGGATATTTTACGTGCACTCCAATGTGTACACGGGACCTTGGTTTTTCGTCCCATCGGAACGACTAGACAGCTGTGCTTGTCAGGCCCTCCGTTCTGCCTCACTGACAACGGGGAACCACGCCGGGAAATCAAGATGAACTTTCTCCGTGCAGAACATTCAATTCAGGCCAAACGTTTATTGCATACGATTAAGCTGGCCAGTTGGAGCTTATTTTCAAAAGTTTTGTAATAATCGGTTGGTAATTAAAGTACCGTGCACATTAAACTGTTAAAACAGAAAATTTCGCCCGGTTGAAATGTTTCTTGCTATAAGTCAGCAATTTTCCGAATTCAGGGAGGCTGAATGGCTGAATGGTTAGCATGTGCGCGCTGTATCGTAACGTCTGTCATTGAGTCAACGGGCGTCGTTTCGATCTCCAGGTTGCATGTGACATGAAGTATGATGTCCAACCTCGTGGGTTTTCTCCGTGTCCTTCGGTTTCCTCCCAACGGCTAAAGACCAGTAAGCGCAAAGGGAGTTTTTAAATAAAACATATGTTAGTCACGAAATGACCTAGTTTGTGTCGAATGGACATTAGGCCGCATTTTTCTCTTTCTCTTTTATTTTTAAAGTTTTGTAACAATCGGTTGGTAATCAAAGGTACTGTAAAAGTGATAAAACAGAAAATTTCGCCCGGTTGTAATGTTTCTCACTTTAAAGTCAGCAATTTGCCGATTTTAAGGGGCAAACGTTTATTGCGAACGCTTAAGCTGGTCAGGGGGAGCTTATTTTTAAAAGGTACCGTGCAAATTAAACTGTTAAAATAGAAAATTTGGCCCGATTGAAATGTTTCTCGCTGTAGGTCAGCAATTTGCCGATTTTAGGGAGGTTGCGTGGCTGAATGGTTAGCACGTGCGCTCTGTATCATAACGTCTGTCATTGAGTCAACTGGCGTTGTTTCGATTTCTTGATTGTACGTGACAAGGAGTATGGTCGCCTGTCCAACCTCGTAGGCCGTAACGCCGCTGCCCGGGTAAAATTTCCCTCATTGCGCACTTTATGGCATATGCCCGTCTTCATTAGCCCATTTTAGGAGCAGAACAGTAGGACGTTAAACCCCATTCAATTTCATTTCATTTTCTCTATGTTGCTTATTTATTATAGTGGATAAATATTTTTCTGTTTCTGGCAATTATTTAATTTCTGCATAGAAATCTTGCTTTGGCCAGTTTTTTTATTGCAGAGTGCCATTCTTGTATAATTCAGTCTATGATCCTTTGTTTAAAACATGCTTATGAAGTCGTCACGATTTCCTACTTATAACCAAACATATTGGAAATATTAGTCTGGCATTATTAAATCCTAATTTTATTGGTCTTATTTAAAATTAAACTTTCATTTAACTATGAACAACCCTTAACGTGTCTCTTTAAAACTATTAAGTACACTAAAACAGTAGCTCAACCTTTTGACCTAAACTCATTAATTTACCATTTTGTTGTGAGCGACTTCTTATTCTTCCTATATGACATATTGCACGTGTCTGATTTCAAAGGGGGGTTGGGCGGCTGAATGGTTAGCACGCGCGCCTGTCATTGTGTTAACTAGCGTGTTTTCGAATGCCCGGTTGTACGTGACAAGGAGTAAGGTCGCCTGTCCAACCTGCCATTTTTAATTTTTTTTCCCGCCATTTTCATTTCATTTTCTCATCCGTCTCATTACAGTAATACAAGTTTCAGTTATTTCCCTTTAGTTTTCAGATTATTGTTATGCCTGGGTGCAATGTTTCATAATATATTTAGACTTGTAACTTCGCGAGTTTTTGACCAATTTTGATAATTTTTTCTTCTTATCCTTTTATTTAGGATACTTGATACAATCAATGACACGTGACGATGAATATGAAAGCTTTCATATCTGCATGGGACAGTAGCAGATCTAGTTATTTTTTTTTGTGTGTGTTTTCTGCAAATCGGATTTCTCAGAATCTATCCATGGGATCTTTCTGAAATTTTGACCTACCCCCCAAAAATGGGGTGCGAACCTTGATTAAATATATTTTCAAAACGTTTTACGAATCCGAAATCACCGAATTTTACGAACGAATGCATTTGACCTACAATGCTGTAACTTTGTGACTATTTGTCCTATTTTACTAATTCTTTTTTCTTTGAGTATCTTGAAACATTTACTTCAAATCTGCAATTTCGGATTTTGGAATTTCGAAAATTCGTCGCTGTCATATCGAACCGGAAGTTATTACCAATTTGACAACTTCTTTAATAGTTGTGCGATTTTCGTGAAATTTAGAATATTAGTAGATCTTGCCAATGCGACTTCAATGATGTCCTTGGAAATTTTCTAAATTATCTCCCCTTTGTGAAATAAAGGATCAAAGTTTTCAAAAAAATCGTCGAAATATAGGTCAGAATGACCTAAAAAAAATTTTCGATACTAGACGAGTAATTACTGATTCGTACACAAAATATGGAGTTTGTCGATCGAACCGGAAGTGCCACCATCTTTGAACGTGAAAAATCAAAAAGGCTTTTTTGCTATTTTACTTACAGACTCGGGAGTTATATTTTCAGAATCCTTGAAGGAATGCCTAAAAATCTATCGGATCCGAATTTTGATTTCGGTCACGTGATGGTCACCATTTTGAATTGTTATGCCTGGGTGCAATGTTTCATACTATATTTAGACTTGTAACTTCGCGAGTTTTTGACCAATTTTGATAATTTTTTCTTCTTATCCTTTTATTTAGGATACTTGATACAATCAATGACACGTGACGATGAATATGAAAGCTTTCATATCTGCATGGGACAGTAGCAGATCTAGTTTTTTATTCGTTTTCGTTTTTTTGGTGCATGCAGATGAAGAATAGCATGAAATAATTTATACCATATCTCCAATGCCATATTTGGATTATCTATAGTTTCAATATCTGAAAAACTTTGAAGAGAAAGGTCATTTAAAAAAGCATATTCATTGAAATGTTTGAAATTTCTATATTCGATTTCAATATGACAATGCCGCCTGACGTTTTTATCATTTCCTATGATAAAAATAACTGGATAATGGTCGCTAAGACCATAAACTGGAACATTTAATTCTATAACCGTATCGGGAGCGTTCGTATATAGATGATCTATTGTTGTCTCGCTATTCTGGGTACACCTTGTTGGAGAATCAACAAGTTGGTGTAAATTGTTTATCGTTAAAATTTCAGACCATTGTTTAGGAAGGTTCAGGTTAAAATCTATATTAATATCATCCATAATATATAATGGTATATTTGAACTATTAATAATATTTAGCTGGCTTTCAAAAAATGTTATACCAGTTTAGATTTGAGGCAGGAGGTCGGTAAACTAAACATAATAAAAATGATTTTCTATATTTGGGTGTAATTTCGATCCATATTGTTTCAATATCCCCAATCTCTAGATCTAGCCGTCTCTTAAATATGATGTTAGACTTTACATACATAATTAATCCTCCACCAATTTTATTGCATCTATCTTTTCGAATTATTTCAAAATTAGAAATATTTATATATGCGTCATTAATCTTTGAGTGTAAAAATGTTTCAGTTAGACCTAAAATATCAATCTTATTAGATTCATCAAGAATAAAATCTTTTACTTCATCGAATTTACTGTAAAATCTGTTGATATTTAGATGACAGAGTTTGAATCCAAGACGTTTAGTAATAAATGGATTGGAAAAGGAATCTCTCATGTTATAAGTATCAACACCTGTTTTATTACCCTCATCACTAATTGCCGATGACAGTGTGGTAGTCTGGAGTGAGTTATCAGACAATGAAATTATATCATCACTATTAACACTAGAATGTGAATGATCAACAATGTTTGTTGGATTTTGACAAATATGAGTATCCATTTTAAACGATTTATCAATATTAATATGATTGTTATTAAATGAATGATTTGAACAAGTATAGGTTACGTTAATTTTTTACTCGACTTCTACACTGCTTTTAGGAATGATTAAAATATCACGAGGAGGGACATTAAAGTTATCAAATAAATGTAAAAGAAAACTTCTATATTGAATTTTGTCATACAAATAACGCTCCTTTGCTGGAAGATGTTTCAGAAGTATTTTTTCGGCATTAACAACATTGCCTATGTTCTATTGATCATACATAGACCAGTAAATAGAATTGTGATAACAATTCTTCGGTTTGTGGGCCCTTACTCCACAAGAGTAGCAATGCACATCTGGTGGAAGCTTACAGGATTTTGAAACATGTCCAGTTTCTCCACAGTTGAAGCAGATGGGAGTTTTTACACGCTTTGATGGTTTCAGGATGTCCACATAATTGTTAAATGTTTTGACTAACTCAGCTGTTCCTAAATCACTCAGATGTTTTCCATCTTCCCAGTACATGTTCCAATCATACGAAAATATTTGACGATATTTAATAAAGGAAATACGCGAGTTCTTACACACCTTTTCATATATCGCATTTATGGGAGCAACGTCCACATCACACCTGGGTAGAACGTTTCCATGTGCTTGCTGTATCATGAAGCCTGTCATTGAGTCAACTGGCGTGGTTTCGCATCCTCGGCTGTACATGACAAGGAGAAGGGTCGCCTGACCAACTTCGTGGATTTTCTCCGGGTCTCCTGTTTCCTCCAACTGCTAAAGACCCCTACGCGCAAGCGAATTATTGAAATAAAATTAAAGATAGGTTGCCAGGCAACGAAACATACGCCCACAGCAGCTAAATCGTCCGGGCAGTCAACAAGGGTTGTCACATAATTTTACTTCTTTCGGGAATGAAACGTTTGTAATACACTAAAATCTGATTACATGTAACAACTCATTATGTAATTATCAGAAAATTATTAGAATTTGCTTGCTTTTTAAAAGTTTTGCCCACGCTAACAATTAGTATACGAATCATTTAATATCCATGATTTAGCTGTTCAGTTATCAAAATTCATTGAAAATCAAAATACTTATTCGTTTCAACACCTTAAACTCTGTGTATCAATCTGAAGTCAATCGGATGATAAGTTTGGCCTCTATAGTGTCACAAGGTTTTTTGAAGTGGTCAAGGGAGATAACTCTGGAAGTAATTATTTGAAATCGCTGAAAATTAATAGGCTTCTTCGTCTCATGACCTTAAACATAAATAAATTTAAAGTCAATCGGATTTTAACTTTGGCCTCTAGAGCGTCCACAAGATTTTTTGAAGTGATCAAGGGCCATAACTCTGGCACTAATTATTGGAAATTGCTGAAAATCAATAGGATTCTTCGTCTTATGACCTTAAACACTGTGTATAAATTTAAAGTCAATCGGATATTAACTTTGGCCTCTAGAGCCACCACAAGATTTTTTGAAGTGATCAAGGGCCATAAATCTGGCACTAATTATCAGAAATTCCTGAAAATCAATAGGATTCTTCGTCTTATGACCCCAAACACTGTGTATAAATTTAAAGTCAATCGGATATTAACTTTGGCCGCTAGAGCCACCACAAGATTTTTTGAAGTGATCAAGGGCCATAACTCTGGCACTAATTATCAGAAATTCCTGAAAATCAATAGGATTCTTCGTCTTATGACCCCAAACACTGTGTATAAATTTAAAGTCAATCAGATATTAACTTTGGCCGCTAGACGGACGGACGGGATGACAATATACGACCACATTTCAATGTGGCCGTATAAAAACCATATGTTAGTCCCGAAATGACATACTTTGTGTCGAGCACCTTACTTATCAAACTACTTTTTCCCGTAAAATCGAACTTGAAACTAGTTGGGAAGGCCCCGGGCCTCTATCCCATGCCCCCGGCTCCTTCAGCTATGGCTACAAGCATGAATTGATAAAATATAATCTTAGTTCACTGCCACCGCTGCTTATATTGAGCGACTTGTTTATTCGACTGGTTTATACGACTGGTTTATTCGACTGGATTATTCGACTGAAGTATACGACTGAGTTATACGACTGAACTATACGACTGAATTATACGACTGAATTATTTGACTGATGTTAAGACTAATGAAAACCACACCCACCCCCTCCCCTACCGAGCTTCTGACTCCTTCATTTATGGGTGGGGGTGGGAGTTGATGGCCGAACGGTTTCCATGTGCTTGCTGTATCATGAAGCCTGTCATTGAGTCAACTGGCGTGGTTTCGAATCCCTTGTTGTACGTGACAAGGAGAAGGGTCGCCTGACCAACTTCGTGGATTTTCTCCGGGTCCCCCTGTTTCCTCGAACTGCTTAAGACCCCTACGCGCAAGGGAATTATTGAAATAAAATTAAAAACCGTACGTTAGTCCCGAAATGACATACTTTGTGTGGAGTGGACGTTAAACCCCATTCCTCTCTCTCTCTCAGTTATAGCTTAGCTATGGTCTGAATACCTTACTTGCCAAACTACTTTTGCCCGTAACATCGAACTTGAAACTAGTTGGGAAGGCCCCTGGCCCCCGGCCTCTACCCCACGCCCCCGGCTCCTTCAGCTATGGCTACGAGCATGAATTGATGAAATATTATCTTAGTTCACTGCCACCGTTGCTTATATTGAACGACTTGTTTATTCGACTGGTTTATACGACTGGTTTATACGACTGAATTATACGACTGGTTTATTCGACTGGATTATTCGACTGAAGTATACGACTGAATTATACGACTGAACTATACGACTGAACTATACGACTGACTTATACAACTGAACTATACGACTGAACTATACGACTGACTTATACGACTGAACTATATGATTGAACTATTTGACTGATGTTAAGACTAATGAAAACCTCCACCACCCCCTCCCCCTTCCCTACCGAGCTTCTGACTCCTTCATTTATGGGTGGGGGTGGGAGTTGATGGCCGAACGGTTTCCATGTGCTTGCTGTATCATGAAGCCTGTCATTGAGTCAACTGGCGTGGTTTCGAATCCCTGGTTGTACGTGAGAAGGGTCGCCTGACCAACTTCGTGGATTTTCTGCGGGTCCTCCTGTTTCCTTCAACTGCTAAAGACCCCTACGCGCAAGCGAATTATTGAAATAAAATTAAAAACCATATTATGTTAGTCCCGAAATGACATATTTTGTATGAGTTGACAAACCCCATTCCTCTCTCTCTCTCCCTCTCTCTCTCTTTCAGTTATGGCTTAGCTATGGCCTGAATACCTTACTTATCAAACTACTTTTGCCCGTAAAATCGAACGTGAAACTAGTTGGGAAGGCCCCCGGCACCCGGCCTCTACCCCATGCCCCCGGCTCCTTCAGCTATGGCTACGAGCATGAATTGATAAAATATTATCTTAGTTCACTGCCACCGCTGCTTATATTGTTTGTTCGACTGGTTTATACGACTGGATTATTCGACTGGTTTATACGACTGGATTATTCGACTGAAGTATACGACTGAATTATACGACTGAACTATACGACTGACTTATACGACTGACTTATACGACTGAAAAGACCTGCCCCACCCCCTCCCCCTTCCCTACCGAGCTTTTAGCTCCTTCGGTTATAGGGTGGGGGTGGATGGCCGAATGGTTTGCAGGTGCTCGCTGTATCATGAAGCCTGTCATCGAATCAACTGGCGTGGTTTCGCATCCTCGGCTGTACGTGACAAGGAGAAGGGTCGCCTGCCAAGGAGAAGGGTCGCCTGCCCAACCTCGTGGATTTTTCTCTGGGTCCTCCGTTTCCCTCCCACTGCTTTAGACCCCTACGCGCAAACGAATTATTGAAATAAAAGTAAAAACCATATGTTAGTCCCGAAATGAATACTTTGTGTCGGGAAGACGTAACCCCCACCCTCTCTCTCTTTATGGCGTAGCTATGGCCTGAACACCATACTTATCAAACTACTTTTGCCCGTAAAATCGAACTTAAAACTTGTTGGGAAGGCCCTCGGCTTCTACCTCATGCCCCGGCTCCTTCAGCTATGGCTACGAGCATGATTTGTTACAATATTATCTTAGTTCACTGCCACCGCTGCTTATATTGCGCGACTTGTTTATACGACTGGTTTATACGACTGGATTATTCGACTGGTTTATACGACTGGTTTATTCGACTGGATTATACGACTGGATTATTCAACTGGACTATTTGACTGATGTTATAGACTGAACTTGAAACTAGTTGGGATGCCCCCCGGCCCCTATATTATATATACCTCATGCCCCAAGAAAAAGTAAAGCATGACTTTATTTAGCAGTGGTGGCTGTAACTAAGATAACACCTTAACGTTTTAATTTGAACAATTTAAATTGGAACACGAGGGAACACGAAAATAGACAAAAACAATAATAAAAGATATTGGTATTAGTGCGTTTTTTCTTTTAACTTTTACTGATTACATACTATTCCAAAATATTAATAAGCCATCGACGGGTTTATACACCTTGGGTTTATACGACTGACTATTGGATTTGGACTTAGGGTCAACTCAATAATAATTGGTGTCTTGAACATGACGTCATTTCCTATATCCACACCGCCATATTTGTTTTGCGTTTATAAACATTGAATGTGACAGTGTAATAGATTTATCGTATGTAAGCTGTTTGCTCAAGTACAGAATTGGTAAACGCAAATGTTTTTTTCTTTCTGTTTTCTATTTCTTCATTTTATTACCCATTACTGAGATGTTATTGTCTCCAACTAATTACAGTAGCTAAGTCTCTAACTCAATATCATCCAAAATCTTCAACTTTGAAAATACGATGCTGTGCTGTGATCTTACCGGAAAAAGATGGGCTTCCGCGGGCGCGTCGAATTACCCTATAACTGCCCAATAACTCCAAAATAACAACCAATAACTACAAAATGTTGCCATTGGACACACAGTGTAACAATTTAGTTGAATTTAAGAAGCCTCGCTGCTTTGTGTACAGATCTGAGTTTCACGTTCACTCGTCTGAAGGGAGATAACTCGTGTATGTGATTTTTGTTGACAAAAAAATTAACAACACCCAATAACTGACCGAACACAACTTGGCGACCTATTCGGCTAGCGAGCTATTCGACCGATCCAGCTGGCAACCAGTTCGTTGGCAACCTATTCAGAATTAAGACAACAGTCGCTCAAACTCATCTATTTTTAACAACCAATAAAATCCAACGTTACGTCTATCCATAGATAAATGAAAGTAGAATAATATATTATTTTTATCAATTCCTTTAGCTCAGAATAGAGATGTAATTTCGCATTATCTTACAAAATTCTAGACACCCAACTAAATATATTCCGAAAGGTAATTAAATAGGCTTTCCAAATATTATCAGTAAAAGTTGGCACAGTCATATTAAAGGGGTGCACTCTCTTCCTAAACATGGCCAATTTTTTAAAAATTTCAAAGGGAAAAACTGTTAATATCCCGTGGCAAAATTCGGACCATCGTACAAAATTCTGAGCAACCAGCTATATATATTCTGAAAGGTAATTGAATAAGCTTTCTAAATATTATTAGTAAAAGTTGGCACAATCATATTAAAGGGGCGCGCTCTCAACTTGAACATCGCCATTTTTCAATATTTTAAAGTGAAAGAACGGTAATATTCCGAGTCGAAATTCGGACCATCGTACAAAATTCTGAGCATCCACCTATATATATTTTGAAAGGTAATTGAATAAGCTTTCCAAATATTATTAGTAAAGGTTGGCACAATCATATTAAAGGGGCGCGCTCTCAACCTGAACATCGCCAATTTTTTAATATTTTAAAGTGAAAGAACGGTAATATTCCGAGTCTAAATTCGGACCATCGTACAAAATTCTGAGTATCCAGCTATATATATTCTGAAAGGTAATTGAATAAGCTTTCCAAATATTATTAGTAGAAGTTGGCACAATCATATTAAAGGGGCGCGTTCTCAACCTGAACATAGCCAATTTTTCAATATTTTAAAGTGAAAGAACGGTAATATTCCGAGTCAAAATTCGGAACACCTTACAAAATTCTGAGCATCCAGCCATATATATTCTGAAAGGCAATTAAATAAGCTTTCTAAATATTATTAGTAAAAGTTGGCACAATCATATTAAAGGGGCACGCTCTCAACCTGAACATCGCCAATTTTTTTATATTTTAAAGTGAAAGAACAGTAATATTCCGAGTCAAAATTCGGACCATCGTACAAAATTTGGAGCATCCAGCTATATAAATTCGGAAAGGTAATTGAATAAGCTTTCCAAATATTATTAGTAAAAGTTGGCACAATCATATTAAAGGGGCGCGCTCTCAACCTGAACATCGCCAATTTTGTAATATTTTAAAGTGAAAGAACAGTAATATTCCGAGTCAAAATTCGGACCATCGTACAAAATTTGGAGCATCCAGCTATATAAATTCGGAAAGGTAATTGAATAAGCTTTCCAAATATTACTAGTAAAAGTTGGCATAATTATATTAAACGGGCGCGCCCTCAACCTGAACATATCCAATTTTTCAATATTCTATAAGTGAAGATAGACCGGTATTTTTTTCGAAGTACAAATTCGGACCATCGTACAAAATTCTGAGCATCCAGCTATATATATTCTTAAAGGTAATTGGATAAGCTTTCCAAATATTATTAGTAAAAGTTGGCACAATCATATTAAAGGGGTGCGCTCAGCGCTCTCAACCTAAACGTCGCCAATTTTTTAATATTTTAAAGTGAAAGAACGGTAATATTCCGAGTCAAAATTCGGACCATCGTACAAAATTCTGAGCATCCAGCTATATAAATTCGGAAAGGTATTTGAATAAGCTTTCCAAATATTATAAGTAAAAGTTGGCACAATCATATTAAAGGGGCGCACTCTCAACCTAAACATAGCCAATTATTCAATATTCTATATGTAAAGATAGGCCGGAATTTTTTTCGAAGTCAAAATACGGACCATCGTACAAAATTTGGAGCATCCAGCTATATAAATCAGGAAAGGTAATTCAATAAGCTTTCCAAATATTATTAGTAAAAGTTGGCACAATCATATTAAAGGGGCGTGCTCTTAACCTGAACATATCCAATTTTTATACGCCCACATTGAAATGTGGTCGTATATTGTCGTCGCCCCCGTCCGTCCGTCCGTCTGTCGGTCCGTCGGTCCGTCCGTCCGTCGGTCCGGCGTCCACAATTGCTTGTGGACGCTCTAGAGGCTAAAGTTAATATCCGATTGACTTTAAATTTATACACAGTGTTTAAGGTCATGAGACGAAGAAGCCTATTGATTTTCAGCGATTTCCGATAATTAGTGCCAGAGTTATGGCCCTTGATCACTTCAAAAAATCTTGGTGGACGCTCTAGAGGCCAAAGTTAATATCCGATTGACTTTAAATTTATACACAGTGTTTAAGGTCATGAGACGAAGAAGCCTATTGATTTTCAGCGATTTCCGATAATTAGTGCCAGAGTTATGGCCCTTGATCACTTCAAAAAATTTTGTGGACGCTCTAGAGGCCAAAGTTAATATCCGATTGGCTTTAAATTTATACACAGTGTTTAAGGTCATAAGACGAAGAAGCCTGTTGATTTTCATCGATTTCCGATTATTAGTGCCAGAGTTATGGCCCTTGATCACTTCAAAAAATCTTGTGGACGCTCTAAAAGCCAAAGTTAATATCCGATTGACTTTAAATTTATACACAGTGTTTAAGGTCATAAGACGAAAAAGCCTATTGATTTTCAGCGATTTCCGATAATTAGTGCCAGAGTTATGGCCCTTGATCACTTAAAAAAAATCTTGTGAACGCTCTAGAGGCCAAAGTTAATATCCGATTGACTTTAAATTCATACACAGTGTTTAAGGCCATAAGACGGAGAATCCTATTGATTTTCAGCGATTTCCGATAAATAGTGCCAGAGTTATGGCCCTTGATCACTTCAAAAAATCTTGTGGATGCTCTAGAGGCCAAAGTTAATATCTGATTGACTTTAAATTTATACACAGTATTTAAGGTCATGAGATGAAGAAGCCTATTGATTTTCAGCGATTTCTGATAATTAGTGCCAGAGTTGTGGCCCTTGATCACTTCAAAAAACCTTGTGACGCTATGGATGCCAAACTTATCATCCGATTGACTTCAGATTGATACACAGAGTTTAAGGTGTTGAAAACGAACAAGTATTTTGATTTTCAATGAATTTTGATAACTGAACAGCTAAATCCATGATGTTAAATGTTTCCTATACTAATTGTTAGCGTGGGGTAAAACTTTATAAAAAGCAAATGTTTCATTACCAAAAAAAGTAAAAATATGCGTCAACCCTTGTTGACTGCCCGGACGATTTAGCTGCTGTGGGCGTATGTTTCGTTGCCTGGCAACCTATCTTTCAATATTCTATAAGTGAAGAGAGACCAGTATTTTTTTCGAAGTACAAATTCGGACCATCGTACAAAATTCTGAGCATCCAGCTATATATATTCTTAAAGGTAATTGGATAAGCTTTCCAAATATTATTAGTAAAAGTTGGCACAATCATATTAAAGGGGCGCGCTCTCAACCTGAACATCGCCAATTTTTTTATATTTTAAAGTGAAAGAACGGTAATATTCCGAGTCAAAATTCGGACCATCGTACAAAATTTGGAGCATCCAGCTATATAAATTCGGAAAGGTAATTGAATAAGCTTTCCAAATATTATTGGTAAAAGTTGTCACAGTCATATTAAAGGGGCGCGCCCTCAACCTGAACATCGCCAATTTTTTAATATTTAACCATCGTACAAAATTCTGAGCGTCCAGCTATATAAATTCAGAAAGGTAATTGAATAAGCTTTCCAAATATTATTAGTAAAAGTTGGCACAATCATATTAAAGGGGCGCGCTCTCAACCTGAACATATCCAATTTTTCAATATTTTAAAGTGAAAGAACGGTAATATTCCGAGTCAAAATTCGGACCATCGTACAAAATTTGGAGCATCCAGCTATATAAATTCGGAAAGGTAATTGAATAAGCTTTCCAAATATTATTAGTAAAAGTTGGCACAATCATATTAAAGGGGCGCGCCCTCATCCTGAATATTCTTTTAAAAAAACAACTTAAAACACATTTATTTAATCAGGCTTTTAACTGACTCTGTATGCAATCGTTAACATCTTGTTGTTTATTTATGATTACATTGTCACTTTGTAAAGTGCCCCTGAACATGTTATATGAAAGGATGCACTATAAATATGCTGTAATAATAATATTGTCGTCGCCCCCGTCCGTCCGTCCGTCGGTCCGTCCGTCCGGCGTCCACAATTGCTCGTGGACGCTCTAGGGGCTAAAGTTAATATCCGATTGACTTTAAATTTATACACAGTGTTTAAGGTCATGAGACACAGAAGCCTAATGTTTTTTTTTAGCGATTTCCGATAATAACTACCAGAGTTATGGCCCTTGATCACTTCAAAAAATCTTGTGGATGCTCTAGCGGCCAAAGTTAATATCCGATTGGCTTTAAAATTATACACAGTATTTAAGGTCATAAGGCGAAGATATCCGATAATTATTGCCAGAGTTATGACCCTTGATCACATTGAAAAATCTTGTGAACGCTGTAGAGGCTAAAGTTAATATCCACTTGACTTTAGATTTATACACAGTGTTTAAGGTCATGCGACGAAGAAGCCTATTGATTTTCAGCGATCTCTGATAATTATTGCCAGAGTTATGGCCCTTGATCACATCAAACAGGAACAGAGTTTAAGGTGTTGAAACGAACAAGTATTTTGATTTTCAATGAATTTTGATAACTGAACAGCTAAATCCATGATGTTAAATGTTTCCTATACTAATTGTTAGCGTGGGGCAAAACTTTATAAAAAGCAAACAAATTCTAACGATTTTCAGATAATTACATAATGAGTTGTTACTCTTAATCAGATTTTAGTGTATTACAAATGTTTCATTACCAAAAAAAGTAAACATATGCGACAACCCTTGTTGACTGCCCGGACGATTTAGCTGCTGTGGGCGTATGTTTCGTTGCCTGACAACCTATCTTTCTAGCTGTTTAAATTATAGAAGTTATTTGTATTGCTATTATATCTCGAGCTTAATTTTTGTTTCATGCAACTAATTACTGTAAACACAACAGGGGCCCACTTTCACTCGTGGAAAAGTCTACTTTTGATTTATAATCTATAGTCTGTATTAAATTTGTACACATACGCTAACGCCCTCTGGTGTAATAATGTTGATAATTCATGATATTTTTCTGGACATTTTCATTTCAAGATTTTAACTTCAAGACTTTTTGAAACGTAGAAAATATTTTCATAAGAGTTTGAATTCCAGATTATTTTTTAGATACATTCAGAAACCAATGAATTGATTTCTTTGTCGTGTTAAATAAAGAAATTATTTTTTAATTTTAATATTTAATGATATATAAAAGTTAACGATAAAACGCCGAAAATGAAACATAAAGTCATTTTTTTGTTTAAAATGTTGATTTTGTGCATGAAATGTTGACATAAGAATGTAGAAACAAGAATCATTAGTTTAGAATGTTGCGTTCCTGTCTAAAATGTTCAAACTGGAATGTAGAAACAAGAATCATGAATTTTGTCCCATTTTGTCTCCCATACCCGATTGCAGAACCTGATGCATCAGTGGATAGCCTAAATGGTTGTTTGAAATTAGGATAAGCCAGGACTGGGGCAGTAGTAAGGATATCCTTTAGTTTCTTAAAAGTTACCTCACAGTCATCATTCCACTTGAACTCTTCATCTTTATGGAGTAATCGGTTTAATGGCGTTATTATTTTCGAGTAATCTTTTACGAATTTTCTATAATAATTGCATAGTCCTAGGAATCCTCCTGGACAAGCTTTACCTTAAATTCATCTACCTTTACACCATCCTTGGTTAGTATGTGTCCCAAATATGAGATTTCTTTTAATGCAAACTGGCACTTGCTAGGTTGAAGCTTCAGATTGTGCTCGTTAAGTCTGACAAAGACGTCTTCCACATCCTTCAAGTGGTCCGAGAAGTTGGGTGACATGATGAGGATGTCATCTATATAGCACAATATTCTTTTCCAGTTTAAGCCTCTTAAAACTTTGGACATAACCATTTGGAATGTCACTGGTGCGTTCATTAGCCCAAATGGCATCCTTTTCCACTAAGGACAACAAAAGAAGAAATGTGTTTGGAGTCTTCGTCCATCTCAACCTGCCAGAATCCGCTTTTCAAGTCCAGTGATGTGAATATTTTTGCTTTAATTTCACCAATATTATCAAGAACATCCTGGAATATTGGTAATGGAAATATCACTGGCTTTGTTAAGGCGTTTACTTTCCGGAAATCACAAGCAAATCTGTACTCTCCGGACGGTTTCTTTACTAGCACTACTGGACTTGCCCATTCACTTTCTGATGGCTCAATTATGCCATGTTTCTCCATCTGCTCGATCTGCTTATCTAACTCGGATTTTGCCTTAATATTTGTTCTTTAAAATTGTTGTCTAATTGGTCTGGCGCCAGGAATCAACTCTATTTTATGCTTATGAATATTGGTTTTCCCCAACTCAATTGGATTAGTAGCAAAGGTATCCCTATTGTTGATTAAAAATTCTTTAAGTTGGACCCTTTCTTTGCTGTTTATACAAGTTTGGGAAAAATCAAACCGATCAATAAAGTCTGATGATGTTGATGATGATTTAGAAATATGGAGATTGACTGAATTTATAGCGCGTTTGTCATAAAATGTTGAAACAGAATTACTTTCAATGACGTATGCTTTACCTACAATTTTTCTGTGGTTGAATGTGATGGTTTCATTTGTTGGGTTTAATAGTTTAAATACAGCTTTTCCATCAACGACCTTAACTAAACTCCTAGCCCCAGCGATGCTGTTTCTATATAAATCGACTATAGGTTCGATTAACATGATTTTGTTTACATTTTTATTTATTTTAACACTTATATTTATTTCAGATTTTGGTTCCATAACAACCTTTCCATGTACTCGTACTAACGCAACACTTTTATCTATCAAATTTACATACATCCGATCAGGAAATGTTACTTGTCTTAGCTCATAATCTATTTTAGCTGAATTATTTATCAAGAAATCATGACCTAATATTAATGGGTGATGTATATATTGAAAAACATAAAACTTATGAATAAATTTAATATTTTCTAAATAAAGTGGTAGTTCTACAGTGCCCAAAAATTCTAAATTACCACCCACACCTTTAACTTGTGGTACATCCGATTTTGCCAGTTTATATTTTATTTGTGTATTGTCTAATGTTCTCAAATCCACACAACTAATGGAAGCCCCAGAATCGACGAGTGAGTCAACTCTTTTCCCATTTAAAAAGGAAACAATTGTGTTTTTATGCATAGACGTGGCCAAATTTGTTGTCGGGGGGTTATGTTTCATATTCGTGCTTCGTTGGTGCCTGTCCTTTGAAGAGCCTGGTTGGGAGCTGGGCTGGACATGCGCGAGTTCCTATTGTCTATTATGATGCCCTTTATTATACCCATTATATTGGCCTCGTTTGAAGGGTTTGGGTATTTCTATAACCGGATCTAAAGTTATTATTACTTCTACTATATTGATGTTGATTAGAAAAATCTCCGTTAGATCTATGTCAAAATTGCCCACCTTCGCTATAATTTCTGTATCCATTTGGAAACTGCTGTCGTGGTTGTTTTGGGTGATATTGGTTGTATCTGTTACCATTATCAAATCTGTCATTTCGTCACTTGGACTCCCGGTCACCTAACATCATTTCCATCATCTGCCTAGTGTTTTCCATAATTAATTGACTCGTCTGTTCCATCTGAGCTTTTGTTATTTCTTTTATTTCCTTCAAAATGGCTGATTGGTCAGTGCGTGAACAACCATTTCTGGTGATATTTTTTCTGCTAAGCACACACTTTGTCTTAATTCAGCCCATGATGTTGGATCTCTGGATAGCACCGTTGCTTTGTGAGATTGTTCTAGTCCTTCACACGTCAATGATATGGCCCATGGTAAAGATAATTTAATTGCCTCAAAATGTTTCTGAGCTCTAAAAACGTATTCTTCTCCGGTTTCGTGTGGCATTTTCTTTATATTTAAACTCGATGGATTATTCGAATTTTTGAATGTGAATGTCTCAATAGCACTGGTTTTAATTGTATCAAAATTTGATTTCTGGGCTTCAGTTAGTTCGTCGTACCATGTGGCGGCTGGTTCGTCTAAGCATATTACGAACGAGGCTATTTTTCTCTCATTGTCTATCTTATTTAAAATACAATATTGGTCTAATCGATTTAACCAAGATTTTACGTTTTGACAACTTTTTCCGGTAAAGCGTTCTAATGTTTGAGCCATAGCCATGACAGGTTCAGTGTCGCTTTGAATGATAGGATTAGAACCAGTTAATAAGTCATTCGAATTACAAGTATGTTGATCACTGTTTTCAATCACACTACTTGCTTCTAGATTTTCCAAATTTTCTTGACATACTGTTTTTCCACTTCGTAGCCTAGTTCCAAGAGGGTAGTTCAACGGTGTAGTCATAAATGCTTGGCTAAGTGAAAAGGTCCGGTTTCTTTTAACTCTCACACCTCTTAATATAGGGACGATCTCTGTCTAATAATCAGTCTCTATACTATACAGGGCTGGAACTAAAAGTAGGAACAACTGGTAAGGCTCTAATAAGTTTTTATCATTAAATATAAGCAAAACAACTTACAAACGTAAGAGGTATAAAACATCAACTATAAATGAAAATGAAATAATTATTATACGTTTGAAATATGAAATATAAAAACTATTTACGTTTGAATTATGAAATAAAGAACTATTTACAGGAGTTATCAACATGCTATAAACTACAACCTGTAATGAAATACTAAGTATGAAACATTATATATACAGTAATATACACATACCTAAAAGTAGGAACAACTGGTAAGGCTTTAATAAGTTTATGGTTAGTAGACAAGTTTCTTGGATTTATATATCCCACGTTGTCAAGTTAAAACTATAGAAACTTGTTACCAACTCATAAACAACCTTCCCGGGTTGCTACATGTACCTACTACATGTACACTCTACACCTCAAGGTGGTTAATCCTATTAATTAAACAATTCTAATTAACTCTATTGTTTATAGGATTAACACCATATCGGTATAGATGAGTCGAACATCTGACTAGATATACGTATATACGTAAAAATATCGTTTTGGATGAATAAGTTGTATTTACAAAAAGTGAACAATATAACAATAGGTCAAGAGATGCAAGCAGGGCTAGCGATAATCGCAACCTTATTCCAGACAAAAATCATCAACTTTTAAACACTGAACTGAAAGTAAGCTGAAAGAAAGATACCCACGGACAATATGGTAATTATATTCTTGACGGCCCTTGTTACATGTGATACACATTTGACGTCATTTACCAGAGTTATCTACCTTGCATCGCTAAGAGAGAGAGAGGGATGGTTTTAACGTCCACTCGACCCAAACTATGTCATTTCAGGACTTGCGCGTAGGGGTCTTAGCAGTGGGAGGAAACCAGAGGACCCAGAGAAAACCCACGAGGTTTGTTACGTACAACCGTGGATTCGAAACCACGCCAGTTGACTCAATGACAGGCTTTATGATACAGCGCGCATGCGCTAACCATTCGGCCATCCAATCGCCCAATGAGGGTTGAGATCGAAATACCGGTATTTCAAAACGAAGCTGCACAACGAAATGGACGTACGTTGTACGTAAAAGTAAGTAATACGATGGTTATGGGCCCACTTGTGGTCACAATTTTTATCCGATTGTAAAAAACGTATAAGGAACTAAATCGCTAATACTTGGGACCTATATTGACAGAAATTGGTCGTAACGAATATAATATAAATGTATCATAATATAGATGTATCTAAACTGATTTACATTCAATCATTTTCGTTTTACTTTAATTTCAAATCTGTTATTTTGGGCGAAATATGTCAGAAGTCTTAATCGGGTGGCAATCTGTAGCGTCTGGTTATTCCAGTTTACACTGATAGTATTTTATTGCGCATGCTTTCCAGATAAGAATATGGCATCACCGTTTGACATGACTTGTGCAATTTGTCTAGCCCTGTTCTTCGAGCTCCTTGTTACAAATGGCGCTGAAAGGATTTACCAATAGTAAAATGTTTAAATATTGGATATCAGCCATCTTTTACTGGTAAGATCACAACATTAATGTTGATTTAAATTGTAAAATGATTTGTGTTTTTAATATCGAAGACTTTGGATGATATTGGGTTAGAGATTTAGCTACTTTAAACATTACACCGTAATGAGGGTTGAGATCAAAATTCAGGTTAATCGTATCGAAACGAAACTTCCCAACAAAATGGACATAGGTTGTGCGCAAGTAATATGAAGGTTGTGAATTGTGGACCCTCTGGAGTTGACAATTTTTGTCCGATTTTGATAAAACCCTTATGATGGTTGAGTTAGAATTTCGTAAAAATCAGGCTGAAAATGCTGGACAAAAAGGCTGCTACTTGTACTCAGAATTGTGTAAAAGTATGTAATACCAAGATTGTGGAGTTGGACCATCTCTAATAGTCAAAATTTTTATCCTATCTTGATACCTAAAAAAATATATGTTATTTTAGCTAATTTTCTATTCATCTCTATCAAAATGTGGACGTATCTTGCCTGGCATCTGTTGGTTTAATCTCGCGGATGTTTAAATCCATCCAGCAGTTGAAAACACTAAATATGCATCAAGAAATGTTCTTAATCATAATGTTTGTTTTTTTTAGTAGGAAGGATTATAGGAAAATAAGTGATCTATACTAATCATGTAACTACAATAAAATTCAAGAGGTTTGTAGCTGCAGCATCATGGCAGGTTGGGATGGAGCAGGCGGGAGATCAGAACCTGATGAATTTATGCGTCCTCCTAGATCTCCACGACACAGAATGCCAAGACCACCAAGTACTCTCTTACCAGACACAGAGGAACATGTTAGTCAGCAGACGTCGGATGTGTTTAGAAACTTTATATTTCAATCCTATAGACAGGATCAGATACGACAAGAATATGACAATATGCCTTCAGTTCCAGTAGAGCTAACCAATATTAGTCCAACACCCCAGAGGTACTGGTATTGTTTTCAATTGTCATATGAAATATTTTATATGTCCAACACCCTTCGTTGTATTACTGGAGTCTGGAATGGGCTGGTATAATAGACTTTCTGGGCTGGGTGTGGGTCGGAATCCTGGAATGGGAATTCCGAATTTCATTCAAAAATTTCTTCGGATTCGCCCAACACTAATTATCAAATGGTCAAAATTTTCTCAACTAGTCCCATTTTTATACGCCCACATTTTCATGTGGACTTATATTTTCGTCGACCCTATCCGCCCGTCCACAATTGTTTGTGGACTCTCTACAGGTCACAATTCTTATTCAATTTTGAAAAAACTTGAAATATAGGTTTATCGCTATTAGATCTCTGCTGCTTTCGATATTGTCAAGTATCGGATCGAAACTTCATGGATTATGTCCCCTGAATGTACAAAAAATCATGTTTTTAGCTTGTGGATCCTATAGAGGTCACAATTTGGAACCGATTTTGATGAAACTTGACATGCATGTTTATAACCCAAAGATCTTGGTTCCTTTCGATATTTGCGCACATCGGTTCGTAACTTCCTGAATTATGGCCCCTGATTGTCCGAAAAATCACCTTTTTTAACTTGTGGTTCCTGTGGAGGTCACAATTATTATCCGATTTAAAAAAAACCTTTGATTATAGGGTCATTCCATGTCAAGTGGGTCAATTTTCAGAAATTTGGGAAATTGACCCCCTTGAAAAAATCTGGAAAAAATATATGTTATTGTACATCTAAAATCTAGAAACTGTCCAAAATATGTGGTCTGTAGCAGGAAAATTGACTGAGATACGGGCATTTAAGTTTCATGAGTTACCAATAAGTTTTCGAAACAAAATGTATATCACTAATTTACTTGAATTTTAGATATCTTGATTTTACCTTTATAGTGAAGATATACCGCTCAAATTTGGTAGTCTTGAAGAACTTTTTGTGTAGATTATGAATCTGCAATCAGATTACCGGTGAGTTGTAGGGTTGGCATGCTACTTGGCCACGAAAATGACAAAAATTTGGTGCAGTTGTATATTGTCTGGATTTTGAAGTGCTCCAGGTGCTACAAAGTAATAGATATAGACCGAAATATTGGTATATCCAGAGATTGCCAGTAGTACTACATACGAAACGAATGAAAACGCACCAGTCTTGAATAGATTCCCAGAAAATTGACCGCGAAAATGGTTTCAGACACAAATTTTCGAAAATTGTCTCATATTTTCGAGCCGATATAACCCGGTAGATGAGCACCTAAAAATCTGATTATAGTTTGTAAATATAGTTTGTGCTTATGTTTTCAACATATGTAAAAGCCATTCTTGTCCCGGGCCATTTTGATATTTTTTCAATTTTTTGAAAATCCGTGATTTGGGTCATTCCATGTCAATTATCACCCAACGAGGTAAACAGTACCCGATTCGATTTTGCCGAATTTTATTTTATATGTCTTTTAGGGCTGAAAAAGCTTATATTCCTAATTTTAACTTTGTCCGACTAACAGTTCCTAAGATACTGTCCACCAAATTTTGGAGATTTTCAGCTAAAATGGGTTTCATCGACATTATTCAAATGACCATACCCCAGTAACCAAAATGTTAAAATTGCTGGAATAAGTGTTTTTGGAATGGGAAAGATAATGACGTGCTATTTGAATCATAGATATCCTTCTTTAGGAAAGTCTTCTGAAGGTTACTATGTATCCTCAGAGCTTATCCATGAAGACAATCCTGCTTTAAGTGTGAAGACACTGATTTTAAGTCTCACGTGTGAATATTTAACTTGATTTTACATGCTTATAAAAGATATTATACCTCCAGTTGTTTAACAGTGTGTAGAAAACATGTTGAGCTAAACTTTTCATGCAAGTTCATCCCAAGGTCACATGGCCTATAAGGTCAAATTCAAATTCAAAAGGTCTTCACTCTTTTAAAACACACCCGGATGTCAAAAATAAGTGTAGATTTAGAATTCTTGTGGAATTCCCATCCCTGGAAGACATATTCCAGCAACTTTGAACAATCAGTTACTGGGTATGGTCATTTGAATAATGGCAGCCACGCCCACTTTTGCCGAAATCCCCCAAATTTGGTGGACCGTATCTCAGGAACTGTTGGTCGGATCAAGCTAAAATCGGGAATATTAGCTTTTTCAGCCCAAATAAATGTCTAAACCAAATTTCAGCAAAATCGAAGGTGATTCTGTTTAAGTCATTGGGTGATAATTGACAAGGAATGGCCCATAACACAGATTTTGAAAAAATCTTAAAAATATTGAGATGACATGGGACAAGAATGGTTTTAACATATGTTAGAGACATTAGTACAAACTATAATTCCACCAAGTTTCAGATTTTTAGGTGCCCATCAAACAGGGTTCAATCGGCTCCAAAATACGATTGTTGGCATAGATTAACACAAAACACAGATTTTCAAAAAATTGAAAAAATATCAAAATGGCCCGGGACAAGAATGGCTTTTACATATGTTGAAAACATAAGCACAAACTATATTTACAAACTATAATCAGATTTTTAGGTGCTCATCTACCGGGTTATATCGGCTCGAAAATATGAGACAATTTTCGAAAATTTGTGTCTGAAACCATATTCGCTATCAATTTTCTGGGAATCGATTCAAGACTGATGCGTTTCAATGCGTTTCTTATGTAGTATTACTGGCAATCTCTGGATGTACCAATATTTGGGTCTATATCTATTACTTTGTAGCACCTGGAGCTCTACAAAATCCAGACAATATACAATTGCACCAAATTTTTGTCAGTTTTCATGGCTAAGTAGCATGCCAACCCTACAACTCACCGGTAATCTGATTGCAGATTCATAATCTACACACAAAGTTCTCCAAGATTACCAAATTTGAGCGGTATATCTTCACTGTAAAGGAAAAATCAAGATATCTGAATCTCGAGTAAATTAGTGATACATATTTTGTTTCGAAAACTTATTAGTCACTCATGAAACTTAAATGCCCGTATCTCAGTCAATTTTCATGCTACACACCACATATTTTGCACAGTTTCTAGAGTTTAGATGTACAATAAGATATATTTTTTCCAGATTTTTTCGAGGGGGTCAATTTCCCACCACTGGCCCACTTGACATGGAATGACCCTATATCACTGTTACACCTTAATGAAGGTTGAGTTCAAATTTCGTGAAAATCAAACCAAAACTGCTGAAGAAAATGGCCACCGTCTGTACACAAATAGTGTAAAAATATGGTATATCAAGGTTGTGGAACCTGTGAAGGTCACAATTTTAATCCGATTTTGATGAAACTTGAAATGCATGTTTAAAATCCAAAGATCATGGTTCCTTGCAATATTTGCGCATATCGGATTGTAACTTCCTGAATTATAGCCCTTGATTGTACGCAAAATCGACGTTTTTAGCTTGTGGTCCCTCTAGATGTCTCAATTATTATCCGATTTTAAAAAAACCATTTGATTATATCACCTTTACACTGTATTGAAGGCTGAGGTCGAATTTCATAAAAATCGGACCAAACTGCCGGACAAAATGGCTGCCTCTTATACGCGAATAGTGTAAAAAATGATATATCAAGGTTGTGGACCCTGTAGAGGTCACAATTTTAATCCGATTTTGATGAAATTTGAAATGTAAGTTTATAAACCAAAGATCGCGTGAAACGTACATTTGATGAAACTTAAAATGCATGTTTATAACCTAAAGATCTTGGTTCCTGTCAACATTTGCGCATATCGGATTGTAACTTCCTGAATTATAGCCTCTGATTGTACGAAAAATAGCCTTTATGGTTCGTCTGGAGGTCACAATTATTACCTGATTTTAAAAAAAAGCGTTTGCTTATATCACTGTTACACTGTACTGAATGTTCGGTTCGAATTTTATGAACACTGGACCAAAATTGCTGAACAAAATGGCCGCCACCTTTACGCGAATGGTGTAAAAATATGGTATATCAAGGTTGTGGACCCTGTAGAGGTCACAATTTTAATCCAATTTTGATGAAATTTGAAATGTAAGTTTATAACCCAAAGATCGCGGTTCCTTTCGATATTCGGGCTCATTGGACCATAACTTCCTGAATTATGGCCCCTGATTGTACGGAATATCATGGGTTTTCTTACCTTGTGGACCCTATAGAGGTCACAATTTTATTCTGAATTAAAAAAGAAGTTTGACTATATCCCCGTTACACATTAATGATGGTTAAGTTTGAATTTCTTGAAAATCGATAATTGAACAGCTAAATCCATCATATTAAATGTTTTGTATACTAAACTTTAGCATGAGTCAGAACTTTATAAAAACCAAACAAATTCTAATGATTTTCTGATAATTACTTATATGCAACAACTCTTATTGACCGCCCGCACGATTTAGCTGCCGTGGGCGTATGTTTCGTTGCCTGGCAACCTATTTTTATTTTAAAGATGGTGGGTCGGCCCTGTGAGCCGACTGTTTTTATAAGCCCACATGGAAATGTGGACGTATATTGCCGTCTCCCCCGTCCGTCCGTCGATCCGTCCGTCCGTCCGTCGATCCGTCCGTCCGTCCGTCGTCCAGTCCGTCCGTCGTCCACAATTTCTTGTGAACACACTAGAGGCTAAAGTTGATATCTGATTGACTTTAAATTTATACACGTTGTTTAAGGCCATGAGACGAAGAAGTCTATTGATTTTCAGCGATATCCGATAATTATTGCCAGAGTTATGACCCTTGATCACTTTGAAAAATCTTGTGAACGCTGTGAGAGAGAGAGAGAGGGAGAAATGGGATTTAACGTCCGCTCAACACAACCAGGTCATTTCGGGACTAACATATGGTTTCAATTTTATTTCAATAGTTCGCTTGCGCGTAGGGGTCTTTAGCCGTGGGAGGAAACCGGAGTGCCCAGAGGAAACCCACGAGGTTGCGAAGGTGCCCC
Organism: Patella ulyssiponensis; assembly: GCA_963678685.1. NCBI lineage: Eukaryota > Metazoa > Mollusca > Gastropoda > Patellidae > Patella > Patella ulyssiponensis. The sequence goes on from OY783226.1 coordinate 38,774,409, forward strand.
TATCTCCATGCCACATACACTCACACCAGGGCTCGAAACCACAGCCGCAAGCCAGAGGTGACCGGCCAGCTAGAGGTCGAAGCGCGGCACTCTAGACCACTAGGCCATCCCAACCCCCCTTGTGAACGCTGTAGAGGCTAAAGTTAATATCCGTTTGACTTTAAATTTATACACAGTGTTTAAGCGCATGAGACGAAGAAGGATATTGATTTTCAGCAATTTCCGATAATTACTGCCAGAGTTATGACCCTTGATCACTTTGAAAAATCTTGTGAACGCTGTAGAGTCCAAAGCTATTATCCGATTGACCTTAAATTTATACACAGTGTTTAAGGTCATTTGACGAAGAAGCCTATTGATATTCAGCAATATCCGATAATTACTGCCAGAGTTATGGCCCTTGATCACTTCAAAAAATCTCGTGGACGCTCTAGAGGCCAAAGTTAATATCCGATTGACTTTAAATTTTTACACATTGTTTAAGGTCATGAGACGAAGAATCCTATTGATTTTCAGCAAATTCCAATAATTACTGCAATAATTATCTCCCTTGATCACTTTGAAAAATCTTGTGGACGCTCTAGAGGCCAAAGTTAATATCCAATTGACTTCAGATTGATACACAGAATTTAAGGTCTTGAGTCGAACAAGTATATTGATTTTCAGTGAATTTTGATAACTGAACAGCTAAATCCATGATATTAAATGTTCCGTATACGCAAAGTTAGCATGGGGAAGAACTTTATAAAAAAAACCAACAAATTTTAATGATTTTCTGATAATTAATTTTTGAGTTGTTAATCTTTTTCAGATTTCAGTGTATTATAAACGTTTCATTACCGAAAAAAGTAAGAATATGCGAAAACTCTTGTTGACTGCCCGGACGGTTTTGCTGCTGTGGGCGTATGATTCGTTGCCTGGCAATCTATCTTTGTCATGGATATTTTATGGTTCTATCAAATTCTTCTTTTAAAATATCTATATTGCCCCTATTTATATCCGAAATATATTTTATCCAGATATTTATCAGTATTTCATTACCGGAAATGAAAATATATTTGTCCATCGAACGAAATTATCGTTGTAGAAGTGAAGTCGCACTTTCAAATATAAGCACGCTCCCAGAATATATTTTCACCATTTTGATCAATTGTGGAATAGATGAGTGTGTGTCCCGATAGTATGCCTTACTTACTCAGTTACTGTCTTTTTTTTATCCGATATTGAATACACATGCATAATCTGGTATATTATATTCCTTCAATGGAGTAGTCCAGCTCTGGATGTCAGTCTATCGTTACACTCGCCTGTAGGTCCAGAGACCGTGTACTTGACTCCTTGGCGAAAAAGTTTGAGTTCCCAGTCAATTTTACTGGGCAACTTTATACTGCTAAACGGTCGCGTGCCAGTCCCTGTGGACGCCTGACAAATGTAAATGAACATCTTAGTGAGAAAATAAGATTAAACTTAGTGTATAGTTTTGGAAGAGTCGATATTTTTGGAAGAAATAAATGTGCACTTAATTAATATGTGTCATCTGTTTATTTTGGGATTTCGGCGGGGGACATCAGCCTCACTGTTGGCTTGTTTAGCTTGTGGTCCCACTGGAGGTCACAATTATTGTCCGATTTAAAAAAATATTTGATTATATCAGCGTTACACACTAATGAAGGTTGAGTTTGAAAATCGGACCAAAATTGACGGAAAAAATAGCCGCCGCTTGTACGCGAATAGTGTAAAAATATGGTATATCAAGGTTGTGGACCCTGTAGAGGTCACAATTGTAATTCGATTTTTATCAAACTTGAAATGCATGTTTATAACCCAAAGATTTTGGTTGCGTTCTATATTTGCATTTATCAGATCGTAACTTCCTGAATTATGGCCCCTGATTGTAGGTCACAATTGTCGGATTAAATAAATGTTTAATGATATCACCGTTACACTGTAATGAAGGTTGAGATTGAATTTCATGAAAATCGGACCAAAACTGCCAAACAAAATGGCCGCCGCTTTTTACGTGAATAGTTTAAAAATATGGTATATCAAGGTTGTGGACCCTGTAGAGGTCACAATTTTAATCTGATTTTGATGAAACTTGAAATGCATGTTTATAAGCCAAAGATTTTTGGTCCTTTCAATATTTGTACATATTGAATAACTGCATGAATTATGGCCCTTGATTGTATGAAAAATCACTTTCTTTTGAGCTTGTTCTCTATCCATCTCTCGAAAATGTGGGAGTAACCTGCCTGGCAGCTGCTGGGTTAGCTTGTAGTCCTTCTGGAGGTCGCAATTATTATCCGATTTAAAAAAACTGGTTGATTATATCACTGTTACACATCAGTGAAGGTTAAGTTTGAAAATCGGACCAAAATTGCCTGACAAAATGGCCGCCGCTTGTACGTGAATAGTGTAAAAATATGGTATATCAAGGTTGTTGACCCTGTAGAGGTCACACCTTTAATTCGATTTTAATGAAACTTGAAATGCATGTTTAAAACCCAAAGGTGTTGGTTTCTTTCGATATTTGTGCAAATTGTAACATCATGAATTATGGCCCTTGATTGTAGCAAAAATCACTTTTTTTGGGCTTGTTCTCTATCCATCTCTCGAAAATGTGGGCATATCCTGTCTGGCAGCCGCTGGTTTTAGCTTGTGGTTTCTTTGGAGGTCACAATTATTAACGGATTTGAAAAACGTTTGATTATATCACCGTTACACCGTAATGAAGCCTGTGTTTGAATTTCGTGTAAATCAAACCAAAGCTGCTGAGCAAAATGCCCACCGCATGTACGCGAATAGTGTAAAAAGTATGGTATATCAAGGTTGTAGACCCTGTAGAGGTCACAATTTTAATCCAATTTTGATGAAACTTGAAATGCATGTTTTTAACCCAAAGATCTTGGTTCCTTTCGATGTTTGTGCATATCGAAATGTATCTTCATGAATTATGGCCGTTGATTGTAGGAAAAATCACTTTCTGTTTAGCTTGTTCTCTATCCATCTCTCGAAAATGTGGGCGTATCCTGCCTGGCAGCCGCTGGGTTAGCTTGTGGTCTCTCTGGAAGTCGCAATTATTATCCGATTTAAAAAACTGGTTGATTATATATCACCGTTACACAGTAATGAAGGTTAAGTTTGAAAATCGGACCAAAATTGCCTAACAAAATGACCGCCACTTGTACGTGAAGAGTGTAAAAAAAATGGTACTTCGAGGTTGTGGACGCTGTAGATTTCACACTTTTAATTCGGTTTTGATGAAACTTGAAATAAATGTTTAAAACCCAAAGATATTGGTTTCTTTCGATATTTGTGCATATTGGAACGTAACTTCCTGAATTATGGCCCCTGATTTACGAAAAATCGCCTTTATTAGCTTGTGGTTCCCCTGGAGGTCACAATTATTACCCAATTTAAACAAAAGTTTGATTTTTGCACTGTTACACTGTAATGAAGGTTCAATTCGAATTTTGAGAACAGCGGACCACAATTGCCGAACAAAATGGCCGCAGCTTGTACGCTCTACAGGCTAATGTTAATATCCGATTGGCTTTAAATTCATACACAGTGCTTAAGGTCATGAGACGAAGAAGCCTATTGATTTTCAGGGATTTCCGATATTTACTGCCGGAGTTATGGCCCTTGATCATCTCGTGAACGCTACACAGTGTTTAAGGTCATGAGACGAAGAAACCTGTTGATTTTCAGCGATATCCGATAATTACTGCCAGAGTTATGACCCCTGATCAATTTGAAAAACCTTGTGAACGCTTTAGCGGCTAAAGTTCATATCCGATTGACTTTAAATTCATACACAGTGTTTAAGGTCATGCGACGAAGAAGCCTATTGATTTTTAGCGATATCCGATAATTACTGCCAGAGTTATGACCCTTGATCACTTCAAAAAATCTTGTGGACGCTCTCGAGGCCAAAGTTAATATCTTATTAACTTCGAATTTATACACAGTGCTTAAGGTAGTGCGACAAGGACACCTATTGATTTTCAGCGATTTCCGAAAATTACTGCCAAAGTCATCTCCCTTGATCACCTTGAAATATCCTGTGACGCTCTGGAGGCCAATCTTCAGCGAATTCCAATAATTACTGTCAGAGTTATCTCCCTTGATCACTTTGAAGAATCTTTTGTAACGCTCTAGAGACCAAACTTATCCATTTCACGTCAGATTGATACACAGAGTTTAAGGTCTTGAGACGAACAAGTATATTGATTTTCAATGAATTTTGGTAATTGAACAGCTAAATCCATGATTTTAAATGTTTCTTATACTAAGCATTAGCACAGGGCTGAACTTAATAAAAAAACAAATTCTTATGATTTTCTTACAATTACTTTATGAGTCATTAATCTTAATCAGATTTCAGAGTAAGTACTATTCAAAAAAAGTAGGGGATATTTGATTTTTAAGTGTTATTAAAGTCACCTAATGAAACTGACGAAGAAACAAATGACAAAATGAAATGAAGTTCACATTCATCGATTTATTCCAAATGATCGTTAGACTAAGTAAGGCACAGACTGACCATTATAAGGGTAAAATGATACCCGGGGTCAAACAGCAAAGTTACCACAGCATCACAACAAAGTCAGTAACGGGTAAATCCTCCTCTGTTTGCCAAACAAGCATTGATCCGACGTGGCATACTCCTAAAGAGACGTCTAAGGTCATTTTGATCCAGATTGTCCCATTCCTGTTGCAACGCAGCAGCAAGTTCTTGGACATTGGCAGGACGGTGTTGACGTTGACGTAACCTCTGTCCAAGCATGTCCCAGACATGCTCGATGGGGGAGAGGTCGGGACTCAGTGCTGGCCAAGGTAATGTGATGATGTTCTGTTGTTGGAGGTAACCTGTAACGATCCTGGCCCTGTGACATCTTGCTTTGTCATCCTGGAAGATGAAACGGCGGCCATGACGTCGTGCGAACGGCACAACATGGACTGCCAAGATGTTGTCCCGGTAGTACTGGCCTGTAACACGCCCTGCAACAACATGTAAAGCCGTTCTTCCAGCAACAGTGATGCCTCCCCACACCATAACAGAACCACCCCCAAATCGATCATGTCTGATGACGTTAACGTCTTGGAAGCGCTCATTTCGACGACGCCACACCCTCCTACGTCTGTCCAAAAAATCAACAGTGAACCTTGACTCATCTGAAAACATCACATTGCTCCAGCGTCGATTATCCCAGTGTTGACGATCCCTACACCAACGACGTCTTGCCTGAATGTGATGATCTCTCAAACAAGGGATCACGCGAGGACGTCGGGCGCAAAGGTGACCCCTATGCAGTCGATTCCGAATTGTCTGGCCACTCACTCTCACACCAGTGTCTGTTTGAAGACGAACGCTGATCTGATTTGCTGTGATGACACGATTTCTCAAGGCCAAGGTACGGATAAATCGATCCTTGGCTTGAGTTGTCGCCCTTGGTCGACCTGAGCGTGGTCTGTCCTGTACAGATTGTGTATCACGGTATCTGGACCATAGCCTGCTTATGACAGACTGAGAAACATTCGTCGTCCGCGCCACAACCGCCTGTGTTGTGCCGATCTGTAGCATGCCAAGGGCACGTAACCTTTCATTTTGGGTAAGCCGACGCATATCAAAATTTGTTTTCTGGTCACTAAAACAATTAAATTGATGTTTCCACCCTGGAATTCAATGCCACAATGACTGTAACATTCAAAGTCAAGAGTCGTGAAAATCTTGAGTTGGACCCCCATGATGATCCCAAGCATCACCTGCATTCCATGCGGTAGCTATTGGTGCGTTTGGGCGTCACATGTAACTGGAAATGTTTCTTCTGTTAGGTTCTATAGTGACTTTTTTCGTAGTCATTTGCATTTTTAGTATTATGCCCCCAAAATCAAATATCCCCTACTTTTTTTGAATAGTATATATGCGACCACTCTTGTTGACTGGGGGGGGGGGGTTGGGATGGTCTAGTTGTCTAGAGTGCCGCGCTTCGACCTCTAGCTGGCCGGTCACCTCTGGCTTGCGGCTGTGGTTAGGAGCCCTGGTGTGAGCGTATGTGGCATGGAGATAGGGGCGCCTTCTCAACCTCGTGGGTTTCCTCCGGGCACTCCGGTTTCCTCCCACTGCTAAAGACCCCTACGCGCAAGCGAATTATTGAAATAAAATTAAAAACCATATGTTAGTCCCGAAATGACCTAGTTGTGTCGAGTGGACGTTAAACCCCATTTCTCTCACTCTCTCTCTTGTTGACTGCCCGGACGATTTAGCTGCTGTGGGCGTATGTTTCGTTGCCTGGCAACTTATCTTTTAGCTTGTGGTCCCTCTGAAGGTCACAGTTATTATTTGATTTTAAAAACCGTTTAAATATATCACCGTTACACCGTAATAAAGGTTGAGTTCGAAATTCGTGAAAATTGGACCAAAACTGTTGGACAAAATGGTCGCCACGTAATTAGTATACAAATAAGGTATATCAAGGTTGTAGATGAAACTTTAAATGCATGTTTATAACCCAAACATCTTGATTCCTTTCGATATTTACGCATTTTTAAATCGGATAATGTGACCTCCAGAGGGACTACAAGCTATAAAAGACGATTCTTCGGACAATCAGGGTCCATAATTCAGGAAGTTACGATCAGATGGGCGCAAATATCGAAAGGAACCAAGTTCTTTGTTTTATTAACATCCATGTCAGGTTTCATCAAAATCGGCTCAAAAGTGTGACCTCTATAGGGTCCGCAAGCTAACAACTTTATTTTTCGTACAACTGGGGGCCATAATCCATGTAGTTTCGATCCGATACATGCCAATATTGAAAGCAGCCGAGATCTTTTTGAGATAAACCTATATTTCAAGTTTCGTCAAAATTGGGTAAGAATTGTGACCTGTAGAGAGTCCACAAACAATTGTGGACGGACGGACAGGGGCAACGACAACATGACAGGCACCAGGGGTTTTGTCCCAGACAAAACCTGAATCTTGAACATTGTTGATCATACATATACATCGCTTGGCCACAGCGGGTGTTATAAATCTTTAATTAAGCTTTCATATTACATATAAAAGCTTATTGTTTCTGTTAGGATTATTATTATGAAAGCTTATTGTTTTTGTTAAGATTATTAAGCTTTCATATTACATATGAAAGCTTATTGTTTTTGTTAAGATTATTAAGCTTTCATATTACATATGAAAGCTTATTGTTTTTGTTAAGATTATTATTAAGCTTTCATATTACATATGAAAGCTTATTGTTTTTGTTAAGATTATTAAGCTTTCATATTACATATGAAAGCTTATTGTTTTTGTTAAGATTATTATTAAGCTTTCATATTACATATGAAAGCTTATTGTTTTTGTTAAGATTATTAAGCTTTCATGTGTATTACATATGAAAGCTTATTGTTTCTGTTAAAGTTATTATTAAGCTTTCATATTACATATGAAAGCTTATTGTTTCTGTTAAAGTTATTATTAAGCTTTCATATGTATTACATATGAAAGTTTATTGTTTCTGTTAAAGTTATTAAGCTTTCATATTACATATGAAAGCTTATTGTTTCTGTTAAGATTATTATTGTTATTTTTTTTTTTTGTGTTTTATTTTTTTTTTTTTTACTAAATCTTTTTTCTTTGAATACCTTGAAAAAAATCATTTTCATCAGCATTTTCGAATTTCGAAAATTCGTCGCTCTGATTTCGAACCGGAAGTTTAGACCAATTTGACAACTTCTTTAATAGTTGTACGATTTTCATGAAATTTAGTATATAAGTAGATCTTACCGATGCGACTTCAAAAATATGATTAGAAATTTTCTAAATTTTCTCCCCTTGATGAAATTAAGGATCAAAGTTTTCCAAAAAAATCAACGAAATATGGGTCAGAATGACCTAATTTTTTTTTTCGATACTAGATAAGTAATTACTGATTTGTAGACAAAATATGAAGTTTGTCGATCGAACCAGAAGTGCCACCATCTTGAAACGTGAAAAATCACAAAGGCTTTTGCGATATTTTACTTACAGACATGGGAGTTATATTTTCGGAATCCTTGAAGGAATACCTAAAAATCTATCGATCAGAATTTTGATTTCGGTCACGTGATGGTCACCATTTCGAACTGAATATGAGAAAGGGTGAAAAATCGACATTAACGAGCACGTAAATGAAAGCAATAGGCCGTAGTTTGGAGAATATGTCTCCTATTTCCAAAATGAATACATTTCTGGATAGCCGGGATCAGGGTTGAAATATTGTTATTTGAAAATGTCACATTTTCAAATTTTGTCTTTGATGTTTTTCGTGCCGATAAAGTTGTTTACGAGTGAAAAATCATAAAAACTTCGCTATATTTTAACCGATTTTAATGATTTTTTTTCTTGATGAGATTATTTACATGACCTATGACATGCGACAGGAAGTGACTGTGAATATGAAAGCTTTAATATCTGCTTTGCAGATCTAGTTATTTTTTTTGTGTGTGTTTTCTGCAAATCGGATTTCTCAGAATCTATCCATAGGATCTTTCTGAAATTTTGACCTACCCCCCCAAAAATGGGGTGCGAACCTTGATTAAATATATTTTCAAAACGTTTTACGAATCCGAAATAACCGAATTTTACGAACGAATGCATTTGACCTACAATGCTGTAACTTTGTGACTATTTGATCTATTTTAATAATTTTTTTTTTTTTAGTATCCTAAGACATTTACTTCAAATCTGTAATTTCGGATTGTCGAATTTCGAAAATTTGTCGCTGTGAATTCGAACCGGAAGTTTACACCAACTCTTCAACTTCTTTAGTAGTTGTACGATTTTCATGAAATTTAATATGTAAGTAGACCTTAATGATGTGACTTCTAAAATATGATTAGAAATTTTCTAAATTATCTCCCCTTGGTGAAATTAGGGATCAAAGTTTTCAAAAAAAATCGTCGAAATATAGGTCAGAATGACCTAAAAAAAAATTTCGATACTAGACAAGTAATTACTGATTCGTACTCAAAATATGGAGTTTGTCGATCGAACCGGAAGTGCCACTATCTTTAAACGTGAAAAATCAAAAAGGCTTTTTTGCTATTTTACTTACAGACTCGGGAGTTATATTTTCAGAATCCTTGAAGGAATGCCTAAAAATCTATCGGATCCGAATTTTGATTTCGGTCACGTGATGGTCACCATTTTGAATTGAAAATGAAAAATAGAAGCAATTTGAAGGGCCGGGACTTTGGAACACAATAACTCTCCTTCTGATTAAGCTAGAATGTTCAAACTTGGTGTAGACGTTCACTAGGTCAATGACATGATTGAGTTCAAAAATGAGCATTTTCTGCCTAGGGTAAGCAGAGATAAGCATGCTGATTTGTTGATTCTTTAGGGCACGATAACTTCGGTTATAATGAAGGGAGGGCGGTGAAACTCTTGTCAATAGAGAGTCTAATAGCTAGACAGTTGTGTGAAATCATTGTATAATTTTTTTAAATATCAGGGATAGCAAAAAAAAAAAGATTGAAATTCCAAAAAGTCGTATTTTTACGATTTGGAGCATTTTAAAAGATCCCTTTCTCTTAAAGTCAACATAATATTTTTTGGGAACTTCTTCTACAAAGAGTCTTATCGATAGTCTTTTATATGAAACCATCGATCAACAGTCCAAAATATCAGGAGTAGAAGAATAAAAGGATCGAAAATTGAAAACGGCACCCTTTCATTGTTAAGCAAAACATGCAGTGTGGGTGGCTACAATCTGCACATTTAGTCATCGTATAGAGCTTATTCAACAGTATCGAATTCGAATTCCAACTGCTAAGGGATCTTTTACGTGCACTCCAATGTGTACACGGGGGTTGAGGGTAAGCCAGAAAATCGAGATGAACTTTCTTGGCCAATGCAGGGATCGAACACCTGACCTCTTGGCTAGCAGGCCAACGCCTTAGCCACTTAATGTGGACACCCATCGTACATTTCATCCGTCAAGTCAAAACATTGCATTGCCATCAGACCAATAATTAATTATTCTTAATTTAAAACTTTATTTTAATATTACTAAATCCTAATTTTATTGGTAGACGCTCGTCTTATTTAAAATTAAACTTTCATTTAACTATGAACAACCCTTAACGTCTCTCTTTAAAACAATTAAATACTCTAAAACAGTAGCTCAACCTTTTGACCTAAGCTCATTAATTTACCACTTTGTATGTGAGCGACTTGTTATTCTTCTTATATGACATATTGCACGTGTCTGATTTCAAAGGGGAGTTGGGTGGCTGAATGGTTAGCATGCGCGCGCTGTATCATAAAGCCTGTCATTGAGCCAACTAGCGTGTTTTCGAATCTCCGGTTGTACCTGACAAGAAGTAAGGTCGCCTGTCCAACTTGGTGGGTTTTCTTCATTTCCTCCGGTTTCCTTCCACTGCTAAAGACCTCTACGCGCAAGCGAAATATTGAAATAAAATCGAACTATATGTTAGTCCCAAAATGATCTAGTTTGGGACACAATAACTCTCTTTCTAATTCAGCTAGACTTGGTGTAGGTGTTTATTAGGCCAATACCTTGATGACTCTGGAACACAATAACTCTTCTTCTAATTGAACCGGTTGAATTGTTTCTCGTTATAACTCGGTGAGTTTTTGGCGGATTTTATTAATTCTTTTCCCTTTTTAAGATTCTTTATATAACTCATGAGATGCGACAGAAACTGATCGTGAATATGAAAGCTTTAATATCTGCTTAGCAGATCTAATTATTTTTTATTTTTGTGTGTTTTCTGCAAATCGGATTTCTCAGAATCTATCCATAGGATCTTTCTGAAATTTTGACCTACCCCCCCCCCCAAAAAATGGGGTGCGAACCTTGATTAAATATATTTTCAAAACGTTTCACGAATCCGAAATCACCGAATTTTACGTACGAATGCATTTGACCTACAATGCTGTAACTTTGTGACTATTTGACCTATTTTACTAATTCTTTTTTCTTTGAGTATCTTGAAACATTTACTTCAAATCTCCAATTTCTGATTTTCGAATTTCGAAAAATCATCGCTGTCATTTCGAACCGGAAGTTATTACCAATTTGACAACTTCTTTAATAGCTGTGCGATTTTCGTGAAATTTAGAATGTTAGTAGATCTTGCCAATGCGACTTCAATGATGTCCTTGGAAATTTTCTAAATTATCTCCCCTTGGTGAAATAAAGGATCAAAGTTTTCAAAACAATCGTCGAAATATAAGGTCAGAATGACCTAAAAAACAATTTCGATACTAGACAAGTAATTACTGATTCGTACACAAAATATGGAGTTTGTCGATCGAACCAGAAGTGCCACCATCTTTAAACGTGAAAAATCAATAAGGCTTTTTTGCTATTTTACTTACAGACTCGGGAGTCATATTTTCGGAATCCTTGAAGGAATGCCTAAAAATCTATCTGATCAGAATTTTTATTTCGGTCACGTGATGGTCACCATTTTGAATTGAAAATGAAAAATAGAAGCAATTTGAAGGGCCGGGACTTTGGAACACAATAACTCTGCTTCTAATTAAGCTAGAATGTTCAAACTTGGTGTAGACGTTCACTAGGTCAGTGTCATGATTGAGTGTACAGAATGACCTAAAAAAAAAATTTCGATACTAGACAAGTAATTACTGATTCGTACACAAAATATGGAGTTTGTCGATCGAACCGGAAGTGCCACCATCTTTAAACGTGAAAAATCAATAAGGCTTTTTTGTTATTTTACTTACAGACTCAGGAGTCATATTTTCGGAATCCTTGAAGGAATGCCTAAAAATCTATCGGATCAGAATTTTGATTTCGGTCACGTGATGGTCACCATTTTGAATTGAAAATGAAAAATATAAGCAATTTGAACTCTGCTTCTAATTAAGCTAGAATGTTCAAACTTGGTGTAGACGTTCACTAGGTCAGTGTCATGATTGAGTGTACAGATGAGCATTTTCTGCTTAGGGTAAGCAGAGATAAGCATGCTGATTTGTTGATTCTTTAGGGCACAATAATGAAGGGAGGGTGGTGAAACTCTTGTCAATCGAGAGTCTAATAGCTAGCCTGTTGTGTGAAATCATTGTATCATTTTTTTAAATATCAGGGATAGCAGAAAAAAAGAGATCGAAAATCCAAAAAGTCGTATTTTTACGATTTGGAGCATTTTTAAAGGTCCTTTTCTCTTAAAGTCAACATAATATTTTTTGGGAACTTCTTCTACAAAGAGTCTTATCGATAGTCTTTTATATGAAACCATCGATCAACAGTCCAAAATATCAGGAGTAGAAGAATAAAAGGATCGAAAATTGAAAACGGCACCCTTTCATTGTTAAGCAAAACATGCAGTGTGGGTGGCTACAATCTGCACATTTAGTCATCGTATAGAGCTTATTCAACAGTATCGAATTCGAATTCCAACTGCTAAGGGATCTTTTACGTGCACTCCAATGTGTACACGGGGGTTGAGGGTAAGCCAGAAAATCGAGATGAACTTTCTTGGCCAATGCAGGGATCGAACACCTGACCTCTTGGCTAGCAGGCCAACGCCTTAGCCACTTAATGTGGACACCCATCGTACATTTCATCCGTCAAGTCAAAACATTGCATTGCCATCAGACCAATAATTAATTATTCTTAATTTAAAACTTTATTTTAATATTACTAAATCCTAATTTTATTGGTAGACGCTCGTCTTATTTAAAATTAAACTTTCATTTAACTATGAACAACCCTTAACGTCTCTCTTTAAAACAATTAAATACTCTAAAACAGTAGCTCAACCTTTTGACCTAAGCTCATTAATTTACCACTTTGTATGTGAGCGACTTGTTATTCTTCTTATATGACATATTGCACGTGTCTGATTTCAAAGGGGAGTTGGGTGGCTGAATGGTTAGCACGCGCGCGCTGTATCATAAAGCCTGTCATTGAGCCAACTAGCGTGTTTTCGAATCTCCGGTTGTACCTGACAAGAAGTAAGGTCGCCTGTCCAACTTGGTGGGTTTTCTTCATTTCCTCCGGTTTCCTTCCACTGCTAAAGACCTCTACGCGCAAGCGAAATATTGAAATAAAATCGAACTATATGTTAGTCCCAAAATGATCTAGTTTGGGACACAATAACTCTCTTTCTAATTCAGCTAGACTTGGTGTAGGTGTTTATTAGGCCAATACCTTGATGACTCTGGAACACAATAACTCTTCTTCTAATTGAACCGGTTGAATTGTTTCTCGTTATAACTCGGTGAGTTTTTGGCGGATTTTATTAATTCTTTTCCCTTTTTAAGATTCTTTATATAACTCATGAGATGCGACAGAAACTGATCGTGAATATGAAAGCTTTAATATCTGCTTAGCAGATCTAATTATTTTTTATTTTTGTGTGTTTTCTGCAAATCGGATTTCTCAGAATCTATCCATAGGATCTTTCTGAAATTTTGACCTACCCCCCCCCCCCAAAAATGGGGTGCGAACCTTGATTAAATATATTTTCAAAACGTTTCACGAATCCGAAATCACCGAATTTTACGTACGAATGCATTTGACCTACAATGCTGTAACTTTGTGACTATTTGACCTATTTTACTAATTCTTTTTTCTTTGAGTATCTTGAAACATTTACTTCAAATCTCCAATTTCTGATTTTCGAATTTCGAAAAATCATCGCTGTCATTTCGAACCGGAAGTTATTACCAATTTGACAACTTCTTTAATAGCTGTGCGATTTTCGTGAAATTTAGAATGTTAGTAGATCTTGCCAATGCGACTTCAATGATGTCCTTGGAAATTTTCTAAATTATCTCCCCTTGGTGAAATAAAGGATCAAAGTTTTCAAAACAATCGTCGAAATATAAGGTCAGAATGACCTAAAAAACAATTTCGATACTAGACAAGTAATTACTGATTCGTACACAAAATATGGAGTTTGTCGATCGAACCAGAAGTGCCACCATCTTTAAACGTGAAAAATCAATAAGGCTTTTTTGCTATTTTACTTACAGACTCGGGAGTCATATTTTCGGAATCCTTGAAGGAATGCCTAAAAATCTATCTGATCAGAATTTTTATTTCGGTCACGTGATGGTCACCATTTTGAATTGAAAATGAAAAATAGAAGCAATTTGAAGGGCCGGGACTTTGGAACACAATAACTCTGCTTCTAATTAAGCTAGAATGTTCAAACTTGGTGTAGACGTTCACTAGGTCAGTGTCATGATTGAGTGTACAGAATGACCTAAAAAAAAAATTTCGATACTAGACAAGTAATTACTGATTCGTACACAAAATATGGAGTTTGTCGATCGAACCGGAAGTGCCACCATCTTTAAACGTGAAAAATCAATAAGGCTTTTTTGTTATTTTACTTACAGACTCAGGAGTCATATTTTCGGAATCCTTGAAGGAATGCCTAAAAATCTATCGGATCAGAATTTTGATTTCGGTCACGTGATGGTCACCATTTTGAATTGAAAATGAAAAATATAAGCAATTTGAACTCTGCTTCTAATTAAGCTAGAATGTTCAAACTTGGTGTAGACGTTCACTAGGTCAGTGTCATGATTGAGTGTACAGATGAGCATTTTCTGCTTAGGGTAAGCAGAGATAAGCATGCTGATTTGTTGATTCTTTAGGGCACAATAATGAAGGGAGGGTGGTGAAACTCTTGTCAATCGAGAGTCTAATAGCTAGCCTGTTGTGTGAAATCATTGTATCATTTTTTTAAATATCAGGGATAGCAGAAAAAAAGAGATCGAAAATCCAAAAAGTCGTATTTTTACGATTTGGAGCATTTTTAAAGGTCCTTTTCTCTTAAAGTCAACATAATATTTTTTGGGAACTTCTTCTACAAAGAGTCTTATCGGTAGTCTTTTATATGAAACCATCGATCAGCAGTCCAAAATATCAGGAGTAGAAGAATAAAAGGATCGAAAATTGAAAACGGCACCCTTTCATGGTTAAGCAAAACATGCAGTGTGGGTGGCTACAATCTGCACATTTAGTCATCGTAAGGAGCTTATTCAACAGTATCGAATTCCAACTGCTAAGGGATCTTTAACTTGCACTCCAATGTGTACACGGCGGGTGGGAGGACACGCCAGAAAATCGAGATGAACTTTCTCGGCCAATGCAGGGATCGAACACCCGACCTCCTGGCTAGCAGGTCAACGCCTTCGCCACTTAGTGTGGACACCCATCGTACATTTCATCCGTCAAATCAAAACTTTGCATTGCCATCAGACCAATAATTAATTATTCTTAATTTAAAACTTTATTTTAATATTATTAAATCCTGATTTTATTGGTAGACGTTCGTCTTATTTAAAATTAAACTTTCATTTAACTATGAACAACCCTTAACGTCTCTCTTTAAAACAATTAAATACTCTAAAACAGTAGCTCAACCTTTTGACCTAAGCTCATTAATTTACCATTTCGTATGTGAGCGACTTGTTATTCTTCTTATATGACATATTGTTCGTGTCTGATTTCAAAGGGGAGTTGGGTGGCTGAATGGTTAGCACGCGCGCGCTGTATCATAAAGCCTGTCATTGAGTCAACTAGCGTGTTTTCGAATCTCACATTGTACCTGACAAGAAGTAAGGTCGCCTGTCCAACTTGGTGGGTTTTCTTCATTTCCTCCGGTTTCCTTCCACTGCTAAAGACCTTTACGCGCAAGCGAAATATTGAAATAAAATCGAACTGTATGTTAGTCCCAAAATGATCTAGTTTGGGACACAATAAATCTCTTTCTAATTCAGCTAGACTTGGTGTAGGTGTTTATTAGGCCAATACCTTGATGACTCTGGAACACAATAACTCTTCTTCTAATTGGGGTACAATGTTCAAACTTGGTATAGGCATTCACTAGGGCAATGTATTGATGAAGTTGGAATATCAGCATATCAGCATTTTCGGCGTTGGGTAAGCAGAGATGAGCAATTTGATTGGTTGATGATTTGACACACAATAACATTAGTTCTGATTAAGTGATAGTGATGAAACTTGGTGTATAGTTTCATTAAATCACTACCTTGACTAAGTTCGACAATGAGCATTTTCTGCCCAGGATAAGCAGAGCGATACGCAAATTGATTGGTAGAGACATTGAAACACAATAACTCTCAGTGTTATTCGGCTAGAATGTTCAAACTTGGCGTAGGTCTTTATTAGGTCAATGCTTTGATGGAGTTCGAAGATGAGCATTTTATGCTTAGGGTAAGCAGAGATAAGCAATTTGATTTGTTGATGATTTCGGACACTTTCACTTCAGTTCTAATTAAGTCAGAATGATGAAACTTGGTGTATAGTTTCATTACATCAATACCTTGAATACGTTCGACAATGAGCATTGTCTGCCATGGATAAGCAGAGCGATGAGCAATTTGATTGGTCGAGAATTTGAAACAAAATAACTCTCCTTCTAATTGGGGCATAATTTTCAATCTTGGTGAAGGCGTTCATTAGGTCAATGCCATGAAGGAGTGCGAAGATGAGCATTGTCTGCTTACAGTAAGCAGAGATAAGCAATCTGATTGGTTGATACTTTAGTTATAATTAAGTGAGAGTGACAAAATTCCAAATATAGATTCATTATGTCATTACCTTGACTAAGTTTGATGTTGAGAATTTCTGCGTAGACTTAGGAGCAATAAGCAATTTGACTGATCACAATGAAACATAACAACTCTGTTTTTAATTAAGGTAGAATTTGAACCGGTTGAATTGTTTCTCGTTATAACTCGGTGAGTTTTTGGCGGATTTTATTAATTCTTTTCCCTTTTTAAGATTCTTTATATAACTCATGAGATGCGACAGAAACTGATCGTGAATATGAAAGCTTTAATATCTGCTTAGCAGATCTAGTTCTTATTCTAATCTGTTATTAATTTCTTTTGTACGTTAATCGCCATCACTGTCTTAATAATAATTTTCCAGCCTAAAGATAAATTCACTGGGCAACTAAATGTGCCGTACACACCAAATATATACCCATCCTAAAGCGCTCCCTGTTATCAACAGCAGTTAACTAATTTTCTGCTAATCCATAATGCACAACTTTTGTTGAAACTCCTTATAACATTCTGGCCATAACGGTATCCTGCAATCTCGCCTGAAACTACCACACTTTGATGTTTTATTACATAAGGCAGCACGGGTCTGCCACATATGGCATTCCACACTACAAATATAGTAAAATGGTTAATTTTTGCCTGAAATTTTCAGACTTGACATGGAAGTGAATAGCAAATAAGACCTGATAATACTTGGAAGTTGATTGCCATAATAGTAATTATAAAAATAATATTTATTATTTAACGCCAATTATATCAATAGGCGGTACAGCATAAAATTAAAGCAATAAAAGAATATCACAGAGCATCGTGCAAAAAAAAGGATGCAGATACATAAAGAACATTTACGTTAACCGTGACAAGTAATTTTAAATGGATTCGTTGTGCGACTGTTTACCAGTGTAGTGAGAAAAGAATGGGAGTGATATGTGAAGATTTCTTAGTGTGACAGACTATACAGTACGAGGATCGTGCAGGTTTGACCAAACACGATATCACCGTGTTTTCTATCGTGGAATTCCATGATTTACCGAGTGAATATCGACGAAATATCGAGGGACACGATAGCACTGCCTCGGTGTTGAAAACACGATGTGACTCGGTGTTTTAATTAAAACATGCCTCTCGTCGTTTATTTTTATGTGAAATTACATGTAGCACTTTAATTATTATAGATCAGTTACTACGTTGGCATTTTCCCATTAATCACGAATATTTGACGCTAGCTCGAAATCGGAAAAGGAATAAGCACATGTTTGGCGAAACTGCGGGTACTATTCATTCTTCTTCTAAACAGAATATGCCAAAAGATACCAATACATTATTACTTCATTAATATGTTCCATATTTTCAATACTTGCGTCAATCGACTATTACAAATTCATTCATATTACGGGAAAAAAATAAAATGGGCACAAATCAATTCTGGACTTACCGGGGTGCAGTTTTATCCATTCAAATAGTAATTCACATACTGACAAATAAGTCACGCGGTGCATACAGTATTGGTAAATTACACCTCAACTAATATATCTTTTCTGGTTTTAATCACTAATGAGTTGAAAGCCTTCAAAACCTGATATGAAGCATACTTTGCTGAATGTACATGGACACGCATCAGTCCGATAAAGGCGATAATATAATGCTGACTTTTTCATTTCCACACCAAAGAGTCTGGGGAATGCATGCTGTCAATCGAGGTTTCATAATGTGAAATAAATGGCACGTGACATCAAAAGAAACCAATTGACAGAAAATTGCACGCCCATTTTATAACAAATTGTTACCCTTGACAGTACGACTTGTATTGTAAATTGTCAGTAGCAAAAATTACCCAAAAAAGTTTGAATCTTTATTTTAAAAAACAATCACAATTGTTAATTTGATTCCGATATATATGCAAATGGTTGGCATTCAAAAGGATTTACAATGGTTTGTTCTTTGCATCTCAATCAGTTTGGGCGTTTCGGTGAAAATTAAACGTAAAGGAAATTTTCAAAAGGGATATCTTGTAAAATAACCCGTATTTATTACTGAAATATTTTCTCAATTAGCAGAATGTCAAAATAAAGAAAACAACGCAACACTTACAATATGACTAACTACGGGGCTGTTTGTATTTGGCCTGACACCCCACCCCTTCCCTACTTGTAATACCAATATTTAACTAGACTTTCTTGCAAGGCTGAAGGCTTTCACTTTAGCCAAGGCAGAACACGGTCGCCAGATCCGTGACAAAGACAATACCCACCACTCATCCCTAAAATAAAAACCGCACACCCTTGAACACCTCAGATATTGACACGTTCTTTGCATGCGCATTACGATAGAAGGAAAGTGAAAAATATTGTTGAACAATTTACAACATTATGAACTTGGACCGGTAGAATCCTACAGACGCCGGAAATCTAAACACGCAATCAAAAACTCAAATATTCCAAAAAATTATAAATTTAGTACATTTTCAAATTTGGAAGAAAAATAGAGAACAGCGTAGTATCGCAATTCGACCTTTATCGCATCCGCAATATCCCCGGCTCTACAAAAATATAACTTTCTCGAAAATCGATTCGGAATTGACATAATTAGGCCCGATTTTCATTTGTGCACGTTAAAGATTTACTTCACTTCCTGTCTGTTCAGAACTTTCGCAATAGTTCTAAGTACTAACTGCTTAAAACATAGGAAAAATCATTATTCAGAACTCAATCTGTTTTAGTTTAGAGATCTACACGAGAATAAAAAAAAAAAACAGTTTTCCGAATGGGAAAAAACAAAGTATTGTAAGTGTCAGATAATAACCAAATACCAGAATAATACTTTTCAACATTAATTTTCCAATATTAACTAAGAGGGGTGCATTCTTTATAAATAGCTTCAGCAGAGAGCTTTATTTTCACTGGTTTCAAATGATGACGTCATGGAGACAAAAGTCCTGGGGTATTAATTTCAGGAGTAACTGTTATTTATCAAAATGAATTATTTTCACTCTAGAAGCACAGTACCAGATATTGGTTACCATTAAAACACACTTAGTTCAAATATTGCCACTTTCAATAAAAGCTCTCTATATATGCTTTATACGTATGCAAAATGTTACAATTATGACCAATTCGAACTTTTGTCCATGTCACACCAATGTGTACACGGGACTTCGGAATCTTGTTCATGTCAGCTACTCAAATATGTAACTGATTCAAAAATTGATTGAATATTCAAAGAAATATCGACAATTTCCTGATTTCGTACACGTTCAAGATTTGACGTCACTACCAAATAAAAATTTAATATTTATTACAGATAGAATCCATGCTGAAACTACATCATGCCGTCTATCACAGGTGCAATATTCGTACTTCTGCACGATACTACTGCAAGATACAACTGCAACCTCTTAAAAATTGGACTTGCTTATAAACAGCGCGAGCCGTCGATTTGTGTCGGGATGATTACGGTTATGAGATAATTTTGATAAAGAAGAAACAATATTAATTCAAAGACTAATTAGTAACTATTTCTGTTACATGGTCACTAAACCCATATTTTGAATAGACGTAAACACTCAAAGTTGAAATACTTTTAGCTCAAATATCGTCACTGTGAAAGAAGAGGGGACTTTTAAATATGCTCTAAACGTTGGTAATACGTACAGATTGTACCAACTCTGTTTCGCTTAACAATGAAAGATGACGTTTTCAATTTTCGATCGCTTTGTTCTCGTACTCCTGATATTTCTAACTTTTGCTCAATGGTTTCATACATAAGACTACCGATACAACTCTCTGTAGAAGAAAGTCCCCAAAAATATAAGAATGTCTTTTCGAGAAAAAGACCCCTAAACATGCCCAAATCGTAAAAATTCGCCGTTTTCAATTTTCAATCTCTTTTTTTGGCTACCCATGACAATTAGAAAAATTATACAATGGTTTCACACAATACACTACCCATTAGACTCTGGATTGAGAAAGTTTGAAAACAATCGTTGGCGGCGTTTCCCAGAAACCGGCGTTTAAACTTGATCGAAATCGTAAATAACCTTACTTTTGAAAGTCCCATAACATTTTTACTTAGAAATGGTGAAAGCCTAATAATAAATAATAATAATTTTAGTAATAACAATAGCCTTTCACCATTAAAAATGGTGAAAGCCTAATAATAATAATCTTAGTAATAACAATAGTCTTTCACCATTTTCAATGGTGAAAGCCTAACGAGGAATTGTGATTACTGTTTTACGGTAAAAGACATGTTTTTAAGAATGTGGATGCGTGATTGTTCAATTATTTAAATCGGTACAGACTCGAAAGTTGACACATGCTGATCGTGTAATGGACAAAATAATGGTTAGGCATCATATTTGCAATTGACATATTCTGTCAATAAAATCACATCGGTGCTCATTGATAATTTATCAGGTGGTCATTATTTTATTATATTGTGCACAAACGTCATTCCTTAAATAGCCCCAGACACCTTTAACAACTTAAAAGCACGTTTTTTTTCTGTTAGGTAATCTCCTCTGTACTCTGATGTGTAGCATTCTAGACTAATTGTCGCCTCAATAACTCAAATGCTACTATTATTAATCTCACTATCGGAGAGGCTTCAATTCATAAGATCTGATCATGAGATCGTGTTGACGGGTAAAACAATCAAAATGAATATGTGTTTGTGACAATTATTGGAAAAGAAACGGTTATATTGATAAGGATATTTATGGTTTATTGCATGAATACGGTCAAATGTTTGTATGTTTCATTCATATATTGAACGGGTGTCAGTAAACTCGTCCACAAGCAAACACGTACGCAGTTATGTCGTCCACAGGGGGTATTGTTTTTTTATACGCCCACATTTTCATGTGGACGTATATTGTCGTCGCCCCTGTTCGTCCGTCCGTCCGTCCGCCCGGACGTCCGTCCGTCCGGACGTCCGTCCGTCCGTCCACAATTGTTTGTGAACAGTCTACAGGTCACAATTTTTATCCGATTTCAATGAAACTTTAAATATAGGTTTATCACCCTAAGATCTCGGTTCCTTTCGATATTGGCATGTATCGGACCGTAACTTCATGGGTTATGGCCCCTGATTGTACGAAAAATCACGTTTTTTAGCTTGTGAACAGTGTAGAGGTCACAATTTTGAACTGATTTGGATGAAACTTGAAATGCATGTTTATAACCCAAAGATCTTGGTTCCTTTCGATATTTGCGTCAATCGGATCGTAACTTCCTGAATTATGGCCCCTGATTGTCTGAAAAATCGCCCTTTTTAGCTTGTAGTCCATCTGGAGGTCAAAATTATTATCCGATTTAAAAAACCGTTTGATTACATCACCGTCCCATGGGTATGAAGGTTGAGTTCGAATTTCGTGAAAATCGGACCAAAATTGACGGACAAAATGGCCGCCGTTTGTACGCGAATAGTGTGAAAATATGTTATATCAAGGTTGTGGACCTTATAGAGGTCACAATTTTGAACCGATTTGGATGAAACTTGAAATGCATGTTTATAACCCAAAGATCTTGGTTCCTTTCGATATTTGCGTCAATCGGATCGTAACTTCCTGAATTATGGCCCCTGATTGTCTGAAAAATCGCCCTTTTTAGCTTGTGGTCTCTCTGGAGGTCAAAATTGTTATCCGATTTAAAAAACCGCTAGAGTATATCACTGTTCCATGGTTATGAAGGTTGAGTTTGAATTTCGTGAAAATCGGACCAAAATTGACGGACAAAATGGCCGCCGTTTGTATGCGAATAGTGTGAAAATAGGTTATATCAAGGTTGTGGACCTTATTGAGGTCACAATTTTGAACTGATATTGATGAAACTCGACATGTATGTTTATAACCCAAAGATCTTGGTTCCTTTCGATATTTGCGCCCATCGGATCGTAACTTCCTGAATTATGGCCCCTGATTGTCCGAAAAATCGCCCTTTTTAGCTTGTGGTCTCTCTGGAGGTCAAAATTGTTATCCGATTTAAAAAACCGCTAGAGTATATCACCGTTCCATGGTTATGAAGGTTGAGTTCGAATTTCGTGAAAATCGGACCAAAATTGACGGACAAAATGGCCGCCGTTTGTACGCGAATGGCGTGAAAATATGTTATATCAAGGTTGTGGACCTTATTGAGGTCACAATTTTGAACCGATTTTGATGAAACTTGACATGTATGTTTATAACCCAAAGATCTTGGCTCTTTGCGATATTTGCGCCCATTGGATCATAACTTCCTGAATTATGGCCCCTGATTGTCCGAAAAATCGCCCTTTTTAGCTTGTGGTCCCTCTGGAGGTCAAAATTGTTATCCAATTTAAAAAAACGTTAGAGTATATCACCGTTCCATGGTTATGAAGGTTGAGTTCGAATTTCGTGAAAATCTGACCAAAATTGACGGGCAAAATGGCCGCCGTTTGTACGCGAATAGTGTGAAAATATGTTATATCAAGGTTGTGGACCTCATAGAGGTCACAATTTTGAACCGATTTTGATGAAACTTGACATGTATGTTTATAACCCAAAGATCTTGGTTCCTTTCGATATTTGCTCCCATCGGATCGTAACTTCCTGAATTATGGCACCTCATTGTCCGAAAAATCGCTCTTTTTAGTTGTGGTCCCTCTGGAGGTCAAAATTGTTATCCGATTTAAAAAAACGTTTGATTATATCACCGTTCCATAGTTATGAAGGTTGAGTTCGAATTTCGTGAAAATCAGACCAAAATTGACGGACAAAATGGCCGCTGTTTGTACGCGAATATAGTGTGAAAATATGTTATATCAAAGTTGTGGACCTTATAGAGGTCACAATTTTGAACCGATTTTGATGAAACTTGACATGTATGTTTATAACCCAAAGATCTTGGTTCCTTTCGATATTTGCGCCCATCGGATCATAACTTCCTGAATTATGTCCCCTGATTGTCCGAAAAATGGCTTTTGTTAGCTTTTGGTCCCTCTGGAGGTCACAATTGTTATCCGATTTAAAAAAACGTTTGCTTATATCACCATTCCATGGTTATGAAGGTTGAGTTCGAATTTCGTGAAAATCGGACCAAAATTGACGGACAAAATGGCCGCCGTTTGTACGCGAATAGTGTGAAAATATGTTATATCAAGGTTGTGGACCTTATAGAGGTCACAATTTTGAACCGATTTTGATGAAACTTGATATGTATGTTTATAACCCAAAGATCTTGGTTCCTTTCGATATTTGCGCCCATCGGATCATAACTTCCTGAATTATGTCCCCTGATTGTCCGAAAAATGGCTTTTGTTAGCTTTTGGTCCCACTGGAGGTCAAAATTATTATCCGATTTAAAAAAAAGTTTGATTATATCACGGTTTCATGGTAATGAAGAGAGAATTTGAATTTCGTGAAAATCGGACCAGAGTTGACGGATAAAATGGCCGCTGTCTGTACGCGAATTGTGTGAAAATATGTTATATCAAGGTTGTGGACCCTATAGAGGTCAAAATTTTGAACAGATTTTGATGAAACTTGAAATACATGTTTATAACCTAATGATCTTGGTTCCATTGCATATTTGCCCATATCGGATTGTAACTTCCTGAATTATGGCCCCTGATTGTACGAAAAATCACCCTTTTTAGCTTGTGGTCCTTCTGGAGGTCACAATTATTATCTGATTTAAAAAAAACGTTTGATTATATCACAGTTACACCGTAGTTATGGGTGAGTTTGAATTATGATTTTCTGATGATTACTTAAAATGCAACAACTCTTGTCGACTGCCCGGACGATTTGGCTGCTGTGTGGGCGTATGTTTCGTTGCCTGGCAACCTATTTTTTTTGTTTTTTATAAGCAATATTTTTATTTAGATTTGTATCTGAATAGGGATTGGGGAACGGGCATAGCCTACATTCAACCTTGGCAAGCCGAATAAACCGAGATGAGTTCACCGATGTTTTTGTAATAAAGAGCAATAGTATTGTTGTTGATTAGCTTTATGATTTTAAACATAATAATAAATTCACGAATGTTTCTGTAATGAAGCAAACTCGTATTGTTTGGTTTGTTGATTGACGTTATCTCATGATTTAAAATATTTGGCAGATAAACTGAATTCGCTTTTTATAAGATGGCAATTATTCGTAGATGAATGTCGGGTCACCCCAAAATCCCCTTTACAAATACATATACACACCACTTTGTTGTTGTTCTTGGCGTTTAATGTCCGCTTCCACCGAAGGTGATATCGCAGAGACTTATTTTTCATTTTCATTATCTTAGCGCACGCGCAGGGGTCTTTGCTATGGGAGGAAACCGGAGTGTCCGGAGGAAACCCACGAGGTTGAGAAGGAGCCCCTATCTCCATGCCACATACGCTCACACATACGCTCACACCGGGGATCGAAACCACAGCCGCAAGCCAGGGGTGACCGGCCAGCTAGAGGTCGAAGCGGCGCGGCACTCTAGACCACTAGGCCATCCCAACACCCCCTACACACCACGTGTCATAAAACAATTTATATCTTGATTAGCATAATAGGCGGATCCCTGATACAATGATTGACATTTGGGCCACGTTTTTTTATACGCGACCTGGGTATATACTTTATTAATAGTAACGTTCGTTGAGTTATTTAGGCGACCATTTTACACACCAAAGAGAAAATTGGCTCACAATGCATGCCCAAGTAAAAGAGGCAGTAGTTTAAGGAATGATTTTATTGGCAGAATATGTCCACTGCGAATATGCTGATTAATTAAACATCGTTTTCGTCATAAGACACGCTGTTATGTAACAATCTTCAAGTCTGTACCAATTTAAACATTGAATAAACACTTACATCCACAATTGTGAAAGCGTGAGCTTTGCGGTAAAAAAATTATAAAATCCCTCGTAACATATTAAGATGAATTATATGGAGGGGGGGGGTAGTCTTTTCTATTGTGGTCCGTTCTTATATAACCATGACGACAGCTTTTTTATACGCCCACATTTTCATGTGGACGTATATTGTCGTCGCCCCTGTCCGTCCGTCGGTCCGGACGTCCGTCCATCCACAATTTTTTTGTGGACTCTCTTACAGGTCACAATTCCTATCCGATTTTGACGAAACTTCAAATATAGGTTTATTCCCATAAGATCTCGGCTGCTTTCGATATTGGCATGTATCGGATCGAAACTTCATGGATTATGGCCCCTGATTGTACGAAAAATCATGTTTTTAGCTTGTGGACCCTATAGAGGTCACAATTTTGAACCGATTTTGATGAAACTTGACATGTATGTTTATAACCCAAAGATCTTGGTTCCTTTCGATATTTGCAACCATCGGATGGTAACTTCCCGAATTATGGTCCCTGATTGTCCGAAAAATCGCCCTTTTTAGCTTGTGGTCCCCCTGGAGGTCAAAATTATTACCCCATTTAAAAAACCGTTTGATTATATCACTGTTACATGGTAATGAAGGTTGGGTTCAAATTTCGTGAAAATCGGACAAAAATTGACGGACAAAATGGCCACCGTTTGTACGCGAATAGTGTGAAAATATGTTATATCAAGGTTGTGGACCCTATAGAGGTCACAATATTGAACCGATTTTGATGAAACTTGACATGCATGTTTATAACCCAAAGATCTTGGTTCCTTTCGATATTTGCGCCTATTGATTCGTAACTTTCTGAATTATGGCCCCTGATTGTACGAAAAATCACCCTTTTTAGCTTGTGGTCCCACTGGAGGTCAAAATTATTATCCGATTTAAAAAAACGTTTGATTATATCACGTTACATGGTAATGAAGATGGAGTTCAAATTTCGTGAAAATCGGACCAAAATTGACAGACAAAATGGCCGCCGTTTGTAGGCGATTAGTATGAAAATATGTTATATCAAGGTTGTGGACCCTATAGAGGTCACAATATTGAACCGATTTTGATGAAACTTAACATACATGTTTATAACCCAAAGATCTTGGTTCCTTTCGATATTTGCGCCCATTGAATCGTAACTTTCTGAATTATGGCCCCTGATTGTACGAAAAATCACCCTTTTTAGCTTGTGATCCCTCTGGAGGTCAAAATTATTATCCGATTTAAAAAAAACCGTTTGATTATATCACCGTTACATGGTAATGAAGGTTGAGTTCAAATTTTGTGAAAATCGGACCAAAATTGACGGACTACAAAATGGCCGCCGCTTGTACCCGAAAAGTGTAAAAATATGGTATATAGGTTGTGGAACGTATAGAGGTCACAATTTTAAATCAATTTTGATGAAACTTGAAATACATGTTTATAACCTAAAGATCTTGGTTCCTTTCGATATTTGTTATCCAATTTAAAAAAACGTTAGAGTATATCACCGTTCCATGGTTATGAAGGTTGAGTTCGAATTTCGTGAAAATCTGACCAAAATTGACGGGCAAAATGGCCGCCGTTTGTACGCGAATAGTGTGAAAATATGTTATATCAAGGTTGTGGACCTCATAGAGGTCACAATTTTGAACCGATTTTGATGAAACTTGACATGTATGTTTATAACCCAAAGATCTTGGTTCCTTTCGATATTTGCTCCCATCGGATCGTAACTTCCTGAATTATGGCACCTCATTGTCCGAAAAATCGCTCTTTTTAGTTGTGGTCCCTCTGGAGGTCAAAATTGTTATCCGATTTAAAAAAACGTTTGATTATATCACCGTTCCATAGTTATGAAGGTTGAGTTCGAATTTCGTGAAAATCAGACCAAAATTGACGGACAAAATGGCCGCTGTTTGTACGCGAATATAGTGTGAAAATATGTTATATCAAAGTTGTGGACCTTATAGAGGTCACAATTTTGAACCGATTTTGATGAAACTTGACATGTATGTTTATAACCCAAAGATCTTGGTTCCTTTCGATATTTGCGCCCATCGGATCATAACTTCCTGAATTATGTCCCCTGATTGTCCGAAAAATGGCTTTTGTTAGCTTTTGGTCCCTCTGGAGGTCACAATTGTTATCCGATTTAAAAAAACGTTTGCTTATATCACCATTCCATGGTTATGAAGGTTGAGTTCGAATTTCGTGAAAATCGGACCAAAATTGACGGACAAAATGGCCGCCGTTTGTACGCGAATAGTGTGAAAATATGTTATATCAAGGTTGTGGACCTTATAGAGGTCACAATTTTGAACCGATTTTGATGAAACTTGATATGTATGTTTATAACCCAAAGATCTTGGTTCCTTTCGATATTTGCGCCCATCGGATCATAACTTCCTGAATTATGTCCCCTGATTGTCCGAAAAATGGCTTTTGTTAGCTTTTGGTCCCACTGGAGGTCAAAATTATTATCCGATTTAAAAAAAAGTTTGATTATATCACGGTTTCATGGTAATGAAGAGAGAATTTGAATTTCGTGAAAATCGGACCAGAGTTGACGGATAAAATGGCCGCTGTCTGTACGCGAATTGTGTGAAAATATGTTATATCAAGGTTGTGGACCCTATAGAGGTCAAAATTTTGAACAGATTTTGATGAAACTTGAAATACATGTTTATAACCTAATGATCTTGGTTCCATTGCATATTTGCCCATATCGGATTGTAACTTCCTGAATTATGGCCCCTGATTGTACGAAAAATCACCCTTTTTAGCTTGTGGTCCTTCTGGAGGTCACAATTATTATCTGATTTAAAAAAAACGTTTGATTATATCACAGTTACACCGTAGTTATGGGTGAGTTTGAATTATGATTTTCTGATGATTACTTAAAATGCAACAACTCTTGTCGACTGCCCGGACGATTTGGCTGCTGTGTGGGCGTATGTTTCGTTGCCTGGCAACCTATTTTTTTTGTTTTTTATAAGCAATATTTTTATTTAGATTTGTATCTGAATAGGGATTGGGGAACGGGCATAGCCTACATTCAACCTTGGCAAGCCGAATAAACCGAGATGAGTTCACCGATGTTTTTGTAATAAAGAGCAATAGTATTGTTGTTGATTAGCTTTATGATTTTAAACATAATAATAAATTCACGAATGTTTCTGTAATGAAGCAAACTCGTATTGTTTGGTTTGTTGATTGACGTTATCTCATGATTTAAAATATTTGGCAGATAAACTGAATTCGCTTTTTATAAGATGGCAATTATTCGTAGATGAATGTCGGGTCACCCCAAAATCCCCTTTACAAATACATATACACACCACTTTGTTGTTGTTCTTGGCGTTTAATGTCCGCTTCCACCGAAGGTGATATCGCAGAGACTTATTTTTCATTTTCATTATCTTAGCGCACGCGCAGGGGTCTTTGCTATGGGAGGAAACCGGAGTGTCCGGAGGAAACCCACGAGGTTGAGAAGGAGCCCCTATCTCCATGCCACATACGCTCACACATACGCTCACACCGGGGATCGAAACCACAGCCGCAAGCCAGGGGTGACCGGCCAGCTAGAGGTCGAAGCGGCGCGGCACTCTAGACCACTAGGCCATCCCAACACCCCCTACACACCACGTGTCATAAAACAATTTATATCTTGATTAGCATAATAGGCGGATCCCTGATACAATGATTGACATTTGGGCCACGTTTTTTTATACGCGACCTGGGTATATACTTTATTAATAGTAACGTTCGTTGAGTTATTTAGGCGACCATTTTACACACCAAAGAGAAAATTGGCTCACAATGCATGCCCAAGTAAAAGAGGCAGTAGTTTAAGGAATGATTTTATTGGCAGAATATGTCCACTGCGAATATGCTGATTAATTAAACATCGTTTTCGTCATAAGACACGCTGTTATGTAACAATCTTCAAGTCTGTACCAATTTAAACATTGAATAAACACTTACATCCACAATTGTGAAAGCGTGAGCTTTGCGGTAAAAAAATTATAAAATCCCTCGTAACATATTAAGATGAATTATATGGAGGGGGGGGGTAGTCTTTTCTATTGTGGTCCGTTCTTATATAACCATGACGACAGCTTTTTTATACGCCCACATTTTCATGTGGACGTATATTGTCGTCGCCCCTGTCCGTCCGTCGGTCCGGACGTCCGTCCATCCACAATTTTTTTGTGGACTCTCTTACAGGTCACAATTCCTATCCGATTTTGACGAAACTTCAAATATAGGTTTATTCCCATAAGATCTCGGCTGCTTTCGATATTGGCATGTATCGGATCGAAACTTCATGGATTATGGCCCCTGATTGTACGAAAAATCATGTTTTTAGCTTGTGGACCCTATAGAGGTCACAATTTTGAACCGATTTTGATGAAACTTGACATGTATGTTTATAACCCAAAGATCTTGGTTCCTTTCGATATTTGCAACCATCGGATGGTAACTTCCCGAATTATGGTCCCTGATTGTCCGAAAAATCGCCCTTTTTAGCTTGTGGTCCCCCTGGAGGTCAAAATTATTACCCCATTTAAAAAACCGTTTGATTATATCACTGTTACATGGTAATGAAGGTTGGGTTCAAATTTCGTGAAAATCGGACAAAAATTGACGGACAAAATGGCCACCGTTTGTACGCGAATAGTGTGAAAATATGTTATATCAAGGTTGTGGACCCTATAGAGGTCACAATATTGAACCGATTTTGATGAAACTTGACATGCATGTTTATAACCCAAAGATCTTGGTTCCTTTCGATATTTGCGCCTATTGATTCGTAACTTTCTGAATTATGGCCCCTGATTGTACGAAAAATCACCCTTTTTAGCTTGTGGTCCCACTGGAGGTCAAAATTATTATCCGATTTAAAAAAACGTTTGATTATATCACGTTACATGGTAATGAAGATGGAGTTCAAATTTCGTGAAAATCGGACCAAAATTGACAGACAAAATGGCCGCCGTTTGTAGGCGATTAGTATGAAAATATGTTATATCAAGGTTGTGGACCCTATAGAGGTCACAATATTGAACCGATTTTGATGAAACTTAACATACATGTTTATAACCCAAAGATCTTGGTTCCTTTCGATATTTGCGCCCATTGAATCGTAACTTTCTGAATTATGGCCCCTGATTGTACGAAAAATCACCCTTTTTAGCTTGTGATCCCTCTGGAGGTCAAAATTATTATCCGATTTAAAAAAAACCGTTTGATTATATCACCGTTACATGGTAATGAAGGTTGAGTTCAAATTTTGTGAAAATCGGACCAAAATTGACGGACTACAAAATGGCCGCCGCTTGTACCCGAAAAGTGTAAAAATATGGTATATAGGTTGTGGAACGTATAGAGGTCACAATTTTAAATCAATTTTGATGAAACTTGAAATACATGTTTATAACCTAAAGATCTTGGTTCCTTTCGATATTTGCGCATATCGGATCATAACTTCCTGAATTATGGCCCCTGATTGTATACGAAAAATCGCCTTTATTAGATTGTGGTCCCTCTGGACGTCAAAATTATTACCCGATTTAAAAAAAAGTTTGATTATATTACCGTTACAATGTAATGAATGTTGAGTTCGAATTTCGTGGAAATCGGACCAAAACTGACAGACAAAATGGCCGCCGCTTGTACCCGAAAAGTGTTAAAATATGGTATATAGGTTGTGGAACGTGTAGAGGTCACAATTTTAAATCAATTTTGATGAAACTTGAAATACATGTTTATAACCTAAAGATCTTGGTTCCTTTCGATATTTGCGCATATCGGATCATAACTTCCTGAATTATGACCCCTGATTGTATACGAAAAATCGCCTTTATTAGATTGTGGTCCCTCTGGAAGTCAAAATTATTACCCGATTTAAAAAAACGTTTGATTATATCACCGTTACAATGTAATGGATGTTGAGTTCGAATTTCGTGAAAAGACAAAATGGCCGCCGCTTGTACACGAATACTATAAAAATATGGTATATCAAGGTTGTGGACCCTGTAGAGGTCACAATTTTAATCTGATGTTGATGAAACTTGAAATGCATGTTTATAACCGAAAGATCTTGTAGACCGCATTCTATGGACACAAATTCTCTCTAGAAAAATATTTTCGTTCCTTCAAATCGGGTTTAGAAAAATTTTTATCGGTAAATAGTTAATATAATTATTAGCGTTTGCTGAAATGTTCCACAAAATATTTAATAGTTCTTCGATGATATTCGTCTTTGAAATCCGGATTATTTATTGATAGTAAATTTGATTGTGCGCTGGGTCACTGGACAAGATTCAAAGCTATTCGCCGCGTCACGTGATCGCTTTTCCCACAATCGACCAATCACGTTATTGTCTACATTCGCGTGTGTTGTTGGTAAACACAAAATAGCGTGCTCAACGAGGAGCACATTCCAGTTGTAGAATCTACATGAAATGGCGACAAAGGCCAAATATATTTTACAAAGACAAAATGGGACAAGTGTCGTGAGGTATATAGACTGGTTTCAATTGGATGGAAATGGCCAGTCCATTTGTCGATACAAATGGATTGATAACGAAGGATATTATATTATTTATATTGAAGATAAAGTCGACAGTGGTGTTTGATTTCACCCAGCGTGTTATAGATGTTTTATGGGCAAAATGAGCCTCTTAAAATCAGTTGAAAGATGCGAGAAAGAAACCTAAACTAGAGAGTGAGAAGGCAACATCTGCATCCAGTCCAACTAAATTTACAATTCAGCAACTGCCACTGCATTGTACTACTGGGATGTAGTCATAATAATGTACCAAACATGATTTACCTTTGATAAAAATAACAACTGACTATTAGTATACTATTCAAAAAAAGTAGGGGATATTTGATTTTGGGGGCATAATACTAAAATATGCAAATGACTACGAAAAAAGTCACTATAGAACCTAACAGAAGAAACATTTCGAGTTACATGTGACGCCCAAACGCACCAATAGCTACCGGATGGAATGCAGGTGATGCTTGGGATCATCATGGGGGTCCAACCAAAGATTTGCACGACTCTGACTTTGAATGTTACAGTCATTGTGGCATTGAATTCCAGGGTGGAAACATCAGTTTAATTGTTTTAGTGACCAGAAAACAAATTTTGATATGCGTCGGCTTACCCAAAATGAAAGGTTACGTGCCCTTGGCATGCTACAGATCGGCACAGCACAGGCGGACGATGAATGTTTCTCAGTCTGTCATAAGCAGGCTATGGTCCAGATACCGTGATACACAATCTGTACAGGACAGACCACGCTCAGGTCGACCAAGGGCGACAACTCAAGCCCAGGATCGATTTATCCGTACCTTGGCCTTGAGAAATCGTATCATCACAGCAAATCAGATCAGTGCTCGTCTTCAAACAGACACTGGTGTGAGAGTGAGTGGCCAGACGATTCGGAATCGACTGCATAAGGGTCACCTTCGCGCCCGACGTCCTCGCGTGATCCCTTGTTTGAGAGATCATCACATTCAGACAAGACGTCGTTGGTGTAGGGATCGTCAACACTGGGATAATCGACGCTGGAGCAATGTCATGTTTTCAGATGAGTCAAGGTTCACTGTTGATTTTTTGGACAGACGTAGGAGGGTGTGGCGTCGTCGAAACGAGCACTTCCAAGACGTTAACGTCATCAGACATGATCGATTTGGGGGTGGTTCTGTTATGGTGTGGGGAGGCATCACTGTTGTTGTTGCAGGGCGTGTTACAGGCCAGTACTACCGGGACAACATCTTGGCAGTCCATGTTGTGCCGTTCCCACGACGTCATGGCCGCCGTTCCATCTTCCAGGATGACAACGCAAGATGTCACAGGGCCAGGATCGTTACAGGTTACCTCCAACAACAGAACATCACCACATTACCTTGGCCAGCACTGAGTCCCGACCTCTCCCCCATCGAGCATGTCTGGGACATGCTTGGACAGAGGTTACGTCAACGTCAACAACGTCCTGCCAATGTCCAAGAACTTGCTGCTGCGTTGCAACAGGAATGGGACAATCTGGACCAAAATGACCATAGACGTCTCATTGGGAGTATGCCACGTCGGATCAATGCTTGTTTGGCAAACAGAGGAGGATTTACCCGTTACTGACTTTGTTGTGATGCTGTGGTAACTTTGCTGTTTGACCCCGGGTATCATTTTACCCTTATAATGGTCAGTCTGTGCCTTACTTAGTCTAACGATCATTTGGAATAAATCGATGAATGTGAACTTCATTTCATTTTGTCATTTGTTTCTGTTTCGTACATGATTCCACTTTTTATAACGAAATAATTAATTCGTTAAAACGAAATAACTTATTCGTTTAAACAAAATATTAATTCGTTTTTAACGAAATAATTAATTCGTTATAACGAAATAATTAATTCGTTATAACGAAATATTATTAATTCGTTACAACGAAATATTATTAATTCGTTATAACGAAATATTATTAATTCGTTATAACGAAATATTATTAATTCGTTATAACGAAATATTATTTCGTAAAAATGAAATAGTATTTCGTTTAAACGAAATATTATAACGAAATATTATTAATTCGTTATAAAGAAATACTATTTCTTAAAAATGAAATAGTATTTCGTTTATAACGAAATATTATTTCGTAAAAATGAAATAGTATTTCGTAATTCGTTATAACGAAATATTATTAATTCGTTATAACGAAATATTATTAATTCGTTATAACGAAATATTATTAATTCGTTATAACGAAATACCTGCGCAGCATCCAAATCACATATACGCAAATATGGCTCCGCACTATAAAGAGATAGGTCATGGATTTCTGGCCAATTTCGAGCTTAAACTATTAAGTTAACAAAATATATTGGAAAACTTTGTTGACATGTTGATTGCACGATTATTAATAGTCCGATTTCTAGACCCGTTTAACGGGAGCGAAGGTGACAGGTTTTTCAACCCGAGAATGCGGCCTATTGGTTCCTTTTGATATTCACGGATAATATCGGATTGTAACTTCCTGAATTATAGCCCCTGATTGTACGCAAAATTCACTTTTTATACGCCCACATTGAAATGTGGTCGTATGTTGTCGCCGCCCCCGTCCGTCCGTCGGTCCGTCCGGCGTCCACAATTGCTTGTGAACGCTCTAGAGGCTAAAGTTAATATCCGATTGACTTTAAATTTATACACAGTGTTTAAGATCATGAGACGAAGAAGCATATTGTTTTTCAGCGATTTCCGATAATTAGTGCCAGAGTTGTGGCCCTTGATCACTTCAAAAAATCTTGTGGACGCTCTAAGAGGCCAAAGTTAATATCCCATTGACTTTAAATTGATACACAGTGTTTAAGGTCATGAGACGAAGAAGCCTATTGATTTTCAGCGACTTTAAATAATTACTTCCAGAGCTATCTCCCTTGATCACTTCAAAAAACCATGTGACACTATAGAGGCCAAACTTATCATCCGATTGACTTGTGGACGCTCTAGAGGCTAAAGTTAATATCCGATTGACTTTAAATTTATACACAGTGTTTAAGGTCATGAGACGAAGAAGCCTATTGTTTTTCAGCGATTTCCGATAACTAGTGCAAGAGTTGTGGCCCTTGATCACTTCAAAAAATCTTGTGGACGCTCTAGAGGCCAAAGTTAATATCCGATTGACTTTAAATTGATACACAGTGTTTAAGGTTATGAGACGACGAAGCCTATTGATTTTCAGCGACTTCTGATAATTAGTGCCAGAGTTGTGGCCCTTGATCACTTCAAAAAATTTTGTGGACGCTCTAGAGGCCACAGTTAATATTCGATTGACTTTAAATTTACACACAATGTTTAAGGTCATGAGACGAAGAAGCCTGTTGATTTTCAGCGACTTCTGATAATTAGTGCCAGAGTTGTGGCCCTTGATCACCTCAAAAAATTTTGTGGACGCTCTAGAGGCCAAAGTTAATACCCGATTGACTTTAAATTTACACACAATGTTTAAGGTCATGAGACGAAGAAGCCTATTAATTATCAGCGATTTCAAATAATTACTTCCAGAGTTATCTCCCTTGATCACTTCAAAAAACCTTGTGACACTATAGAGGCCAAACTTATCATCCGATTGACATCAGATTGATACACAGAGTTTAAGGTGTTGAAACAAATAAGTATTTTGATTTTCAATGAATTTTGATAACTGATCAGCTAAATCCATGATGTTAAATGTTTCGTATACTAATTGTTAGCGTGGGGCAAAACTTTATAAAAAGCAAACAAATTCTAATGATTTTCTGATAATTACATAATGAGTTGTTACTCTTAATCAGATTTTAGTGTATTACAAATGTTTCATTACCGAAAAAAGTAAAAATATGCGACAACCCTTGTTGACTGCCCGGACGATTTAGCTGCTGTGGGCGTATGTTTCGTTGCCTGGCAACCTATCTTTTAGCTTGTGGTCCCTCTAGAGGTCTCAATTATTATCCAATTTTAGAAATAATATTAAATGTTTCGTATACTAAACGTTAGCATGGGGCAGAATTTTATAAAAACCAAACAAATTCTAATGATTTTCTGATAATTACTTAATATGCGACAACTCTTGTTGACTGCCCGGACGATTTAGCTGCTGTGTGGGCGTATGTTTCGTTGCCTGGCAACCTATTTTTTGACTGTGAATCCAAATTGGTCACGTACCAGTTGTAATTGTTCTTTAAATATGAGGGCAACAATGATAGGTAATGACCTCATACTGACAATTTGCAACAACAGTCATATTGTCTACCAGACTACAACCTAGTAAATTTTTTGTTAAAGGGGCTACTATTTTAGTCGATTATCGTTTCCTTTTGATGTTTGATGGCACTTTTATATACACGTAATTTAGAAAATTGATTGACAGTATGAAAAGGTCACCAAGGTGTTATCCGAGTGAGGCACGTTTTAATGTACATGTATTCAACACCCTAGTAATATATGGATCAGTGCTCGACGAGACAGCTATCTTCAAACGTTTGAATTTGAAGTTGAAATCGTCGCTTTAAAGTCATGGGGGGAATAGAAAAATAAGGGAGGTAATTGTGTTATTTCCGGTGTGAGTGAATTTTAGATCGTTTAATAGTAAGTTGACAAACAATTGAGGAAAAGACGCAAAAATAATTATGTTTTGACTTTCTTAGAAAATATTAAATTCTCACTTTAAACGAGTCATTTTAATTTTAGATTAATGAATTTGAAACATGTATTTCATTTCTATCGAATAAACAGAAGTAGGTAATTATTGAGTAATATCATTGACATGAAATGCATTGTATATGGAAAATATCGAAGTGCAACTATTTATCTATTTTATTTTAAATATAAAAGAAACATAATAATATCAATATATATAAAGTGCATTATGTGTGATTGCTGATGTCACCCCCTGTCCTTAATTCCAGGAGAGAGATTTCCACTTTTTATATGTCCTCATAGAAATGTGGTCGTATAGTCTTCGCCCCCGTCCGTCGGGCTGGCGTCCACAACTGCTTGTGGGTGCTCTAGAGTCTTTAAAGTTAATATCCGATTGACTTTAAACTGATACACCGTGTTTAAGGTCTTGAAACGAAGAATCCTATTGATTTGCCAGAGTTATGGCCCTTGAAAAAATTTGTAGACACACTTGATTTTCATTCTAGTACATTTTTTGAAATGTGGTCGTATATTGTCGTCTCGCCTGTCGGTCAGTCGGCCCGGCTGGCGGCCCGGCGTCCACAATTGCTTGTGGACGCTCTAGAGGCTAAAATTAATATCCAATTGACTTTAAATTCATACACAGTGTTTAAGGTCATGAGACGGAGAAGCCTTTCAGCGATTTCCGATAATTACTACCACAGTTATGGCTCTTGATCACTTCAAAAAATCTTGTGGACGCTCTAGAGGCCAAAGTTAATATCCAATTGACTATAAATTTATACACAGTGTTTAAGGTCACGAGACGAAGACACCTATTGATATTCAGTGATTTCGGATAATTACTGCCAGAGTAATGGCCCTTGATCACTTCAGAAAATGTTGTGGAGGCTCTAGAGACCAAAGTTAATATCCAATTACACACAGTTTTTAAGGTCCTGAGCCAAAGAAGCCTGCTGATTTTCAGCGATTTCCGATAATTACTGCCAGAGATTTGGCCCTTGATCACTTTAAAAAAATCTCGTGGGCGGTCTTAAGACGAAGAAGCCTATTCATTTTCAGCGATTTCTGATAATTACTGCCAAAGTTATCTCCCTTGATCACTTTGAAAAATCTTGTGACGCTCTGGAGGCCAAACTTATCATCCGATTGACTTCAGATTGATACACAGAGTTTAAGGTCTTGCAACGAAGAAGTATATTTATTTTCAATGAATTTTGATACTGAACAGCTAAATCCATGATATTAAATGTTCTGCATACTAAACGCTAGCATGGGGAAGAACTTTATAAAAACCCAACAAATTCTAATGATTTTTCTGATATATACTTAATGAGTTGTTACTCTTAATCAGATTTTAGTGTATTATAATTGTTTCATTACTTAAAAAAGTAAAAACATGCTACAACTCTTGTTGACTGCCCGGACTCTTGAACTGTTGTGAGTGTATGTTTCGTTGCCTGGCAACCTATCTTTCATTTTTGATTTACAGCCCATCTGCTGAAATTGGTAGACAGTTAGCTAGAATAGGAGATGATATTAATGAACAGTATGCTGATGTGTTTAATGATATGATTCGTAAATTAAATTTAACACCAGATACAGCTTATGAAGCCTTTGAAGGTGTAGCCAGAAAGTAAGATTTAGGTTCAGGATTATCTTATAATTTGGTGTATTGAATGTTCCATAAAAGTTCACCATAATTAAGCTTTCATATGTATTACATATGAAAGCTTATTGTTTCTGTTAAGATTATTATTTTTAAGCTTTCATATTTTATATGAAAGCTTATTGTTTCTGTTAAAGTTATTATTAGGGTTTCACACTGCGAAGCTTGTGTGAAACACTATTGTTTTTGTTATACGCCCACATAGAAATGTGGACGTATATTGCCGTCGCCCCCGTCCGTCCGTCTGTCGGTCCGTCCCTCCGTCGGTCCGTCCGTCCATCGTCCACAATTTCTTGTGAACGCACTAGAGGCCAGGGTTAATATCCGATTGACTTTAAATTTATACACAGTGTTTAAGGTCATGAGACGAAGAAGCCTATTGATTTTCAATATCCGATAATTACTGCCAGAGTTATGACCCTTGATCACTTTGAAAAATCTTGTGAACGCTCTAGAGGCTAAAGTTAATATCCGATTGACCTTAAATTTATACACAGTGTTTAAGGTCACGAGACGAAGAAGCCTATTGATTTTCAGCAATATCCGATAATTA
The DNA here is from genome assembly GCA_963678685.1 of Patella ulyssiponensis. Lineage (NCBI taxonomy): Eukaryota > Metazoa > Mollusca > Gastropoda > Patellidae > Patella > Patella ulyssiponensis. Next base: position 38,813,231 of record OY783226.1, read on the forward strand.
CTGCCAGAGTTATGACCCTTGATCAATTTGAAAAATCTTGTGAATGCTCGAGAGGCTAAAGTTAATATCCGATTGACTTTAAATTTATACACACGGTGTTTAAGGTCATAAGACGAAGAAGCCTATTGATTTTCACGGATTTCCGATAATTAGTGCCAGAGTTATGGCCCTTGATCACTTCAAAATATCTTGTGGATGCTCTAGAGGACAAAGATGATCTCCGATTGACTTCAAATTTATACACAGTGTTTAAGGTCATGAGACGAAGAAGCCTATTGATTTTCAGCGATTTCTGATAATTAGTGCCAGAGTTGTGTCCCTTGATCATTTCAAAAAATCTTGTGGATGCTCTAGAGGCCAAAGTTAATATCTGATTGACTTTAAATTTATACACAGTGTTTAAGGTCATGAGACGAAGACGCCTATTGATTTTCAGCAATCTGATAATTATTGCCAGAGGTATGGCCCTTGATCACATCAAAAAATCCTGTGGACGCTCTAGAGGCCAAAGTTAATATCCAATTGACTTTAAATTTACACACACTGTTTAAGGTCATGAGACGAAGAAGCCTACTGATTTTCAGCGATTTCAAATAATTACTTCCAGAGTTATCTCCCTTGATCACTTCAAAAAACCTTGTGACGCTATAGATGCCAAACGTATCATCCGATTGACTTCAGATTGATACACAGAGTTTAAGGTGTTGAAACGAACAAGTATTTTGATTTTCAATGAATTTTGATAACTGAACAGCTAAATCCATGATGTTAAATGTTTCCTATACTAATTGTTAGCGTGGGGCAAAACTTTATAAAAAGCAAACAAATTCTAATGTTTTTCAGATAATTACAAAATGAGTTGTTACTCTTAATCAGATTTTAGTGTATAACAAATGTTTCATTCCCCAAAAAAGTAAAAATATGCGACAACCCTTGTTGACTGCCCGGACGATTTAGCTGCTGTGGGCGTATGCTTCGTTGCCTGGCAACCTATCTTTAAAATTATTCTTCTTGAGATTACTAAAATGACTATTATTCTTATTATTATTATTATTAGGGTTTCACGCTGCGAAGCTTGTGTGAAACACTATTGTTTTTATACGCCCACATTTTCATGTGGACGTATTATGTCGTCGCCCCTGTCCGTCCGGACGTCCGTCCGTCTGTCCGTCCGGACGTCCGTCCGTCCACAATTTGTTTGTGGACTCTCTACAGGTCACAATTCTTATCTGATTTTGACGAAACTTGAAATATAGGTTTATCCCCATAAGATCTCGGTTCCTTTCGATATTGGCATGTATCGGATCGGAACTTCATGGATTATGGCCCCTGATTGTACGAAATATCATGTTTTTAGCTTGTGGACCCTATAGAGGTCACAATTTTGAACCGATTGTGATGAAACTTGACATGCATGTTTATAACCCCCAAATCTTGGTTCCTTTCGATATTTGCGGCCATCGGATAGTAACTTCCTGAATTATGGCCCCTGATTGTCCGAAAAATCGCCCTTTTTAGCTTGTGGTCCCTCTGGAGGTCAAAATTATTATCCGATTTAAAAAACCGTTCGATTATATCACCGTTACATGGTAATGAAGGTTGAGTTCAAATTTCGTGAAAATCGGACCAAAATTGACAAACAAAATGGCCGCCGTTTGTGCGCGAATAGTTTGAAAATATGTTATATCAAGGTTGTGGACCCTATAGAGGTCACAATTTTGAACCGATTTTGATGAAACTTGACATGTATGTTTATAACCCAAAGATCTTGGTTCCTTTCGATATTTGCACCCATGGGATCGTAACTTCCTGAATTATGGACCCTGATTGTCCGAAAGATTGCCCTTTTTAGCTTGTGGTCCCTCTGGAGGTCAAAATTATTATCCGATTTAAAAAAACGTTTGATTATATCACCGTTACATGGTAATGAAGGCTCTGTTCGAATTTTGTGAAAATCAAACCAAAATTGACGGACAAAATGGCCGCCGTTTGTACGCGAATAGTGTGAAAATATGTTATATCAAGGTTGTGGACCCTATAGAGGTCACAATTTTGAACCGATTTTGATGAAACTTGACATGCATGTTTATAACCTGAAGATCTTGGTTCCTTTCGATATTTGTGCTCATTGATTCGTAACTTCCTGAATTATGGCCACTGATTGTACGAAAAATCACCCTTTTTAGCTTGTGGTCCCACTGGAGGTCAAAATTATTATCCGATTTAAAAAAACGTTTGATTATATCACCGTTACATGGTAATGGAGATGGAGGTCAAATTTTGTGAAAATCGGACCGAAATTGACAGACAAAATGGCCGCCGTTTGTACGCGATGAGTGTGAAAATACGTTATATATAGGTTGTGGACCCTATAGGTCACAATTTTGAACCGATTTTGATGAAACTTGACATGCATGTTTATAACCCAAAGATCTTGGTTTCTTTCGATATTTGTGCATATCGGATTGTAACTTCCTGAATTATGGCCCCTGATTGTACGAAAAATGACCTTTTTTTTTTAGCTTTTGGCCCCTCTGGGGTCAGAATTATTATCCCATTTAAAAAAAACGTTTGATTATATCACCGTTACATCGTAATGAAGGTTGAGGTCGAATTTCGTGAAAATCGGACCAAAATTGACAGCTGTTCTTGTCAGGCCATCCATCCTTCATCACTAACAAGGGGAAACCACGCCAGAAAATCTAGATGAACTTTGTCACAAAATGCAGGGATCAAACACCTAACCTCAAGGCTACCGAGCCAGCATCTTACCCACTTAGCAACATGATCCCCAGTCGAATTTGAAGCCTACTGAAATGAACCTTTATAACCCAAAGATCTTAATTCATTTCGATATTTGCACATAGGAAAAATCACTTTCGGTATTGCTTGTTCTCTATCCATCTCTCGAAAATGTGGGCGTATCCTGCCTGGCAGTGCCAGCCTATCTTTGTTAAAATTATTAGGGTTTCACACTGCGTAGCTTGTGTGAAACACTATTGTTTTTTTTAAAATTATTATTCTTATTAGGCTTTCAGACTTTCGTCTGAAAGCCTATTGTGATTACTAAAATTATTATTTTTTTTTTTTATTAAGCTTTCATATTTCATATGAAAGCTTATTGTTTCTGTTAAGATTATTATTATTTTTTTTTTGTGTTTCTCCTGCAAATCAGATTTCACAGAATCTAACCATAGGATGTTTCTGAAACTTTGACCTACCCCCCCAAAAATGGGTGGTGGCTGTTGATTAAATATATTTTCAAAACGTTTTGCGAATTCGAAATCACCGAATTTTACGAACGAAAAAATTAACAATGCATAGTCGTAACTTTGTTATTGATAGACCTATTTTATTAAAAAAAAATTCTCTGAAAACCTTGACGAAAACCAATTTCACCTGCAGTTTCAAATTTTCGAATTTCGAAAATTCGTCGCTGTGATTTCGTTCCGGAAGTCATGACCAATTTGACAACTTCTTTAATAGATACACGATTGTTATGAAATTTGGATTGTAAGTAGATCTTCCCGATGCGACTTTAAAAATGACTTTAAAAATTTTCTAAATTATCTCCCCTTGGAGAAATTGAGGATCGAAATTTTCAAAAAAATCGACGAAATATAGGTCAGATCATCTTGAATTTTTTTTTAGGTACTAGCTACGAGACCACTGATTTGTACACAAAAAATGGAGTTTGTAGCTCAATACGGAAGTGCCACCATCTTGAAATGTAAAAACCTCAAACGCCATTTTGCTATTTTACACACAGACACGGAGGTTATATTTTCTGAATCCTTGAAGGGATGGCTATAAAACGTTGGCAGTGAAATTTTGATTTAAGTCAATGGATAGTCACCATATTGAATTGAATATCAGAAATAGTGAAAAATGGACATTAACGGGCATGTAAATTACCAGAATAGACCGTAGTTTGTTGAATTCCTTTCCTATCTTTGAAATTAATACATTTGGGGATAGCCTGGCTCATTGTCCAATTTTTGGTATTTGAAAATTGCAAAATTTCAAATTTCGCCTTTGATGTTTTCCGTGCCGACAAACTTCTTTTCGCCTGAATAACTCCGATTAACAGCTTGAAAATAATCAAATAGAACGCAGTTTCGCGATTTCGTCTCAAATCTGATAAATTAATACATTTCTGGTTAGCCTCCTTTCAAAAATGGGTGGTGGTCTTGGAATCAATATATTTTCAAAACGTTTTGCGAATCCAAAATCACCGAAAACAACTGATGAAAAAATTAACCTTGACAGCTGTGTTACTTCGTGATTTTGTGATCTATTTTACTTTTCTGGTTAGCCTCCTTTCAAAAATGGGTGGTGGCCTTGGAATCAATATATTTTCAAAACGTTTTGCGAATCCAAAATCACCGAAAATAACTGATGAAAAAATTGAGCTTTTTTTGCAAAAATTACATTACTTCCGGTGATATTGAAAATGTTAACTTGGTTCATAGAAGTCATAAATAGCATAAGGCAACAAAAGGTAAAAAAATTATAAAAATCGAATAATAATTGACACTTTTATAGACCAAAAACCTTGAAAAGTGACTTATAGAAGATCGCCTATTTCTCTGTAACCGTACAAGTTAGAAACCATTTTGTGGTATCTGTATGGTCGTATGGCTTCATTCTATTCGTTGATGGGAATCAAATATCATAATTTTAAAAATATTATAAGGCAGACTCATTTGAATAAAATATTTGTTTTTTTAGGTTAAAAATACAGTTTTTGCCCAAATGACGTCATTTCCGGTCACAGTGAAAATGTAAAATTGGCTTAACCAAGTCCAAATTGGCATTAGGCATCAAATGGAAAAAAATATTGCAAATCGAATAATAATTCACTCTTTTATAGGCAAAATAACGTGAAAAGTGATGCATGCAAAATTGCACATTTCTCAGCAACTGCTCATATTACAAACTAATTTTCGCATACATTCTCTTCGTCTGGATTATTGCTACGAGTTTATGAAAATTACAAATAAATATTTCAAAATATGAAGACGCTGGATGAATTGTAAATAACTGAATTTTACACTTTATTTTACATTTTATTCGAAATTGCCCAAAAATGAAATTGAAATTAAAAAATATGAGCTAAGGATTTTGTGCACCTTTGCAGGGTGCATCCTTTTAGTTATATCAGTTTTGAAAAAAAATAATATTTGCTTTCAAAAAGTGGCACCGAACTGTCAAAATTGTAGTTTTTGTTAATATTACGTCACTTCCGTTGCCGACAGAAAAATTTCACCGTAACCCAAAAAATTACAATTGGGACCACGGAGCATATGAACTTTGTTTTATACAAATCGAACAATAAATAATTTTTCTGGATACGAAAAACTAAATTAGCCGATGGCGGCTAACGCAAATTACCGAGACAATTTTTTTTCTCATTTCTGCTCAAGTACGATGATATTTTAACCCTGTGTAAAATATCATCAAAAAATATTCATAAATAAAAAAGGTTTTCGTAAAACAAATAATTTTTTTCAAAATATCGGACATTTTTTCGACTACTTCCGGTTTTACGATCGTTGTTGTGATAGCTTTACGAAGTTCTTTGGATACTTAACTTTCTGTACCAGAAGTGTCAGAAACATCCATTGAGTAGTTTTGGAAAAAAAGATAAATTAAAGAGCGTTTCCAAAAATTTAACGATTTTTCAATTTTTTTCAAAGTTTGAGGCCCTTATTGGACCACTTATATTATTTCAATGCTTTTCATTTTGGATTCACTATATAGACAACCGATAGGACTTTGAGTCAGAAAAGTTTAAGAAAAATCTGCGTTGTCGTTTTCGAGAAAAGGGCGTCTCAGAATGTTAAAAAATCGGAAAATACTAGATTTTTGGCATACAATAATTTATTTCCTTACCATTGAAATCACATTATTTAGATACCATATGATGGTCCATTAATAGAGCTATCCAACGACACTTTAGTTCTTTTGGTCCGCTATTACCTAAGGGAGAAATCAAGTTTTTCGCAAGAGCGACAATGTTTTTACTCTTTTTTTTTCATTTTTTGAATACTTCCGGTATGGTTATTATTGTCGGAATAGTTTTAATAGCCGGTTTGGGCACTAAAATGGCCACAGGGCTCTGTAATGATATATTACATTTTCTGATCAGATAAAATGCCCCTGAGAAATCCGATGTTCAAAAGTGCCAAAAATGCAAAAAATTTAAAATATCGAAAATTAAATTTCAATAACTACATACGTATTATACATCGTTAGAATCGTAATAAGGTCAGCTATCTGAAAATATAAACTTTTTTAGAAAATCTCTTAAAATAAAAAAATAATAGAGCATTTTCCAAAATTTCACGATTTTTCGACTTTTTTCGATTTTCAGTCCGTTATTTGACCTATTCCAGATATTTCAAAGTCTTAATGGAATGTTTCGTACACAAGACTACCGAAAGGACTCTCGATAGAGAACGTTTCATAAAAATCGCTGGGGTAGTTATCGAGATACAGGCGTCCAAAAAAGCCCCAAATCAAAAAATACTTGATTTTCAGCGTGCCATATTTTACTGCCGTTTCATAGTATCCGTGTGATTTGGGTATCATACGATAGTCCATTCCTCTTGGCATCCAGCGGTACCTTAATTTGTTTAATCTGTTGACGGAGAAATCACGTTTTCCACCAAAACATCCATTTTTTGCATTTTTTTTCAAAATATTGCACACTATTTCGACCACTTCCGGTTTAAGGATCCTGAAGTTAAGCAACGTCGGGCCCGGTTAGTACTTGGATGGGTGACCGCCTGGGAACACCGGGTGCTGTAGACGCCTCTTTGCCCTGATTCTTCGTGAAAAAAATCAATTTTCCGCCAATCAGGCCACAGCGCGCACTCTTTTGCACCACTCCCGCTCTCCGCTCGGCCCGTCTCCTCAGGGAAAAGGACACAAAAAGAATTTGAGTAAGCACAAGTATGGGTTCTGTCCACCTTCTCTCGTCTACGGCCAAACCACGTTGAAAACACCAGTTCTCGTCCGATCACTGAAGTTAAGCAACGTCGGGTCCGGTCAGTACTTGGATGGGTGACCGCCTGCGAACACCGGGTGCTGTAGACGCCTTTTTAAAACCGACAAAAACCTCCCAAAAAATCAATAAGCGGGTCAATTCAGGTAAGTATAACTACGGGTTCTCTCCACCTTCTCTCGTCTACGGCCACACCACGTTGAAAACACTAGTTCTCGTCCGATCACTGAAGTTAAGCAACGTCGGGCCCGATCAGTACTTGGATGGGTGACTGCCTGGGAACACCGGGTGCTGTAGACGCCTTTTTATACGCCCACATTGAAATGTGGTCGTATATTGTCGTCGCCCCCGTCCGTCCGTCGGTCCGTCCGTCGGTCCGTCCGTCGGTCCGTCCGTCCGTCCGTCCGTCCGTCCGTCCGTCCGTCCGTCGGTCCGGCGTCCACAATTGCTTGTGGACGCTCTAGAGGCTAAAGTTAATATCCGATTGACTTTAAATTTATACACAGTGTTTAAGGTCATGAGACGAAGAAGCCTATTGTTTTTCAGTGATTTCCGATAATAACTACCAGAGTTATGGCCCTTGACGACTTCAAAAAATCTTGTGGACGCTCTAGAGGCCAAAGTTAATATCAGATTGGCTTTAAATTTATACACAGTGTTTAAGGTCATAAGACGAAGAAGCCTATTGATTTTCAGCGATTTCCGATAATTAGTGCCAGAGTTATGGCCCTTGATCACTTCAAAAAACCTTGTGGACGCTCTAAAAGCCAAAGTTAATATCCGATTGACTTTAAATTTATACACAGTGTTTAAGGTCATAAGACGAAGAAGCTTATTGATTTTCAGCAATTTCCGATAATTAGTGACAGAGTTATGGCCCTTGATCACTTCAAAAAATCTTGTGGACGCTCTAAAAGCCAAAGTTAATATCCGATTGTCTTTAAATTTATACACAGTGTTTAAGGTCATAAGACGAAGAAGCTTATTGATTTTCAGCAATTTCCGATAATTAGTGACAGAGTTATGGCCCTTGATCACTTCAAAAAATCTTGTGGACGCTCTAAAAGCCAAAGCTAATATCCGATTGACTTTAAATTTATACACAGTGTTTAAGGTCATAAGACGAAGAAGCTTATTGATTTTCAGCAATTTCCGATAATTAGTGACAGAGTTATGGCCCTTGATCACTTCAAAAAATCTTGTGGACGCTCTAAAAGCCAAAGTTAATATCTGATTGACTTTAAATTTATACACAGTGTTTAAGGTCATAAGACGAAGAAGCCTATTGATTTTCAGCAATTTCCTATAATTATTGCCAGAGTTATGGCCCTTGATCAGTTCAAAAAATCTTGTGGACGCTCTAAAAGCCAAAGTTAATATCCGATTGACTTTAGATTTATACACAGTGTTTAAGGTCATAAGACGAAGAAGCCTATTGATTTTCAGCGATTTCCGATAATTAGTGCCAGAGTTATGGCCCTTGATCAGTTCAAAAAATCTTGTGGACGCTCTAAAAGCCAAAGTTAATATCCGATTGACTTTAAATTTATACACAGTGTTTAAGGTCATAAGACGAAGAAGCTTATTGATTTTCAGCAATTTCCGATAATTAGTGACAGAGTTATGGCCCTTGATCACTTCAAAAAATCTTGTGGACGCTCTAAAAGCCAAAGCTAATATCCGATTGACTTTAAATTTATACACAGTGTTTAAGGTTATAAGACGAAGAAGCCTATTGATTTTCAGCGATTTCCGATAATTAGTGCCAGAGTTATGGCCCTTGATCAGTTCAAAAAATCTTGTGGACGCTCTAAAAGCCAAAGTTAATATCCGATTGACTTTAAATTTATACACAGTGTTTAAGGTCATAAGACGAAGAAGCCTATTGATTTTCAGCGATTTCCGATAATTAGTGCCAGAGTTATGGCCTTTGATCACATCAAAAAATCCTGTGGACGCTCTAGAGGCCAAAGTTAATATCCGATTGACTTTAAATTTACACACACTGTTTAAGGTCCTATGAGGAAGAAGCCTACTGATTTTCATCGATTTCAAATAATTACTTCCAGAGTTATCTCCCTTGATCACTTCAAAAAACCTTGTGGCGCTGTAGATGCCAAACTTATCATCCGATTGACTTCAGATTGATACACAGAGTTTAAGGTGTTGAAACGAACAATTATTTTGATTTTCAATGAATTTTGATAACTGAACAGCTAAATCCATGATATTAAATGTTTCCTATACTAATTGTTAGCTTGGGGCAAAACTTTATAAAAAGCAAACAAATTCTGATGATTTTCAGATAATTACATAATGAGTTGTTACTCAGATTTTAGTGTATTACAAATGTTTCAATACCAAAAAAAAGTAAAAATATGTGACAATCCTTGTTGACTGCCCGGACGATTTAGCTGCTGTGGGCGTATGTTTCGTTGCCTGGCAACCTATCTTTAAAACCGACAAAACCCCCCAAAAATCAATAAGCGGGTCAATTCAAGTAAGTATAACTACGGGTTCTGTCCACCTTCTCTCGTCTACGGCCATACCATGTTGAAAACACCAGTTCTCGTCCGATCACTGAAGTTAAGCAACGTCGGGCCCGGTTAGTACTTGGATGGGTGACCGCCTGGGAACACCGGGTGCTGTGGACGCCTTTTTGCCCTAAACTCATTAATTTACCATTTTGTTGTGAGCGGCTTGTTATTCTTCCTATATGACATATTGCACGTTTCTGATTTCAAAGGGGGGTTGGGCGGCTGAATGGTTAGCACGCGCGCCTGTCATTGAGTTAACTAGCGTGTTCTCGAATGCCCGGTTGTACGTGACAAGGACTAAGGTCGCCTGTCCAACATGCCATTTTTATTTTTTTTCCGGCAATTTTCATTTCATTTTCTCATCCGTCTCATTACAGCAATACAAATTTCGGTTATTTCCCTTTAGTTTTCAGATTATTGTTATGCCTGGGTGCAATGTTTCATACTATATTTAGACTTGTAATTTTGCGAGTTTTTGACCAATTTTGATAATTTTTTCTTCTTATCCTTTTATTTAGGATACTTGATACAATCAATGACAGGTGACGATGAATATGAAAGCTTTCATATCTGCATGGGACAGTAGCAGATATAGTTAAGCCTTCATAATACATATGAAAGCTTATTGTTTCTGTTAAGATTATTATTAAGCTTTCATATTACAACTATTAAAGAAGTTGTCAAATTGGTCTAAACTTCCGGTTCGAAATCACAGCGACCAATTTTCGAAATTCGAAAATGTGAAACTGCAGATGAAAATGATTTTTTTCAAGGTATTCAAAGAAAAAAGAATTAGTAAAATTATTTAAAAAATAGCAAAGTTACGACTATGCATTGTCAGTTTTTTCGTTCGTAAAATTCGGTGATTTCGAATTCGCAAAACGTTTTGAAAATATATTTTATCAACAGCCACCACCCATTTTGGGGGGGGGGGGGGTAGGTCAAAGTTTCAAAAACGTCCTATGGTTAGATTCTGAGAAATCCGATTTGCAGGAAAAACACAAAAAAAAAAATAACTAGACCTGCTTGCAGGACTGAAGGCTTTCACCTTACCCAAGGCAGCACAAAATGCCCACTACTCACCCCTTAAAAAATACCCACACACACTTAAAAAACTCAGATATGGACACTTTTTGTGCATGCGCATAACTATAGAAGGAAAGTAAAAAATATAGTTGAACAATTTACAACACTATGAACTTGGATCGGTAGAATCCTACAGACGCCGGAAATCTAAATACGCAATCAAAAACTTATAAATTTAAAAAAAATACAATTTAAGTACATTTTCAAATTTTCAGGAAAAAAAGAGAACGGCGTGGTATCGCAATTCGACCTTTATAGCATCCGCAATATCCCCGGCTCTACAAAAATATAACTTTTTTGAAAATCGGTTGGAAATTGACATAATAAGGACCGATTTTCATTCGCGCACGTTAAAGATTTACATAACTTCCGGTCTGTTCACAACTTCCGCAATAGATCTAAGTACTAAATGTTTAAAACATAGAAAAAAAAACAATATTCAGAACTCTTATCAGTTTTACTTTCAGAAATCTAAACGACTATAGAAAAAAACAGTTTTCCGAATGAGACAAAAAAATACCTTAAGTATCAGGTAATAACCAAAACCCAAAATCGCACCTTTCAACATTAATTTTTCAACATTGTAATTCAGGGGTACCTTATTTATAAATAGTTTCATTAGAGAGCTTCATTTTCACTGGTGTCAAATGATGACGTCATGTAGACAAAAAACCTGGGATATTAATTTCAGGAGTAACTGTTAATTACTAAAATGAATTATTTTCATTCTAGAAGCACCGGTACCAGATATTGGTTACCATTCAAACACCCTTAGTTCAAATATTGCCAGTTTAAAAAAAAAGCTCTCTATATATGCTTTATACGTATGCAAAACGTTGCATTTATAACCAGTTCGGACTTTTGTCGATGTCACACCAATGTGTTACACGGGACTTTGGAATCGCGTTTTCATATCAGCTACTCAAATATGTAACTGGTTCAAAAATTGATTGAATATTCAATGAAATATCGTCAATTTTCTGATTTCGTGCACGTTAAAGATTTGACGTCACCAACATACAAAATTTCGATATTTATTTCAAACAAAGTCCATGCTCAAACTACATCACACTTTCTATGACTGGTGCAATATTCGTACTTCTGCACGATACTACTGCAAGATACAACAGCAACCTATTGAAAATTGGATTTGCTTATAAACAGCGCGAGTCGTCGATTTATGTCGAGATGATTACGGTTATGAGGTAATTTTGACAAAGAAGAAACAATATTAATTCAAAGAATAATTATTACACGCAGCAATCAACTATTTCTGTTACAGGGCCATTAAACCCATATTTTGAATAGAAGTAAACACTCAAAGTTGAAATGCTTTTAGCTCAAATATCGTCACTGTGAGAGAAAAGGGGGCTTTTGAATATGCTCTAAACGTATATAATACGTACAGATTGTATCAACTCTTACTGCATGTTTCGCTTAACAATGAAAGGTGACGTTTTCAATTTTCGATCCCTTTGTTCTCATACTCCTGATATTTCTAACTGTTGCGCAATGGTTTCATACCTAAGACTAACGATAAAACTCTCTGTAGAAGAAGTTAAAAAAAAATTACGTTGACTTTTCGAGAAAAAGACGTCTAAAAATGCTCCAAATGGTAAAAATACGACGTTTTGGATTTTCAATCTCGTTTTTCGACTACTCATGACATTTAGAGAAATTGTACAATGGTTTCACACAATACACCACCTATAAGACTCTCGAATGAGAAAGTTTTAAAAAAATCGTAGGCGGCGTTTTCGAGAAATACGCGTCTAAAGTTGATCGAAATAGCAAAATACCTTACTTTTCAAACTCAGATAACTTTTTTATTTTTTGATAGAAACTTCTCGCTTTCGTACCATCTTGTAGATAATTCACGTGGCTATCAAACGATATAATACTTTAACTACTCGGTAAACAACCAATCGATACATCTTATTTGGCGCACAGGCACCCATTTTCCTGAATTGTGTCAAACTTTGGATACCTTTCTTGACCACTTCCGGTGATTAGAGGATTTTCATTTATAGTTCATGGACTGGTTTGGTCCTTCGACTTCATATTCCTGAAGTTTCAGAAAAATCGTTGGAGCCGTTTTAAAAAAATAAGAACTCTACGATTTGACCAAAATGCGAAAAAAAGTGAAAAATCAAAGTTAATATTTCGGAACAAAACTTATATTGTTGGAATCAGATCGATGTCAGGAATCCAAAAATATAAGCAGAAATTCAAAATTCCAAAAACTAAAAATTTTGGAAATTTTTGAAAATTTTCCAATTTTCACCAAAAAATTGAAAGCGACAAACTTTCCAAATTTGACGTTTGTGAACTGCTATCTTCTTAGAAATGTCTCAAGCTATCCAAAAATGTAAATATCAGAGAAATCGGTTGACAATTACCAAAATTATGGCCGATTTTCAATTTTCGTGCACGTTAAAGATTTAACGCATTTCCGCTATGCGCACGAATTTCGTTTTACATTTGAGCACTAACTACCACCCAGTTTCCCGAAAGAAAATCAAACTTCAGACCTCTATCTCTTATAGTTGCTGAGAAATAGGCAAAATGGACTCAAATATGTAACTGGTTCAAAAATTGATTGAATATTCAATGAAATATCGTCAATTTTCTGATTTCGTGCACGTTAAAGATTTGACGTCACCAACATACAAAATTTCGACATTTATTACAAACAGAGTCCATGCTCAAACTATATTACACTTTCTATGACCGGTGCAATATTCGTACTTCTGCACGATACTACTGCAAGATACAACTGCAACCTCTTAAATATTGGATTTGCTTATAAACAGCCCGAGTCGTCGATTTATGTCGAGATGATTACGGTTATGAGATAATTGTGACAAAGAAGAAACAATATTAATTCAAAGAATAATTATTACACACAGCAATCAACTATTTCTGTTACAGGGCCATTAAACCCAAATTTTGAATAAAAGTAAACACTCAAAGTTGAAATGCTATTAGCTCAAATATCGTCACTGTGAGAGAAAAGGAGGCTTTTGAATATGCTCTAAACGTATGTAATACGTACAGATTGTATCAACTCTTACTGCATGTTTCGCTTAACAATGAAAGGTGACGTTTTCAATTTTCGATCCCTTTGTTCTCATACTCCTGATATTTCTAACTGTTGCGCAATGGTTTCATACCTAAGACTAACGATAAAACTCTCTGTAGAAGAAGTTAAAAAAAAATTACGTTGACTTTTCGAGAAAAAGACGTCTAAAAATGCTCCAAATGGTAAAAATACGACGTTTTGGATTTTCAATCTCGTTTTTCGACTACTCATGACATTTAGAGAAATTGTACAATGGTTTCACACAATACACCACCTATAAGACTCTCGAATGAGAAAGTTTTAAAAAAATCGTAGGCGGCGTTTTCGAGAAATACGCGTCTAAAGTTGATCGAAATAGCAAAATACCTTACTTTTCAAACTCAGATAACTTTTTTATTTTTTGATAGAAACTTCTCGCTTTCGTACCATCTTGTAGATAATTCACGTGGCTATCAAACGATATAATACTTTAACTACTCGGTAAACAACCAATCGATACATCTTATTTGGCGCACAGGCACCCATTTTCCTGAATTGTGTCAAACTTTGGATACCTTTCTTGACCACTTCCGGTGATTAGAGGATTTTCATTTATAGTTCATGGACTGGTTTGGTCCCTCGACTTCATATTCCTGAAGTTTCAGAAAAATCGTTGGAGCCGTTTTAAAAAAATAAGAACTCTACGATTTGACCAAAATGCGAAAAAAAGTGAAAAATCAAAGTTAATATTTCGGAACAAAACTTATATTGTTGGAATCGGATCGATGTCAGGAATCCAAAAATATAAGCAATTTTCACCAAAAAATTGAAAGCGACAAACTTTCCAAATTTGACGTTTGTGAACTGCTATCTTCTTAGAAATGTCTCAAGCTATCCAAAAATGTAAATATCAGAGAAATCGGTTGACAATTACCAAAATTATGGCCGATTTTCAATTTTCGTGCACGTTAAAGATTTAACGCATTTCCGCTATGCGCACGAATTTCGTTTTACATTTGAGCACTAACTACCACCCAGTTTCCCGAAAGAAAATCAAACTTCAGACCTCTATCTCTTATAGTTGCTGAGAAATAGGCAAAATGGACTCAAATATGTAACTGGTTCAAAAATTGATTGAATATTCAATGAAATATCGTCAATTTTCTGATTTCGTGCACGTTAAAGATTTGACGTCACCAACATACAAAATTTCGACATTTATTACAAACAGAGTCCATGCTCAAACTACATTACACTTTCTATGACCGGTGCAATATTCGTACTTCTGCACGATACTACTGCAAGATACAACTGCAACCTCTTAAATATTGGATTTGCTTATAAACAGCCCGAGTCGTCGATTTATGTCGAGATGATTACGGTTATAAGATAATTGTGACAAAGAAGAAACAATATTAATTCAAAGAATAATTATTACACACAGCAATCAACTATTTCTGTTACAGGGCCATTAAACCCAAATTTTGAATAAAAGTAAACACTCAAAGTTGAAATGCTATTAGCTCAAATATCGTCACTGTGAGAGAAAAGGAGGCTTTTGAATATGCTCTAAACGTATGTAATACGTACAGATTGTATCAACTCTTACTGCATGTTTCGCTTAACAATGAAAGGTGACGTTTTCAATTTTCGATCCCTTTGTTCTCATACTCCTGATATTTTTAACTGTTGCGCAGTGGTTTCATACCTTAGACTACCGATCAAACTCTCTGTAGAAGAAGTTCAACCAAAAAAATTACTTTGACTCTTCGAGAAAAAGACGTTTAAAAATGCTCCAAATGGTAAAAATACGACGTTTTGGATTTTCAATCTCGTTTTTCGACTACTCATGACATTTAGAGAAATTGTACAATGGTTTCACACAATACACCACCTATAAGACTCTCGAATGAGAAAGTTTAAAAAAAATCGTAGGCGGCGTTTTCGAGAAATACGCGTCTAAAGTTGATTGAAATAGCAAAATACCTTAATTTTCAAACTCAGATAACTTTTTTATTTTTTCATAGAAACTTGTCGCTATAGTACCATCTTGTAGGTAATTCACGTGACTATCAAACGATATAATGCATTAACAACTCGGTAAACAACCAATCGATACATCTTATTTGTCGCACAGGCACCCATTTTTCTGAATTTTGTCAAAGTTTGGATACCTTTCTTGACCACTTCCGGTGATTAGAGGATTTTCATTTATAGTTTAAGGAACAATTCAGACATCTCTGTTCATCTTACCAAAGTTTCAGGAAAATCGTTGAAGTGGTTTTAAAAAAATAAGCCTTACCGTTTTTGACCAAAATGCGAAAAAAAGTGAAAAATCAAAGTTAACATTTCAGAACACAACTTATATTGTTGGAATTGGATCGACGTCAGCTATCCAAAAGTGTAATTAGAATTTCTAAATTCCTAAAAATAAACATTTTAGCAATTTTTTGAAAATTTTCCAGTATTCACCAAAAAAATGAGAACGACAAAGTTTCTATATTCAACGTTTTTCAACTGCTATCTAGTCCGAAATGTCTCCCGCTATTCAAAAATATAAATGTCTGAAAAATCGATTGAGAATTAACTGAATTATGGCCGATTTTCAATTTTTGTGCACGCTAAAGATTTCACGCATTTCCGCTATGCGCACAAATCTGGAAATAGTTTTAAGGAGTAACCACCACCCATTTTCCCGAGGGAAAATCAAATTTCAGACCTCTATCTCTTATAGTTTCTGAGATCTAGCTTCCCCCAATAAAAAAAAAAATAATAATAAGAATAATCTTAGTAATAACAATAGTCTTTCACCATTGAAAAATGGTGAAAGCCTAATAATAATCTTAACAGAAACAATAAACTTTCATATGAAATATGAAAGCTTAACTAGTCCTGCAAGAACCAATGAACCGGCTTTCAGGAATTAGACAGGAAGTTTGTTATATAGCCGATCCATTGAGCTACCAATCGTTACTTTAGTTGTTTTGCTTCAGTGACACCCTCTATCAGTTGTAAAAGTAATATTTGTTGGCGAAAATTCAGGTCAAAATTGTAAATTCTGGCAAAATTTCGTCACTTTACAAATAAATATGAAGACGTTGAATGGGTTGTAATAACTGAATTTTACACTTTCTTTTACATTTTATTCGAAATTGCCCGAAAATGAAATTGAAACCAAAAAATCTGAGCTAAGGATTTTGTGCGCCTTTACAGCTCACATCCTTTTTGTTATATCAGATTTTGAACAAAATAACATTTGCTTTCAAAAAGTGGTACTGAACTGTCAAAATTGTAGTTTTTGTTAATATTACGCCACTTCCGGTGCGTGCAGAAAAATTTCACGGTAACAAAAAAAAGCTAGACCTGCAAGCAGCACCGAACCGGCTTTCAGGAATCAGACAGGAAGTTTGTTATACCATAACCGATCCAATGAGCTACCAAACTATACTTTAGTTGTTTTGCTTCAGTGACACCCTCTATCATTTGTAAAAGTAATATTTGCTGGCGAAAAGACCGGTCAAATTGTAAATTATGGCAAAATTACGCCACTTCCGGTGCCCAAAAGGTGAAAAATAAGTCGAAAATTCGCAACATCAAAAGTACAAACTTTGTTTTATACATATCGGGCAATGAATAATTAACCTATAACCCATAATCTGAAATTAAGATGGTAAAAAAAACTTAAAAAGTGACCCTGGGAAAATTGGCTATTATTCGACAAGGGAACACGCTAGAAGCCTTTTCTTGACATCAATATGATTTTATTGATTTAATCTAACTGTCCATTAGAATAAAACATTATAAAGTTAAACGAATAATAAATATAAATCACCTGAAAAAAATGTTTGTTTTGAAAACTAAAAATACATTTTTTGCAAAAATGACATTACTTCCGGCGATATTGAAAATGTTAAATTAGTTCACAGAATTCATAAATGGCATAAGGCATCAAATGGTGCAAATTTTATGAAAATCGAATAATAATTGACACTTTTATAGACCAAAAACCTTGAAAAGTGACTTATAGAAGATCGCCTATTTCTCTGTAACCGTACAAGTTAGAAACCATTTTGTGGTATCTATATGATCGTATTGACTCATTCTATTCGTTGATTGGAATCAAATATCATAGTTTTAAAAACATTTTAAATAAGACACATTTGAATAAAATATTGTTTTTTTAGGTTAAAAATACAGTTTTTGCCCAAATGACGTCATTTCCGGCCACAGTGAAAATGTAAAATTTACTTGACGTAGTCCAAATTGGCATTAGGCATCCAATGGGAAAAAAATATTGCAAATCGAATAATAATTGACTCTTTTATAGGCAAAATAACTTGAAAAGTGATGCATGCAAAATTGCATATTTCTCGGCAACTGCTCATATTAAAAACTAATTTTCCCATACATTCTCTTCGTCTGGATTATTGTTACGAGTTTATGAAAATTACAAATAAATATTTCAAAATATGAAGACGCTGAATGAATTGTAAATAACCGAATTTTACACTTTATTTTACATTTCATTCGAAATTGCCCGAAAATGAAATTGAAATTAAAAAATCTGAGCTAAAGATTTTGTGCGCCTTTGCAGGGCGCATCCTTTTAGTTATATCAGTTTTTAAAAAAATAATATTTGCTTTCAAAAAGTGGTACCGAACTGTCAAAATTGTAGTTTTTGTTAATATTACGTCACTTCCGTTGCCGACAGAAAAATTTCACCGTAACAAAAAAAAATTACAATTGGGACCAAGGAGCATATGAACTTTGTTTTATACAAATCGAACAATAGATAATTTTCCTATTTACGAAAAACTAAATTATCCGATGGCGGCTAACGCAAATTACCGAGACAAATTTTTTTCTCATTTCTGCTCAAGTAGAATGATATTTTAACCCTGTGTAAAATACCATCAAAAAATATTCATAAATAAAAAAGGTTTTGGTAAAAAAATTAACTTTTTTCAAAATATCGGACATTTTTTTTCGACTACTTCCGGTTTTACGATCATTGTCGTGATAGCTTTACGAAGTTCTTTGGATACTTAACTTTCTGTAACAGAAGTGTCAGAAACATCCATTGAGTAGTTTTGGAAAAAAAGTTAAATAAAAGAGCATTTACAAAAATGGAACGATTTTTTAATTTTTTTCAAAGTTTGAGGCCATTTTTGGACCACCTATATTATTTCAATGCTTTCATTTCGGATTCAATTTTTAGTTATCTAGTATCGAAAAAAAATCAGGTCATTCTGACCTATATTTCGTCATTTGTTTTGGAAAATTTTGATCCTTAATTTCATCAAGGGGTGATCATTTAGAAAATTTTTAATGATATCTTGGAAGTCGCATTGGTAAGATCTACATACATACTAAATTTCATAAAAATCGTAGAACTATTAAAGAAGATGTCAAGTTGGTCTAAACTTCCGGTTCGAAATCACGGAAACGAATTTTCGAAATTCGAAAATCTGAAATTGCAGATTTAAAGTAAATCTTTCAAGGTATTCAAAGAAAACAATTTAGTAAAATAGGTCAAATTGTCACAAAGTTACAGCATTGTAGGTCGAATGCATTCCTTCGTATAATTCGGTGATTTCGGATTCGTAAAACGTTTAAAAAATATATTTAGGCAGCGTTCACACCCCATTTTTGTGGGGTAGGTCAAAGTTTCAGAAAGATCGTATGGTTAGATGCTGAGAAATCCGATTTGCAGTGAATTTTCACTCGTAAACAACTTTGTCGGCACGAAAAACGTGAGAGGCAAAATTAGAAGTTGTGACATTTTCAACTACCAAAAATTCGACATTGATCCAAGCAATCTAGAAATGTATTCATTTTGGAAACAGGAGACGTATTCTTCAAACTAATTTCACTCGTATACAACTTTGTCGGCACAAAAAAAGTCAAAGACGAAATTCGAATTTTTGAAATATTCCAATACTAAAAATTCGACCCGTATCCCTGCTATCCTGAAATGTATTAATTTCAGAAATAGGAGACGCATTGAACATACTATGGCCTATTGTGTTTGTTTACAAGCCCGTAAATGTCGATTTTTCACTATTTTATATATTCACTTCAAAATGGCGACCATCAGGATTCAGAAAATATAACCTCCGTGTCTTGTCGAGTGGACGTTAAACCCCATTTCTCTCTCTTTCTCTCTCTCTCTCTACACTATATAAATGATGTTATTATTATATACATTTTTCATTAAAGATAAAGAACTAGCCATTCTTGCTATAATAGTTCGAAAGTAGATAATGTAAAATGAATAATTTGAAAATTTCATTCAAATTACTCCATTGCAAGCGAAGATATTATAGTCCGGCAGAACTATGGCTTAACCTGGAAATCATATACAAAGTTTTTTTTATGATTGATTTTAGTAGCCTAGGGTGTCCTCATTCAGAATCTGCCGGGTGAACCTCGGTCACCCTTGAGCGTTTTGAGAAATTCAAGATGGCGTCCAAGACGGCCGCCACATCAAATAATCCCCTATATCTTCAAGAGTATTTATTTTAGGATGATAATTTTGGTGTCTAACCGTATGTTTCTAGGGTCAAGGAATACACTGAACTCATTTATTATGTTGTGGGGTGATTAGATGATAGTAAAATCAAACATGCCAGACAATATGGCCCTTTAACTCATTAGCGGCGTTTGGGGACGATTATTTCACCGAACCAAACTAAATCCAGAGACAAACTATATATTTCTGGACAAAGGAGCGGATGAGTGATAGGATAACACCACATATATCCCTATCAGGGGCTCCAAGGACACGTGGGTCGGTCCTGAAAAGGGAGACAAAGCTGATTATTGAACATTTAAAAATCAAATTCTATCCGCAAAACAGGAACACAAACTCCACAAAACTAGGCAATATCCAGTTTAATCCTTTAGTCGTGTTTCTGACTGAAAGCTGTGACAACACAAGCGCAAAATATTGTATATTCTAAGCTATCCCTAGTGCAGCTACAAGCACACGTACTACATGAGCTGTCACTCTTGCATCCACATTTGGTGAGCCACATTGCAGACTCCGGAGCAAGTTTACCGTTTATGATGTTTTCAATTTAGTGTCCTTCTCCCAGCAATACAGTCCCGGATCATGTTTCGGCGGATTCCGATCTTCCAGTGAACGCCACTCAATAACTTTGCGATGACATATTTTTTTCGTTCGCTACAAATGCATCATTCATTGGAGCTAGACTACATGGTATAGGTGGGTAGGATGTCGATACATGCCCAGTTTGGATGCCTATACCCCCAGTGTGTTTCAGCCATCGATATGAAAGAGCTCGGTCCATGAAAAACTTAAATTTTAATCGCCAATCGAGGAAAGAACAACCGTTGACATTGGTCAAACTACGGAGAAACACATGTCAATTATCATTGAAATCCTGCAAGCTTACTGAATGTGACACGGTTACATGCGGCTACGTCGTAGGGAAAGGCACAGCTTTGAAAATGGTTAAAACTTCATGGTATTCTCTCTTAATCGTCGGAGTAATAGAGACTCCAATAGAATCATTGCTTACACAGTTAACATACCACTGTATTTTTGTCAGCTTGTAATGGACAGGGTTCTAGAAATCTATGTCTGAAACACGCTGGAAGGTGTGGACATCTAAAGCTTAAAATGTTTCGTCATTATTCCCCATCAAAACAATCTAATCTTGCTCAACGAATGGTACATTTGCAGAGATCTTAAAAGGAGCTCACCACCAAGCTATTGTGTGGCGTTCACTGGAAGACCAGAATCTACCGGAACTTGATCTAGAACAGTATTGCTGGGAGATGGATACCCAATTGAGAACATTACAACCGTCCAACTTGCTCCAGTGTCTGTCATGTGGCTCATCAGACGTGGATGCAAGGGTGGCAGCTCAAGTAGTACGTGTGCCTGTAGCTACACTTGGAATGGCTTAGAATATACAATATTTTGCGCTTGTGCTTTCACAGGTTGCAGCCAGAAACTTGACTAAAGGATTAAACTGGATATTGCCTATTTTTGTGGGGGTTATGTTCCTGTTTCGCGGGTAGAATTTGTTTTTTTAAATGTTAAACAAACAGCGTGTGTCTCCCTTTTCAGGGGCTATCCATGTGACCCCGGATCCCCTGATAGGGATATATGTGGTGTTATCCTATCACTCATCCGCTCCTTTGTCCAGAAATATATAGTTTGTCTCTGGATTTAGTTTGGTTCGGTGAAATAATCGCCCCCAAACGCCGCTAACGAGTTAAAGGGCCATATTGTCTGGCATGTTTGATTTTACTATCATATAATCACCCCACAACATAATGAGTTCAGTGTATTCCTTGACCCAAGAAACATACGGTTAGACACCAAAATTATCATCCTAGAATAAATACTCTTGGAGATATAGGGGATTATTTGATGTGGCGGCCGTCTTGGACGCAATCTTGAATTTCTCGAAACGCTCAAGGGTGACCGAGGTTCACCCGGCAGATTCTGAAAGAGGACACCCTAGACTACTAAAATCAATCATAAAAAAAACTTTGTATATAATTTCCAGGTTCACCCGAAAAATTGGATTTGGCGACCGGACTATTACACTGTAAAAAGTTTTTAAGTTTTTTAACAGGAAAATCATGGCAGAAAAGTTGCCATTTTTTCTCGTAATTTTACATTAGTAAGTATTTGTACATACGCAATGTTAAGCGTTTCTTACAATTGTAGGTTAAAAAACATAATGCCTGTAATTTTACATACCCTGTGTAAAATGATGTAACATATCACAATGTTAAATAACAATAGATTTGTATTTAAACTTGAAGTTGGTGATTTAACCGTTGTATGTTATGCTTCCCTTACAGTTGCAGGTTAAATAACATATACGCTGTAATTTAACATACGTTGCATAAAGTAGACCTGTATTTAAACAGGTTGTTGGTAATTTAACTGCACCGTGAGAAACAATTCTGTTAGAAACCAGAAAAAGTTCTGGCAGTTGGTTAACCAGAAATTTTTCTCTTTTATTTTAAATCTGTTTATTCTTTGACAGAGAAACAATCTGGTAAACCATCTGCCAGAATTTTTTCTGGTTTCTAACAGAATTATTCCATGTTAAAATAGAGCTTCTGCCAGAAGATTTTCTGTTTTTTGACATAATTATTTGGGTTAAATATAAAACAAAATCATTGTAAAAAATAATTTATTTTCTGTAAATCTAATTTTTGTGTCCTGAACGTACAAAAATATTAAAGATTGTCCCTTTAACATGTACGGCCAATAACACACATTGCCCCAGTTGTTAGTGCCAGCTGAACAAATTAGAACTTGCACCATTGACACGAAGGCGAAGTTTCAAAACAAGCTTTCTTTGCTAATGGTTAATAATCCAGCATCATATTCTCTGAACCATCGCGTTTCTTACACTTCAAATTCACAATAAAACATACATCATGGCCACTATGTGTAGGCCCTATTATATATCTTCTTATGCTGTAGATTTGCCTTCGCACATACATTATTATTAGGAAGACTTACCTTCACATCTTATTGTTGGATTTCCACTGTTCTTATCCTGCATCGTCAATGCACATTCAAACATTCACCGACATTAGTTAAATCTGCGACGCGCATGCGTTAACCCTATCCATGAGTATAACTATGTGAATTAACAGAATATTGCCGTTAATATACCAGTTATTCTGTAATATTACAGATATGCAACTAAAATCACAGCCATGGGTTATGACAAATATTTTAGACTAGTGTCAAACATGTCATACACCTTGGACTGAGACACCCCCAGCCTTTCTGATATAAAGAATATAAAATGAACTACAGATTTTGATAATAAAATTGAAAAAATGAAATACAGATTTTGATAATAAAATTGAAAAAATGAATTTTCATGTCTTAGTAGGATAGTAATGATACTTTCAAAGTAAGCAGCTGATCAAGCATGAAATTACAAATAACTATTAAAAAAAAAAAAAAAATGACACTTGTTAATAGGAATGGTCTAGAGCGACCGCGACACTGCAAACATTGAGAGACGTTCGGGAAGAAGCCGAGTTCGCCGCGAATATATAAATATAGGACAAACAAAGTGACAAATTAAAATATTTATTTTAAAAAAAATTACGTCGAAATTGCTCAAACAATCGACAGAGTAATTGCTAGATTGTGTATCCATTTGTAAATTAACATGAATATTCTGTTAAAATGCCCAATCTGTTAGATTACATACCTATTTGGTTATTTAACTTTAATATGTTGTTAAAATACACAATCTCGGATGTTAAAAGTTAAATTTTTACATAAATGTTTATAAACACAGTTTTTACGTAATTTTACATCTGATAGTTTTCTAACAGGACAGTTTGTAAAATTTTACAGTAATTTCATGTTTTTATACATATAATTTTTACAGTGTAGCCTTTGAAGGTTTGACAGACGTGTGCAACAATTTCAACCAGCATACTGGTTGATCGAAGCTAAATCTCAGTCCTCCATACATGTATTTGATTAAATCAAAGTATCGCTGAACTGTTTTAATTTATCTAATATCGGAGAAATCTGATGCCGTCGAGAGTTGATTAAGACCTGCAACTTTAGATAACATATCAGGCCTAAAGAAAGACCTGCAATTGGCAGATTTAGCTGTTGCATAATGCATGTTTAATACGAGTGGTGTATGGTTTTTGTTAAGATTATTATTAAGATTTCACACTGCATAGCTTGTGTGAAACACTATTGTTTTTGTTAAGATTATTATTCTTCTTCGTATTTTTTTTTTACACTTGAGCATATCTCAGAAACTATTTGTCGGATCAACTCGATATCTTCGGTTTTATTGGGAAACTGGGTGTGACTGTGTAGGTAGTTACTTTGAAAAATGTATGAAACATGTCAGCAATAAAATAATTATCTAGAATGTACATATTTATTTTATTTTACGTATGTGTATATATTTATTGAATCTGTTTTATTTGATTATCCTAAGCATGTCACATACCAATGACAATATTCAGCTGTCAATCTGACATTCATAATTCGCGGTCAGCTGTGACAGTCAATTTTATTTTTAGTAACATGCCTTGACCAATCAAAAACAAGGGCTTCCCAAAGGCGACGTCATTGACCTTATTTCGGGCTACTTCCGGGCTGGCAAAGTTGGATCGTCGATAAGTGATAGCGTTTTAAGTTTGATTTGTTATTAATAACGCTGTAAAATGACCAATTTAATTACACCAGAAGGTGAATAATGATCAAATAAAGTCTCGTTGGCAATAAAAATGACATGAAGTGTTAGAACTACTGAGTATTGTGAGATGACAGCAGACGATATATCATAACAAAGATGGCGTCTGGATTACTTTGTATGATACTATACTATATAGTCAAGCAGTAGTAAGAAGTTTTATTTTAATTTATTTTAATCCCTTCAAATGCCTGTGCTTCCGCTTTATTAAACGTAAACAAACCGGTGACCTTTCACTCTACACGACCTTTTGACCCTTTCGTCGTGTGTGTCTGATTGGCGAGCTATATCACGTGATCTATTAAAACCAAATCACCGCGAAATTCAAATACCATCGCACATTGATATGTAAGCCCATATTTATTTTACGTTTTCTGTCAAACGTCAAAGAACTGATAAAAGAAAAGTTGTGTGGCAAAAAATATTTTGTAACGCTCTAGAGGCCAAACTTATCATACACAAACTTTAGTCTGTACACTAAACCTCTCGTAGACTTGTTAAATCGGTACTTGATCACACATCACAGTTATGCTAATGATACTCAACTGTTTAACAGCTTCCTTCCATCACATACAAGCCGAGTTCCTGCTTGTGATCAATTGGAAAAATGTATAGATGATTTCCAGAAATGGATGGACGATAACATGTTAAAACTAAATTCTGATAAAACTGAACCAATTGTTATGGTCCTCAATCTCGACTTAAAAAAATGTAAAGTACAGTCCCTAAATATAAATGAATCTATCATTCTTCGGTTTATTGGGAAACTGGGTGTGACTTAGAGATTAAAGCTATTTTGAACTTTCTGTGACAATGCGAAATATTGCCGTAATATTAACAATAATTGTCGGATTTTAATAATTGATACATTTTGACATACCCTGAAACATAGCACATAGCTACGGTTCTTTAGATATTTGATTTTAGACCCATCTTCGCAGATATAAGGCGCCAAATTTTGACAAAAAACTTTTTATTTATTTGGGAAAAATATAAACAATTTTAGTCTCGATAATTTACCTTGGCCGATAAAGTTTCCTGTCGGCACTGGTAATAACGTAATTTTGACAAAAACTACCAAATATTATTTTTTTAAAATACGTAAAAAGATGTGCCATGTAGATGCGCAAAAAATCGGAAGCATTTTTTTTTATTTCGTTTTCATTTTTGCGTTATTTCGATTTAAAGGTGAAAAATGGTGTAAACATGGCCTATTCCAAACCCGTTCAAGCTTTTCATATTCTAAAACATTCCTTCATGACTTTCTCATACTTGTAGCATTATTCAAAATTAGTTTGTAATATGAGTAGTTGCCGAGAAATAGACAAATTTGCATGAGTCACTTTTCATGCTATTTTGCCTGTAAAAGAGTGAATTATTATTGGATTTTCATGAAAGTGACACCATTTGATGCGTAATGTCAATAGGTCAAACCAATTTAACATTTTCAATGTCACCGGAAATGACGTAATTTGGGCAAAAACTGTATTTAAAGCCTTCGAAACAAATAATTTATTCAAATGAGTCGCATTTATTATTTGTTTAAAAATTTGATATTTGATTCTAATCAACTAATAGAATGAATCCATGCGATCATATTGATATTACAAAATGGTTTCCAACTAGTTCAGTTGCGGAGAAATAGGCGATTTTCAACTGGTCACTTTTTGAGGTTTTTGGTCCGCAAAAGTGTCAATTATTATTCGGTTTTCATAAAACTTTCACTGTGTGATACCTAATGTCATTTACGATTTCATACAAGTAATTTAAGATTTTCATTATGACCGGAATTTTTTAGCCTTCAAAACAGATATTTTTTTCAAATGAGTCTGATTTGTAATGTTTTTCAAATGAGTCTGATTTGTAATGTTTTTCAAATTATGATATTTGATTCCAATCAACAAGTAGATTAAACCCTTACGATCAGCTAGATACCAAAAATAGACAATTTTCTACAGGTCACTTTTCAAGGTTTTTGGTTTATAAAAGTGGCAATTATTATTCGATTCACATAAAATTTTCACCATGTGATGCCTTATGCCATTTCGGATTTCATAAAAATAATTGAACATTTTCATTATCACCGGAAGTACAGTACACTTACACGTAACAAATGTATAAAATGATTTGATATTGCTGGATTTGGTTTATTCTGCTTCCATTTTTATACGCCCACATAGAAATGTGGACGTATATTGCCGTCGCCCCCGTCCGTCCGTCTGTCGGTCCGTCCGTCCGTCCGTCCGTCGGTCCGTCCGTCCATCGTCCACAATTTCTTGTGAACGCACTAGAGGCCAGGGTTAATATCCGATTGACTTTAAATTTATACACAGTGTTTAAGGTCATGAGACGAAGAAGCCTATTGATTTTCAGCAATATCCGATAATTACTGCCAGAGTTATGACCCTTGATCACTTTGAAAAATCTTGTGAACGCTCTAGAGGCTAAAGTTAATATCCGATTGACCTTAAATTTATACACAGTGTTTAAGGTCATGAGACGAAGAAGCCTATTGATTTTCAGCAATATCCGATAATTACTGCCAGAGTTATGACCCTTGATCACTTTGAAAAATCTTGTGAACGCTCTAGAGGCTAAAGTTAATATCCGATTGACCTTAAATTTATACACAGTGTTTAAGGTCATGAGACGAAGAAGCCTATTGATTTTCAGCGATATCCAATAATTACTGCCAGAGTTATGACCCTTGATCACTTTGAAAAATCTTGTGAACGCTCTAGAGGCTAAAGTTAATATCCGATTGACTTTAAATTTATACACAGTGTTTAAGGTCATAATACGAAGAAGCCTATTTATTTTCAGCAATATCCGATAATTACTGCCAGAGTTATGACTCTTGATCACTTTGAAAAATCTTGTGAATGCTCGAGAGGCTAAAGTTAATATCCGATTGACTTTAAATTTATACACAGTGTTTAAGGTCATAAGACGAAGAAGCCTATTGATTTTCACGGATTTCCGATAATTAATGCCAGAGTTATGGCCCTTGATCACTTCAAAAAATCTTGTGGATGCTCTAGAGGACAAAGATGATGTCCGATTGACTTCAAATTTATACACAGTGTTTAAGGTCATGAGACGAAGAATCCTATTGATTTTCAGCGATTTCTGGTAATTAGTGCCAGAGTTGTGTCCCTTGATCACTTCAAAAATTCTTGTGGATGCTCTA
Source organism: Patella ulyssiponensis (assembly GCA_963678685.1). NCBI lineage: Eukaryota > Metazoa > Mollusca > Gastropoda > Patellidae > Patella > Patella ulyssiponensis. Next base: position 38,841,354 of record OY783226.1, read on the forward strand.
GAGGCCAAAGTTAATATCTGATTGACTTTAAATTTATACACAGTGTTTAAGGTCATGAGATGAAGACGCCTATTGATTTTCAGCGATCTCTGATAATTATTGCCAGAGTTATGGCCCTTGATCACATAAAAAAATCCTGTGGACGCTCTAGAGGCCAAAGTTAATATCCGATTGACTTTAAATTTACACACACTGTTTAAGGTCATGAGACAAAGAAGCCTACTGATTTTCAGCGATTTCAAATAATTACTTCCAGAGTTATCTCCCTTGATCACTTCAAAAAACCTTGTGACGCTATAGATGCCAAACTTATCATCCGATTGACTTCAGATTGATACACAGAGTTTAAGGTGTTGAAACGAACAAGTATTTTGATTTTCAATGAATTTTGATAACTGAACAGCTAAATCCATGATGTTAAATGTTTCCTATACTAATTGTTAGCGTGGGGCAAAACTTTATAAAAAGCAAACAAATTCTAATGATTTTCAGATAATTACAAAATGAGTTGTTACTCTTTATCAGATTTTAGTGTATAACAAATGTTTCATTCCCAAAAAAAGTAAAAATATGCGACAACCCTTGTTGACTGCCCGGACGATTTAGCTGCTGTGGGCGTATGTTTCGTTGCCTGGCAACCTATCTTATTTGATGTGTGCAATGTTTATGTGGAAATCTGTTTATCGGTTCAATTGGTACTGGAAGTGATATGAGTTCAGGGACAACGTGGCACCGAAAGTGACATAAGTTCAAAGGTAACCTGGCACCAGTGAAACCCGTCATAACTGCTACACAGGTCTAGTTAGACTTCCACCATTGAAAATGGTGAAAGGTTGTTGTTATTACGAAGATTAATATTATTATTAAGCTTTCATATGTATTACATATGAAAGCTTTTTGTTTCTGTTAAGATTATTATTTTTTGTCCCCCGCCTTTCGAAGAAAGATGGGGGACTATTAAAATGGGTTCGTCCGTCTGTCTGTCTGTCCGTCTGTCCGTCACACTTTTTGGGACACAATAACTCTCTTCCTAATTGAGCTAGAATGTTCAAACTTGGTGTATGTGTTTATTAGGTCAATCCCTGATGGAGTTCGAAGATGAGCATTTTCTGCTTAGGGTAGGCAGAGATAAGCAATTTGATTGGTTGATGCTTTGGGACAAGATAACTTAGGTTCATCTTGATTGATGATTTTTATGCCAATACAATGGCTGCATTCTCATTCAGTGATGGATTCGACAGTAACAGTGTATAGAAACGATTGACTCGGACACGATGGGGCCCTTTCCCTTGGCCAGAGGGGCCCTTTTGTCAAGCGTGGGGGCCCTTTTGTCTGCCTTTAGGGTCCCCCTAACTAGGGTACATTTTCATTTTTCTCGTCGGTTTTAGCATTTTTCTTTATCAAACACTTTTGGATGACACTTCGTGTACAGTTTGATTGCTCGATACGTTTGAAAAAAATAAATGTGCGATTAATTAATATGTGTCAACTATTTATTTTGGGATTTCGGCGGGGGACATCAGCCTCACTGTTGGCTTGTTTTTGTGTAGTTTCTGCAAATCGGATTTCTCAGAATCTAACCATATGATCTTTCTGAAACTTTGACCTATCCGTCTAAAAATGGGGTGCAAACCTTGATTAAATATATTTTCAAAACGTTTTAAAGGGACAATAACACCCTTGCTGACTTGGCAGCTCAAGAAAATAAATAATAGTCTTATTCTAAGTACCAGATGTTTATGTGTCCAACCTGCTGTGTAAATTATCCATTACATCATATTTTACTTGTCCAGAGGGTTCAAAAATATTTTAAAATCCAAGTCACATTTGAAAAGGCTTACGTTAACCTTTTCAAATCATATAGTTGAATTTTTCCAATTTTTTAAATTAGGTGTGTTACGATGAAATTTGTATCATCAATTTATTTGAATATTGTAAAATAATACAATTTGTTGACCAGAAAGACGATTGGGACATATTATTCAATTACAACAAGAGTGTTATTGGGGCTTTAAGCATTCAAAATCACAGAATTTTACGAACGAAAAAACTAACAATGCATAGTCGTAACTTTGTTATTTTTTCACCTATTTTACTAATTCTTTTTTCTTTGAGTACCTTGTAAAACATCAGTTTCATCTACAGTTTCAGATTTTCGAATTTCGAAAATTCGTCGCTGTGATTTCGTTTCGGAAGTTAAGACCAGTATGACAACTTCTTTAATAATTGCACGATTCTCATGGAATTTGGAATGTAAGTAGATTATACCGATGCGACCTGATAGATGTCTTTAGAAACTTTCTAGCTTATCTCCCCTTTGAGAAATTAAAGATCAAAGTTTTCAAAACTAGAGCATCCACAAGATTTTTTGAAGTGATCAAGGGCCATAACTCTGACAGTAATTATCATAAATCGCTGAAAATCGATAGGATTCTTCCTCTTATGACCTTAAACATTGTGTATGTTTGGGAAGCCCTTCTTTTTGATTGGTCAAGGCATGTTACTAAAAATAAAATTGACTGTCACAGCTGACCGCGAATTATGAATGTCAGAATGACAGCTGAATATTGTCATTGGTATGTAACATGCTTAGTATAATCATATAAAACAGATTCAATTACACACATACGTAAAATAAAAGATATGTACATTCTAGATAATTATTTTATTGCTGACATGTTTCATACATTTTTCAAAGTAACTACCTACATTACTTTGAAAATGGTATGAAACATGTGAGCAATAAAATAATTATCTAGAATGGGCAAATTTACTTTATTTTATGCATATTAACTACTTCAAATGGAATCTTCTAACCACTTCTTCATATGTATATATTAATACCTAATAAAGGAGATATCTATAATTAGACAATTTTATTTCTGTTCCTCGAAAAGCCATATGAGCAGTGGTGGGGGGGGGGGCAAATTTCTTGGGCAGATAAAGCGATAAAAAATTAAGGCAAAATAAAAAGCCCAAAATAAAGTCCCCCTGCCTGACCCGTAACAACAATATTGTGGCCCGTTTTTATAATCTTTATAGCCTGACTTTGCTCTGGAGTTAATACCAGAGACATTTTTTATTTTCACCGGACACACGTGGTTTTGTTTTGATGCAGTCTAGACCACCCAGTCTCTAAGCAAATCTCGTATGGACATGACAATGTTTACAAATGAAGCGACTGGATGATCTAGACTTACTAACAAAAACAAAAGGGAATACCTTTGACCTTATTTCGGGCTACTTCGGGGCTGGCGAAGCTGGATCGTCGATAAGTGATAGCGCTTTAAGTTTGATTTGTTATTAATAACGCTGTAAAATGACCAATTTTATTACATCGGAAGGTGAATAATGGTAAAATAAAGTCTCGTTGGCAATAAAAATGACATGAAGTGTTAGAACTACTGAGTACTGTGAGATGACAACAGACGATATATCATAACAAAGATGGCGTCTGATTTACCTTGTATGATACTATACTATATAGTCAAGCAGTAGTAAGAAGTTTTATTTTAATTTATTTTAATCCCTTCAAGTGCCTGTGCTACCGCTTTATTAAACGTAAACAAACCGGTGACATTTCACTCTACACGACCTTTTGACCCTTTCGTCGTGTGTGTCTGATTGGCGAGCTATATCACGTGATCTATTAAAACCAAATCACCGCGAAATTCAAATACCATTGATATGTAAGCCCATATTTATTTAACGTTTTCTGTCAAACGTCAAAGAACTGATAAAAGAAAAGTTGTGTGGCAAAAAATATTTTTGTAACGCTCTAGAGGCCAAACTTATCATACACAAACTTTAGTCTGTACACTAAACCTCTCGTAGACTTGTTAAATCGGTACTTGATCACACACCACAGTTAAGCCGGGATTCCATGTGTACGTACTGCATAATGCGGAATGCGTAGTACGTAATGCGTATTTAACACTTTGCACTAAAATGGTAGGAGTTGATTCCATGTACACGTAATGCGTAAAGCGTGATGCGCAGCGCGTAGTACGTGTTACTCGGGACGCTCACAAGAGTGTCCGAATACGCAATACGCGTGTATACGGAGACCGGAAACGGGGATTCCCTAGGGGTTTTCCAATCGGCAATGGCAATATTCGGTTCTCATCTACATATAATACGCCACTCACGCACACATGGAAACTGACAATACGCGTTTCGCAACACGCATCACGTAACACGCATTCCGCACGCACTGCGTACACATGGAATCCCGGCCTTATGCTGATGATACTCAACTGTTTAACAGCTTCATTCCATCACATACAAGCCAAGTTGCTGATTGTCAACAATTGGAAAATTGTATAGATGATGTCCAGAAATGGATGGACGATAACATGTTAAAACTAAATTCTGATAAAACTGAAGCAATTCTTATTGGACCTCAATCTCGACTTAAAAAATGTAAAGTACAGTCCCTAAATATAAATGAATCTATCATTCCTTTCGCTTCATCTGTTAAGAATCTCGGAATTCATATTGACTCTTCGTTAACAATGGAAACACATGTCAGTTACTTGTGTAAAATATCTCATCATCACCTTCGAAATATTGGATCCATTAGACATCTTTTCACTAGGGATGCAGCTGCCACACTTATTCGGTGTATGGTGATGTCTAGACTGGACTAAGGCAACAGTCTTTTTATAGGAACCTCCAAGCAACAAATTCAACGACTTCAGCAAATCCAGAATAAATGCGTCAGAATCGTAACAGGAACTAAACAAAGATGTCACATATTCCCTGTTCTTGATTCCCTCCACCGGCCTAGGATTTCAGTGTCCAAAATGGCTCCAACCTATCTTCAAGAACTTGTACACCCATATGTTCCTTCACGATGTTTGCGCTCTTCTAATCAATTTCTACTTAAAACTCAAAGTTACAATATAAAGACATTTGGTGCTCGGTCATTTTCCTACGCCTCTGCAACTCTTTGGAATAATTTGCCATTAAAACTCAAGAGTGCTAAAACATTAAGTACGTTTAAATCAAACCTCAAGACTTATCTCTTCAAACGTTATAATTAGTGAAATTGTGTTGTTGAGTGATAGTGTGTGTTTGTTGTGTGGTCGGCGCTTTGAGCATACCCCTTTTGTGGTGTGGACTTTAGCGTAATAAAAGACTCATTATTATTACACAGAGTTTAAGGTCTGTGTATATTTATACACAGTGTTTAAGGTCATGAGACGAAGAAGCCTATTGATTTTCAGCGATTTCCGATACTTAATGCCAGAGTTATGGCCCTTGATCACTTGAAAAAATCTGGTGGATGCTCTAGTGGACAAAGTTAATACCCGATTGGCCTTAAATTTATACACAGAGTTTAAGGTAATGAGACGAAGAAGCCAATAATTACTGCCAGAATTATGGCCCTTGATCACTTCAAAAAATCTTGTTGACGCTCTAGAGGCCAAAGTTAATATCTGATTGACCTTAAATTTATACACAGTGTTAACGGTCATGAGACGAAGTGGCCTATTGATTTTATACACAGTATTTAAAGCCATGAAACAAAGAAGCCTATTGATTTTCAGCGATTTCCGATAATTACTGCCAGAGTTATGGCCCTTGATCACCTCAGAAAATCTTGTGGATGCCCTAGAGACCAAAGTTAATAGCCGATTGACTTTAAATTTATGCACAGTGTTTAAGGTCACGAGACGAAAAAATCCTATTGATTTTCAGCGAATTCCGATAATTACTGCTAGAGTTATCTCCTTTGATCACTCTAAAAGATATTTTGTAATGCTCTAGAGGCCAAACTTATCATACACAGAGTTTAAGGTCTTGAGACGAACAAGTATACTGATTTTCAATGAATTTTGATAACTGAACAGCTAAATCCATGATTTTAAATGTTTCGTATACTAAGCGTTAGCATGGGGCAGAACTTTATAAAAACCAAACAAATTCTAATGATTTTCTGATAATTGCTTATTGAGTTGTTAATCTTATTCAGATTTCAGTGTATTATAAATGTTTCATTACCGAAAAAAGTAAGAATATGGGACAACTCTTGTTGACTTCGTGGACGATTTAGTTGCTGTGGGCGTATGTTTCATTGCCTGGCAACCTATCTTTAATTGGTTTTTGTTTTCTTTCAAAAAATTTATGTGAAGTTTTGGGACAATGAGAGGATGAGCCTTATTGATATTATCTGTAGCGTTCTTCATCCCTCGTTCACTTATCTATCAAAAATTAATTAATTAGTATGATTAGTTTATTGTTATGAAGATTGATGCTGATAAGGTTGGATTGGCATAATTTAAGTTAGCAGTTTGTTATGGCTTTGATCAAGGTCGGAAGACTAATCCTTGATCATTGTCACGGGACAAAATACAATGAAATTGACTCATTGTTACTGGCTTCACTTGTTGTAATCTGTCATAGTTAGTTGTCTTATTACCGTGCATAATATGCATAAGTTTTATAGATTTTGTATGATTTATTAAAGTCATAATTTAACAAATTGGCAAGGCATCCACAAATCCTTGTGGATACTCTAGAGATTAAAATTATCATCAGATTGACGTTAACACCTATCAAATTATAATGATATTTGGTAATTACTTTATGGGTAGTTGCCCTTGATAAATGTTAGGTGTGTTGTAAATGCTCAATTAACCTATAAAAAGAACCATAAGGCAACAACTTTAAGTTATGGAGTGCTCCAAGAAATTGCTGCTTTGCACATATTTTTATTTGCCTGACAGGTTGAATAACTAGTAATTATATTGTTTTCTCTCTGTACTTTCAGGTTGTTAGAAAATGAGATGAACTGGGGACGTATTTGTATGTTATTATTTTTTGGTTATAGAATGGCTATGTCTGTGTTAAGAACACATTTTAACCAGTTTTCCGATTTCTTAGGAAGGATAACACAATATGTTGTTCGATTTATTGTCCGATCAAAGATTGCAAAATGGATTGCTGATCATGGTGGTTGGGTATGTATTATAAATATCTGTGAAATGAAATGGGTTATAATGTCACACTGTTCTGCTCCAACAGGACTTATGAAGACAGTCATACGCCATACAGTGTGCTATGGGAAATGTTTTCTGGACGGCGGTACTACGGTCACTTTTATCGAATTCCAACTACCAAGAGATCTTTTACGATCAGAAGGTCTGTCATTTAGTCAAGTGGTGTGGTTTCGATTCCGCGCTTGTAGGTTTTCTCCAGGTCCTACATTTTCCTCATGTTGCTAAAGACCCCTACGCACTAAACAAATTATTGAAATAAAATTAAACCTATGTTAGTCCCGAAATAACCTAGTTTGTGTCGTGTGGGTCATTGAAACCCATTTCTCTCTCTCTCTCTCTCTTTTTACGACCTCGGATTTTCGTCCCATCCGAACAACTATACATTGTCCCCTGCCAGGTGCTGCACCACTAATAAGGGGGAACAATGCTGGAACTTCTCGGTCAACACCAGGATCATTGCAGCTCCAATGATTTCTGTAAAACTGATTTAAAGTTAATACTCAGATTCAAGTTGAAAAAAAATAATAAATCTGGGCCCTGTTGCACAAAAACTTAAATCTCCTTAAAATCGTCTTAAACTAAAATTTCATCCTAACTTTAGATAGATGAATTTCACAAAACGATTTTAAGTATTTTAGTTAAAACCCACTAAAATACTATGTTAAGTTTTAAAAAATCTAATCTTAACTTAAAATAGTGGCGTTTCACAAACGTATTTTAAGGACAATTTTAACTAAAATCAATTTTATCTTAGGATATCCGTCACCCTGTCTTATAAATTAGAATCACGATATTAACAAACAATGATTAGAGCTACATTGTTAGATCTATTGTGACATATAGATAAAATTGGAATCATGATAATATTGTGAACGGCTCGGGTCACCTAATTTCAACATACCATCATTCACAAAAACAATTCTCATTCAATTTATTTTCACACCATGGGAAATAAAGCACGGTCCACCCGTTTATTATATTGTAAGGCAATTTAAGCATTTGGATGGTGCTCCATGTTAGAACTGAAAGAAAAAAAACACCCAAAACCCAGTAAACTAAACACTTAGAGAAAATCATTTACTTATATCCAATGTCGTGGAATGAAGAGCACTCTTATCTATCAAGAAAATATCTTCGTTTAAAATGGTTTAATATGGCCAATTTCTTGGTTTTAAAAGGCCTCTAATACTAGAATACCATATGTAGTATTTACTCCATCTTCAATAGAAGGCTTGATCTCGCCTTAACTACATACATCTTATCAAGCCCTTCACGTAATACTCTGTATATTTCGACACTAAATTCGATTGGGTACAAGCCCAGCTTGTGAGCCTATAAGATTCATCGGTCGCCGTGAATACCAAGTCTCGTGCTTTATAGCTAAAATGCCTACATGTGACAATCGAGTTGCAAAGTTCAAAGATCGATCAACGTCACGGTTGCTGTTTTCCCACGAGTTTCTCAATTTAAAAAACCCTGTTTGTTTACAGTGTGTTTGGTGCCACGAACTCTGATTGGACAATGCTAATTATCACTTGTAAAAACAACTAGCGCAAAGTTCGGGGAATTGCTGAGTATTCAAGCAACGGAGAGATGTTGTATAACTCGCGAACGTTGCTTAAGGAACATGTATTTACTCATACTTTTGGAGGTTATGATGATTTGTAAAAAGATAAATCAATAATCTCAATTCAAATGTGTTTATTGAAAAATGTTATAGGCCTATTTACATAGGCGTACGAGCCAAGGGGGCAGGGGGGCAGCTGCCCCCCTAACTTTTGGGCAAGCTGACTTTTCGGGCAGACAGGTAAAGTGAAAAAAAATTAATTTCATCTACTTGGCAAAATAAAGTGCCCGCAATCTATGAAACACTATGTTTACGGATTGGAATAGCAGGAAAACACGTTTGCGGCCGTCAAATATTCCAAAATTTTCTTAAGGGGTCCATACAAGGTCAGTTCCGCTTTCTTGCCTCTCGAAGAAAACAGGCCGCGCTGTCTGTAAACCCGAATTTTTTCGGGCGTTTCTAGTTGTTTGCCAAACTGTCATCGACCCCAATATAACACTAATTTTTCGTTTCTTTTAATTGAATACACGAATTTGTACTGGGTTGACTATGGATTAAAAAATTTTGTCTGGAGCCACTCTACTTTGTGCGAGATTGTTCGGGAATCGATTATTGTTTGTGAATGCATCTGCATGTGAATACACGGGCTACAATAGCAGAAAACGCATTTGTGGTGGTTAAATTTTCAAAATTTTCTCCGGGAGAGTTAGACCCCCAAACCCAGCGACAATTGATTGGTTGTTTGGAAATCGGGTCAGCCAGGTAGGCTACATAGGACCAAATTGAAGTTGCTGTATTCACAGGAAAACGCGTTTGCTGCAGTTAAATTTTTAAAATTTTCTCCCAACGGTCCCGTCTTCCTGGACTGTAAACGACTGATTGAAATTCGAGTCAGCCACCTTTATTAGGCTGTATTAGACCGCTTTGACATTGCTTTGTTCACGTTCTGAAATCGCAGGAAACGTGTTTGAAGCCGTTAAGTACTCCAAAATTTTCTTTTGAGGGTGGGGGGGGGGTGTCCATACAAGGTAAGCTCCGCTTCTCCGACTCTCGAAGAAGACTGGCACCGCTCTCTATAAACCCGAATTTTTTTCGGGCATTTCGGGTTCTGTCCCCCTAACTGTCATCGAGCCCGTAGGCCTATGCCTATTTAAAATTAAATTTTAATATCATAAATTTATTATTTTTTCTTAATGAAGTCTTGCGTTAATAAAACATGGGAAAAATCATTTAATTGAGTAAGACAGGTATAGGCACTTTGGCTTTTCAAAGTATCATTGAAAGGGTCTACGGGAATGACATTTCAAATATAAGCATCGGAACATTGGCTATATGGTGTATTAATTTCAAAGTTGATAAATACTTTTAAAATACGACAAAAAAAAGTACAGCCTAGATTAGTCGTTTGTCACAAATATCATAATATGTTTGTGACAATTCTCAATAGTTTCTCTTGTCCAAAATACCATAAAACTACAAATTCAAGCGATTAAGTTTATCGATACACATTATTTCTATTGAAGCCTGCGAGTAAATCAAATGCCAAGTTCAAGGCCAACCAACCCAGGCGCGGATCCAGGATTTTTTGCGGGGGGGGGGGGGTCTAGGTTTGATAATTGCTTAACTAATTGCGCTCAACCGATTAACAGGGGTTTGGGGGCCCTCCCCCAGATAAATTTGGTAAATTAGATTCAATTTGGTGCATTCTGACGTATTTCCGGAAGTTAAATTCCAAAATTTAAGGTCTAAAAATCGCCAATAAAATCGCATAAAAAATTTTCAAGCCTGAGAGGGGGGGGGGGTCCGGACCCCCTGGACCCCCCCCCCCCTCTGTATCCGCGCCTGCAACCGATACTTTTCGAATCAAATATTACGGAATAAACTCATTTATTTCATCTGTCTACGACTGTCAGACCATGTGCAAACATTGCTACAACGTATGAAACTCTCCCCATTGTTATTGCAACCGTTAATTCAACCTGTCAACAGTTTTCAGTTTCGAAGCGTATTTGCTTTCACCGTAAGTACTCGCAGCGGAAATATGCACTGCGCGGGCGCAAGCGATTTTAACTAAAATCTATTAAAATTGCTTTTTAAGTTACAATCAATCTTCGTGAAACCCCTAAAATTTAAAATTTCATTTTGATTTTAGTGATTTTAGCTTATGTTTTTGTGAAACAGGGCCCTTATTAAATTCAAATGTCAATTACTTTTTATACGCCCATATTGTAACGTGGACGTATATTGTCATCGCCCATGTTCGTCCGTCCTGACGTCCACAATTGTTTTGGAAAACAGACTAGAGGTCACAATTTGTATCCGAATTCAATGAAACTTTAAATATAGGTTTATCACCCTAAGATCTTGTTTCCTTTCGATATTGAGATGTATCGGACTGTAACTTCATGGATTATGGACAATGATTGTACGAAAAATCACGTTTTTCGCTTGTGAACACTGTAGAGGTCACAGTTTTGAATCGATTTTGATGAAATTTGAAATGCATGTTTATGACCAAAAGAACTTGGTTCCTGTCGATATTTGTGCATTTCGGATCGTAACTTCATGAAGTATGGCCCCTGATGGTACGGAAAATCACCTATTTTAGCTTTCGTCTTTCTGGAGTTCAAAATTATTATCCGATTTAAAAAAAAAACCTTTGATTATATCACCGTTACAGCGTAATGAAGGTTGAGTTTGAATTTCGCGAAAATCGGACCAAAATTGTCAGACAAAATGGCCACCGCTTGTACGCGAATAGTGTAAATATATTGTCTACCAAGGTTGTGGACCCTGTAGAGGACACAATTTTAATTCGATTTTGATGAAACTTGAAATATATGTTTATAACCTAAAGATCTTGGTTCCTTTTGATATTAGCGCATATCGGATGGTAACTTCCTGAATTATGGCCCCTGATTGTATTCAAAATCGCCTTTATTATTACCCGATTTAAAACACCGATGTTCACTTCAAAAAATTTTGTGGTTGCTCTAGAGGCCAAAGTTAATATCCGATTGACTTTAAATTTATACACAGTGTTTATGGTCATGAGGTAAAGACGTCTATTGATTTTCTGCGATTTTCGATAATTACTACCAGAATTATGACCCTTGATCACTTCAAAAAATCTTGTGGACGCTCTAGAGGCCAAAGTTAATATCCGATTCACTTTAAATTTATACACAGTGTTAAGGGTCATGAGAAAAAAATGCATATTGATTTCCGATAGTTACTGCCAGAGTTGTGGCCCTTGATCACTTCAAATAATCTTGTGGATGCTCTGGAGGCCAAAGTTAATATCCGATTGACTTGAAATTGATACACAGTGTTTAAGGTCATGAGATGAAGAAGTCTATTGTGTTTTTTTTTAGCTGTTTCCGATAATTATTTCCAGAGTTATGACCCTTGATCACTTCAAAAAATTTATAGGCCAAAGTTGATATCAGATTGACTTTAAATTTATACACAGTGTTAAAGGTCATGAGATGAAGACGCCTATGGATTTTCAGTGTTTTCCGATAAGTACTGCCAGAGTTATGGCCCTTGATGACTTTGAAAAATCTTGTGGACAGAGGTTAAGGTCTTGAGACAATTAAGTATATTGATCAATTAAGTATATTGATTTTCAATGAATTTTGATAATTGAACAGCTAAATCCTTAATATTAAATGTTTCGTATAATAAACGTTAGCATGGGGCAGAACTTTATAAAAAAACAAACAAATTCTAATGATTTTCTGATAATTACTTCATATACGACTGCTCGGATGATTTAGCTGCTGTGGGCGTTTGTTTCGTTGCGTGGCAACCTATTTTTGTGTTATTTTTATGAGGTAATTCATTAATAACTGATATATATTTTCTTTGAAACCCGTGTTCATGTCACATGAATGTTTGTCTTGGTATACAGGGCTGTATATAAATATTACGCAGTCTCGTAACATTAATTTTCAATATTGTGTATAATTATTAAATGAAAAGAAGTTGACATTTATCTGACTTTGATTAGATTTATTTTAAAAAATGAACTGCTGTAAATGATTGTCTTAAAACAAACAAAAAACAACCACCAAAAGTAAATACAAGTTGTGGTTTCTTTGCTGTAAAGCCTAAGTAGATTGTTGATATACAATGTACATGAAATTATTAAGTCATTTATTGTCTATTATTGACATCATTTACATTATACATAAATACAAAAACTATTGATACATCTGTTTGTACTATAACCCAAAAATAGTCAATTTTATTTTTCAGAGAGGAGCATTATCATTTGTACCTTCGTCAACAGTAGGGCAAGTAATATTAGTAGGTGGTTTGGCGTGTGTATCAGTTTTAGCTGTTTTTTATTTTAATAGTCACTGATGTTTTATGGTATTTAAAAGAAACAGAATTGTAAAACAGAGATTAAAAAATATTTTTAAAACTACAATGATATAATAGCCACTGATTCCTTCATTGCCAATTAGATCATTCCTCTTTACACTGGTGGATGAATGAAATGATAAGATAGAATGAAATTAGAAGAATGGTTGAATTGAAACCAAAGTGTATTTTTCTTTTTTAAAAAATACTAGAATTTATGTTCATCTTGGATTCATGCTATTGGAGTGTTGAGTACTTACTTGGTTGATATTTTCTGGTTCTAACAAAGTAAACGTCTTTGCATTGGAAAAGTAAACCACTTAGACATAAAACAGCTTTACAAAAGGACTTGATGATACAGAAATACTGTTATTTAGTGTTTAAATATATCACAGGTTCATGGGCTTCCAACTCATAATAAGCTGCGAGACATGATATGTCCACCTGGTATGATTTTATTCTACTTAACAATTCTTGTAATATATTATTGCCCAAAATGCAAATAATACAAACATCAATTAAAATTATTTAAATTAATTTGTACAGAATTATTGACATTTGAGTGTGTTTAATGTGAATTAACTCTCTACAATTCTAAGATTAACTTGTTTTCATTTCATTTCAATGCTTAATTTTATTTAGTAGTATCTTATTACTAAATATCAATGAATGATAATCTGGATCTCATTATAAGATAGATCTCAAATCAAAATGTGTATACCAGTAGTATTGTAATACTGTTAGCTCAGTGGCAATATACGTGTATATACATGTATATACTCATCAAAAGACTGCTGAAGTGGTCACAATAAGATATTGTACATAATGTAGCCTACATATCGAACCATGCCACTAAGAAAACGAATCGTGTCGCTCCCATTCCAGAAACAGTTTTTTTACAAGCATCCATGATATGATTACTATGAGAGCGATTATTAACTTTATGTGCATCACTGCATAAGCAGCAGAGGAAGGATCTGTTGATCAGTCTAAAAATAACTCTGTCCCATCATAATGAATATCTTTTACTAGACCAAACAGATGTGTTACTATTTGTGCAGACCTATATATATTACAACTTCAAATCTCTGTCTCTAAAAATTAAAAATGTCAGGGAAATCTAAAATCTTTTGAATGCAAATATCATTAGTCTACTCATTTTACATCTTACTTATTTATTTAATTAAAGATACATTGTCATAAAAGTTTTTATCAAGTGGTTATTTCAAATAAAAGTATGTCAAATTTCGTATACAGGGAAAGTATCCTACTAGAAGAAAAATACTGGATTACCAGAAAAAAAACATGGGGCAAGCACGGGCCAAAAACGTCAGGGTATCACTAACTGTCAACAAACAAAAGACTGCAATTAAAGAAAATAATTAAGAATTTACTTAGGCCTCAATCAATATGGTAATATGGTAAATCGACAGTAAGTAATGAAAAATACATTCTGAAAAATGACCCTCCGCGCCTCCCCTCAATGAAGAGAGGAGACAGCAATGGCTTCTAACAACAGTTTATTTATAGCCTGAGGTATCTCATCGCAAGTACAAAGTTTTGAGAGGAATTTGGAGCAAATTAATAAGATTGAATATGTTTTTACTCCAAATAGACCATCAAATCACACAATTTGTACGTGCGGGAAAGTATCTTTATTTAATGTTTTTGCAACAAATCTATTTTTTTCTTGTAATCGGGACGTGTTTTCAAATTTATGATTTATGTACCATCTTTGATTTTACAATTTTAATATCTTCACGTAGGAACACAGTATTGAATGATTGTGAATGTGAGTACTGTTGCATGATAAAATAATTATTTTTTAAATGTATATTAAGGTACTAATTGCTGCTAATAAATGAATAAGTTATAGTATATCCCAAAGATTATTACCTGTAAATGTATATAATGAATTTAACCTTTTTGTGACAATGAACTTTATGGACTGTATCATATTTCAGTCTATATATCTATTTTATATTTTTCATAGATATTTGTTATGTTGATTTTATAATCTATGGAATAAACATTTGATCCTTTATTTAACAAAGTTCATATCTTATTATTAACATAGCAAGTGGTTTAATAAACCTTTAATGTGAATAATTGTATCAGATAATTATTTCTCTACTGAAACCATCTCTTTAATTCCTGATTAAATGACCCCAATGACAGGTCTGCAGGTCCCAAAAGCTGCGGGTACGATTTGACATTCCTGTGGATTTGTGAGCTTTTTATCCAGGAATATTTAAGCAGAGTGTATGTAAAAGATAACTTAGAGCCCTCCATTCGAGTTAAACCAGTTGAATGCACTCCTTTTGGCCTGTCTTTGCGGAATATTATTCCCTATTTTTATGACTTATGCCACTTGACACCCTGCAGTCATTTATTTCATTGTTAATCTTGGATTATGTTCTCCCTTATTATTTTATGTGTAAACCTTTACTAGTTTTTTATTTTTACTAAATCCACAAAAACAGTGCTAAATATTTATGTTTTAATTTGACTAAAATTTGTAAAATAGATGAACAGTAACATAGTTATAGATATATTTTTTGTTTATGAAGCTATTATGTCTAATGTATTCAAGCATGTGGCTGAGAACAATAATTATCGTTTTAATGACGGCCAAATAAATCTTCCTATTCTAAAAAATGGTAGATACAACCACAAGACTACATTTTTAAAAATTATTTGCTAAAAGTCAGGGTAATTTATTTTTTAAATAGTAGTTTCAAAATAAACAGATAGACTCTGTCTAGTAGACCTGTGTATGTAATGGAGCAGGTTCTCTTAATTCTATTGAACAATGTCAATCTGATAAGACCTGAGATTAATTAGATAAATTGTAGAGTATCAAATGCAAAATACCAAGCTGAAAGTTCCATGAAGGTAACCTTTTGTTTTTTCCAGAGCAATTAAATTAAGTTAAAGCATTGAGGCTTTAGAAGATATTGTATATATTAGTCGGATAACTCTTCTGTCAACTACACACTGGTGTGGATTAGGAGAATGAATAGCTATAGATCCCTTGTTAAATACATGTACATACAGTCCTGGAAATCAAAAGGCACAATGGTAAATCTTTACAATCTCAAGATTACCACCAGTTAGGGCTGTACGATATTCTTGATATAGTCATTTATCGCGATATGGAATTTTCAGACCCAACTACGATATCATGTGGCCAGAAATCGTCTATATAGTGGTTTATCGAATATCGTCAAATATCGAAAAAAATTATCATAAAAATAGATAATAAATACACTATACAGCAGTGGAAATTAGCCGACGACAATAAACTATAACTAGACCTGCATGCAGGAATGACGGGTTTCACTGGTGCCACGTTACCTTTGAACATGTCACTTCCGGTGCCACGTTACCCTTAAACATGTCACTTCCGGTACCAATGAAACCATTAAACAGGTTTCCACATAAGCATTGCACACATCAAATAAATTAGACGCAGAATCAACCAAATCCAGCAATATCAATTGATTTTATACATTTGTTACTTGTAAGTGATCCTGACAAAATTACATTACTTCCGGTGATAATGAAAATGTTCAATTAGTTTTATGAAATCCGAAATTGTATATGATATCATATAGTGAAAATTTTATGTAAATAGAATAATAATTGCCACTTTTATAGACCTTAAACCTTGAAAGGTGACTTGTGGACAATCGCCTATTTCTCTGCAACCGCACAAGTTAGAAACCATTTTGTGGTATCTGTATGATCGTATGGGTTCAGTCTATTTGTTGATTGCAATCAAATATCATAATTTTGAAAACATTACAAATCAGACTCATTTTAATAAAAAATATGCTGTGAAGGCTAAAAATTCAGTTTTTGCCAAAATGACATCACTTCCGGTGATACTAAAAAAGTTTAATACATCATATGGTGAAAATTTTATGAAAATTAAATAATAACTGATTCTTTTAGAGCCAAAATAAAGTAAAAAGTGACTTGTGGAAAATCGTCCATTTCTCTGCAACCGTACAAGTAAGAAACCATTTTGTGGTATCTATATGATCGTATGGGTTCATTCTATTTGTTGATGGGAACCAAATTTCATAATTTTAAAAATATTACAAATAATACTCATTTGAATAAAAAATGTATTTTTAAGGCTAAAAATTCAGTTATTGCCTAAATGACGTCACTTCCAGTGACAGTGAAAGTGTTAAAATGGTTTGGAATAGTCGACTGTGGCAATAGGCAACAGACAGTGAAAGAAAATTGAAAATCGAATAATAATTGATTCTTTTACAGCCAAAATAACGTGAAAAGTGACACATGCAAAATTGCCCATTTCTCGGCAACTGCTCATATTACAAACTAAATTTCACATACATTCTATTTGTATGGATTATTGCTACAAGTTTATGAAAGTATCGAAGAAATATTTTAATATATGAAGACACTGGATGGGTTGTAAATAGCTTATTTTTACCCCTTTTTTTTACCTTTTAATCGAAATGGCCTGAAAACGAAATCGAAATTAAAAAAACTGAGCCCGAGATTTTGTGCACCTTTACAGGGCGCATCTTTTGAGTAAGATCAGATTTGTAGAAAATAGTATTTGCTTTCAAAAAGTGGTACCAAACTGTCAATATTGTAGTTTTTTCTAAATTTACGCCACTTCCGGTGCCTACAGGAAACTTTACCGGTAACAAAAAAAATGACATTTTGATCCACGGAACATATGAACATGGTTTTATACAAATCGAACAATAAATAATTAATGTGGAACTGAAAAACTGAATTAGCCAATGGCGGCCAAGGAAAATTACGGAAACAAAAAATGTTGACATTTTTGCTCAAATCAGATGACTCTTTAACCTTGGTTAGAATGTCATATAAAAATATTTATAAATAAAAAAGTTTTTTGTAAAAATTTAAATTTTCAAAATTTGGCGCCTAATATCTTCCAAGATTCGTCGAAAATCAAAAATCAAAAGTACCATAACTATGTCCCCTGTTTCTGGCTCTGTCAAAATGCATCATATGCTAAAATCCAATGATTATTGTTTATTTTACGGCAATATTTCAAAAAAAGACATTTTCGGTGATTTCGGACATTTCGCATTGTCGCAGAATGCCGGGAATAGCTTTAATCTTTAAGTCACACCCACTTTCAAAGTAAAACTGAAGACATTGTATCGATCCGAAAAGATGAAAAAAAAATAAGAAAAAGAATAATAACTAGATCTGCAAAGCAGATATTAAAGCTTTTATATTCACAGTCACTTCCTGTCACATGTCATGGGTCATGTAAATAATCTGATCAGAAAAAAAATCATTAAAATAGATCAAAATATAGCGAAGTTTTTATGACTTTTCACCCATAAACAACTTTATCGGCACGAAAAACATCAAAGACAAAATTCGAAAATGTGACATTTTCAAATAACAATATTTCGACCCTGATCCCGGCTATCCAGAAATGTATTCATTTTCGAAATAGGAGACATATTCTCCAAACTACGGCCTATTGCTTTCATTTACGTGCTCGTTAATGTCGATTTTCACCTTTTCTCATATTCAGTTCGAAATGGAGACCATCATCAAAATTCTGATCCGATAGATTTTTAGGCATTCCTTCAATGTAACTCCCATGTCTATAAATAAAAAATCGCAAAAGCCTTTTTCAAGTTTCAAGATGGCGGCACTTCCGGTTCAACTCACAAACTCAATATTTTGTGTACGAATCAGTATTTACTTATCTAGTACCCCCCCCCCCCAAATATTTCTTCGATTTTTATACGCCCACATTGAAATGTGGTCGTATATTGTCGTCGCCCCCGTCCGTCCGTCCGTCCGTCGGTCCGGCGTCCACAATTGCTTGTGGACGCTCTAGAGGCTAAAGTTAATATCGGATTGACTTTAAATTTATACACAGTGTTTAAGGTCATGAGACGAAGAAGCCCATTGTTTTTCAGCGATTTCCGATAATAACTACCAGAGTTATGGCCCTTGATCACTTCAAAAATCTTGTGGACGCTCTAGAGGCCAAAGTTAATATCCGATTGGCTTTAGATTTATACACAGTGTTTAAGGTCATAAGACAAAGAAGCCTATTGATTTTCAGCGATTTCCGATAATTAGTGCCAGAGTTATGGCCCTTGATCACTTCAAAAATCTTGTGGACGCTCTAAAGGCCAAAGTTAATATCCGATTGACTTCAGATTGATACACGGAGTTTAAGGTGTTGAAACGAACAAGTATTTTGATTTTCAATGAATTTTGATAACTGAACTGCTAAATCCATGATATTAAATGTTTCCTATACTAATTGTTAGCGTGGGGCAAAACTTTTATAGAAAGCAAACAAATTCTAATGATTTTCAGATAATTACATAGTGAGTTGTTACTCTTAATCAGATTTTAGTGTATTACAAATGTTTCATTACCCCAAAAAGTAAAAATATGCGACAACCCTTGTTGACTGCCCGGACGATTTAGCTGCTGTGGGCGTATGTTTCCTTGCCTGGCAACCTATCTTTTTTAAAACTTTGATCCTTAATTTCACCAAGGGGAGATAATTTAGAAAATTTCTAAGGACACCTTTAAAGTTGCATCGGTAAGATCTACTTATGTACTAAATTTCATGAAAATCGTACAACTATTAAAGAAATTGTAAAGCTGGTCTCAACTTCCGGTTCGAAATCACAGCGAAGAATTTTCGAAATTCGAAAATCTGAAACTGCAGTTGAAAATGATTTTTGTCAAGGTACTCACAGAAAAAAGAATTAGTAAAATAGGTCAAATAGTCACAGAGTTACAGTAATGCAGGTCAAATTCATTCGTTCGTAAAATTCGGTGATTTCGAATGCTTAAAACGTTTTGAATATACATTTAATCAATACTCACCACCCTATTCTTTTTTTTTGGGGGGGGGGGGATAGGTCAAAGTTTCAGAAACATCCTATGGTTAGATTCTGAGAAATCCGATTTGCAGGAAACACACACAGAAAAAATAATAATATTAACTAGATTTGCTAAGCAGATATTAAAGCTTTCATATTCACGGTCAGTTTCTGTCGCATCTCATGAGTTATATAAAGAATCTTAAAAAGGAAAAAGAATTAATGAAATCCGCCAAAAATTCACCGAGTTATAACGAGAAACAATTCAACCGGATCAAATTCTACCTTAATTAAAAACAGAGTTGTTATGTTCCAATTTGATCAGTCAAATTGTTTGTCGCTCCTAAGTCCAAGCAGAAAATTTTCAACATCAAAGTTAGTCAAGGTAATAACATAATGAATCTATATTTGGAATTTCGTCGCTCTCACTTCATTATTACCAACGTTATCGTGCGCCAAAGTATCAACCAATCAGATTGTTTATCTCTGCTTACAGTACGGAGACAATGCTCATCTTCGCACTCCATCATGGCATTGACCTAATGAACGCCTTCACCAAGATTGAACATTCTGCCCCAATTAGAAGGAGAGTTATTTTGTTTCAAATTCTCGACCAATCAAATTGCTCATCGCTCTGCTTATCCATGGCAGACAATGCTCATTGTCGAACGTATTCAAGGTATTGATGTAATGAAACTATACACTTAGCAGTTGGAATTCAATATTGTTGAATAAGCTCTATACGATGACTAAATGTGCAGATTGTAGCCACCCACACTGCATGTTTCGCTTAACAATGAAAGGGTGCCGTTTTCAATTTTCGATCCCTTCGTTCTTCTATTTTGGACTGTTGATCGATGGTTTCATATAAAAGACTACCGATAAGACTCTTTGCAGAAGAAGTTCTCAAAAAATATTATGTTGACTTTACGAGAAAGACCTCTAAACATGCTCCAAATTGTAAAAATACGACTTTTTGGATTTTCAATCTCTTTTTTTGGCTACCCCGGACATTTATAAAATATGATACAATGATTTCACACAACAGGCTAGCTATTAGACTCTCGATTGACAAGAGTTTCATTGCCCTCCCTTCATTATAACCAAACTTACCGTGCCCTAAAGAATCAACAAATCAGCTTGCTTATCTCTGCTTACCCTCGGCAGAAAATGCTCATCTTTGAACTCAATCAAGACAGTGACCTAGTGAACGTCAACACCAAGTTTGAACATTCTAGCTCAATGAGAAGGAGAGTTGTTGTGTTCCAAATTCTCGGCCCTTCAAATTGCTTCTATTTTTTACTTTCACTTCAAAATGGCGACCATCAACTGACCCAAATCAAAATTCTACTCTGAACGTTTTTTAGGCCACCCTTCAAGGATTCAGAAAATATAACTCCCGTGTCTGTAAGTAAAATAGCAAAAAAGCCTTAGGGATTTTTCACGTTACAAGATGGTGGCACTTCCGGTTCGATCTACAAACTTGATATTTTGTGTACGAATCAGTAATTACTTGTCTAGTATCGAAAAAAAAAATTAGGTCATTCTGACCTATATTTCTTTGATTTTTTTGAAAAATTTGAACCTTAATTTCGTCAAGGGGAGATAATTTAGAAAATTTCTAATTAGTAAGATCTACTTATATACTAAATTTCATGAAAATCGTACAACTATTCAAGAAGTTGTCAAATTGGTCTAAACTTCCGGTTCGAAATCACAGCGACGAATTTTCAAAATACGAAAATGTGAAACTGCAGATGATAATGATTTTTTTCAAGGTATTCAAAGAAAAAAGAATTAGTAAAATCGGTCAAAAAATAACAAAGTTACGACTATGCACTGTTTTTTCGTTCGTAAAATTCGGTGATTTCGGATTCGTAAAACGTTTTGAAAATATATTTAAACAACGTTCGCACCCCATTTTTTTTGGGGGGGGGAGGGAGTAGGTCAAAGTTATATATATATATAAATAAAATTAAAATATTGGAGAAAAAACACTAAAAATTAAATTTTTGGCTAGTACTAGCCAAAAATTTAATCTTTAGTGTTTTTTCTCTAATATTTTGAGAGTTAGATCGTTTTATATATTTTTTTCTTATATATATATATATATATAGATCAGTGTACAAGACTTGAAGACCGCATCTATTTTCTTCCGCTGTACGTGATATTTGAGAATTTTATAATACCCTGTTCAGACGCTTATTTTTAAACCAGTTCAAAATCGCCGGGGTTTTACGATTTTTAAACATCAGCGGTTGTATTTAATTTAATAATGGAAAACTTAGCTAGTACTTGTAGACCCACAGAGGAAATTATGGAGTTGGAGGGCCTAGTTGAAAAAGAGAAATTAGTACCTAAACGAAAATGCACAAGTCGTGTTTAGTGAAACATTTTTATCCAAAAAGGATGTTATGTACATTTTAATAAATATATATTATAAAGATAGGCTGGCACTGCCAGGCAGGATACGCCCACATTTTCGAGAGATGGATAGAGAACAAGCAATACCGAAAGTGATTTTTCCTACATCATTAAGTCCTGTATTTCATACTGTATTGGGAGCAGCCATTTTGTTGGTCAGTTCCAGTCTGATATTCATGAAATTCGAAGCCGACAATGATTATGGTGTGACGGTACACAACCTAGAAATGTGACTTTTCAGCAAAATCGGATAAGAATTGTGACCACAACCATGATATACCATATTTTTACACTATGGTCCAATTTTCTCGAAATTCAAATTCAACCTCAAGTAGGGTGTAACGGTGATAGAGTCAAACGTTTTTTTAAATCAGATAATAATTGTGACCTCCAGAGGCACCATAGGCGATTTTTCGGAAAATCAGGGGCCATAATTCAGGAAGTTACGATCCGATATGCGCAAATAACGAAAGGAACCAAGATCTTTGGGTTATAACCATGCATTTCAAGTTTCATCAAAATCGAATTAAAATTGTGACCTATACAGGGTCCACAACCATGATATACCATTTTTTAACAGTATTCGCGTACAAACGGTGGCCATTTTGTCTTTCAATTTTGGTCTGATTTACCCGAAATTCGAAGTCAAACCTTCCTTAAGGTGTAACGGAGATATAATCAAAGGTTTTTTTTAAATCGGAAAATAATTGTGACCTCCAGAGGGACCACAAGCTAAAAAAAAGGCAATTTTGCGTACAATCAGGGGCCATAATTCAGGAAGTTACGATCCGATATGTGCAAATATCGAAAGAAACCAAGACCTTTGGGCTATAACCATGCATTTCAAGTTTCATCAAAATCGAATTAAAATTGTGACCTCTACAGGGTCCACACAACCATTACATACAATTTTTTAACAGTATTCGCGTACAAACGGTGGCCATTTTGTATGGCAATTTTGGTCTGATTTTCCCGAAATTCGAACTCAACCTTCCTTACGGTGTAACGGTAATATAATCAAACGTTTTTTTAAATCGGATAATAATTGTGACCTCCAGAGGGACCACAAGCTAAAAAAAGGCGATTTTGCGTATAACCAGGGGCCATAATTCAGGAAGTTACGATCCGATATGCGCAAATATCGAAAGGAACCAAGATCTTTAGGTTATAACCATGAATTTTAAGTTTCATCAAAATCGAATTAAAATTGTGAACTCTACAGGGTCCACAACCTTGATATACCATTTTTTAACAGTATTCGCGTACAAACGGCGTCCATTTTGTATGGCAATTTTGGTCCAATTATCCCGAAATTCGAACTCAACCTTCCTTAGGGTGTAACGGTGATATAATAGAACGTTTTTTTAAATCGGATAATAATTGTGACCTCCAGAGGGACCACAAGCTAAAAAAGGTGATTTTTCGGACAATCAGGGGCCATAATTCAGGAAATTACGTTCCGATAGGCGCAAATATCGAAAGGAACCAAGATCTTTGGGTTATAAACATGCATGTCAAGTTTCATCAAAATCGAATTAAAATTGTGAACTCTACCGGGTCCACAACCTTGATATACCATTTTTTAACAGTATTCGCGTACAAACGGCGGCCATTTTGTATGGCAATTTTGGTCCGATTTTCCCGAAATTCGAACTCAACCTTCCTTAGGGTGTAACGGTGATATAATCGAACGGTTTTTTAAATCGGGTAATAATTGTGACCTCCAGAGGGACCACAAGCTAAAAAGGGTGATTTTTCGGACAATCAGGGGCCATAATTCAGGAAATTACGTTCCGATTGGCGCAAATATCGAAAGGAACCAAGATCTTTGGGTTATAAACATGCATGTCAAGTTTCATCAAAATCGGTTCAAAATTGTGACCTCTATAGGGTCCACAAGCTAAAAACGTGATTTTTCGTACAATCAGGGGCCATAATCCATGAAGTTTTGATCCGATACATGCCAATATCGAAAGCAGCCGAGATCTTTTGGGGATAAACCTATATTTCAAGTTTCGTCAAAATCGGGTAAGAATTGTGACCTGTAGAGAGTCCACAAACAATTGTGGACGGACGGACGGACGTCCGGACGGACAGGGGCGACGACATAATACGTCCACATGAAAATGTGGGCGTATAAAAAAAGCAAAGTTTAAAGTGTATGAATAAAGCAATTCTTGTCCACCAGTCTTACTCACACTGTAGTCAGCTTTAATGCATTTATGTTTAATGTATTAAATAGCAAAGTGACATTAAATATAGCGATAATTAACTATCGATATCGTCTCTTTTTGCAATATCGTAATTCGTACAGTCCTACCACCAGTATAATATTATGTAGAAGTTAATTGTAAAATAGTCTGATTAAGTATGATTTAGGTATAATATGACATCTTTCCGTCCCCATTTCATCGGAAATACAAATGATTAAAATTTTTGAGGGTGAGCAAATAATGATTTATTATGCAATTATCTTTGCAACAACTACCCTTTTCTAACATTGCCTTATTTTTACTTCTATAAA
This sequence comes from Patella ulyssiponensis, assembly GCA_963678685.1. Lineage (NCBI taxonomy): Eukaryota > Metazoa > Mollusca > Gastropoda > Patellidae > Patella > Patella ulyssiponensis. The sequence goes on from OY783226.1 coordinate 38,866,125, forward strand.
TTGGAAATGGGCAGCTCACATTTAGTCGTCCAATAATTTTACAGACAGATGACTATTTTTTATATAACATCATATAATTGGTGATGTTTATTGACATTTGATTGTTTACCATGTAACTTATAATATTGTATTATTGTCTTTTTCACATAACAGTGTAATTATGACAGTTCATTATGCTGTATTATTTCAGTATAATAATCGAAATGGAATACCGTAAAATAAGAAATTAATTCAAGCAAGAAATTAATATAGATTGTATCCCATTGTTAATTGCATTTAATTTAAATCATTGAAAGAGCTATCTCAACTGATAATGTATTCTTTTCTGACAGGTTACCGTTAATAGTATGCTAGGAACTGTATTACTTTGACTCTGGAAACATGTAATTTTAAAATAGAGACATTAATCTCATGATGCATTGTTTGTTGTTTTACAGTTGATCTACATGTATGTAGTGATTGGAGTATAATAATATTAAATGATGAATACAGTGTTGATAAATTGTATAAAATTGTGTTTTTATACACCCACTTTGAAATGTTGTTGACCTATGAGAGGTACCTTAAAGTTTAGTGAGATTGTGATGACTTCTTTTAACGCTGTAGTAACAGTCCCATAATGGCGATTTTAAAAGTTAGGAGATTCAGATTGAAACAAAAGACAATGTTGCAGAGCGTAGCTGGTCCCAAATTTATTTTTTTGTCGCGGAGATAGTTAAGGATATCTTTTTCCGATCAATTATCATGTTCGTATTGCTTTATCAGGTTTCCACGACTGTCATATAATAAGTTAAATTCATTTGTGATGACATGGCTTCATAGATTTCAGAATTTTTTATACTACCGCTAGAAGCAAGGCATGATTTATTTTTTACAACTCATTCCCATATATACATAATCAGTTGTACTTATTTAGGTTAAATATAAAGCAACATGCCAGGCCTCTGAAAATCTAAAGTGTAGGTACTTAAACAATGTCTATGAATTTCTCAAATGATAGATTTATAAACAGCACTGTATGATTTGTCCAGCCTAACTTAGAAGGCAAAGGTCATTGCGTATTGTCGTCGGTCCGTCCGTCGGTACAAAACTTGCTCAAAGCAAACCGTCCACAACTTTGGCTGGAGCAAGATTGAAGACACACTTTGACATAATTTACTGGTATGGCCCAGCAGTTTGTAATAGACGCACTGGCATTGAAAGACCAGGGTCCGTATTCAAAGGTTTTTTACTCCGCGCCATCGAGTAGAACAGTTCTAGATGAGAGGCGCTATACAAATTCTTTATTATTATTAAGTAAAGATAGGTTGCCAGGCAATAAAACATACGCCCACAGCAGCTAAATCGTCCGGGCAGTCAACAAGAGTTGTCGCATATTCTTACTTTTTTCGGTAATGAAACACTTATAATACTCTGAAATCTGATTAAGATTAACAACTCAAAGTAATTATCAGAAAATCATTAGAATTTATTTGGTTTTTATAAAGTTCTGCCCAATGCTAACGCTTAGTATATGAAACATTTAAATCATAGATTTAGCAGTTCAGTTATCAAAATTCATTGAAATATACCTGTTCGTCTCAAGACCTTAAAATCTGTGCATCAATCTGAAGTCAATTACAAAAGATTTTTCAAAGTGATCAAGGGAGATAACTCTGGCAGTAATTATCGGAATTCGCTGAAAATCAATAGCATTCTTCGTCTCATGACCTTAAACACTGTGTATAAATTTAAAGTCAATCGGATATTAACCTTGACCTCCATAAGATTTTCTGAGGTGACCAAGGGTCATAACTCTGGCAGTAATAATCGGACATTGCTGAAAATCAATAGGCTTCTTTGTTTCATGGCCTTAAATACTGTGTATAAATTTAAAGTCAATCGGATATTAACTTTGGCCTCTAGAGCGTCCACAAGATTTTATGAAGAGATCAAGGGTCATAACTTTGGCAGTAATTATCGGAAATCACTGAAAATCAATAGGCTTCTTCGTCTCATGACCTTAAACACTGTGTATAAATTTAAAGTCAATCGGATATTAACTTTAGCTTGTAGAGCGTCCACAATTGCAAGTACGACACAGATGGTTAATTCCATGCTACGTCGCTGCACAGCGTGTGTAAGAGCCTGTGGAGGACACACGCGTTACTGACGTCTGTGTCGTACTTTTGGTTTTGACCTCTCTGACTTTGTACCGTTGAGTACAGATTAAACATCCATAAGTGTACAAATTTGTCGTTAGTGATGTGTTCCCATTTGAATATTGTTCACAATAAGAAGCAAAATAAATAAGATATGTTTACAGGATCATTTTGTTATACGAAGAACTAAGTGATGCGTTTTCTATGGCGCTCAGTATATATAATAAACCAATGCCCATTGACATAAAGATGAAACATTTCCAAGTAATGATTAAACCCAACTGTTATGCGAAATTTCAGTTCATTTTAAAATGGCCGCCGAGCCAGAATCACATGATTTTATGTCACTCGAAAATAAAGAAAAACTGTTTGGTATAAGATCAAGATTTCAGTGTTCCACTCTTCACTTTTTGTAACATAATTACTTTTTTCCATGCAAGCTGATATGTGTGATGGATATGTGTTGAAAATTATGCAATTGAAGCTAATTTTACTTGCTCAAAGCCTCGAATAGTCTATCAATTGTAGCCGTGAATAAGAATAAGCTAGGACCATTTCCTGCTCAAATTCCTGAACACGCCCATCGTTATATCTTTGTTTTACAATAATTTTTATTTAACCAACAATATCTACTGAATCTTTCATTTCAAGTTCAATTGGATAGTGATCACTTACTGCCCATGCCTGAAATAGATGAAGTGTGAAGTTGTATCAGTACTAGTATTCTATTCATTTTAAAATACATGATGAATTTATTGCCACTGGAGACTGGAAATATCATTTGCGAACTTAATAATAACCCACATTAAAGTATTATTTTAAAATTTGAAGGTACCTCATCAAATGTTAGATGCAATCCTGTTTCATAATTATAGGCTTTAGCACTGTGTGGAACGATAGCTTCCTTGAACTTATCACCAGCTACTACAAATCTGGAATATAATATTCAATATGTTACTGCATATTCCACACCACACTAACACTAGGAAATTGATTGCTATTTCTTCCAATTTAATTAAAATGGTTAAAACTAACAACATATAGCTCAATCTGAAATTAGTTCCCACCGCGAAAGAAAGCAAAGGGGTGACAATTCCAGGTGGGCTGTTATGTTTTAACCCAGTGCTTCTCAACCTTTATGATACAATTCTCTGCTATTCACCCCTGGCACTATAAAACATCAAAGTACTAAAAACTAAAAACTGAAACAGGCTAATTAGGTATCGTTTCAAACACATATTTAATGAACATATGTCAGTAATGTTCAGACATTGAGATGAGACTAGGTTACCCAGTTCCCGGACAATCAACTGTACATCGAGATAGGATAAGCGCCATTATACTCAGCGTCGAAATTAATTATGCTAGTGCTAGTCAGTCGTAGTGCTACGCGGCGGGTTTGTGGTCGGTAACATTCTGACTGAGGGGTCCCGGTCAGAAGTCTGCAAATCCCCCCCCCCCTATTCACAAAACTCATCCCTTTGTGTATAATTCACCCCCAGTTCCCCCTTTTTCCAAAGTTCACCCCCGAGCATTTCGAATTCACCCCTGGTGGTGCACATGGACCCCGGTTGAGAAACACTGTTTTAACCATTTTACTTAACAGTTGAAAATTATAGCAAGGATGGTGTCGCATGGAACAGAGAGTAGTGTAATAATTGACCTGTCTCATAATATATCTGCCTTGTAGTCAAAGCCCAGCTTAACCGGAGCGGGGCCCTGGGCCTGACTAGAATCGCGGGGCCCTTGACGCGACGAAAAGATTATTTTAATGGTACGCATGCGTAACACACAATTACACGGTCTGCAACACAAGAAAAGTTACGTATGTCAGTTACGAATGGCATATAATGCGCGGAAATGACATATAACGGCCGCCGCAAGATTGATCATCATCAGAGGGATAGCCCAGTTTCAGCCCTCGCGCCGCTAGATCTATTACCGCGAAACTTTCATCTGGAATTTGAATTGTTTCTCTTTTTGCCATGAACCGCGGGGCCCCCTAAACCGCGGGGTCCTGGGCCCCTCACGCCCATGCCCAAACTGGGCCCTGCTTGTAGTCCTGTTTAATTACAATTTTCCATATGTTGGTTAAAAGCGAATCTGTTTCAGGCGAGGTGTTTGTCGGTAATTTGATAATCACGCTTAACATGAACCTAAAAGACATAATACTGAGTCACAGCTTAATGTTATAGTCGAAAGATATTTTTCACGTTACAGTCGCATGTGGTCAAGTATGGCTTTACTATATTAGTATGTTACCTATCATAAGCACAGTTTGTATGATGACTAGCTGTAGAATCTACTGTACTAGATATTAACCATGTAAAACTTTGGTCTGTGAAGAGAGGATTAGATGATAATTTTGTTGCACTCAAATATCTACAATCAGCATTATAATCACCAGCAATCATTACATTCTGAAAAAATATATAACCACAATCATCGTATTTTTAAGGAACAGATAATTACAATGATCACATTCTGAATAAAACCATTAACAAAACGTGGCAAATTTGTACCGGTATAGGTTTACACCACTGATAATCATAGGGTAAGCATGAGGCGAGATTGCCCTAATCACAGCATTCTTGTTATTGGACATATCTTATAAAGCAATATCTTTATACCAAGATCAAATTGAATAAACAACTGAAAAATAAACGGAACAAATCACCCACATACATGCTCAACAACTAAAAGTCACCGTGTCAGGTGTAATTAGGCTGAACATTACCTTATTGGATAAAGCTGACGATACAGCATGATAAACTGTTGGTAAATGACTAATCTCATTTGGAGCATCAGAGGGTTTGATATGTATTCCAGTTATCACGAAGTCTGTTAGAGCTGGAAATAATATTGACTTATCATGGAATATACATGTAGGCTTATATATGAATGTACCTCTTCATTTTTATATATAATAAACACAACGAAAAGAGTTAAGCGCCCCATTTTTGTTCACTATGACTTGTGTTACAGACCCTGGTACAGTTTGGATTAGCTGTTCATCGCGAATGGCACCCTTTGAACATTCAGCAACTCTGACAACTAACTGGGGGGGATTAGACAAAGCGTGGAAGCTGTCATGGTGGGTGTTGTATATTTACTTCTGTCGTCTGCTTGCAGTTAGGCGCTCTACAAAAACAACGTTACTTAAAATAGCGCAACTCCACCTTATGTGTACTACGTCACTGATTGTATCATACTATTTTGTATCACGTCATACTGGCACCATGCTTTTTCTATGGTTGAATAAACAACATGTCTTGAACAACTGAAGACTTAAACTTCATACCTACGGGCTTATTAAAATACACAACAATTAATACACTAATGAAAGCTGTTACACTCAGTTTTTTTCTGATTTTTACATTCTTCCTTACCCGGTTTTGGCGGTATTCTGCGTCTACAGACGGAAGTACATTTTCTATACATACATATACATTTACAACCATGCCGGGGTCTTTATCTATTGGTAACATAGAGCCATACAGAAAGGAAGATGGCGACTTCGAATCCTATTCCGAGGGGGTTAAACTTTATTTCATCGCCAACGGAGTACAAGATGCAAAGAAGGTAGCCACAGTTTTTACCTTAATTGGCAGCGATTGTTATTGTTTGCTAAAGTCATTAGTAGCGCCTGATTTACCAGAGGTAAAAACACTGAATGAACTTAGAAATATATTGCAAAACTATTATTCTCCAAAACCATTGGAAATTGTCGAAAGGTTCAGATTCGATAAATGTGTACAGTGTGATGATAGTAATATTTCTCAATAGGCCTATATTGCTCTCTTAAAGTCAAAAACCAAATTTTTGCGATTTTGGGGACACTTTAAATGAAAGACTACATGACCAGTTAATGATTGATGTACGAAGTGAAACTATACAAAAGAAGTTATTGGTCGAAAAAGACTTGACTTTTGATAAAGCTTCAGAAATTAGTATTAGTATTGAAACTGCTACAAAAGATAGTAAAGAGTTATGCCAAAGTTCAAGACGTCCGAGTTTGAGTTCCAAACCAATTACGAGTAACAAGAATGTACCTGCTGTCTTTAAGATGGGTCCAGTTCGATGTTTCAAATGCAATGCTACAACACATTTGACTAATAAATGCTACAGAAGCGATTCACCAGTTCGATGTTACAGATGCAATGCTACAACACATTTGGCTAATAAATGCTACAGAAGCGATTCATTGTCCTGTGAGGGATGTGGCAAAAGAGGTCATGTTACAGAAGTATGCATGAGTTCTGCCAGTAATAATGCCAAGTACAGTGGTAATTCCAGTAATTATAAAAATTCAGAGAAAAGTAATTACAAGAAAAGATATTTTAAAGGTACAAGAAAACAGAATTCAAGAAATTCTAATATCCATTCAATACAAGAAAGTGAAGACTTGCATGAAGATATGGGAGAAGTACTAAATCATTTAATCAGCAATGAAAATGATAATATGAAGAAACAAGATGATGTTTTTTGGGTAAATCTGAAGATAAATGGTACACCAATATCTTTTGAACTTGACACTGGTTCCAGATTTTCCATAATGCCTTTGAAACTTTACAACGAACAGTTTTCACATCTACCATTACATCCTTGCACGTTTCAAGTAAGAATGTATACAGGCGAGACAACGAAACCGAAAGGTCTCGTTGATGTTACAGTTGAATACAACAACCAACGCAAATCTCGACTGAAAATGTATGTCATAGATGGTATTGGTCCACCACTTCTAGGCAGGGAATGGTTAAAGTACATAAAGCTTGATTGGAAAGCTATTACAGACAACAGAACATCTGACTTACACAAGATGTCCACAAATCTTGATGATTTACTTTATCGGTACAGTGATGTTTTCAAAGATGAAATTGGTATAATGAAGACAATAACTGCTAAAATACATGTGAAAGAAAATTGCATACCTAGATTTTACAAACCAAGAAATGTTTCCTATGCTCTACAGGAGAAATTTTCTAATTAACTTGATAGATTAGAAGAACATGGTATTATATCAAAAGTAAGCAATGTGAATGGGTTGCACCCATTGTTCCAGTTGTGAAACCAGATTCAAGTGTGCGGATCTGTGGTGACTTTAAAGTGAGAGTCAATCCTTTTCTTTATCTTTGTAATTATCAATCTCAGTGTATTGAAGATATGTTTGCTACTGTTTGAGTTCTGTTAAATAATAAACGGATTTCTTCGATTATGAACAAACTAGTTAACTTTGGTTATTATAAACTTACCTGTGTGTTTAAAATGAACTCCCGTTAAATAAAATCCATTGCACCACTAAATGTCCCAACGTATAAAAACAGTTCTCTCTTGAAAAATTGAAATCCCACAAACTTTCGGTTAAGAAAAATATCAATATGGCAGCTGGTTACGTCACACCTCGGGAGATATCACAGTAGTTGTACCGCTTGTACAGCCATGCACGTGCGCGCATGCGCGTGCATGTATGTGCGTGCATGCGCGTGCACGTGACCTTGCACTGGGTGACCCCTTGCGCGTGCATGACCCCTGGCACGTGCGTGACCCCTGCACGTGCGTGACCTTGCACGTGCGTGACCCCTTGCACGTACGAAGAGGGGCGCGCGCGCGGGAAAAGAAAGAGAGAGAGAGAGAGAGAGAGAGAGAGAGGAGAAGAAGAAGAAGAAGAAGAAGAAGAAGAAGAAGAGGGAAGGGGAAACAACTCTTTTACATTGATTAAGTTGGCCCTGAAAAGGGCCGTTGGTCCTCACTCGAATGCAAGCACTAGAATGTGAGGGTACGACGCACTTTATGTCGGTTGCGTCTAATGGCCTCCACTAATTCGGGAGGAGGTCTTTTCCTGGGAGGTGTTTTTAATACCTCGTCAGGTAAAACAAAGATATCGTCAGGGGTAATCACGGCAAGAGTGTGACCCCTGAGATACATGAGAGTATCCGTGCTGCGGTTTTCTTCGATGCGTACGACCGGAGCAGCCATTCTCATACTGATAGAGAGACGGATGTTGTGTCGTTTTAAAACCGTAAGGGCGAATCCATTTGAAGGATATGACGTCACGGACGAGTCCATTCATGGAGTGACGTCACAGTATTGAGCATAACGTTATGCATCGTAGGTTGAACGTTGTGGGCTAAATATAGACGTGATGCAACGTTATGCGTACGTTGGAGGCTAAATATAGACCCGATGTGACGTTATACAGCGCATGTGTGTACGTTTGATGCTAAAAATAGACGTATGGAAAATCCAGTATTACACAACCGCATGTAACCTGACGTTAAGTATTGCACAATCTATGTGTAATGGCATGGATATAACGTCACGGACGAGTCCATTTGAAGGATATGACGTCATGGACGAGTCCATTCATGGTGACAGGAATAAAAGGCCTGGAAGTGACAGCTTCGAACATTGATATGCGATGAGCGAGTGAAGCAAGATGAGTTATTCTTTACGACCCGTGGATAGACGATACAGCCGATTATTTAGAACCGAATCACTGTGTGTGGAGATAGACTTTTTGGAAGATTGGTCCCACGTTCCAGCCAACGATGTACCACAACAACTACACGACACTTTTGAGGCCATCATCGAGGAAATTCGCCGAACCTTGGGCGCCAGAGAAAGTGATTATGTTAGAATCGCCATTAGTCACCCAGGACTCAAAACACCTATTTGGTTACCGTTTCGTGAGCATCGTTTGTTAAAAGCCGAAGACGTGTTACAGAAAGTGGCTGCCGTATTACAGAGTAATGAAGAATTTCGTCTAGATCAAAGAATGTCCATGAGTATTTGTCACGTGTCCCCTCCCGATGGCAGAGGTAGCGGTGGAACAAACATGAAGAAGAGACACTGCGCAAATTTCGAAGAATATTTGAAGAAAAAAAGATGCCTGGTCACCATCAAGAATGCCGACGACTTATGTTTTCAGCGAGCTATTGTCGTCGCTCGTCATTATGCCAACAAACAAGATACGCCTGAATGGGAAAGAGAACGGAAGAGATTAATCAACAATACAGGACCCCACTCGTGGCAGACCAGAAAAACGGAAGCCCTCGTCGATGCCGTCGGTGGAGCCAGGCAAGCCTGTACGGGGATGGAAACCTGGGAATTGTACGCCAAGTATTTGGGGGAGTAAGGTTACCAACTCAACGTTTTCTCTCGAGCCATCTTTGGGAAGGCGATCTATCGAGGAACAAAACACGTCACAGCCACACCAAAACATCTGAACCTGTATTTACACGACAGACATTATGACGTCATTGCCTCCATGCCCGCCTTTGTGGAAAGGTCGTATTTTTGCGAGACCTGTCAGGTAGGATACGATCATGCCGAAGAACATTCGTGTCACGTGATGTGTCAAGGATGTAAGACAATGGGTCCACCCTGTCCACCTGATCCCAACACAAAGACGTGTTACCGTTGTCATCGTGTGTTTGTGAGCCGCCAGTGTTTCGACAATCACCTTGCCACCCGTTCCAGAGCCAAGTGCAGTATATGTCATCGATGGAAGAAATGCGAGAAATGTCAAAAAGAGTGGGACGTCATCAAGGCCAAGCGAAATTTAGAACAACATCGATGCGGAGAATACGAATGTTCCATCTGCCGAGAGTGGCACACGGCCGAGAAACAGTTTTGCTACATTCAACCACTGAAATCACCCATCGACATGAACAAAGACCGAAAGACCCAAATCGACAAACTACAGAAATCAACGTTGACCCGTTTCGTCTTCTTCGACTTTGAATGCCAGCAAGATACCGGTGAACACATTCCCAACCTATGTGTCCTGCAAACCTGCTGTCACTTTTGCATCGACAACCAAGATCCCTGCGAGCACTGTGACACGTACTGGAATCACCAACGAGAAATTGTGTTTAAAGGCCCAGACACGCTGGACGATGTGGGAAAATGGTTTCTACAACTCGCTGCTCACGGTACGGCGGTAAATGGTCGGAAACATGACAGTCACGAATCGAGTCCCGTGATTGCCGTGGCTCACAACTTTAAAGGTTACGACGGCCTACTGATTTTGCAGACGCTGCACAAACATTCTGTGGCGCAACCCGAAGTGATTATGAATGGTGGTAAAGCGATGACGATCACTGTCGGTACGGTAAAATTCATCGATTCACTCAATTTTCTACCGATGGCTTTACGGGACATGCCCAAGACCTTTGGCCTGCAAGAACTCAAGAAAGGTTACTTCCCTCACCACTTCAACAGACCGGAGAACGAAGAATACGTGGGCGCCTATCCTCCCGACACCGATTACGATCCGGATGGCATGAGTGTATCGGAACGAGAAAAATTTCACGAGTGGTACCAACAACACAGTCACCACGTCTTTGATTTTCGTCAGGAAATTCTCGCCTACTGTAAGAGTGACGTCGATGTCCTCCGCCGATGCTGTGGCGTGTTTCGAGAGATATTTCTCATGGACATGGGAATCGATCCCTTCGAAAAAAGTTTGACTCTGGCCTCTGCCTGCAGTCGCGTGTTACGCACGCACTACCTAAAGAAAGACAACCTCGTCGTCATTCCTCGAGCCCTGATGCAAGAGCCAAAACCTGGTAAGGACTGGCACCGCTTCCAGCCTCGACAACAGTCCAACAAAGCCCTTCGATGGTTGGAATGGGAACAACATCGACAGACCATGGCTGCATTCCGAAACCAGACCCCACTACCCAACATTCGACACGCCCGTAACGGTAGTGAATGCCGAGTTGGCCCTTACAGTTTAGATGGTATGGACAAGACCACAGGTACGGTGTACGAGTTTCACGGGTGTGCCTTTCTCGGTTGTCCTAAATGTTATCCGGGTCCCGTCCAAGACGTTCAGCATAAACATCCCTACGATCCATCTCGCAGTATGAGGGACTTGTACCAGAAGACACAAGAACGTCACCGTCGACTCCAGGAACAGTACGGTATGCAGACCATCCGCGTCATGTGGGAATGTGAGCTAGAGGAAGAACGACGCCACGATCCCGAGATGAACGAATTTTTACAAGGCTTGGAAGATCAGCAATGGCCCGCTCCCGAACCTCTGATGCCCCACAACGCTTTCTTCGGCGGGAGAACCAATGCCATCCAACTGTTGGTGAACGAGTCGGTGGAAGACATGCGCTACATCGACGTGGTGTCCCTGCAAGTACGGTACCTTTCCCATCAAGGAACCCACGATCGTCACACAGCCCGATCAAGACCAGTGGCAGCAGTACGAAGGGTTGATCCAGTGTTCCGTCTTGCCACCCCGTGGCCTGTACCACCCGGTGCTCCCGTTTCGGCGCTAACAGAAATTGGTGTTTGCCCTGTGTCGAAGCTGCGTCGACGAACACATGCAACAAGGGGAGATTGCCGAATACCAACCGTGTGAGCACACCGACGAACAGCGAGCCTGGGTGGGTACGTTTGTCACCCTGGAACTGAAGAAAGCGGTGGCCCTAGGATACAAAGTACTGAAAGTCTACGAAGTCTGGCACTGGAAAGAATTCAGCACCTACGACTCCGAGGCCAAAACGGGTGGTCTGTTTACGGGGTACATTAATCACTACCTCAAGAAGAAGATGGAAAGCAGCGGTTATCCCGACACCTGCCACACCGAAGAAGACAAGGCCCGCTTCGTCAACGACGTGTACGACACGGAAGGTATTCGTCTGGATCCCGCGTCGATTAAACCCAACAAAGGGATGCGGGCGTTTAGCAAGTTACAACTCAACACAGCATGGGGTAAATTCGGACAGAGAGACAACTTTCCCAAAACAGAGTACGTCACGGAGCCCAGCGTCTATTTTGAAAAAATTGTTGGACGTGACCCAGACCGTACGAGATGTGCAGTTAGTGAACGATAACATGGTCTTGATGGAAACGCTGAAAAAAGAAGAACACGTCGCACCCTGCCCCATCACCAATGTGGTTATCTCCGCCTTTGTCACGGCCCAGGCCCGTTTAAAACTCTATTCCGTCTTGGAAAAATAGGTTGCCAGGCAACGAAACATACGCCCACACAGCAGCCAAATCGTCCGGGCAGTTAACAAGAGTTGTTGCATTTTAAGTAATTATCAGATAATCATTAGAATTTGTTTGGTTTTTATAAAGTTCTGCTACATGCTAACATTCAGTATACGAAACATTTAGTATTATGGATTTAGCTGTTCAATTATCAAAATTCATTGAAAATCAATATATTGGTTTGTCTCAAGACCTTAAACTATAGAGAGTCCACAAACAATTGTGGACAGACGGACGGTCAGGGGCGACGACAATATACGTCCACATGAAAATGTTGCCGTAAAAAAGTCTGTGAAAAGGCGTAATTGAAATAATGAACGAGAATTTATTTTAAAAAATAGAGGAGTGTTCTAAAGATACATGTATGGACATTGTGAATATTTAAAATTATTATGAATATCTTTTATAATGTAACTCTGTAATATTTGGTAATTGCCAGTTCTGAAAGAAATAGAAAAATATGTATATAAAGATTTTAATTGGTTGTTGGAAATAAAGTATTAATTTGTTAACAACAAATCATTTGGGCATGTGTTTGCAACAATGTTGGCCTAGAAATCTCATCAAGATTTCCAATGTGTTTTTCCTTTGTGAGTAGTGCAGGGCGGAGGGTCTGGCAAGGACAGCTGTCTAGTTGTTCAGATGGGATGTAAAACCCTTTTAAACATTAACATGCACGTAAAAGATTCCTTGGCAAATGGAATTCGATATAAGAGTAGACTATAGTGCCGCTGAATGAGCAAATTTCCTCCATAGCAAACTGTGGCGTAATTAGCAGAACAGTAGGACGTTAAACCCAATTACATTTCATTTCTTTTGGCCAGTGGAGGATTTATACCATATGTATTTGTTACACTCAACAATTTAATTGTACAGTATTTCACATAATTATCATTTCCTTCATGTACTGGCAATAACTAACATATTTCTTTCTGTTCATTTAAGCAATCATTTAATGACTAGATTCGCAAACAATATTTTCAAATCAATTTTCAAATACTTATCTTAGTGAAATTTCAGTTATTAATCCATACCATTACACATCTCATCAGTTAGTGAAATTTCAGTTATTAATCCATACCATTAGACCAACCATCCATGTACAATCCGCATTTTTCTACTACATTGGCCAATAATACATTTGTATTAGAAGCCAATATTTTCTGCTCTTTCTACAATGACAGTACGATCATTTTGTACTGTATTGCTGGAGATAAGCAATCCTCGGTATTCCCAGTGGTATCGTTGCGTTTTGCATTTACCTCTCAGTCTATTTGCGGAGTAGACAAATGGTCAAAGTATCAGCCCTTGATAATTGTGCTTTATTTATTGACCAACTTAAAACTTCACAAGTGGGAGAAGGGAAGTAACGAGCATTTTATTGCAATCATGGACAACGAATCAATGTAACAAACTTTGTCAAAGTACTTTAAGACCTTGCTGAATGTAATTATCACTCCTATCACATTAAATTTGTTGCATCCCTCATAATTAACACACAAGCCCTATTTACTGGGGATACCGAGGATGGAGATAACCAGCAGCTTACTTCACTTCATTCTTCAAAGATAAACCTTATCTGATAAAAACAGAAGTTCTATTTCGCTTTACTTATCTATACTACAGTTGGATTTGTATAATCTGCATTCTGATTGATGTAAGCGATAAGCCAATGAAATAATCTGTGTGGTGTACGGAACCTGATTTTTTTTTATCAAATTGACAAAATCCACTACAACCGATTAGACATTTATGTGCTGTAGGCCATTAAAAGTATGTATATAAAAAATGAAACGAATTAGAGATATCTGTATTTTAATCAGATTGAGATAAACCTTGAAGAATTCAACATACTTTTTTTTCATATAAATAAATAAATATTTATATAGGCAGGCTCCCCGACTCCCCTACACCCGCCAATCTTACACTTTCACGGCCAGTAATACTTGAGTATTAGCCTTTACTACTTGCTTAGACAACAACATAATTGCTACCATTGTATTATTTCCTTCATGTGCTGACAATAACCAGCAGCTTTTTCCTACACATACTTTTCATATAAATAAATAAATATTTATATAGGCAGGCTCCCCGACTCCCCTACACCCGCCAATCTTACACTTTCACGGCCAGTAATACTTGAGTATTAGCCTTTACTACTTGCTTAGACAACAACATAATTGCTACCATTGTATTATTTCCTTCATGTGCTGACAATAACCAGCAGCTTTTTCCTACACATACTTTTCATATAAATAAATAAATATTTATATAGGCAGGCTCCCCGACTCCCCTACACCCGCCAATCTTACACTTTCACGGCCAGTAATACTTGAGTATTAGCCTTTACTACTTGCTTAGACAACAACATAATTGCTACCATTGTATTATTTCCTTCATGTGCTGACAATAACCAGCAGCTTTTTCCTACACATACTTTTCATACAAATAAATATTTATATAGGCAGGCTCCCCGACTCCCGCCAATCTTACACTTTCACGGCCAGTAATACATGAGTATTAGCCTTTACTACTTGCATAGGCACCAACATAATTGCTACCATTGTATTATTTCCTTCATGTGCTGGCAATAACCAGCAGCTTTTTCCTACACATTACACATAGGCTACTTTTCATATAAATAAATAAATATTTATATAGGCAGGCTCCCCGTCTCCCCTACACCCACCAATCTTACACTTTCATGGCCAGTAATATAGGAGTATCAGCCATTACAACTTTCTGCATTATCTATAACTTTAACACAACCAACAACATATACATGTAGTTGCTACCTTTCTATTATTTCCTTTGTGAGCTGGTGATAACCAGCAGCTTTTTTCTATCTCGATTACGCTGGAAACTACTAATTTCTTAGCCAATAATATCGGAGTATTAGGCTATAGCTTTCTCTGCTTTATTTATAGCATAACATAATCATCACCCATAAACCTGCCACGTGCATGTATTTACAATATCAAAAGCTGATATCTTTCTTCTGCTTTATACACTGTAACTTCATTTTTCTACACTATTACATACCAAGAAAACAGCATATGTTTTTGAAAAAGCATAGTTGTTGCCCCAGTATTTCACATCATTATTATTTCCTTCATGTGCTGGCGATAACCTTGAGCGGTTTTCTTTCTGTTCTTCAAAGATAAACCCTGAAGAATTAAATCAGCAAACATACATACATAAACACCACAGTCATAACCATTATCTTGTATAGTTATGTTTCTTTCCATTATCGTTTTCCATGTGTTTGATCGTACTGTCTCAATCTCATTAATAAAACTGAGCAATGTGTTCAAACATACAGCACCTCTACTACAACTTCCAAGCGAATCAAAGTACTTTATTGTCTTCGATCTTACATATACTACCAATAAGCTCCAGTGACTAGAAGTGTACACTGGAACTAGAACCATATCATATTGTAGAATATTTCTACCTCGGTAGAATTCTACTGCATTTCTTAAATTTCCTTCTATTCTGGTGTAACAGAAAATTTCTTCAGCCAATATTTGATTCCCTTCATTTCTTTCTCTTTCTTGTAGATATTTCATATACACATTTATTACTTGATCATTTAGCCACTGTCTTGGAGTAAGAGTTGCTAGATCTCTTCTGCTTATCTGATAGCCATACTTTCTGACTATTACATCATCAACCTGCATTTCATTCTGAATGCCAGTCTTTCTTTTCATTTCTTTAGAAATTCTTCTTGCAGGAATATTTTCCCCAAATAAAGAACTCTTTTTATTTTCCTTAACAGTGTGGGATTTCCACATATTTTCATTTCCAACATTAATGTTGTTGTAAGCTTTATTCTCATCATTACTTAGTTTTTCTTTACTGATCATCAAATAGATCACTTTGTGGTCTGAAAAGTAGTTCTCCTGAACACCAGACCTTATGTGATCTTTCGGTAGATCAGTGTATATCAAATCTATCACTGTATCTGAATCAGTGGTAGGTTCATCAATCAACTGGCTCATGCCCTTCAAAACTTCATTGACCCTAGAAGTCTTACATTTTTCAAATTTCATATTGAAATCACCAAGAACTATGGTGAAATCAGTTTCATTTGACGTTTTTCTCACATCTATAAGAGCTGAACAGAACTGACTCTCTGACACTTTAGGGGGTTTATATAGCCCAAGTATCTTGCAAGATTTCTTTATATTTCCAATTTCAATATCTAATGTTATAACGTTCATCTCAACACCGTTCATATTGAATGGTTCAACAACAATATTTTTCACTTTCATTTTATCATTGACATATACAGCCATACCATGATGATTTTTTAATATTTCTGTTACAGCATCATTTCTATACAAGGTATAACCAGGTACATTATACATTTCTGATTTTGCACTTGCTTTTACTCTTGTCTCTGCCAGTATGACGACAGATGCATTTATTTTACAAAGACTTGCTTTTACATCTTCAAAATATTTCTGCAGTGATCTAACATTATGATAAACCACAATTATTTTATCTGAGCTGACAGAACTCAAATCCCGCGTTCTGCATATGACTTTACGTGTTGTACGCAATTCATTCATTTCTACTTTGACATCATTACTTACTGATATTTTCTTTTCATTCAGGTTTATGATGTGTAAACCTTCAATAGTTTTCACCCTGCTTAATCCAACATAATGAATATGTGGAGTTTTCCTACCTTCGAAATCAACGACCACGCTTTCTAAAGTATCCCCTTGGGACCGGTGAACAGTTTTTGCAGCAGCTGGTCTCAAAGGTATCTGCATTCTCATTACTTCTGCATTCTTGCATTTCCCAACTCTAAACTGTCGTGAAACAGCCATAATAGGTGTCCACAGGGGATCAATTTCTGCAGTGAAATGACTTTTATAATCTTTTCTTGTTAACTTACCAACATCTGGATTTTCAAACTGGACCCAGACTATGGTGCTACTTGCTGATCTGGACGCGCCTGATTGGATTTTTTGTACCACGCAAGACGCCCCATTGGTCAACCCATCGTCCAATCTAGCATTTAAAGCTATTTCACACTTCAAGCCAATTACCAATCCTAAAGTGGAATGTAATTGCATGGTTTTTCTCGGATCTTCTGGAATTTTCTCTAGTATAGTTTTGCCCACAGCTTGCGAAGCAGACCCAACTAGACTATCTTTTGCTAAAATTACAATTTTTTCACCAACCATGTTATCAAAAACTTTATCATTAAAGTTTTTCATCTTTTCATTACTTAAAAAGAGATGTTGTATGTCAAAAGGATACTCACTCTCTTCATTAACTTTCAACAATCTTGATTTAAGAATGTTGATATCATTACATTTTTCTTCCTCAGATATATAATTGCCTTCTCTTAATCTATTCAATAGTTCAGCAAAGGCTTTGCTATCTTTTTGCCTCATAATTTCTGTAAGTTCATACATGCAGAAATTATCTTTCCATATATTACTCGCCAATGGCCCATAGACACTGTCGAGATTTTCAAATATATAGCCATCAAATACCGGTTTCAATTGAAACAGATCTCCAACACAGATAACATGACATCCACCGAATAACAGTGGGCTGCCTTTGATATCTTGAAATCTTTTATTAACAAAATTCATCATTCCACTTCCTACCATGGATATTTCATCAATAAAGACAACTTTCAAACCCCCAAGGCTACATCTTAACGTATTTAATCTGCTACTATCTAAGCTTTTATATTGCAAAGACTGACACACAGGGATCTTCAGCGCGCTATGTAAAGTACTACCCATGATGTTATAAGCGGCCTTGCCCGTCGGAGCCAACAATATTTGCTTTAAAGTTTCAAAATCATCACCTGCTTTAGTTTTGTAATACCTCAACAAACTTTGATACAAAGCAGTTGTTACAAAACTTTTGCCTACACCAGCTCCGCCACTTAAGAATCTGAAAACCTGATTCCGTGACAGTTTTATTTCATTCAAAGTATCATATACAAAATATAGCTGCTTCTGATTCAAAGACCTCATCAGAGATCTATAATTTTCATCGGGCATTTCATAGAGTGCCACCTGTTCAACATTACTTTCAGTGGGAAGACCCAGATCCATACCAATATCATACTCGTATTTGGTAGGCTTACCACTTTCAGAATCCTTCTTTATAATTAACATTTCTTCTATTTCATCTTCCTTTTCAATTTGCTGGGCAACAGGTGCCTGTTCGTCCCAGGCATCTTCCAAATTCTGACCTTCAGCAAGAATAGCTGCATCTACAGCATCCCTATTTGCATCATATTGCTTTATTTGCTCAACTATTTGTTCTTCCATTTGTTCATATCTGCTTTGGAAGGAATCAAATCCTCCCAATAAATCAACTTCTTCATCTCTCCAGTTGGAATACAACATGAGGAGTTCTCTGTAATGTTTCTCGGGCTCCTTGTCAACATTAAAATTGACATATCTAATGACTCTTGCCACTGCCCTTTTCTTTATCATAGATTTTTTATTTATTTTCTTTGTTTGAGAAGATTTCTCTCTCAAGTCTTCATCGTCCCAATCAGAGTTGTGCTCGATTTGGTCTTCAACTAATGTCTGGTCATTTTCTAGTTGCTTTGATCGTTTAATATAGGTATTTTTCCTATCGTACCAAGCAATGAAATCAGCCAGACTTACATTTTCTAACTGCTTTGAACGGTTCTTATACCTTTCAAGATAATTACTTGATTGGATATTTTCGTCTTCATCATCCAGGTTATCTAGTTGATCTTGTGATTTCAACAGATATACCCTTTCACTCGGAGGAGATGTGTTAATAAACACAACCTCTCTCGATGCTTTTCTCATAGGAAGTTGCAGTATGATATATGCAGCTTCCTGGGCACTAACTTCTACATTATTCAGAAACTTGTTGCCAATTACCTTAACTTGATCTCTGATGCCATAATTACCGTTTCTAACTTCTTTCATTGCTTGCCTTAGCAAATCACTAATACCCCTTTGTGACTTAGCTATATATGAGGCTATATACATAGCACAAGCATATACATCAAGCACAAATTGGATATCGAGATTTGCTCTCCATGCCTTCAGAAGAAGAGGATTATAGGAATTAATCCTCAATTCATTTGGCGTTCTTTTCAAAAAGACAGTTGCTGATCTAATTGATGAACGTACTGCCATAATATACTTTTCATAAGTGATAGAGACCTTTCCTAAGAAATCTTCAAAAGAAATGTCTTCACCCTCTTTCATTTCATCTAAAACTACTTTCACTTTGTCATAATCACTTTTATGTGAATTGATGACATTCTCACCAACCGTTGCATCCAGCGGTTCTAGAATTACAGTGTTTGGCATTGGTGGTTTGGGGAAACCAAACCTGCAAATCTTTCGGTTCTTCCTTCTACATGTATGAGAATGTTTATGTTTCTGATAATTCACTAGTGGCTGTAAATCATCGTCATCCACAATTCTTCTACATGATATCTTGCTATCAATGTACTCAACAATTTCTTCATTTTCACTGCACTTGTATTTAGGAGCCCCATCAACCCATAACAAAGCATGAATATGAGGCGAGCCCCTGTGCTGGAACTCAACCCTATAAAAAAAATCAGTTATTTTTCCCAAGGGTGAGTTCTCTGCTTTCAGTACATCTCTGAACAACAGATTGACCTGGTAATCAAACTGTCTAACACATGTAACTGGGTCTGACGAAATAAGCTTACACTTTTTCTCCCAGTCCATGTTATCTATTTCCTCGTCAGTATATTCCTTATCATCTTGCAACTTGCCTAATATTTGAAGCAAATGCTTCCACTTCGTTTCAGCGGCACTTAAACTACAAAAGTAGGTGGCCTCTCCTAACATTCTTATCATTCCGAAAAGATCGGATTTAGCTTTTTTAAAGTATGGTGGCGAACCTCTCAGTGTTTTCAACACCATATAACCATCATCGAATTGCACCAATTTCTCCAAGCGACCAGGGGTCCGGAGATCACCAGCTGTCAAATTTTTACCAGCAGTTTTATTTTTTCTAACTGCTATGTTTGCTTGACCAATCATAGTTTTCATTTGCAGCTTTTTCAATTTGAAAAAGATATTGTCAACACAATTTGCAGCTCTTCTATCGTTACGTCTTAACTCAGACTTACAAAGTTCACTGTAGTAAACTTTTCCTTTCCTTTCCTTTGCGTCTACTCTTGCCTTTCCTGCAAATATTTGTGGAAATGACAGCTCTTCAGAGTATTTGTCCATAAAGATACTTAATGGAATATTACCCTGTCCCGGAGCAAAAGAGTATACCTTTTCCTTCTCATTATCTTCAATGAAGTCAGGGGAAGTCAACAATGTATCCTTAGATCCACGAGCTTGTTCACCTTCATCCTCACTCCAATCATCAAAAGTATCGACTTCAGGGTTTCCTGAAGTAGTGGCTTCCTTACCTGAGTTATCATTCTCGTTGACACATCTTTCTTTGTTCCTTTTCTCATCCTCCGATAAAACATTTGTTTCGTCAGAGTTGTCAACATGAATGGTATTTACACCATTTCCTTCTGGAAATATTTCACTATTTTCATTACAGTGGTCAACATGTTTGACCATGTCTTCATCATTTGCATTATTTGGTATAGTTGCTTCATCAAAGTGAACCCCTTCCTTATGGAAGAGGTCACCATTTGCTTTCAACCATGCTACAGCTTCCATAATCTTATATGGTCTGATATTTTCAGTCATAACAGCATGGCTATACTTAAGTTGCCGTTTCAATTTAGCAGCTATTGTGAAGTTTTCATCTGGAGCTCTGGGAAGAGAACTGATGGTACTACACACATTAGCAACAACATTTACAACATTTCCTCTGATTTTCTTTTGTCCACCACGTGGAGCTGCATACACCTTCATGAAAGGGATTCTAGGTGATAACAGTCTCCACTCTAGTGGAAACAGTTTCAACTCTTCTGCTAGCTCTGGGAAAGCATTACCATTATAGATAGATAGCGGTGGAATCCTATCTTTTTTGATATACTTTTCACAAGTGCCACATATCCATCCACTGCCATTTTCTGTTAAACATTTTATAGCAGAATCATTCAACTTACTAACTGCTGTGGACCGTTTTACACTGTGTTTGTACCATAACTGGTGACAACTTTCACAGGTGTAGGTTGGCCCATTGCTTACCTTCTGATGGAAAAGAGATATTAATTCGTTAGTGTCCAACGATTTCAATTTAGCCCTTTTCTTACGCCTACTAATGGCGGCCTTTCTATTGTGACTAATTCTAGTGTCAGAATTCAATCTCTTTAATTTTTTCAATTTCCTTTCCCTCATATTTTCTGATTCCCTGTACCCAGGGTTTAATCTCTTTACCTTTCTATCAGAGGTTTCCCTCATCTTTTCTGATTCCCTGTACCCAGGGTTTAATCTCTTTACCTTTCTATCAGAGGTTTCCCTCATCTTTTCTGATTTCCTGTACCCAGGGTTTAATCTCTTCACCTTCCTATCAGAAGTTTCCTTCATCTTCTCTGATTCCCTGTACTCAGGATCTAGACGTTTCCTTTTCAGGAAATCAGAGTGTTTTTGCTTATCTCTAGAACCATAGACAGGATCTAATCTCTTTACCTTTCTATCAGAGGTTTCCCTCATCTTTTCTGATTCCCTGTACGCGGGGTTTAATCTCTTTACCTTTCTATCAGAGGTTTCCCTCATCTTTTCTGATTCCCTGTACTCAGGGTTTAATCTCTTCACCTTTCTTTCAGAAGTTTCCTTCATCTTCTCCGATTCCCTGTACTCGGGATCTAGACGTTTCCTTTTCAGGAAATCAGAGTGTTTTTGCTTATCTCTAGAACCATAGACAGGATCTAATCTCTTTACCTTTCTATCAGAGGTTTCCCTCATCTTTTCTGATACCCTGTACACAGGGTTTAATCTCTTTACCTTTTTATCAGAGGTTTCCCTCATCTTTTCTGATTCCCTGTACCCAGGGTCTAATCTCTTTACCTTTCTATCAGAGGTTTCCCTCATCTTTTCTGATTCCCTGTACCCAGGGTCTAATCTCTTTACCTTTCTATCAGAGGTTTCCCTCTTCTTTTCTGATTTCCTGTACTCAGGGTTTAATCTCTTTGACTTTCTGAGTTCAGTTTCTCGCTGCCTCTCATTTGCTTTATACTGAGAATTCTTTCGTTTTACCTGTTTATAAGACTTCCAATATTCACTTCTGCCTGCATTAGTTTTCTTACTGACAGCATGAGCTGTTTTTCGTTTCAACAAATTCTGTTTTTTTTGAAAATCAAAATATTTGTCAAGCTGTGACAAAGTTAGATTTTTTATATCATTTTCTCGACCTACAAAACTTGGCGCTACATTACTTTCAGTAACAGAAGGCTTTACCACCCCACTGTACTCTTCAATTTCAAAATCATCATGTGTACTTATACAACCATCTGCCACAGTTTCTTCAACAGTAACACTAGTTGTATAAGTACTTTTACTTGCATTCAGCTTTTCTTTCATTTCAAAATCGTCATTTGTACTAATGCAACCATATGCCACATGTTCTTCAAAAGTAGCACTAGTTGTAGAAGTACTTCTACTTGCATTAAGCTTTTTCTTTTCTTTCTTTTCATTATTGTCCACACTCGGGTCAATATCAGAGCAATACGACCCTGTGTGATTATCATCATCACTATCCACAAATGGGCCAATATCAGATCGATAAGAGCCCGTGTGAATGCTACTTTCTACTTCAGGAGTAGATATGGATCTACTCCTCATCATATATTTCTTTCTTTCTTTTTTCTTTACATCTTCTGACTGTTTTTTTAATCTCGGCATCTGAGATGAACAAAAAAATTATTAAGCATGGTTAATAATATTTCATTTATCAAACAATAAACTGTAAATTTTGGAGAATAGGGGGCATTTTAGTAGGGTTACTCCTTTTTTCAACTACAAATTGTTCTACCCTTATTCAATTATCTAAATTCTGGGGTCTAGCCAATTTAAGAAGATATTTTACATGTTATTCTTATAGGCCTTGCATGCACAAAAAGAAAAAAAAACATTTCAGCAATTTCCATTGGTGTTTTTATGGGAAGGTCAAGGCAAACTGCAAGCACATAACGACCGACAATAATTCCCTTTATCTGTCTTATAAAATAAACAAATTACCGGTACAAATAGAACCAACAGTATAATATGGAAGGGTATCGCTGCCAATATTAAATGCTCTGCTTAAATGTTTTTTTTGATTACTTATATGTAAAAAAAAATACAATGTACAAAGTCCTAAAACCTGTTATGATGAAGTCAAAATACATCTAAGGCCAAAGTTAAACATAAATCATAAATGTAATGTGTCAAATGACAAATGTTTTATTGGAAAAGGTTATTTTGTGGCGTGTCTGCATTTTACATTTCCCTTTATATACTATTTTACATTTGCGCTCTGTAGCATCTCATTTTAGCAAGGCATTCAATATTGGCAGCGATACCCTTCCATAGTATACAGGCTCTGTGAAAGTTCGGGTGATGTGAAAAATTTGGGACCTTTCGCATTGGTACGAAATCGAACACATATGTCCATTTACGCTTTTGTATCCTCTAACACACAGTTTCGCAATCCATCGCACGATAATAGCTAGATATTGTTAATTTCCACTCTGTGAACTTCTTGGTCCAGGAAAAGTTTTCAATCGGTTTTTAACAGTTGTACAACAAATCAAGCAGAATACTGAATTTGAGCACATTTAACAAACTGTACACAACCAACAATATACAAAAGGCCACACAAAATTGTGTAAAATTCAATATATGAGACAAGAACAATGTTTGTTTGCATACCTACGTGAATCCAGCTCCATACGCGTAATGTTTTTCACTGGCCGAACACTCATTACTAGTTGACATAAGTACACACGAATCGATGATGTTTTTGTATTCGTACCGATGCGAAAGGTTGTTATTACTTTCAATCAGTATGTTTCCCTTGAACATAATGTATGTATGTGAGCTGGGGGAGGGGGCAGGAGCTTCAATGACACAAACTAGGTCATCTCGGAACAAATGGTACAATTCTATCTTAATGATTGGATTGCATGAGGGGTCCTTACCAGTGAGGACAAAAATCACGAAGCAACCACTTCTTGTGACTTTATGGCCATGTTGGATTGATTCCTTGTTTCTGTTGCCACTGTGGCAATGATGTGCGGTAGTGCACATGGTGGGGATTTGATCGAAAAGAAAACCATGTTGCAGAAAGATAATGTACTCTTTTGATCGAAAAGAACAAAATGTCAAAAGGCAATGTCGATAAAAGATATGTGTGGATACAGTGGAAAAAAGACACGTGTCGTGGGGATACGATTGAAAAGAATAACCTATCGACGAAAGGCGCAAATCATGGTAGATCTTGCGATCCTAAAAATTATAATGACTAAATGTACCAGTTATAGAATAGTACCAGGGAGGATGTCGTCTGACTGTGTAATAAAGTGACATATTTATCATTTTGTAGACGAAAGTCTGACAAATATATTGCAATTACCGAATACCGGTACACTTTTAACCCATGTCATGTGTTGTACGTAGGCATATATCCATGCTTTGCCGTTACAGTGGTGGGTTTTTTCAACGATTATAAACTAAAAATAGACACAGATGATAGAGAGCACGGACTGTTCCCTAGTTACTCTAGTTAATGCATGAACAATGTTACCATTCTCGTCATTTGTATTTTTAACTGCATCGTTTGTCACATACGATGGACCTGGACCGATTTGCTCCCTTTGTTTATAATTACTACGCCTTATGTAACGGAGCGCAATAGCCTCAATCATAGGTAGCGACTGATTGACAAAATAAATAGTATTTATTAACCTCGACACTATACAAACCAAGTTTCAATAGGAAACGGAATAATTTGATGTGATGAAATCATATTAAAATATACAGACAAGACAGTAAAATCGTTTACATTGGTAGTCAAGCGATGCCATGTGGGGGTAGACGACCTACAAACGGGTCAGTACCACCGTACAGCATGGCTATATAACAAGTGAAAGGAACACGTGCAGTAAATTCTTTGGAAATATAGCTGACATGTTTAAATATTTATGGCACTACTAATAATTTAAAGAATTAAGGCTTGGGGTATTTTTAAATCAACCTGCTTACAACTGGTCAATACCTGATGTCAAAAATACTCATCTGTCAAACTCAACGTACCGGTAAGACTGATGGAGAAATGAAATGTCAAGAATGATGAATGAATGAATTGAGTTTGTGGTATAATATTAATAATTTAGGCCAGTGTCACGCATCCTGTATAAATATTGATCAAATGAGAATAAATTTGTTAATGAAATTTGTTAAGGTAACCGATCTTTCAATTTGCGTAACCAGGAATTTGGTTGCATGTTTTTGAGCTGCATGGCGCAACCACAGGAAACCAATTGGTATCATTCGCCTCAAATTTTGTGGATTGAATAAATAAGTTTTATCCATCTTGAAAAGTTAAAAAAAGCATTGATTTTGAAATAACAAAAAAATGCTCTGGTGCCGTAGCAGTACCATTCTGCCACGGCATTATTCATTTTTTTTTAATTTCGAGGACTGAACAATTGAAAAGAATAACGCATTGAAGAAAGACATAATATGTGGTGCGGATTCAATCGAAAAAAAGATGATTATGATTAGTGATCAAACATCCCGCACCCTTTCACCAGTTTGGAAGAAATAAGGAAAAATAACTTCTTTATGCTATTGATAATCAATATAAAAATATATCAGATTTTGCAAATATTGTGGCCCTGTTTAATAGATATTGCCTTTTATTGTATTTCTGAAAACTTATAACTGCTTTTTTTTTAGAAGAATTGAGATAATTTATGTCATTAAGCTATGGTTTAAAAAATTAGATATGACTAAATAGCAACAGATATTTTGCAAAAGATGACTGGAGCTCAATTAAAATAAAATTTAAATAAAAAAAATCTGTATGTATGTGTATGATTTTTATGTGATATATAGCTGTTTGTATTGTTACAAAGTTTTGAGTCAATCAGTGAAAGAATGGTACAATTGCAAATACGCAAATAACCTAGAACAATCGTCATATATACTATAATTTATCATTAGGATTGTACTGCAGACGTTTACAACGCCATCCGGACCAAAAATTTACGCTTGCTAAGTCTCCAATATCGATGAAAGTAGAGGTTTTAGGTCACGTGACTGGCGTGAACTCAGACAGTCAGCGGATGAAATATAGCCCACTTCAATCTACGTTTCTGAATTACTATTTAATGTAAATGTATTACTAGCAATTGTATTGTAATAGTTTAAAATCAATCAAAATATCTGCAAAGATTCAGGCTAAAAAATATCGAAATGTAAGCGAAATTACCGTTTATTTACAGGAGACGCTCGTGGGAAAATACCGCTCTGACGTCACGCGACCCGAGATTTCCTCTGCTACGATTCACTTCATTGGTGAATCCAGGTTAATTTAATATAGAAGAACCAATCAAACGATAGATAAATTTTGGGGTATTATCGCTCGTGGAATACTTGCGCATGGATACATTCTCTTGAACCATTGGATAACCCGAACAGATTATAAATATTTGACATATTGTCATTCAAATTATTAAAAATTGATACTTGCCATTCTGAAGGGGAAATACCGCTTATTAATGACGTCGCACAGATCAGTGCATTTTGTTAACAAAATTATTGAGTATATATTGACGTCGATCTCGGATTTTAAAATTCCATTAACTTTGGATCTAATTAAAATATATTTTTTTAAACTTGGGTAGCATTTTATGCATATTTTCACAAAATAGTTTTTCTGTCATTCGAAACTTTGACCTGAAATCCTTAATTAATGAAATTGAAAGACGTACATGTACATCGTGTGGATTCGATTGGATTTGGAAATGCGTAAGTATTAACGAAAGGCGAGCGCGGGGGAGGGGGATACCATTGAAAAGAATGTACCCGGTATCTAAAAACGGCGCATGTCATTGATTATTATATTTATTATTGACAGGTTAATTTAATGAAATTATACCCACATATCGCTAGCCATTTCGTAAGCCGTTGGACAATAAATGAATTGGATGACAATCTCAGCCAATGAAAAAATTGACCACTCGGGGTCACAGTACGATAGTGTAAACTATACACGTTTGTTTTTTGTTTTTTTGTGCGATCATTAATTCATGGGCCTAGACCTCAGCGCGTGGAAAATGAGAAACAAGGAATCAATTCAATACGGTCCAAATAATTAATTTAATTAATATTATAAGTATAACTATAAGGGGCCTGCGTACAATACAAGATTAAGATTGAAGCCACACCTCTTAACTCTATCACATACTTTATGATCTAAAACAAAACCCACGAATACGATTGGAAACCCATCCACTGTTTTAGTATAAAATACAAAGGCATATTATTAGCTTACTGGCACTGGTCCATCTTTCGTCGAGTCACGACTGGATAGCTTGAAAGCCGAGCGCCAAATGTCAGTTATTTATGAATGAAGTGTGGAATAGGTGACCAATCAAAACACTTATTCTGACCTTTCAACCCTGATAATCCAAACAAACGACTCGGACTGAGATGAAAGACAACTAGGCATACTCGGACCCGGACCAACGTTTGGAGGTTAAAAAACAATTATGAAGAATTGCATGATGTTATTATATGTATGTATATGGCATTCTCTCAAGAATGTTCTATATATAGTAATCTAAAATGTCCGACGCTTTTTTGTCTCTAAAGTTATTTTTGTGTTGGCAACTATGGTTCAAAAGTCGTGTAGTGTTGTATAGTGTATTGATATGTTTCATTACTTATGTCAGGTGATTGATATGAATTATTCATTATTGTCATTATTGTCATTATTCAGGTTCACTTTCGTGAGCTCACATTTGCTCAACATACCATCATTATATAATATAATAAAAACGAAATATTGCAGTAGTATTATAGGCTAGGTCTATAGTGATAAAGTTTGATAATATTACACAACACACATCACATTCACATATTCAAAGTCACAACCACTTTAAATGATCAAATGTAAAGTGAACTTCGACATGCCTTCCAGAAGAAGATTGCAATAAAAGGCACTATTTGCGAACGAGCCACAGCCATTTTGCCAAGCAGTTTCAGTCCGATTTTCACGCAATTCGAACTCAACCATCCTTAGGATGTAGGCCTAACAGTGATATCTTATAAGGTTTTTTTTTTAAATCGGATAAAAATTTTGACCTGTATAGGATCCACAAGCTGAAAACACTATTTTCCTTACAATCAGGAGCCATAATTTTAGGAAATTACGATATGATATGCGCAAAAATGGAAAGGAACTTCGACATGCCTTTTAGAAGAAGCATGCAATAAAAGGCACTATTTGCGAACGAGCCACAGCCATTTTGCCAAGCAGTTTCAGTCCGATTTTCACGCAATTCAAACTCAACCATCCTTAGGATGTAGGCCTAACAGTGATATCTTATAAGTTTTTTTTTTTTAAATCGGATAAAAATTTTGACCTGTATAGGATCCACAAGCTGAAAACACTTTTTTCCTTACAATCAGGGGCCATAATTTTAGGAAATTACGATATGATATGCGCAAAAATGGAAAGGAACCATGATTTTTGGATTATGAGCATGCATTTCAAGTTCCATCAAAATCAGATTAAAATTGTGACCTCTACAAGTCCACAACCTTGATATATCATACCTTTACACTATTCGCGTAGAAGCGGCAGCCATTTTGTCCGAAAGTTTTGGTCCAAACGGTTTATTTTAAAATCGGATAATAATTGTGATCTCTCAGAGGACACAAGCTAAAAAAAAAGTAGATTTTTCGTACAATCAGGGGCCATAATTCAGGAAGTTACGATCCTATATGCGCAAATATGCAATGGAACAAGATCTTTAGGTTATAAACATGTATTTCAAGTTTCATCAAAATCGGTTCAAAATTGTGACCTCTATAAGGTCCACAACCTTGATATAACATATTTTCACACTATTCGGGTACAAATGGCGGCCATTTTATCCGTTAATTCTGGTCCGATTTGCACGAAATTCATATTCTTTCTTCATTACCATGCAACAGTGATATAATCAAACGTTTTTTTTAAATCAGATAATAATTTTGACCTCCAGAGGGACCACAAGCTAACTAAAGCGATTTTTCGGACAGTCAGGGGACATAATTCAGGAAGTTACGATCCGATGGGCGCAAATATCGAAAGGAACCAAGATCTTTGGGTTATAAACATACGTGTTAAGTTTCATCAAAATCAGTTCAAAATTGTGACCTCTATAGGGTCCACCAACCTTGATACAACATATTATCACACTATTCGCGTACAAACGGCGGCCATTTTGTCTGTTAATTTTGGTCCGATTTTCATGAAATTCGAACTCGGCCTCCATAACCATGTAACGGTGATATAATCAAACGTTTTTTTAAATCGGATAACTATTTTGACCTCCAGAGGGACCACAAGCTAAAAAGGACGATTTTTCGGACAATCAGGGGCCATAATTCAGGAAGTTACAATCCGATGGGCGCAAATATCAAAAGGAACCAAGATCTTTGGGTTATAAACATACGTGTTAAGTTTCATCAAAATCAGTTCAAAATTGTGACCTCTATAGGGTCCACAACCTTGATATAACATATTTTCACACTATTCGCGTACAAATGGCGGCCATTTTGTCTGTCAATTTTGGTCCGATTTTCACGAAATTCGAACTCAGCCTCCATAACCATGTAACGGTGATATAATCAAACGGTTTTTTAAATCGGATAACTATTTTGACCTCCAGAAGGACCACAAGCTAAAAAGGACGATTTTTCGGACAATCAGGGGCCATTATTCAGGAAGTTACAATCCGATTGGCGCATATATCGAAAGGAACCAAGATCTTTGGGTTATAAACATGCATTTCAAGTTTCATCCAAATCGGTTCAAAATTGTAACCTCTACACTGTTCACAAGCTAAAAACGTGATTTTTCATACAATCAGGGGCCATAACCCAAGAAGTTATAGTCCGATACATGCCAATATCGAAAGGAACCGAGATCTTAGGGTAATTAACCTATATTTTAAGTTTCATTGAAATCGGATAAAAATTGTGACCTGTAGACTGTTCACAAACAATTGTGGACGGACGGACGGACGGACGGACGTCCGGACGGACGGACGTCCGGACGGACGGACGGACGAACAGGGGCGACAACAATATACGTCCACATGAAAATGTGGGCGTATAAAAATTGGGAGAAAGGGTATGCTATTTTGACACCGATAGCGTCATCTACCAATACCACGCCACGTCATGGAATCCCCCGGAAGGTTCGAGTTTGGGTCAGTGGAAGAATGAGTTGCCCGAAGATGTCACCAATCGAGAATTTGTTAGCGGAGGGCCAAAGAATTACGCGTACCGCCAGAGCGATGGTAAAACTGTATGTAAAGTCCGGGGATTCACCTTAAATTATCGTGCCTCCCAACAGCTGAATTACGCCATCATGAAGGAGAATGTACGGCACGTCAATCAAAACAAACCTCTGGTCATAGCCAATCCATTCAAGATTACCAGATCACGTGACCGCCGTATTTGGACACGCCCCGAGAACAAACGGTATAAAATCGTGTATGACAAGCGGTTTGTTCAATTCAATGACGATGGCCAACCGAGCAACACTTACCCCTATGGATACTGACTTTCGGGTCTCGGGACGATGGCGAACAAACAAAGAAGATGACGAACCGGCAGAAAATACGGAGATGAACGAGAAACTTAGACGACGATGGCTCAACTTTCGAGTTTTGAAATGTTTCCTACCCATTATAGAAGAAAGGCAACACGAAGAGTGTATCGGCTGCAAGTACGAACATCCCAGTCAGAGATATCACTCGTGTCTGGGACTAGGCGTTTCTTCCATAACGGGTCAACCCTCACACCCCGTGGACGATTACAATCACTACCTCTGGGTGGACGAGCCGAAACTGCAAGACATCGATAGCGTGCTAGGCAGTATGATGGACGATCCACGGGATCAAGTCAAGACGTGGGAGGACGAACAACGATGGCGAGAAGACGTCGAGAAAGCCTTGAAAAAGTTCTGGACGGTGGTACCGGGCTTTAAGACCGCGTTGATCAAACGCAAAGACGAGTTCGTCGAACAGAAAGAAGACCCCATACGCCAGTGGATGGACGACTTGCCGAAGAAAAAGAAACGATGGTCTCTGGATCAAATGGATATCAATGTCATGTCTGGTAAACTGGGAGAAGGCTGGGAATGTATTGGCAGACAACTGGGGATCAGAGAAGCGCGAATCAGTCAAGCCAAGATGAGTCATCCTAACAACGCACGCATGCAAATTTTCACCGTGTTCAACCATTGGCGACAAAAACACGGTAATCGAGCCGACCTGATGACGTTTTTGGAAGCCTGTCACGTGAGTGAAGCCTTGGTCGATTGGGACGAAGTGAAAAAGTACGTGGAAAGCCTGGAAATCATAGACTAAACAACGAACCAATCAAAACGAAGGAAAAGAAAGAACCAATCAAAAGCGAGTGACGTCACGACCAGGACTATAAGAAGCGAAGTGTCACACTGCAATTTCATTCTGCTCTCGATGGCTAGTCAAGCTTGTTTCTCCTGTAACAATGTCGGACACTGGTATAGAGACTACCCTGCTCGTTCCCAACAACAACAGCAACGAAAACCAAGACAAGACAGACCAGCCTATGGTTCCTATGGAAATTGTTACCTCTGTGGAGAACCAGGACACTGGGCACCCCAGTGTGGAAAACGAGCCGAAGCCCAAAAAGCGAAGAGTGATGAAGAAAGAAAAGAAACTGTCAAAAGAAAGTGTTACGGAATCAAGAGACCCACCGACGAAAATCACAAGTGCCTCAACTGTGGACAGCTCAGACACGGCCTGCTCGAGTGCCAAGAAGAAATCCAAACAGAAAACAACTTTGAAGCCGTTGCCGGTCGCATGTTCGACAACAACATCGACATGCCCAGAGACAACACCCGCAGTCAGCGATACTGGTACTGGTGCGGAGAAGCGTCCGAGCTCTACAGACGATACAAAGAGAAAAAGAAAACAGCCGACGAAGCTTTCCATCCCATCTCCTATTCTCCCAACTACCAGTGAAAATGGTGAAACCCCGAAGCCGGCTGTCCTCTTGTTGGCAGAGAAGGAAGCAGAAAGTTTTTCCCGAGCACTCATCCAATATGCGGGTCCGAGAGATATGACCGAAGTCTTGTCGTATCCTCCTTGTTTCGATATGAGTGAATGGATACCCGTCGTCGTCACGTTTGCTGAAGTGGAAGACTGGCACCCACACGACACGATGCAGAAGCTTTTGGGACATGTGTATTGGATTCCTCGCGTCCTGAGAAATGTACCCTGGGTGAGACAAGAGATCCTGAAGAGAGAACGCGATAACTAACAGTTTTTTCTTTTCCTTTGTATGATATGTTTTTTTGAATTGTTGTATTGAATGTTCTTTTTGTATTTTTTGTAAAATAAATTGTGTTCTAATTTCACTCCATGTCTGTTGTTCTGTCGCGAAGGTATAAAAGGCGGGGGAAAAGGGAATGGGGGGAAACAGTGCAAGATGGATGTGACGTTCAAACATCCCTTTACCATGTTAGTCAGTGGTCCAACGGGTGTTGGAAAGACGGTCTTTGTGCAGAAATTTCTTCAAGCGTCCCTGTTCGACGTCCCTCCCCAACGTATCGTGTGGGCTTATGGCGAATGGCAAGAGAGTTACGATAGCTTTCCCTACACTTATGTCAAAGGCTTGACGGATATTGACGACGTGATGGGTCAAGTCAAAGGTCCACAAGTCTTAGTCGTGGATGAT
Organism: Patella ulyssiponensis; assembly: GCA_963678685.1. Lineage (NCBI taxonomy): Eukaryota > Metazoa > Mollusca > Gastropoda > Patellidae > Patella > Patella ulyssiponensis. Next base: position 38,899,177 of record OY783226.1, read on the forward strand.
TTGATGGGAGAAGACACGGAGATATTGCAAAAGTGGTTCACGAAAAAGAGTCATCACCACGACACGAGTGTCATTTACATTGTGCAAAACTTGTTTGACAAGCAACAGCGTACCATCAGTCTGAATGCCCATTACCTGGTCTTGTTCAAAAATCCCCGAGACGCCTCGCAAATTGGTGTGTTGGCCCGTCAGATGTACCCTTCCCGCTCCAAGTATATGCAAGAAGCTTATGAAGATGCGACGAGTACCCCTCGCAGTTACTTACTCGTTGATTTGAAGCCCGACACGCCCGAAACATTGCGACTGAGATCCAACATTTTACCCCAAGAGGAACCACCCATCGTCTACGTCCAAAAAGTATAAAAGGGGGGCCTGTACCTCGAAATGACTCTTGTTTGTCACGATGGCTCGCACGAAGAATACGCAGAGGAAACACCCACCTCCCACCCTTCCCAGGGCGACGTTCCCGACCCTGGCACCGGACCTTCGTGATCCCACGGTACGAAGTCAGACTCGCCCGAGAATGAGGGCCCCCAGAACACAATGGTTACCCCCGTCGTTGACACCACCCACGAGTCCCATGTCTCCCTTACCGGCCACACCACCACGCCGTACCTTTCCGGTTACACCTCCACGCCTCACCTTACCGGTCACACCTCCACGCCCCACGTCACCACCCTCCCCTTCTCGGTCTCCCTCTCCGATCTTTCGCAGACCACGAAGAGAAAAGAAGAATTCTATGAAAGGACTCAAGTCCTTCATTCGCAAATTACAACATCTGACTCCCGATATGGCTTATGGACAGTTGGTCAAGAATACGGGCCGGGCACGTATTGGATTGTTGCAGTGGTTCAAGTTGGCGGCCAACCATTTGCTGAAGGGTAACATTCAACCACTACATGCCCAGCACAAGAAATGGGTGGAACGAAATCGACAAGTGTTGACCCAACTGACGGAGAGAAACATGCCGACGACCGAAAAACTCTCCCTGATCATGAAACCCGGGGGACGTGGGTTTTTTGGGGGTGTGCTGATTCGTATCTTGCTGCGATGGAAGGAAAGACTGCAAGAGGAAAGAAACAAGAAACGAAATCAATTCGTTCGACGGGCCGTCCAGCGCGGAAGGGGTCTGAGTACCGAAGAATTGAACCAGCATCGAGCGTTGCTTCGCAAACTGAGTAATCCACGAACATCCCCCGACGTCAAACGACGACTTGTCAATCAACAGGGCGGTGCCATCGGGGCATTGCTGGCCATGGCCCTCCCGGCTTTGGCCCCCTTGGTATCTAATCTATTGGGTGGACAAAAGGGTGGTAAACACCCCTTCCTTAGAAGGCGCGATAGAGCGAACGCTATGGCTGCCGGGCTATCTAAACTATTTGGTGGATAACCCCGTGGACAGAAAGGTATAAAAAGGGAACCAGAGAACGGCCCCGAGCTCAGTCATGGAGACACTGCAGTATCTATTGAACACTGCACCGAAAGACCGTCCTCTTTTACTCGAGACCCAACCCATCGTCGACGGTGTGTGTGAGTGTATTGGAAACCTGATTCGCGGCAACGTTCCTGTGACCGACAAAGAAGTCAAGCGCTTGAAAAAGGACGCCCCCTTGTTACGACGTTTGGGCACGTCTAAAACACCTTGGAAGACCCGTCGGCGACTTCTGAAGCAACAGAAAGGGGGATTCTACACCCGATTGTTTAGGTCCTTTCCCAAAGATGAAATTCGCCAAGAAAATGAAACTGGTACCCTTCGACGGACCCACCGACGTCAAACCCGTCAAAGTCATGCAAGTCGAACCCGTGTAGGATCGAGATCCACTGCAGCAGGCCGTCGAGAATGTCCACCAAGACATGCAACACGTGTTAAACGATCCCACCCTAACCGACGAAAATAAAATGCAGCGTTACGGACAGTTGTTACATCGTTATCAAACGATGCAAAAGAAAAGAAAACAGGTCATTCCTTTGTTGGACGAAAACATACCCGAGCCAAAAGAAGAAACTTCGGAGGCACCCATCCTGGAGTCGGTCCCCCGACCCTATCAACATCGAGCTCGCCTTTTGTTGAAACACATGAAAGAAAAGACACCTTGGTCGTGGAACGAGAACTTGGAATTGGTTCGGAATGGCTCACGCGTACCCAACACCAATGCCATTGACATTGTGAACGATTTGGTCCGTCGGCGAAAGAATACCCAGGCTCCCGTGGGATGGTTTGGCGTGATGCAAAGTTTGAAGGCCACGAACGTACCGCGCGAAGCCATTGGTAATCAAGAACGATGGAACGTGTTGTCCACACCACCGACACGGACTCCGCCCCGACGCCCGAGAAAGAAGAAAATCTCCAGCACGGATACCCCTAGTACATCTACCAGAAGATGGCTCTCCTTGCAAAAACTATAAATAGCCTGTTCATAGGGACACCTACTGAAACATGGAACGAAAGCTGAAGAAAGTGTATTACGACCCGAATCACCCGTCCGCTTTCGGTGGAGTCCTGGGCCTTCACAAAGCTACCGGTGTGTCCTTGGACAAAGTCAAGGCATGGTTGAAACAACAAAGGGCGTACACCTTGCACAAACCATTGAAAAAGAAATTCTCGCGGTCTCCCACAGTGGTGGCCGGCATAGATCATCAGTGGCAAGCCGATTTGAGCGACATGTCGGCCTTGGCCAAACAGAATGAAGGATACCGGTATTTGCTGTGCGTCATCGACGTGTTTTCCAAGTATGCTTGGGTGTTGCCCCTCAAAAACAAGACGGGGGACAGTTTGGTGGATGCCTTTCGTCAAATCTTTCAAAGTCGACAACCCCTGCGACTTCAAACAGACAAAGGTACCGAATTCCTCAATCGAAAAATGCAAGCGTACCTGAAGAAGAAAAAAATTCATTTTTTCGTGACACACAACGTCGAAACCAAAGCCAGTGTGGTCGAACGATTTCAAAGGACACTGAAAGAGCGCATGTGGCGATACTTTACTCATCGACAAACACAACGGTACATCGACGTGCTAGACGACCTGGTTCGGGCTTACAATGCTAGACGACATCGGACCATCGGCATGGCGCCCAAAGATGTTCGCCCCGAACACGAATGGATGTTGACAACACCGCCTCCACGTCCCCGGAAAAAGAAAAAATCAATGAACATTGGTACGACCGTACGTTTGGCTTTACCGAAACATGGTGCCTTCGACAAAGGTTACTGGCCCAACTGTACTCTGGAAACGTTCAACGTCGCACCCAACGTCGGTCCCGGTTACAAACTGTTGGACGAAAGAGGTGAACCCATACAGGGCACCTTCTATCCCGAAGAATTGCAAGCGGTCCAAGTCAACGACGATGAGATCTTTCCCATCGAAAGAGTACTCGAAAGAAAAAAAGACAAAGTATTGGTGAAATGGTTGGGCTATCCGGCGAGTTTTAATTCGTGGATCGACAGGACCAGTCTCCAAAACGTATAAATAGGAGCGAGAGACGCCAACATCAGTCAACATGCAAGACGAAACCACGTCTACGTCCGCGAGTGCCCACAATTGGTCGCTCTTGGGAAAACGTGTGCCACAAGCGGAAATTGTCTTTTTCTGTCAAGTGATTTTAGTGTACGTCGTGGCGGGAGTTTCTTTGTCCCAACTGGCTTTCAAACCCGACGGATCGCAGACCACGTTGTGGACGGCCTTGCTCTCCAGTAGCTTGGGTTACCTGTTACCTTCTCCAACTTTGAAAACCAAACATAATGAACAACGACCGGCCCTTTTACCTCACGCTCCCTAGTGACAGTTCCATGTCGTGGTATCCCGACAACAAAGTCTCCACGTATCATACACATCTGGAACCGCCACTTCTCGTCGATCATCGGGAATGGGAAGTGGGTCTGTCCATGATCACGTTACCCGACCAATGGCAAAACATCGATCAACGAGACAACACGCTCGGCTTACGCATTCATCCTTGGTCGCCGCCCTCGAGCGACGAACCCGGAGTAAAGATATGCCGGGACCGCCACAGGATCGAGAGAGAGAGAGAAATGGGGTTTAACGTCCACTCGACACAACTAGGTCATTTCGGGACTAACATATGTTTTTTTTTAAATTTTATTTCAATAATTCGCTTGCGCGTAGGGGTCTTTAGCAGTGGGAGGAAACCGGAGTGCCCGGAGGAAACCCACGAGGTTGAGAAGGCGCCCCTATCTCCATGCCACATACGCTCACACCAGGGCTCGAAACCACAGCCGCAAACCAGAGGTGACCGGCCAGCTAGAGGTCGAAGCGCGGCCACAGGATCGACCCGTCGAATTGTTTCAAAGGTGTAAAGGGTGGTGAGATCAAGGGATCGGTCGAAATGGAAACGCACATCAAGAGTGACGACTACGAGTCGCTGAAACATATCCTGGATGTCCTGAACACTAGACTGGATGATTTGTGGAACCTGTCTCCCATCTACAATCATTTGGCCCATAAACCCGTTCGCTTGGATCCCAATAACAAGGAAATGACCGACCACGAGAAGAAAGAGCAGAACGAGTACGAAACTCGAGAGGTGATGCGCCAAGGGGCCGTACAAAGAGGTTCCTTCGTGTCTTTCAAGAAAGACAACACCAACGATAGAGTGTATCTGAAGATCAATCACGTGCAGGCGCTTTTCTGGTTTGACGTGTTGCCGAAAATCGAACTTCGTCTGTGTGGACCCATCGTGTCCATGTTGGGATGGACTGGAAACGAACTGTTGGTTGCCCTGCAGTCAATCGATATGACCGGCGAAGATGGCCAAAGTCTACGGTATTTCTACGCCCACCACACCCCAAATCTTCAAATCCAGTACGATCTGTTTTACATCTACACGGACATTATCGAACCCCAGATCGTGGGCGACGTGAAGGCTATTTTGCTAGACGTGATTCCCAGTCGACGATTGTATCACCGTCCCGCCAGGATTCACTACTTACCTCTGAAGTACAGTCGACTAAACTCCATTGGTCTCTATATAAGGAACGGAATGGGGAAAGCCGTGCCATTTCTCGACGGTAAGGTGGTGGTCCAACTTCATTTTCGCCGCCGATGATGATTCGAGTGTACAAAGGTGGAGTGCTCAGACAGCGAGGGGCTGGCAATGGTCTGGTGGTGTACAAGGGGGGAATTCTAAGACACAAGGGTGCCGGTCGATGGTCGGGGTTATTGAATGCCGTCAAATCGGTCGGGAAGACCTTGTGGTCGGCCGGTAAAGCGGCCGTGAAAAAGAATGTGGCCCAAGTGTTACCCAAAGTGGGACAAAGCGTGCTCGACGCCGTCAGTGGTCGTGAAAAATGGAACTGGAAGAATGTCGCCCAGGACACGCTTCGCCCCGCGTTGTCAAACACGATGTCCGACACACTCAAGAACGTGGTCGCCCACCTGGAACCTATAAAAGACCCCTCACGAACCCCGTCCACTTCACATCGTCCGAAGAGGAAGAAGAAGACACAGGTCACCTCTCATAAACGACGTAAACTAGATATCTTCGACCATGGCTACGCAGGTAATGCGCAATGATTCCTGTCCCTGCGCGCGAGACGAATTGCAGGATTTGTTCAGTGTACCCGACACGCAGACGGCCATAAACAAGGTGACCAAAATCAGAAAGTATCCACTGACGCCCGACTTGAACCACGACGGACCCATCGAATTTTATATTTCCAATGCCACCACCGATTTCATCGATCTGGCCAACATGACACTGCACTTGGCCCTAAAGGTGACCAAGAACAACAGGGATGACCTGGATGGGGATAGTCAAGTCGCACCCATTAACAACCTGTTTCATTCGTTGTTTAAAGACGTCAAATTACGCCTGGGAAAGGATGCCGAAACCTTGGTCACCACCTCTCTACCCAATTATCCCTACCGGGCTTACTTGGAGAATTTGTTGAGTTTCGGTAAGGGAGCCAGGAACGATCACCTGTCGAAACAAGTCTTGTGGGAAAAAGACACCGCCAGTCAGTTCAATTCCACGAAATCCGTCGCCACCGCCGGGGATGGTGGACGACAGGCTCCGAATAACAAAGGATTGGAACAACGTCAGAAAACCATCGCTGAAAGTCGCACCTTTGAATTGCAGTCGCGTCTACACTGTTTACAAGTTCGGTATCTGCTGGACGGTGTGGACCTGCGATTGAAATTGGAAAAGCAATCCCCGAAATTTTTTCTGATGTACGGCGAAGGCAACGATGCAGAAGATTACAAAGTCGAGTTCACCAAAGCCTACCTGGATATCCCGTTCGTCACCCTGGCTCCCAGCACCTACACACGGGTGGCTGCGCAACTTCAATCGTCCAACGCCAAGTATCCCCTGAAGCGCGTGGTGGTCCGCGACATGGTCATTCCCGACAATCGCACCAGTCACGTCCTAGACAATCTGTTTGTCAACGAAAGCCTGCCCAATAGATTAATCGTGGGTATGGTGCGTAACACGGCCTACGATGGAAGAAAAAACAGAAATCCCTTCGAATTCCAACACAATCAATTGGAAAACATCAAATTGACCAAGAACGGGGAGATTGTGGACGAATACGACGTCAACTTTCCCCAGCGACAAGCCATCGCACCTTACCTGGATTTGATGAAACGGGTGGCCGTCTTAAACACCCGAGAAGACCTGGACCTCCCTTTCCACGACTATATCAATGGGTACACTTTGTATTGTTTCGATTTGACCAACGACCACGGAGCCGACGGTAACTACTTTCATCCCAAAGCGGCAGGTAACCTGTCTTTGGAACTCAAATTCGGTGCGGCCCCGACCAATCACCTCAGTCTTGTTCTGTTTGCCGAATACGACAATGTCTTGGAAATCGACGCCAACCGACAAGTCATCACAGATTGGTGAGGCTCTCTCCAATGGACAACTGACACGGGCTTTAGAAAAACATCTCCCCGCTAACGTGTTCGGGGGCGTGTGGGCTCGTAATCATTTGGATATACTGCGCCCGACCTCGTACCCCAAAGCCTATGTCATCAACACGGACGACGAAGACCAACCCGGTAGACACTGGACCGTGTTTGTGTGCGAAGGACCAGATCACATTACCTTCTTCGATTCCTACGGGTGTCCCCCTGATGTCTACGGAGAAGCCTTTCGACGTTTCGTCCAAGATCTACAACTCCACTACCAACCCCGATGGATTCAGGGACTCGAGAGTGTCGTCTGCGGCCATTATTGTTTGTATTATTTGTGTCATCGGTTTCACGTTCCCTCCCCGCACGCCCTTTCGGTGTTCGGGCACGTGTATCGTGTGAACGATATACTCGTCGAACAATGGGCTAGGGATCATTTTCCCGACTTGCAAAAAGACCAGAAGAAGGGACAACGATGTCGATGCTTTTTTGCTCTGTAAATATGTTTTTTGTGTTCAATGCCTTTGTGTTCAAGTTCAATTTTGTGTTCAAGTTCATTTGTAAATATGTTCAATAAAATGTCGACAACATATCACGTGTCTGTTTTTTGTGACGTCATATGACGTCATGTGACGTCATGCTATTCTGATTGGTTGGGAAATGGTATCGCCCCAACACCTTAGACTCGTCCCGTCCCGAGCTATAAATAGGAGTGTCAAAGCCAAAAGAAGTCACAAACAAAATGGATCGTAAAGATTTCAGGTTTTGTACGACTTGTGGGGGGTATCACCCCATGTTTAAGGGTAATCGGCCCGATGCCGATTACCTAGTCTGCTTCTGGTGTGGGACCGAAATTGGCAACACCTGTCATAGGAGGTTGAAACACTTGGTCAAATGCACCAAAAAACCCAATCGGTGGGAGCAGCCGAAGTGCTCCTGCTAACCCTCTCATTGAGAGGACCAACGGCCCTTTTCAGGGCCAACTTAATCAATGTAAAAGAGTTGTTTCCCCTTCCCTCCTCCTCCTCCTCTCTTCCCCTTTCTTCTTCTTCTTCTTCTTCTCCCTCTCCCTCTCCCTCTCTCTCTCTCTCTCTCTTTCTTTTCCCGCGCGCGCGCCCCTCTTCGTACGTACAAGGGGTAACGCACGTGCAAGGTCACGCACGTGCAGGGGTCACGCACGTGCCAGGGGTCATGCACGCGCAAGGGGTCACCCAGTGCAAGGTCACGTGCACGCGCATGCACGCACATACATGCACGCGCATGCGCGCACGTGCATGGCTGTACAAGCGGTACAACTACTATCACTTTGTATTAGGGGTGACAGCATAGGTAATGTGGCATTTTTACGTCAATTCTTTGGTTTAAGCTAAGCACGTCTCGACTCGGCATTGAGTTTGAGCGTTCGCACACATAACAACCTGTATTTTTTAAAATTTGTTACCGACTTAATTATTTGATTAGCGGCTCGGATGGGATAATTTTCTTTTTAACACGCATGAGGAACAAAAATAACTACATTCTTTTCACGGGCCTTAAATATTACCCATCTTTATAATATGGTATGATAATATTATTATTTAACATATATGCAGGCCATTTACAATTAATGTTCCGCTTCTTACAGGGTGTTACGGACTTATCGGCATTGTATACGCCACCCAATGCCATTAGACACTTTGAACGCTGCCGCAATACGCTTAAAAAATGTCACTGAAGCGGTTATTATTTGATCGAAAGAATGAGATCAAATTAATGATACACTCAGAGTCCTCAGACACTTCGGAGGTGTGCTTCGTGATCCGTGTTAAACTATTTATAACATAAAGAAGATAGGATATTAAAATTTATATTTTATATATGACTTTATTTTTACGAGTATCCGTGCAATCAGTGATTCTTTCATTGTGAATAAAATTTGATAGACTGGCGATCAATGGTTTCAATATAAAACTCCTATGTAATTGCCTTCAATTGATATTTTCGTCGCCCAAACTCAAACGATCGTAATGTTGGCGCATTGCTTTGAGTATAGCACGTGGTTGCCAAAATATGCGTCAAATTTAAACAACCTCGCTTCAGTGTGTTGGATTCGTCCAATATGTGACGAAAGCAAAGTTATTATCCACTCTGTCGAAATAACAAGTAAATATTCAAATTTTTCAAGAGAGAACCGTTTTTATTCGTTGGGATTTTTAGTGGTGCAATGGATTTTATTTAACGGGAGTTCATTTCAAACACACGGGTAAGTTTATAATAACCAAAGTTAACTAGTTTGTTCATAATCGAAGAAATCCGTTTATTATTTACCAGTACTCAAACAGTAAGTTATCTGGGGGTGAAAAGTTTACCAAGATTGATCTTGCACATGCTTACCAACAGATGATACTTGATCCTGATTCAAGGAGATATCTTACAATTAATACCAGTAAAATTTTGTATCAGTTCAACCGGTTAGCTTTTGGTGTTACTACAGCTCCTGGTTTATTTCAACAGGCAATGGACCAGATCTTACAAGGTCTTAAGGGTGTGCTTCTTATCAAGATGACATTTTAGTTACAGGATCTAGCGATGCCGAACATCTTGAGAATTTGGAAGCCGTTTTACAAAAACTTAGTGAATTTGGTTTACGTGTTAAGAAAAACAAGTGTATATTTTTTCACAATGGCGTGTAATATCTTGGACACAGAATAGATAAACACGGTTTACATACATCTGAAGAGAAAGTACGTGCGATTACAGATGCACCTGTTCCACAGAATGTGACTGAATTGCGATCATATTTAGGACTTCTAAATTACTATAGATCATTTTTACCCAATATTGCCTTGCCACAGTATTAAATCTTTTAAATAATCTTTTTCAAAAAGATTTTAAGTGGTTATGGACAAATCAGTGTGAAAAAGCTTTCATAGATTCTAAAGACTTGATTGCTAATTGTGACAGTTTAGTACATTACGTACGATATGACGAAACCTGTCATTTTGGCTTGTGATGCATCGCCTTACGGGTGCGGAGCTGTATTGTCACATATCATGTCTGATGGTTCTGAACGTCCTATTGTCTTTGTTTCCAGAACTTTCAATAAAACGGAAAAGGGATATTCGCAAATTGATAAAGAGGCGTTAGCCATAATATGTGCTGTCAAACGTTTACACCAGTACATTTACGGGCGACATTTTACTCTGATTACAGATCACCGTCCATTAACTGCTTTATTTGGTCCACAGAAACCGATTCCTGTTCTTGCTGATGCCTGAATGCAAAGATGGGCACTGATGTTGAGTGCGTACAATTACATCATACAATATCGTTCTCCATTAGAGAATGCCAATGCAGATTTTGTTTCTAGATTACCTTTAAAAACTGTTCATAAAAAAATGAAAATACACCTGATCCAGTAGAACTGTTTCATAACACAATGTTCGTTACAGCTGTACAAGTTCAAAGAGAGACCCGAAAAGACTCTTTTTATCTAAGGTATATTTAGCTTGTACGTCAGGTTGGCATTGGAATCATAATAAAGATACAGATCTACAACCTTTTTTTCCGTAGGAAAAGTGAAATCACGATACATCAAGGATGTCTACTTTTGGGCATGCGCGTGATTATTCCGACTAAATATCAGTCTTATGTCCTCAACGAGTTACATGCAGGACATAATGGCATTGTTTGTATGAAAGCAATAGCCAGAAGTTTCATATGGTGGCCAAACATTGACATTGATATTGAGAATAGGTGAAAGGGATGTAACTCTTGTCAACAGATTAAGGGTATGCCTGCTTTAGCACCTACATTTTCATGGTCATGGCCTACAGGACCGTGGCAACGTGTTCATTTAGACTTTGCAGGACCTTTTCTAAATCATATGTTTCTCATCGCTGTTGATAGTTATGCTAAATGGCCAGAAATAACAATTATGAAAAATAATGATTTAGTAAAATGTGTACGAAGTTATTTTGCTTTACATGGTTTGCCGTTACAAGTCGTGTCTGATAAAGGACCGCAATTTGTATCACAGGGTTTCCAGTATTTCTTAAAAACAAATGGTGTTAAACACATATTTACTGCTCCATATAAACCATCTACAAATGGATTTGCTGAGCATATGGTACATGAAGGAATGAAATCAGTCAAAGATGATAAGAACACTACAAGAAAACTTGCATAAGTTTTTACTACATTATAGAACCACTCCACATAGTGTTACACGAGAGACACCGACGAAATTACATTTCAAACGCGAGTTACGTACAAGACTGGATTTACTTGATAAGTCATCGACAGTCACTAGTCATCATAATGCTAGAAGTTTGCAAACCGATGATTCAGTATGGATTCGAAATTATGGTCAAGGAGATAAATAGCTCCAAGGGTGAGTTGTTTCGTGCGATGGTTCACGATATTACACTGTTCAAACTGGTGATAATTATCTTCGACGACATATTGATCAGTTGCGAAATAGAAAGGATAACATTAAGGATGATAGTTCAGATGTAAGCACTAGTTTAAATGATAGTCCTGATTCTGATCAAAATGACAATATTTCTAAAAGTGAAAACACTGACATTAAAATACGTAAATCTTCCAAAAAGATTAAAATTCCTAAACGGTATGATCATTAAATAATGAACATTTTACAGTGTGTGTTATGTTACTCAAAAATTTACATTTCAATGTCGAAATGTTTTTCTGCATATATTCATACATGTATATTGATTAATGTCATTTTGATATTTTGCTATAAATAATAGTGTTTTATTAAGTTTTGAAAACATACATAGATATATATATATATATAGTATGATATGTCCATTTACAAATTGAGACACTTTTCATTTTAAGACGGAAGGAGATGTTGTATATTTACTTCTGCCGTCTGCTTGTAGTTAGCACGCGCTCTACAAACAACGTTACTTAAAATAGCGTAACTCCAGCTTATGTGTACTACGTCACTGATTGTATCATACTATTTTGTATCACGTCATACTGAAACCCAATCTGAACGACGTACGTAACTAACGTACGAAAATATTAAATGGTAGCTGGCTTTTTTTTCGCACGTATACAATGAATGGCCATTTTGCTCAGTAATCCCAGTCAGAATTTGGCTATTTTTTCAAAATTGCCTTAAAGTTTTAAATTTTTGTTTAGAACTGTAATAAATTAACTTTTAGTCAATCCCCATGCTAAAAACATTAAGAGAATTGATTGTGTATATCTGAAAGAGACACGACCGAAGCACAAAATAGTGCCAATAAGCCGACGTCAAATCTAGAGTTGTAGATGTTATTTCTGTGAAAAATCATTGGTAGAAGCGATAAGACGTTATGGCTGTACGGATTATACAGTCATAAAGGCTGCAGGAAGGTCACATCAACAAACATAATGCCAACATTACAAGACACAATGTTACATTGTAAACAGGCCATCCTGCAGCCTTTAGGACTGTATAATCCACACAGTCATAACGCTTCTTCCAATGATTTTTCACAGAAATAACATCTACAACTCTAGATTTGACGCAATTTTAAAAAAATAGCCAAATTCTGGCAGGGATTACTGAGCAAAATGACCATTCATTGTATACGTGCGAAAAAAAAGCCAGCTACCATTTAATTTTCGTACGTTAGTTACGTACGACTGGCACCATGCTTTTTCTATGGTTGAATAAACAACATGTCTTGAATAACTGAAGACTTAAACTTCATACCTACGGGCTTATTAAAATACACAACAGTGGGTTTATCCGCTATCGATAATTTGTGTGATGTGTGGAACATTAACATTTTTCATCTTCAATCACTATGTTATATTGTTTCTGCCTCCGCATCTCCATACAGCATCTTGGATTTGTTTTCTTCAGAAACATGAATAAAATCAGAAAAACTGGATAAACTCTTGTCGTTTTCCTGTTGTCAAAGACGTATTCTTGCACACCACATTTGCTTTTCCGAGATTTTATTATCAGGTTTTCAACGCAAAACCTTGTCAAAAAAAACATTGTGAATAATACAGGGGTGCTCAGCTGTTTTCCCTGTGTAAATATAGACAAATAAAATCCTATCCTGGCCCTAACTAGTATCGCTTTATTGTTCTTGTTTTCCACGAACAATAATACAACAAATTTACTTAGAAAATGACTCACTAGTCTTAAAATATGCATTTATAGCATTAGGTGAATATACCAAATTATTTACCAGATTAACATTGATAATTAACTTGAACTGGCAAGTAATTCTACTACATGCATATGTTTTACTTACAAGCTGTTGGTACATGGAAGAGTACAGAAAAGGGTTCTCTCTCAAACCAATCATTTACATCATTATATTGGTAGGTTTTCTTTACACTGACCAAATTAGACCTACAATTGAAAATCAGTTCACAAGTAAAGTCTCGCAGCAAACAATTGTCCTGCATATGACAGGATAAGTGTACTCCCCTTGTAATGTACAACTGGGGGAATCATTATGCAAAGAGGCGCTAAATATTTGAAATGTGCATTCACTGTGCAATTGAAAGCCAGATACCAGGACTTGATCGAATGACAATCTTCTGCAGAGGCGCATCCAGGATTTTCGGAAAGAGGGGGCGTGCCGCACCCACTTGGGAGTGCGAAGCCCGGAACAGTGATTTTTGAGTGGAAAAAAATGCCCACAAGGACTCATTTCATACTAATACTGTAAATTAGGATCTCCAACCTAAACTATTTTTGTTCTCCTTTCTCGCGAGAATATATGGAGCTAAAAATTGTTCGCCACCTCAAAAAATAGAGGGGGCGTGCGCCGGGTGCGCCCCCCTCTGGATCCGCGCCTGTTCTGGTACCTTCCGAGAGGATATAGTATTATCGCTACGTATGAAATTCCTGCTGTAATGAAAGCCTGGGACGAGTGTAACAGTATAAGGGTACTTTAGTACTAAGAGAAGTGTCCTGCTTAATATATAAATTTTTTACCTACATGATGTATGACGAAAACTAGGGTAATGAAGTAGCTTGCATTATTCTACTACTATCTTAGACTAACTCACAGACAGTTATGTCAGTATCCATTTCTGGAAAGTAGGGTACTATCGTCTAGTCCTCACGTGCACAGATTAGTACATTAACTAGAATAGTGTTGACGTAAAACGGTGCCTAAACAAAACACTTACCCAAAAATGGTTATTGTCCCACCCTAATAGATGACGCATTATACTTTCTTTATAGGAGGGAGCTCGTCTGATTTACGCTCAGCCAACATTCGAGAGATCCAAGGGGAAGTACATACCGGGAGCTCCCACGGCTAACAGGCCGGACGCAGACATCATTCGAGAGATCCAAGGCAAGTTCATACCGGGAGCTTCACCGGCTTACAGGCCGGACGCAGACATCATTCGAAAGGTCTAAGGGGAGAACATACCGTGAGCTGGTCCTGGCTTACAGGCCGGACGCAGCCGTCATGATGAGACCGTAGACAAGACATTATAGAGGGCCCGAGGGAGAAGGTTGGGCGAAATAACCAGGGTAGTCAACAAAGTTTTTAATCGTGGTTAACGGTTAAATACCTAAAGAACAATTGTTGTGTCGATGTTGTAGAATATATCATTGTAACTTATAAAGATATATCCAGAGTACAGAAAAGAGTTTGAAGTCTTATTGATCACAACGTCAAGTCCTACCTAGACAAACGACAGTGTGACACAGAAGATTTGGCCCTCCTTAAGAGTGTCACAGTGTCTTAAAAAGTCTCCTTGCTGCAAGGAAATAGGAATCTTATTCCTTGACAAAAGGCAAAACAATTATTTGATTATATCCAAATAAGATGCCCTCGAGGTGCAGACGTATCAGTACCTAAACAAAGCGACATTTTCTGTTTATTTAAGGACCATAAAAAGTTGCCAGCATCTATTTATGGGGCCAATTTGAAGGCCTATTTAGCAATCTCAGTTGTAAAGCAGATGTGATGATGAGTGATTTCAATTCAGTCCGAGATAGCTTAACTTTGATAAAATAATGATACTATGTAACCGTATTCGAATTGATGAATATTTCACCACATGATAAATATGTTGTTAGTAATCCCTTTCTGGTTTGAAATCACCACAAATCTGGATTCTACGCCCTCGAAAACATAGCAGTCGACATATTACAACACTATGTTTGGTCGAAAAGCCATAAATACATATTTGCGGCGCCATTTTGGCCGCCCAATTGGATTGTCGCGGGTCATTTTCAATGTTATATTGAGACTCACAGACCACAAAAACCTAGATATGAGCCCGTGTAAGGCATTCTAAACAAACTTGTTGGTGGTGAAATGACAAAAAAACCTGATATTTTGGCTTATTTGGGAGACCCATATTCAGGGGGTATGCACATGGGGGTTGGGGGACTCGGGGATCCATTTTTTCCATATTATTAATTTTGATACCTCTCTACATGTTTTTAACACCGTACCAAAGGAATCAACTATTAGCACCCCCCCCCCCCTACTATGAAGCTACGTGCACTCTTTAGAGAACAATTATCATCACAGAAGTAAACAAACATCATCAAGCTCGTGAGGTTCATGAGCTTATGATAATGATATTCGTTTACTTCTGTGGTTCGAAGATTCTCGCTATTTTCTGTGAAGTGCGACAACGGAACTGTAAAATACGTATACTATATGTGTATTATAATTTGCATTATTTTCATCACGTAGAATAAAAGGTTTTTGTTTTTGACACTCAAGAGAATTCTCAAATTCATAATGATAGTGCTCTTAGGTCATTCTGTTATCTAATTGTATCAGGATATCAAAAATTTGCCTTCTTCTGCTTTGGTCTGATATGCTTGGAAAATGGGTTTGTAACAGTAGTGCTTTTTATCCCATTTACGGACATTACCATCATTATTAATTTGTTGCCATAACCGTTATTCTATTAATACATGCGCTGTCACATCCTGTCGTGCATGAAGGGGTTTGTGCTATTGTTTCGTTTTGATGGATTATTGGGGATTTAGATCGGAAATTTGACATGAGTACGAGCAGTGACTTCACTGAATTATCGGAATCAAACACAGATTTCTCGTCATCATTTGGATCGTACTCACTTCCCGAAGAAAATTCGTCATCATCAGAATTATCGCATACATCATTACCGTAGCTTGAAGAGCTAATATTTACCGTATTGTCTAAAGAAGCAATTTCTTTATCTAAACGTGGTCTTGGTGTGGCCTATTGACTTGTGTTGACATACGTGCAGGTACAGAAATATCCTCATAATCGTTAGCAAAAGACGTATCTGGTGAAGGATATTGAAGGATATTATGCGTTTGTTCTTTTAATTGCGCTGTATTTTTGGATGCTGTGTGTTCTGATGTCCAAACCACATCATCTCTTTTATTATAATTTGATAAAGGAGTTAATTCATTTAACGCAAGTACTGGTAAGTCAAACAAACCTACGTTATCTACAGATATCGTTAATCGTTGACGCTGCATTTGTCACAATGTCAATATCAAGATTGAGCTTTATCTGTACAGATGTCCCTTATAACTGACGGTTGAGCTGGCGGCGAATCGACTGGCAACCAGGTATCTTTAATCGTTGGAAATGTATCTGTCTCCATGTCAATAGCAGTGGAAGATGGGGTTGTATCTGTAAATATGTTGCTAATAACTGGCGATGGAGCTGGTTGCATATTCACTAACAACGAGGTTTCTTTAACCGTCAGTGACGGATCTGTCTCCCTGGCAATAGCAGTTGAAGGTGGGGTTGTATCTGAAAATATGTTGCCGATAATTGACGACGGGGCTGGTGCCATATTCAATGACAACGAGGTTTCTTTAATCGTTAGCGATGTAACTGTCAACATGTCAATAGCAGCCGAAGATGAAGCTGTATCTGTAAATATGTTGCTAATAACTGGCGATGGAGCTGTAGTAATAGTGGGTGTTGTGTTCTCTGGTTTAATTTGATGAGCCAGTAATTTCATTTTGATGTTGTCAACAGTGTACTTCACTGTGTAACTCTAAGTATTTCTGCCTTATACCATAAACCATCTTGTGGCCAGATCGCCATTACCGCGTCGCCAATTTTATATACTGTGGATTTTAATCGTTTAGCCAAAGCCAAATAAAATCGACAGTTATAAATCTATTATCCGAAAGCTAGATAGACAATTCGTTTGAAATGTCATTTAGCGTACTTCCACATTTCCATGACGTGTCACTACAATATTAGGTCACACTTTATATGTAGTTTATATCAATTTCCAAAAGCCATCGGACTGGGGCCGCCAATTTAATACCTAAGGCAGTGGAGCAAACAAATGTGGTCTACAACCTAATAGCAAATTTATATTACCTCCCGTAAGTAGCTCTTTAAAACAAGTTTTTTTCTACTGGGTCGGAACAACTATTTAAACATGCAAGTAGGACGAAACGACCCCATGCCAGATCGACACCTATGTACGATTTGGTTTATTCCAAATATCAAGGTCACGCATGGCTGTCATCAAAACCGCGAGGTAAAGAAATTACGATTTTTCAAGAGA
Organism: Patella ulyssiponensis; assembly: GCA_963678685.1. Taxonomy (NCBI): domain Eukaryota; kingdom Metazoa; phylum Mollusca; class Gastropoda; family Patellidae; genus Patella; species Patella ulyssiponensis. The sequence continues at coordinate 38,916,569 of OY783226.1, forward strand.
AAAAGGTTAAAAAGCTTGATCTGAAATAAGTTAAAGGAGCTAAATCGCTTACTTTTGGGACCTAGAAATTGACACAAGTTGGTCGCAACGCATATAATACAGTAATATGAATGTATATAAACTGATCTACATTCAATGGTTTCCGTTTTTACTCTAATTTCAAATCAGTTATGTTCGGCGAAATAAGCCAACAGATTCAATTGAATGCAAATTTCTAGCGTCTGGTTATTCCAATCTACATACGCCGTTTGATTTGGTGCAATGTTTCTAGCCTCGTTCTCGAGACTCTTGCTAGAGCTGGGGCTGAAACGCATTATGGTACACGATAAAATGTTTATTTTATCTTAAATATTGGATATCAGAAGCCTATCTTTTTCCGGTAAGGCCCTAGCATCTATGTTGATTTAAATTGATAAATAATTCGTGTTTTAGTGTTTAGGTCGTTTAGTTTTTACCATTTAAATTAAAAATTGAAGAAATAACAAGCAATTTTCGAGTCATAGTGTCGCCTAGAACAGACAGTAGATAAAGTTTGGAAATTATAAAAATTTCTGTAATCATAGAAAATAGGTTGCCAGGCAACGAAACATACACCCACACAGCAGCCAAATCGTCCGGGCAGTCAACAAGAGTTGTTGTATTTTAAGTAATCATCAGAAAATCATAATTCAAACTCACCCATAATTACGGTGTAACTGTGATATAATCAAACGTTTTTTTAAATAAAATAATAATTGTGACCTCCAGAGGGACCACAAGCTAAAAAGGGTGATTTTTCGTACAATCAGGGGCCATGATTCAGGAAGTTACGATCCGATATGGGCAAATATGCAATGGAACCAAGATCATTAGGTTATAAACATGTATTTCAAGTTTCATCAAAATCAGTTCAAAATTGTTACCTCTATAAGGTCCACAACCTTGATATAACATATTTTCACACAAACGGCGGCCATTTTGTCCGTCAATTTTGGTCCAATATTCACGAAATTCGAACTCAACCTTCATAACCATGGAACGGTGATATAATCAAACGTTTTTTTTTAAATCGGATAACAATTTTGACCTCCAGAGGGACCACAAGCTAAAAAGGGCGATTTTTCGGACAATCAGGGGCCATAATTCAGGAAGTTATGATTCGATGGGCGCAAATGTCGAAAGAAACCAAGATCTTTGGGTTATAAACATGCATGTCACGTTTCATCAAAATCGGTTCAAAATTGTGACCTCTATAAGGTCCACAACCTTGATATAACATATTTTCACACCATTCACGTACAAACGGCGGCCATTTTGTCCGTCAATTTTGGTCTGATTTTAACGAAATTCGAACTCAACCTTCATAACCATGGAACAGTGATATTATCAAACGTTTTTTTTAAATCGGATAACAATTTTGACCTCCAGAGGGACCACAAGCTAAAAAGGGCGATTTTTCGGACAATCAGGGGCCATAATTCAGGAAGTTACGATCCGATGGGCGCAAATATGGCAAGGAACCAAGATCTTTGGGTTATAAACATACATGTCAAGTTTCATCAAAATCGGTTCAAAATTGTGACCTCTATAAGGTCCACAACCTTAATATAACATATTTTCACACCATTCGTGTACGAATGGCGGCCATTTTGTCTGTCAATTTTGGTTCGATTTTCACGAAATTCGAACTCAACCTTCATAACCATGGAACGGTTTTTTAAATCGGATAACAATTTTGACCTCCAGAGGGACCACAAGGTAAAAAGGGCGATTTTTCGGACAATCAGGGGCCATAATTCAGGAAGTTACGATCCGATGCGCGCAAATATCGAAAGGAACCAAGATCTTTGGGTTATAAACATACATGTCAAGTTTCATCAAAATCGGTTCAAAATTGTGACCTCTATAAGGTCCACAACCTTGATATAACATATTTTCACACTATTCGCGTACAAACGGCGGCCATTTTGTCCGTCAATTTTGGTCCGATTTTCACGAAATTCAAACTCAACCTTCATAACCATGGAACGGTGATATAATCAAACGTTTTTTTTAATCGGATAACAATTTTGACCTCCAGAGGGACCACAAGCTAAAAAGGGCGATTTTTCGGAGAATCAGGCCATAATTCAGGAAGTTACGATCCGATGCGCGCAAATATCGAAAGGAACCAAGATCTTTGGGTTATAACCATACATGTAAATTTTCATCAAAATCGGTTCAAAATTGTGACCTCTATAAGGTCCACAACCTTGATATAACGTATTTTCACACTATTCGCGTACAAACGGCGGCCATTTTGTTCGTCAATTTTGGTCCGATTTTCACGAAATTCGAACTCAACCTTCATAATCCTAGGACGGTGATATAATCAAACGGTTTTTTTAAATCGGATAACAATTTTGACCTCCAGAGGGACCACAAGCTAAAAAGGGCGATTTTTCGGAGAATCAGGGGCCATAATTCAGGAAGTTACGATCCGATTGGCGCAAATATCGAAAGGAACCACGATCTTTGGGTTATAAACATGCATTTCAAGTTTCATCCAAATCGGTTCAAAATTGTGACCTCTACACTGTTCACAAACAATTGTGGACGGACGGACGGACGGACGGACGTCCGGACGGACGGACAGGGGCGACGACAATATACGTCCACATGAAAATGTGGGCGTATAAAAATCAACTGAGCGCCGGTACTGAACAAAGCAGGCATGCTTAGCATGTGGGGGGGGGGAGGCACTGAATCTTTTGCTCTCGGTTGCCATATGTTGATGAGTTCATGTAGTTGTCAAACTTGCTTTGTACTTTGTACTAAAGATCTGTCTTCGCAGTTGAATTATTAAAGTAACACATATACAATATTGTTTGTCCAGACATGAGCTAGTTACCTGTATATAAAGCCATAATATTCTTTATAAGATGTTCTTCCGATCTTATCACTGTGGATAAAGCTATATTTTGTTGTTCCATGTTGACTGTAATAAGAAAAGTGTAAAGGCAAAATCAAAACATCTGAACAAGTGTATCTCCACATAAAAACTAAAACACGCATCATTGAAACAAGAGTTCTTCGTTTGACCTGAAATCCAACGCCTAACAACTGCATGCCATGCTTTGATAGATTACCCATCGGGATGTTTTATTACCTGTTTTGTAATTAATGTAATATTAAAAGTATAATAAGATTATAAGATTACCTGTTTAATCCACTGACTATTTGGCCAATACCAGTTAAATCCATAACTTCTTCAATAACAGCAATATCATACCTTGCAACAATCTGTAATTCAGATACTACTACATTTATCTTTTATTACACTGTATATCTTTCCAAAACTGATATTTCATTTAATTTGGTAATCAACCTCGGGTAGAAATAAATACCCTTGGTAATCAGTGGTAGTCAATGGTAATTGATCATTAAATACAAACCTGCCAGGAGCACACATAGATAATAATAATCATTGCTACCTTTTTTCTGTACGCTTAGTCAAGCCGTTGTTTAAAACAACACATTTTTATAGTATGTATTCTTTTAATGTGGAGATGTGAGCGATCTGATTCAGGGCGCCTTTAAATATTCTGTTTTAATTAGGAAAATAAAATGTTTGTAAAAGAGTATTTTACCTGAATCATTCTGTGTAAGGCATCATGATCACTGACAGCATGCGCACCAAGACGTCTGATGTTGAAAGCAGCTATTTTTAGAGAGTTAACTTGATATACCCCCACCAACAGTAAAACACAAAGTGTCCACATGTTACAACAATTCCTATCGATAACAAGCAAATTTATAACTGAAATTACCCAAAACGTATGACATATGGTAAATTTATACATGGGATAAAACGGCCCACCTACGTACCACCCCATTTCCCAGTTTTTTAATAATTTTGTCTCTGCTAATAATTGTATTTCCCGGTTATTTAATAATTTTGTGTCTGCTAATTGTTTCTAATTTAGCACCATGTTGTTATTGGGGACCTTGCGGTTTCAAAATAAACAGTTCTTGACCGATTCAATAATCATATAGTTAGAATGCTAGTGACCTGTGAATGATTACCTGAACACCTAGCTGCACTCCCGGTCTCTACTGATAAACTCATATATATATATATATATATAGGTGAAGCCATTTCACGCACAAGATAAGTTAGAAATATGGCCATCTGTTAGCCTACACGTAAACTCTCAATATATATAATTCTTTTTTACCTTTAAAATTATCTGTTGTTCAAGTAGAATTCATAGATATTTCCAACAGTACCGGGACCTATTTGAAGGAAACTTTCTCGGAGCACGTCCCTCTGGCAATGGTAATTCTCGGAACGGGGGGGGGGGTGCAGACTTTGGAAATTTTTGAAGAATATATATGGTCTCTAGCGTCAATTTGGCGTGTTTCTGAGGAAACTGCCAAAACACAGAAACTTACAAACTAAACCGTGGGAGTCTGATCAATACCGATGATTGATGCAACTGGAGAATAATAAGCTCGATATGTAAGTATGATCCGGCGGAAATTAGATTTTGTTAAGAGTAGAATCTCTAGCGTATACCCAGAAACAATAAATTCCGTTGAATCAAGGAGAATTCAAAATAAACGTGATTCTGATTGAAGGCATTCCAGAGTGAAAAAACATCCCCTTCTTCCGACTGATCTTGATGGCACGACACAGAAGAGAGAGAGAAATAGGGTTTAACGTCCACTCGACACAAACTAGGTCATTCGAGACTAACATATGATTCGATTTTATTTCAATAATTCGCTTGTGCGTAGGGGTTTTTAGCATTGGGGGGAAACCGGAATACCCGGAGTAAACCCACGAGGTTGGTAAGGCGACCCAAAACCTTGCCACGTACAACCGGGGATTCGAAACTCAATGGCAGGCCGTATGATACAGCGGGCGCACGCTAACCATTCGCCCCCCGCCCTCCACAGAAACAGAAAAAAATAATTTGTATTAAATAATTTGTTGAACCATTTCCACACGTTTTCGTTTTTCTCGCTGCTTCTTGTGCTTCTTCGGTCTTGTCATTCAGCAGCTCTTTATTTTCAACAGCCGCTGGGCTCGGACGAACTTCAAAATCAAAAAAAAGAAAACCCCAAAACAAAAATAAAATGAAACAAAATAAAATTTTCAAAGATGGCGATGTGAAAAAGAAAACGAATATGCCAGACTGTCTGGCACGTTTGATCCAATTAACCCATTTTTGGGGGTGGGGATCGTTTGGGGTTTTGAGGGTTTATGATGCACACACATCTCGTGTGGTTAACTTGTTGGTTTGACTAAAATGTTATGGGCTTCGAATCTGGGGTGCATCTGTACTTCCATTATGACGAGAGGTATATTTTGCCTGCGCGTAGGGTAATATCAGATAGTGCTGCTATTATATATGGTGGTGTGTTATGACAGGGCGGGTAACCGAACACAAATTGGCGACCTATTCGACCGATCCAGCTGGCAACCTATTCAGAATAAAGACAACAATCGTCCAAACTCATCTATTTTTATCAACCAATAAAATCCAATGTTACATGTATCAAGTGAAAGTAGAATATATAATATTTTTTTATCCATTCCTTTAGCTCAGAACTGATGTGTGATTTCGCATTATCTAACAAAATTCTGTACATCCAACTAAATATATTCCGAAAGGTAATTGAATAAGCTTTCCAAATATTATTTGTAAAAGTTGGCACAATCATATTAAAGGGGTGCGGTCTCAACTTGAACATAGCCAATTTTTCAATATTTTAAAGTGAAAGAACGGTAATATTCCGAGTAACATGTCGGACCATCGTACAAAATTCTGTGCATCCAACTAAATATATTCCGAAAGGTAATTGGCACAGTGTCATATTAAAGGAGTGCGGTCTCAACCTGAACATAGCCAATTTTTCAATATTTTAAAGTGAAAGAACGGTAATATTCCGAGTTAAATGTCGTACCATCGTACAAAATTCTGAGCATCAATCTATATATATTCTGAAAGGTGATTAAATAAGCTTTCCAAATATTATTAGTGAAAGTTTGCACAATGATATTAAAGGGGTGCGGTCTCAACCTGGACATAGCCAATTTTTCAATATTTTAAAGTGAAAGAACGGTAATATTCCGAGTCAAATTTCGGACCATCGTACAAAATTCTGAGCATCAATCTATATATATTCTGAAAGGTAATTGAATAAGCTTTCCAAATATTATTAGTAAAAGTTGGCACAATCATATTAAAGCTTTCCAAATATTATTAGTAAAAGTTGGCACAATCATATTAAAGGGGTGCGGTCTCAACCTGAACATAGCCAATTTTTCAATATTTTAAAGTGAAAGAACGGTAATATTCCGAGTCAAATTTCGGACCATCGTACAAAATTCTGAGCATCAATCTATATATATTCTGAAAGGTGATTAAATAAGCTTTCTGAAATATTATTAGTGAAAGATGGCACAATGATATTAAAGGGGTGCGGTCTCAACCTGGACACAGCTAATTTTTCAATATTTTAAAGTGAAAGAACGGTAATATTCCGAGTCAAATTTCGGACCATCGTACAAAATTCTGAGCATCAATATCTGAAAGGTAATTGAATAAGCTTTCCAAATATTTTTAGTAAAAGTTGGCACAATCATATTAAAGGTGTGTGGTCTCAACCTGAACATAGCCTATTTTTCAATATCTTAAAGCGACGTTTTAGGGATGAGAGCGCACCCCTTTAATATGATTGTGTCAACTTTTACTAATAATATTTGGAAAGCTTATTCCATTACCTTTTAGAATTAGCTTGATGCTCAGAATTTTGTACGATGGTCCCAATTTGGACTCGGAATATTACCGTTCTTTCACTTTAAAATATCAAAAAATTTGCAATGTTCAGGTTGAGACCGCACCCCTACACTCTATAGCTATCTAATAAATAGAAGTCAAGATATCAAGACGTTTTTTTTTTTCATACACCCACATTTTCAATCACAGGCATCAGGATGTTATCATCGGACATGCGACAATATCAAAAGGAACATCGGTTAAAAATTGTGTCCACATACAAGCTAAAAAAAACGGGATTTTTTCGTACAGTCAGGGGAATGTCCATACGAATCAAGAACTTTGGGAAATAAATATATATTTTATGTTTCATCAAAATCGGATAAAACTGTGACCCCTAGAGTGTCGCCATTTATCCAATTTTAAAATATAGGTCATCAAAAGGGTAGCTAATTCGTCCAGACAGTCAACAAGAGTTGTCGCATATTAAGTAATTATCAGAAAATCATTAGAATTTGTTTGGTTTTTATAAAGTTCTGCCCCATGCTAACGTTAAGTATACGAAACATTTAATATTATGGATTTATCTGTTCAATTATCGATTTTCAAGAAATTCACACTCAACCATCATTAATGTGTAACGGGGATATAGTCAAATGTTTTTTTAATTCGGAATAAAATTGTGACCTCCATAGGGTCCACAAGGTAAAAAACATGATTTTTCGTACAATCAGGGGCCATAATTCAGAAAGTTATGGTCCAATGTTCCCGAATATCGAAAGAAACCGCGATCTTTGGGTTATAAACTTACATTTCAAATTTCATCAAAATCAGATTAAAATTGTGACCTCTTCTTATAGTAGTCACGTACAAGCGGCGGCCATTTTGTCCATCAGTTTTGGTCCGATTTCCACGAAATTCAAACTCACCCTTCCTTACGCTGAAACAGTAATATAATCAAACGTTATTTTAAATCCGTTAATAATTGTGACCTCAAAAGGAACCACAAGCTAAAAAATGGCGATTTTCGTACAATCAGGGGCCATAATTCAGGAAGTTACGATCAGATATGTGCAAATATGCAATGGAACCAAGATCTTTAGGTTATAAACATGTATTTCAAGTTTCATCAAAATCGGTTCACAATTAGTGTCCACGACCTTGATATAACATATTTTCACACTATTCGCGTACAAACGGCGACCATTTTGTCCGTCAATTTTGGTCCGATTTTCACGAAACTCAAACCAATTCTTCATTACCATGTAACGGTGATATAATCAAACGCTTTTTTAAATCGGATAATAACTTTGACCTCCAGAGGGACCACAAGCTAAAAAAAGCGATTTTTCGGACAATCAGGGGACATAATTCAGGAAGTTACGATCCGATGGGTGCAGATATCGAAAGGAATCAAGATATTTGGGTTATAAACATACATGTCAAGTTTCATCAAAATTGGTTCAAAATTGTGACCTCTATAGTGTCCACAACCTTGATATAACATATTTTCATACTATTCGCGTATAAACGACGGCCATTTTATCTGTCAATTTTGGTCCGATTTTCACAAAATTCGAACTCAATCTTCATTACCATGTAACGGTGATATAATCAAACGTTTTTTTATATCAGAAAATAATTTTGACCTCCAGGGGGACGACAAGCTAAAAAGGGCAATTTTTCGGACAATCAGCGGCTATAATTCAGGAAGTAACGATCCGATGGGTGCAAATATCGAAAGGAACCAAGATCTTTGGGTTATAAACATAAATGCATGTCAAGTTTCATCCAAATCGGTTCAAAATGGTGACCTGTACACAGTTCACAAGCTAAAAACGTTATTTTTCTGACAATCAGGGGCCAAAACCCATGAAGTTACAGTCCGATACATGCCAATATCGAAAGGAACCGAGATCTTAAGGTGATAAACCTATATTTTAAGTTTCATTGAAATCGGATAAAAATTGTGACCTGTAGACAAACAATTGTGGACGGACGGACGAACATGGGCGACGACAATATACGTCCACATGAAAATGTGAGCGTATAAAAACGTGATTTTTCGTAGTCAGGGGCCGTAGTCCAGGAAGATGTGATTAAATGGGGGTGAATATCGAAAGGAATATAATATATTGGGATATAACCATCAATTTTAGGTTTCATCAAAACGCCATCTTTATACGCCTTCATTTTCACGTGGAAGTATATTGTCGCCATTTATCCAATTTTAAAATATAGGTCATCAAAAGGGTGTAAAGGTGAAGGTGATATATTTGAACGGTTTTTAATATCGGATAAAAATTATGACCCCTAGAGGATCCTAAAGTTAAAAACGTGATTTTTCGTAGTCAGAGGCCGTAGCCCAGGAAGATGTGATTAAATGTGGTTAAATACCACCAAACTTTGATCGCTTATTAAAGTAAGTAAATATGAATGTGCCAGAAAATTATTTATATTTGAAGAGCGCCTTAAACAAGCTTTTCAGTAATATATAACATCGTGGCTGGAATTTCGTACTAAGAACCGTATTTTGGCATTAAACATACCCCCCCCCCCTTCATAATCATTGTAATAGAGTTACCCAATTTTGATCGCTTTTTAAGGTAAGTAAATATGAATGTGCCAGAAAATTATTTATATATTTGAAGAGAGCATTTAACATTATAGCTCTGTAAGAGAGGAACGTGCATTATTTACCTTTACGGAACACTTTTAGGGGTTAAAATTTAGCTGCTATTGTAAATAAGCAGAGCAAGACTGCAATTTAGATCTTAAGGCTGAAACGTAACTACTTTCAAAGGCATATATAAGAGTCAACGAAAATCCATAGTTCATTTTAAATTTTTGACATGTCCGGTAAATAGGGCAGTTTGTGGGAATCACTTTTCAACTTTTTATGCCCATAAAAGAATAAATGGTTGTTTGATTTTCATAAAAAAAATTGTAGCTATAATGTCTCAGAAAACAAAATTCGGAATCACTTTACCCGACATATTTAATCAAATTTAAATTAGGGCTAACCTTTTACACCAATTTACTTATCTCGGAGAGTTCTCATGGTTCTGACATATGCCGACTTTCGAAAACATGCTTTAATCTTTAAAGTCACTCCATATTACCCAGTGAGAATTTTTAAGCGAAATAAGCAAGGTGGAAACAGAAAAAAACAACATATCCGTAATAAATATTAATGTCGCGAAACAACCGGACGAATTTTCCTTCACTAGACATTTCTAATCGAATGCACAAAATTTATAAAATACCTGTCTACTCAAATGCGATATGCAAGTGTTCCATTTAAAGAACGCACAGTCGTAATGTTTATGTTTTGAGAAAGTGACAATGTCGAAATATATGAAATTTACAAGAATATACTGGATTTTATCGGACTTCTAGTCATTTATTCTAAGAGGAGAAATCAAAGGGATGACAATTCCAGGTATGTCACAAAGTTTTGGCCATTTTTATTTAAAAAGTGAAGACATGGAGTATCACCTGGAACAGACAGTAAGTAACAAATTTAACAATACATTTTTTGTCAAAATGGAAGAAATATACAAAGGTTACATGTACTAAACATACATCGTTTATACATTTACTGGGCATAACTCTTAGTATAACATAATTTATATAATTATATCACTTGAGATCAATACTATCAAAGTTTACAATAAATGGTATGTGCTTAAAAACTGTATCACAAGCAAATACTAATTGTGTATAATATTATAATTAATGGCACTAAACGATCATAGTACCAAAAGGAAATGTAGGCACAGTAAAATAAAAATAATTACTAATTTAAATGTTGACCAATCATGCAGGTAGTGTTAAATGTTACCTCTGAAGAGGTAAAGAAAGGCTATATTATATTTTTTTATAATAAATAGGGACCTACATCAGTAATAATATTTCTCCCCATACAAAAATGGCAACAATCAAAAAACAAAAAATTCAAAAACAATGTATCACAGATATTGGAGGGAATCTTTAACAATTTCTATCTTGATGTATAAAATCATATAAACAATAAATCTGGATCACAGATTACCTATGTTTAAACTATACTTGGTACTTTTGTCTGTTAATTCTTTGAAAATATAAACGTCTTAAAAAAAAAATGCAAGAGTTTCTTAAACCCCTGCCGTTGTGTGAAGTGGATAAGATATTCATTATCAAATCATCCAATTCATAATATTTCTAATAATAAACATATAGTTTGTCACAGTTTTATTTGGTCATTAGCGTCTTTCAGTAATTTCAGGATTTATAAACGTGACAGAACTATGATTAAAATGAACCGAGCACCAGATGTATATTTTTACTGAAGCCATTTTACCTACGACAGAACAGTTTATAAATTGCCCTAAACTGGGCCAAATTTTGTAGGGGCTATATTCATAAAGATGACTTATTGTTTTTGTTGCTTATTTTTCACTGTACTAAGCTAAAACCATACCAAACATAACCAATGAATTCCATAAAAAGAATAATTTTGTTTTAGTAAGGGAACCATTGCAGATGTTTGGTAGTACTTAAACATGCATTATGCAAGAGCTAAATCTGCCTATTACAAGTCTTACTTTAGGCCTGAAATGTTATCTAAATTATTAATTAGACATTAACTTATCCAGACCATAATAAACTCTCGATGTCTAGGCTAGCCTTCGATGTTGGCTGGATTAGAATCCTATATGCTGCTGAACGCTCATTGATAATTTTAAAAAAATGTGGATAATCGAGACTATGATGTTTAGCTTACTGACTTGAGTAATGATGACCAAGGCTAGGCGGAAATTTCAACCGCTTAGTTCTTGGTTCAATTTGACTGAAATGTTCAGCAAATTACCTTTACACTATCTAGTTTTAACTATTATATTGAGAACTGCCAACTCTTTATCTAATCTCCCATAATGTATCTTTAAGATATCTCCAGTCTTAAAAAGCACACTACTGAGCAAATTGCCCTTTGTTTAATTTAGAATTGCGATAAAGCAATTACAATGGGTATGTACACTTATTTACTTCAGAATAGTAGTCCTGTATATTGCAATAAAGACAATTTTATGTGCAATGTAATGAAATACAAGTAACAGTTACTAACACCATTATGTATCAAAGTGTAATACAAGCCTGATGTACCCCGCCGAAAGCCCAAAATAAATAGATGACACATGTCAATTATTTCTTTCAAAAATATCGAGCAATCAAACTATACACTAAGTTTCATCACTCTCTATTAAATAGAATCAAGGTTATCTTGTCCCAAAGCTTCAAACAATGAAATTGCTTGGCTTTAGCTCGAAATGCTAATCATTGAACTCCAGTCAAGACATTCTCCTAAAAAACATCTACATCAAGTTTAAACATTCTACCTCAATGTATATTTGTTAAGTTTCAAAGGCTTGACCAATCAAGTTACTTGTCGCACCTTAGCATAAGCAGAAAATTCCACCATCAAACTTAGTCAAGGTAATGATATAATGAATCTATATTAACAGTTTCATCGCTCTCACTTCATTATAACCGAAGTTATCGTGCCCCAAAGAATAAACCAATCAGATTGCTTATCTCTGCTAAGCTAAGCAGAAAATGCTCATCTTCGAATTCCATCAAGGCATTGACCTAATGAATTCCTACACCAAGTTTAAACATTCTACCGCGATGATTCTACCTCAATGAAGGTAGAGTCATTGTGTTCCAAAGTCTCGAACAATCAAATTGCTTATCGCTCTGCTTATCCTGAGCAGAAAATGCTCATTGTCGAACTAAGTCAAGGTATTGATGTAATGAAATTATACACCAAGCTTCATCACTCTGACCTAATAAGAACTAAAATTATAGTGTCCCAAAGCATCAAAATGCTCATCTAGCCTCATCTTCGAACTCCGTCAAGGCAATGACCTATTAAACACTTACACCAAGTTTGAACATTCTAGCTCAATTAGAAGGAGAGCTATTGTGTTCAAAAGTCTCAGCCAATCAAATTACTTATCGCTCTGCTTACCCTGAGCAGAAAATGCTCATTGTCGAACTTAGTAAAGGTATTGGTATAATGAAACTACACACGAAAATTATCTAGTCCCAAAGCATCAACCAATCAAATTGCTTATCTCCGCCTACCCTAAGCAGAAATTCGAACGCCATCAAGGTATCAACCTAATAAACACCTACACCATGTTTGAACATTCTAGCTCAATTTGTGTCCCAAAGAGTGTGACACACACACAGACAGACAGACGGACTGACAGATGGACGAACCCATTGTAATAGTCCCCCACTTTCTTCAAAAGGCGGGGGACAAAAATAGTGTGTTCGTTAGCAGCTGTCATTTTACCTGATCAATTAAAAACTTGTAAATAACCAGAGTGAAAACACATGCCATGAACTTCTATTAGAAGAATATACTGAAGTTAGTGACACTCGCTGTTCAACTGGTGACCAACAAAAACGGCACTAGTTAATTTGTTTATTACCAAGTTAAACATGTAAATACCAGACATAAGTCATGTTATTCAGGTTCTCAGAATGGCATGTGCAAGTGATAAGGATTATTAACCATATATTAAGCAAACATCAGACATAATGAATGAGAATGGATTGCGAGTTAACTAGGTCTTGAATGTAGAGCCAGATTAGTGGTTTATGTAGACAGCTATACTGTTAATCGTGCTGGGTAGTTAACACAGATAACCAGTTCATACCTCATTTCAATTCACACTCAAGACTTCTAAGAGCAGAAACAAACATACCATAACATTCGACTACACTAATATTATAGATTTACCACTAGAATAATATGACTGAATTCTAAGAAAAAATTTGAGATATCTGTAAAGCTCTGCGTTGTTCATTAACAGCCAGACTTAGTTCTGTTTTTTTCTGTGTATTTTGTTCTAATTGTTGAAAATGGTGCATGCGTTGTATTTTAGCACCCTGATGTTGTTGATTAACTGACTGTTGGTAAGCTTCTTCAGCATCTAGCTTCACAGTGATGATATCATTGCGTTCTTTACTACGTTGTTCTCTGACAGCCTGAAAGTAATTAAATTACAATTTGATCTTTCAAAATACATTATATCGTCACAAATTATGAACACAAACCTATTGAATGCTGAGGAGACATATCAGACCTTTTATCTTTATTACCTCTGTCCATTAACGTTACATAACTAACGATAGCCACATAAATACAGGAAATGAACCCACACAACAATCATGACTTGAAAAAAAGATAGCGATAGACACCAGCTTATCCGAAGGAAAACTAAGGGGAAATACATGTAACCCCAGAACAAATGATGGCAGAATAAATCTGTTAAAACTGTAATCTCTATCGTGCTCACAAGCCAATCGTTGACCGATATGCAGACATGTACATTCAATAATTTACTTCTTTGCTGAGCTAGTAATAGTGTATTCTAGTAATAGTATAGTCTATGCTAGTCCGGTAATATTATAGTTTTCTCTAGTATTGGGCTGTGCTAGCAAAAGTGTAAAATGAAATGAAATGGGGTTTAACGTCCTACTCTTATGCACCTAACCTGGGCTAATGGAAGACGGGCATACGCCATACAGTGTGCTATGAGGGTAATTTTGCCCGGGCAGCGGCGTTACGGCCTACTCTTATATCGAATTCCAACTGCCAAGGGATCTTTTACGTGCACTCCAATGTGTACACGGGACCTCGGTTTTTCGTCCCATCCGAACGACTAGGCAGCTGTCCTTGTCAGGAGCAAAAGTGTAACCTGTGTTAGCTATATTAATCTGTGCTTGTAATAGTCTGCAGCAAATGGTTTACACCACCTAAATCACTGTTTTTTTCACTCACTTGACGTCTTTCTGCTATATCTTGTACTTCTTTCACCCTTTGTGCTTGAAGAGCCTCTCTATGTTCCCTTTGTCTGCTGAGAGCTCTTATTCTTTGTTCTTCTTTACTTAATTCATGTTTTTGGTTTGTCTCTATTCTAGAACGAATTTCAGCACTGATATTTTTCTTAGCTTCTCTAGCTCTTTCGATCATTTGTTGTTCATGTAACTGTTTTTCTTTTTCTCTCATTAAATGTTCAATAATTCGTTGTCTATGCTGGTCAACCATCAGATTCTTCATATTATGCTCTTCAGATTTTTTCTCCTGCCAATTTTTATGTCTTTGCATAATCCTCCTTAATCTAAAATAGAATTTTACAAATACTGAAATATGTAATCCACTGATCCTATATGCCAAGTTATGGGGGTGAGGGTACTTTTAAAAATCACTAATCTTGTTTAACATTATCTGAAAAAACTTTTCAACTAACAAAATCTTTTATATGACAGGGAAAAAAAAAACATACCATAGTTTCTGATAATTTTTTTAATTAAGTTCCAGGCATATTAATTTCTTTTAATTTTTAGTGAATGTCACAGATCCATTTCCAAAAGGATTTGAAATGCTAGATTGTATATCTTTAGCACATTTAAAGATACATTCCCGGGTACAAACTGGGTGATTTAATGATATATTAGGACCAAACACATAATCAAACTAAATAATTTATCATAATTTTGCTTCAAATCCTTTTCAAAACACTGTAATTGCCAAGTATACCCTGCTATAAAAAAATCAATCAAAAGAGGCTTTGCGTCAGGGGATTACCCCTCTCCGTACCTATAGCAATGGCGGTGGAGACAAGTAGAATTCATTGCATACACAAGAAGATGTTGTCTGTAATCGCTGACTATTTATTACAAATATCGAATCCTAATTAAATTCTCGGATTATCCATTGCCCCCGCCTTATTCATGATTTTTATCCAAGAAAGTGTTGTGCGTCTAACTCTTCATAAAGTTTATCAACATGTAAACAAAGCGCTCAAGTTTGTGTGCAGCCTTCGACGTCCTTATCGTCGGACTGTTGATTAAGGGAACCCTTACATTTTTGTTCTGTATACGCTCCATGGGTGTTTTTCAGGGAATCCAGTATTTTTCTAGTAAAATTGGATATCTCTACTTTCCATATATACCAAAATTGCCATACTCTTATAGGCAATAACTACCCGATAAATACTTTTCTGGGAACCTATCTGTAAGAACCATTTGTAGCAGAATGGAATTTGTAGAAATTACCTAAATTCTCTTCTAGCTTCAGCTATATCATCTTTAGTTACCGTTCTAGGTACATCAACATCATTAGAATGTTGTGTTTCAGGATTACTTTTAGAAGGTGGACATGGTTTTAACAATTGATTTACTGAGTTAGAGTAGTCATGTTTAGCAAACGTATCTATAACACTAAATACTGGACTTGTCCACTCAACTAAAAAATAAAAGATAGCTTGCCAGGCAACGAAACATACACCCACAGCAGCTAAATCGTCCGGGCAGTCAACAAGAGTTGTTGCATATTCTTACTTTTTTCGGTAATGAAACATTTATAATAGCCTCAGGGGTCAAAATTCACGACGGCACCCGCGGCAATTGCCGTAGTGTTTAGCCAAATTGCCGTAGAAAATGAATAATAACTACGGCATCGTTTGCCGTGGTAATTTATTTAAAAAGATGACTTTTATGACGACGGCAATTTGCCGTAGTCGTCACTGAAATTGCCGTTGTACAACTGCGTAATCCATGGCATAACAGAAAATAGCAATTTATTGTTTTGTTTCTTTCCTGGGTTCTCATGACTGAATTTTTCTATCGAATTAGATCTCGAACCACACAGCTGTCTCAGCTACTAAAAATTGATCGAACGGTGTGGATTTTTTATTGGCTATTTACCGTGACGTCACATTACCGGACGCACGTACGCAGATACCAATAACACAAGTCGTTCATTCAGTTAACCATGAAACGGATAGCCTATACAGCTAATTTTATAACAACGAATTTCACACGATCTACGCATGTTTTCGTCTGTTTGTCACTAGTTTATGGCATTATGAAGTACATGTATTTATATCAAAATAAATAAAACACATACCCCCCCCCCCAAGTCCAAGTCATCTGACCTACTTCTACCGCAACTGGAATGGAAATGCACACGGCTCGTTGTCTGGTGTATTTAATAATTTATAAAGTTCAAAACAATTTCCAGAAATAAAGGCTATGAAGAATTTACTGGAAAAATATGACCAAATCAAATATAATTTTTAGCGTAAAGCCGTAAATAGGCCTATAGACGGAATGTGAGAAATGCATTCCAGGGGGCGTAACAGGTCCACTGCATGATGTTCGTGTAATATGATGTCAAGCACAGGTGTGAAGTTGTCTTTCGATAATCAAATTACGGTGCTACGGATATTTTATAATCGGAATTCCACACCTCAACGGCGAAGAATTCATTTAAAACGCAAGTTGTGTGCCATCATACTTATTAATATTTGGTGAAATTCACGTAGATAAGGATTATACAGAATTGCACGAATCTTCGTGTCGCTGAGCCAAAGCGGATTTGCAGGATTGCAATAATTTTTATACCTCCTAATTTCGGAGAAATAAAACGGATTTATTACGATATTTATATGGACTGCGGTTGACGCAAAGTCCTAAACATGTTAGGGTGTTTGTGGTGACCCAATCCTGTTATAATAATATACTGAACACACATTATAAATGAAAACAATAATCTGTATTAATCAAATTTCTCTGTTTAAAAAAAATGCCGTAGTGATGAAAGTCAAATGAAAGTTTTGCCTTAGTGTACATAAAAACTGCCGTAGTGAAGAAGGGATTACGTGGCATTTTTTGAAAAAACTGCCTTAGTTCCAATTTCACGAATTTTGACCTCTGAGCCTACACTAAAATCTGATTAAGAGTAACAACTCATTAAGTAATTATCAGAAAATCATTAGAATTTGTTTGGTTTTTATAAAGTTCTTCCCCATAGTATACGAAACATTTAAAATCATGGATTTAGCTGTTCAGTTATCAAAATTCATTGAAAATTAATATACTTGTTCGTCTCAAGACCTTAAACTCGAAGTGATCAAGGGAGAAAACCCTGGCAGTAATTATCGGAATTCGCTGAAAATCAATAGGATTTTTCGTCTCATGACCTCAAACACTGTGTATAAATTTAAAGTCAATCGGATATTAACTTTAGCCTCAAGAGGTTCCACAAGATTTTTTGAAGTGATCAAGGGCCATAACTCTGGCAGTAATTATCCGTAATCGCTGAAAATCAATAGGCTTCTTTGTCTCATGACATTAAACAATGTGTATAAATTAAAAGTCAATCCGATATTAACTTTGGCCTCCAGAGCGTCCACAGGATGTTTTGAAGTGATCAAGGGCCAGAACTCTGGTAACAATTATCAGAAATCGCTGAACTCTGGCAGGAATTATCAGAAATCGCTGAAAATCAAAAGGCTTCTTTGTCTCATGACCTTAAACACTGTGTATAAATTTAACGTCAATCGGATATTGACTTTGGCCTCTTGAGCGTCCACAAGATTTTTTTGAAGTGATCAAGGGCCATAACTCTGGCAGTAATTATCGGAAATTGCTGAAAATCAATAGGCTTCTTCGTCTCATGACCTTAAACACTGTGCATAAATTTAAAGTCAATCCGTTATTAACTTTGGCCTCTAGAGCATCCACAAGATATTTTGAAGTGATCAAGGGCCATAACTCTGGTAGTAATTATCGGAATTCGCTGAAAATCAAGTGGGCTTCTTCGTCTCATGACCTTTAACACTGTGTATAAATTTAAAGTCAATCGGATATACACTTTGGGCGCAAGGGCGTCCACAAGATTTTTTGAAGTGATCAAGGGCCATAACTCTGGCAGGAATTATCAGAAATCGCTGAAAATCAATAGGCTTCTTTGTCTCATGACCTTAAACACTGTGTATAAATTTAACGTCAATCGGATATTGACTTTGGCCTCTAGAGCATCCACAAGATATTTTGAAGTGATCAAGGGCCATAACTCAGGTAGTAATTATCGGAATTCGCTGAAAATCAAGTGGGCTTCTTCGTCTCATGACCTTTAACACTGTGTATAAATTTAAAGTCAATCGGATATTAACTTTAGCCTGGACCAACGGACGGGGGCGACGACAATATATGACCACATTTCAATGTGGACGTATAAAATTATACATTTTCATGAAATATATCAAATGAACAAATTGTGACTAATGAACTTGGCATTAAAGGGAAATATTGGGGTCAGTCATTATCACATATGTGATAGAACTGGTTAAACACGTTCCAAATAAAATTTTAACACAGAGATCATTGCTGCGATAGATGCGTTATGAAGATTTTAAGAAAAGGAAGTGGCAAAAGCAAAATAAAAGTTATCCTTCTATATAACTGACTGAATTGACGAGTGGTAACAGATACACAGGCGAATTTCTGCTCACTCATAGTTCCTTTGAAGACCAAAAGTTGATAAATGAGACTGTGGGAGGACATCTGATAATTTAAATAAAAAATAATTGACTGGCACTAGCTAAGACAACACGAAAAAAATAGAAAAAGTTTGTGCATTACCATGCTTTTATTAAAATAGCATTATGCAAGAGCAAAATCTGCTTATTACAGGTCTTTCTTTAGGCCTGAAATGTTATCTAAATAATCAATTAGACATTAATTAACATATCCAGACCATAATAAACTCTTGATGTCAAGGCTAGCCTTCGATGTTGGCGGATTAAAATCCTATATATGCCGCTTAATGGCCGTTGATAATTAAATCAATGAAGTGGATAATCGAGACTATGCTGTTTATATTAATGATTTGAGTAATGATGACCGAGGCTATGTGAATATTTTAAACGCTTTTTTCTCGGCTAACAGTGGATCAATTTGACTGAAATTTTCAGCAAATTACCTTTATACTATTTAGTTTTTAACTATTATAGTGAGAACTGCCATCCCTTTATCTTATCTCCCATAATGTAACTTTAAGTATAAAATGAATTAAAACAAGGGAATGTACGGACGATTTCTATTTTTCTCGCTCTCTCTTATCTAGTGACATTCAATTACTTTTTTGAATTGCCAGATATCCTCCCACAGTCTCACATATCAACTTTTGGTCTTCAAAGGAATTATTAGTAAACAGAAATATGCCTGTGTATCTGCTATCACTCCTCACTACATTCAGTTATATTGAAGGATAATTCGTATTTTCCTTTTGCTTTCGACACTTCCGTTTCTTGAAATCCTCATTATGCATCTGTCGTGGCACTGATCTCTGTGTTAAAATTATATTTGGAACGTGTTTAACCATTTCTATCAAAAACATGATAATGGCTGACACCATTATTGTCCTTTAATATGGATAAACAGAAATGTCACTGAGCACCAACCATAGTACAATCTGAAAGTTACATGGGTGGCGGGGTATTGGCAACAATGACCTAGTTTGTTTAGAGAATTTAAAACTTCATGCAATTGTAAAATATTTTATAAAACCAATAACAAAAGAAACAAAACTTACTACTATTATAAGGTCTTGTCAGATCTCGAGCTTCTAATGGAGCTTGTATAGCAGTTTCTCTAAAACCACCAATATGTCTCATTCTGTCTTCAACTCTTTCAGTACTTGTATCAAGAAGAGGAGGACTTGGTTCACACTTCCAATATTTCCATGGTGGTCTTTTCTTAAATGAACTATTATTTGGCCTCCTATAGAATAATAAACTCGAGTCTGTATTAACACCAATATCTTTAGCTCGCCTTTCTGCATCATAAACCGATTTCCAATATTGTCTTTCATTTTCTGTTACACCTGGATCAGTACTTTTTAAGTATATCTCTTGTAATCTTTTTTCATCGTCTGTATATTCCCCACTGTGATCTTCATAGTTACCATCATACTCAGAATCTCTAATATAGGTCGTTTTACCATCCTTGTCCACAGACACTAATGTACCACCCCTGTCTCTGTATCTTATGTTCCCATTTTTATCTATATACTTAACAATACCATCATTATCTCTATATCCTTCATTTCCATCCCTATCCCTATATTCTACTTTACCACCATTATCTCTATATTCAATATTACCATATCGATCAATGCATCTTGTATTTCCATCTCTATCTTTGTATACCAAGGTACCATCGGTATCTCGATATTTGATATTACCATTACCATCTTGGTATTTCACAATTCCATCCTTGCCTCTATATCCAATATTACCTTCATTGTCTCTATATTCAACATTACCAAGTCTGTCTCTATATTCAATATTACCATATCTGTCTACGTGCCTTGTATTTCGATTCCTGTCTCTATAAGTAACATTTCCATCTCTGTCTTTATATGTTACATTACCCTCTTCATCTTGGATTCCCACATTACCATGCCTATCTCTATATTCAACATTACCATCCCTGTCCCTATATTCAACAAAACCATCTCTGTCAGTGTATTCAATATTACCATGTCTATCTCTATATTCAACATTACCATCTCTGTCACTGAACCTGACATTCCCATCATTATCTCTATATTCAATGTTACCCGCAGTGTCTCTGTATTCTACATTTCCGTCTGTATCTCTATATTCTATTGTCCCATCTCTGCCCCTATATATGATGTTACCTTCTTTGTCTCTGTATTCAGCTTTACCACTGCTGTTATATCGCACATTACCATCTCTATATCTGATTGTACCGTCTCGATTTCTGTAGATAATATTACCATCAGAATCGGTGAACTCTATCTCACCATATCGGGGTATTGACTCATCTCTAGGAGTGGCAGACATTTCTACCAAATTTTCATCATTAAATGTTACTGATTTCTTTAAACTGTTGACAACTTGAGGTTTGCGGCGATTCAACAACCTTTTGTTACTTCCCTTTTCATTTTCTTTTTCATCTAGGAAAAGCTTGTGCTCCATCAACTGGGAAGTGACTCTGTCTTCTAATTCTTGTTTGGTTAAATTAGTTCCAGGTATCAGAGCATTTATATCTCCACTTTTTACGACTGATTTTGTTAATGGTGGGTCCCTACGTTTTAAATATACAGGACAAACAGGCGCAAATGGTGGATATCTATACAGTGTTCTATCTAAAGGCACCCCAGATTCAAGAACTAAGGCAGCAGGTTTAGGGTAGTGTTGGGGTGAAGCTATTGGGCCGGATGTAGGGTATCCTGGTAAATTTTCTAATGGGTAATTAGGCCTAGTTGCCAGTTTTTCCCTGGTATGACGAGGCATGGTCAACTCAAGGGCTAATCTATCATACATGGCTTCTGGAATCCATACCGCTGTATCTAAGGCTACCTTCTCTGTTTTACTGTTACTAAAAGCAACTGTTATAATTTTATCTTCCGGGCCTAAAATATAGAGAGAATGAGAACACATAACAATACCATACTTTACATGCAGAGAAATAAACAAATCTCTGGGTGATTATTATATTGCCAATTTTAACTAATTATATCAAGCATTCATCTGTATTTGCAAGGAGTGACAGTTTGGACTAAATTCTCTGATACCTATTTTAAAGGTAAACCTGTTTCATGGACTGGGTAGATTTCCATATCATTGCAGAAAGTGTCATAATGTCACAATCATGTTTCTCGTTTTACTGACCGAGTCTTCTAACTCAAGATAAGCTTTTTGTCAACAGAACCATAATACACAAAAGCCACTCACTTTTCTTTTGTTCATGCATGATTGACTTTAATAAAACAGCTATAAATATGTTAATTCTACACTACATATAATACCATGAATATGAGTCTTTGACTCTTTATCGCCATATATAGATTACAAATGCTACATGTAATTCTCAAACCATTAATGTTGTACATCTTATCAGCAATTAATATTTAGCATTATCTGAGAAATCTTGTAGACCTGATACTATTACTATTAGTGATTTCTAAATATTCTCCTCTACAAATTGTTTAAACAGAAATCTTGTTGATTTGAACTGATCTGAGAAATTAAGAAGGGGTTTTGTTATTTGCTAATGAGAATTTATTTGTGGGGTTTCTTAAGAGCTGATTGTCTCTGTTTATGTAAAAATGTTAAAAAAAAAAAGTTCACAGTGGCCAAGTGGGTAAGACGCTGGTTGGCACGCTAGTCTAGAGGTCGGGTGTTTGATCCCTACATTGGTCTATAAAGTTCATCCAGATTTTCTGGATTGGTTCCCTATTGTCAGTGATGCTGGACAGAGGGCCTGACAAGGACAGCTGTCTAGTCCTTCCGATGGGACAAAAAACCAAGATCCCATTCGGTGTCTTCGGTTTTACTTGGAAAGTGGGTTTAACTTAAATTTTAAAGCTATTTCTGACGTTCTGCGACAATGCGAAATGTCCGAAATCATCGAAGTTGTCGTTTTTCGAAATTTTGCCGTAACATTATCAATAATTGTCGGATTGTAATATTTGATACATTCTGACATAGCCGGAGACAAGGCACATAGCTACAGTTCTTTACATTTTTTATTTTCGACGAATCTTCGGAGATATTAGACGCCAAATTTTGGAAATTTAAAATTTTACAAAAAATTTTTTTTATTAATGAATATTTTTATGTGGTATTTTACCAAGAATTAAAGAGTCATCTGATTTGATCAAAAATGGCAACATTTTTTGTCACCGTATTTTTCCTTGGCCCCCATTGGCTAATTCAGAGTCATTTTTTTTTGTTCCCAGTAAAGTTGCTTTTCTGCAAGGGAAGTGACATAATTTTAGCAAAAACTACAATTTTAACAGTTCGGTACCACTTTTTGAAAGCAAATATCATTTTTTTCAAAAATGGTATGACTGAAAGGGTGTGCCCTGTAAAGGCACAGAAATCATCGCGCTCATTTATTTAAATTTCGATTTCAATTTCGGGTCATTTCGATTTAAAGGTAAAAAAAAAGGTGTAAATGGAGTTTGTAGCTCAATCCGGAAGTGCCACCATCTTGAAATGTTAAAAATCCTACAGTTCTTTACATTTTTTTTTTGACGAATCTTCGGAGATATTAGACGCCAAATTTTGGAAATTTAAAATTTTAAAATTTTTTTTTTTTATTAATGAATATTTTTATGTGGTATTTTACCAAGAGTTAAAAAGTCATCTGATTTGACCAAAAATGGCAACATTTTTTGTCACCGTATTTTTCCTTGGCCCCCATTGGCTAATTCAGAGTCATTTTTTTTGTTCCCAGTAAAGTTGCTTTTCTGCAAGGGAAGTGACATAATTTTAGCAAAAACTACAATTTTAACAGTTCGGTACCACTTTTTGAAAGCAAATATCATTTTTTTCAAAAATGGTATGACTGAAAGGGTGTGCCCTGTAAAGGCGCAGAAATCATCGCGCTCATTTTTTTAAATTTCGATTTCAATTTCGGGTCATTTCGATTTAAAGGTAAAAAAAGGTGTAAATGGAGTTTGTAGCTCAATCCGGAAGTGTCACCATCTTGAAATGTTAAAAATCCACAGGACCTTTTTGATATTTTACTTACAGACATGGGAGTTACATTTTCTGAATCCTTGAAGGAAGGCCTAAGAAACGTTCAGAGCAGAATTTTGATTTAGGTCAACTGATGGTCGCCATTTTGAAGCGAATATGAAAAATAGTGAAAAATCGACATTTACTTGGTTCTAAACAAACACAATAGGGCATAGTTTGTTCAATGCGTCTCCCATTTCTGATATTAATAATTAATACATTTCAGGATAGCCGGGATACGGGTCGAATTTTTGGTATTTGACTATTTCAAAAATTCGAATTTTGACCTTGAACGTTTTTCGTGCCGACAAAATTGTTTACAAGTGAAAAATCACATTAACTTCACTAGATTGTGACCGAGTTTAGTGATTTTTATTTTCTTGTTCGGATTATTTATATGACCCATGACATTATGACAGGAAGTGACTGTGAATATCAAAGCTTTAATATCTGCTTAGCAGATCTAGTTATTAGGCTTTCAGACTTTCGTCTGAAAGCCTATTGAGATTACTAAAATTATTATTTTTTTTATTAAGCTTATTAAGCTTTCATATTACATATGAAAGCTTATTGTTTTTGTTAAAGTTATTAGGCTTTCAGACTTTCGTCTGAAAAACTATTGTTTTTACTTAAATTATTATTATTATTTTTTTCCGCGGGAGCCTATTTCTCCATGATCGAAAACAGATATCGATCTTCAACCAACTTTTCTATCGGGAAAACATGTGGTGGCTACTTGATAAACTATTTTTGAAACTTCTGCGCATATCAGAAGTGGCCGAACTTTGTAGGTTGTCTAAAAATTGAAAATAGGCTGTAGCTTCGTCAATTCTTTACCCATTTTAAAACAAATGACATTTTCGGAAACCCTGAATCTTTTAAGTTTTTTACCATCTTAATTTCAGTTTATCGGTTATAGGTTAATTATTTATTGTCCGATATGTATAAAACAAAGTTTGTATTTTGTATGTTGCGAATTTTCGACTTATTTTTCACCTATAAAAATTTCTTTCGGCACCGGAAGTGACGTAATTTTGCCATAATCTACAATTTTGACCGGTCTTTTCGCCAGCAAATATTACTTTTACATATGATAGAGGGTGTCACTGAAGCAAAACAACTAAAGTATAGTTTGGTAGCTCAAAGGATCAGCTATGGTATAATAAACTTCCTGTATGATTCCTGAAAGCCGGTTCAGTGCTGCTTGCAGGTCTAGTTATTAGGGTTTCACACTGCGTAGCTTGTGTGAAACACTATTGTTTTTGTTAAAATTATTAGGGTTTCACACTGCGTAGCTTGTGTGAAACACTATTGTTTTTGTTAAAATTATTATTAGGGTTTCACACTGCGAAGCTTGTGTGAAACACTATTGTTTTTGTTAAAATTATTATACTTATTATTATTATTATTATTCTTTTGTTTTGAGTAGATCTCAGCAACTGCTTGTCGCATCGTTACGATTTCTTCAGTTTTACTGGGAAAGTGGGTGTGACTTAGAGGATAAAGCTATTTTGAACGTTCTGCGACAATGCGAAATGTCCGAAATCACCGAAGTTATCGTTTTTTTAAAATATTGCAGTAATTTTAACAATAATCATGGGATTTTAACTTTCGATACATTTTGGCATAGCCGGAGACATGGCAAATAGCTACGCTACTTTCGATTTTTGATTTTCGGCAAATCTTCGAAGATATTAGGCGCCAAATTTTGAAAATTTAAAATTTTACAAAAAACTTTTCTATTTATGAATATTTTTTAGTCGTGTTGTACACAGAATTAAAGAGTCATCTGACTTGCGCAAAAATGTTAAAATTTTTTGTCTCAGTAATTTTCCTTGGCCGCCATTGGCTAATTCAGTTTTTCAGTCCTAGATTATTTTTTTTATTGTTCGATTTGTATAAAACAAAGTTCAAATGCTTCGTTGTCTTAATTGTCATTTTTTTTGTTACCAATAGTGTTATCTGTCGGCACCGGAAGTGGCATAATTCTACCAAAAACTACAATTTTGACAGTTATTTTCTTTCTTCGAAAACAAATATTATTTTTTTGAAAAATTATATGACTCAAAGAGTGTGTCCTTTCAAGGCGCAAAAAATGGCGGAAGCAGTTTTTTTAATTTCTATTTCATTTTCTAGCAAATTGGATTAAGAGGTGAAAAAGGCGCAAAATTGACCTATTTACAACCCATTCAGGCTTTTCAGATTTTAAAATATTTTTACATAACTCTTATAGACTTGTAGCTATAATCAATACGAAGAGAATGTATGTGAAAATTAGTTTGTAATATAAGCAGTTGCCAAGAAATGGGCAGTTCTGCATAAGTCACTGTTTTCTTTATTTTGCGTGTAATAAAGTCAATTATTATTGAATTTTTATAAAAGTGACATCATTTGATTCAAAAAGCATGTAGCGTCATATCAAGTTGATTACAATTTAAAATTGACGCCGGAAGTGACGTCATTTTGTCAAAAACTGCATTTTAAACTTTTTAAATCAATGATTTATTCAACCTAGAATTACTAAATATGTATTAATAATTTTAACTTTTGGTTTAAATTCACATATAAACACAACACATATGGTCATATAGATATCATAAAATTGTTTCTAACTTGTTCGGTTGCCGAGAAATAGACGGTTTTCTACAGGTCACTTTTGAAGTATTTGGGGCCATAAAAGAGTCAATTATTATTCGATTTTCATAAACGTTACACCATGTTATACCTAATGCCATTTGGGATTTCATACAAGTAATGTAAGATTTTCATTATCACCGGAAGTAATTTCATTTTGGCAAAAACTGTATTTTTAGCCTTCAAAACAGATATTTTATTCAAATGAGTCGGTTTTGAAATCTTTTTCAAATTATGGTATTTGATGTCAATCAACAAATAGAATGAAGCCATACGATCATACAGATACCACAAAATGGTTTCTAACTTGTACAGTTGCCGAGAAATAGCCGATTTTCTACAAGTCACTTTTCAAGTTTTTTGGTCTTTAAAAGTGGCAATTATTATTCGATTTACATAAAATTTTCACTGTATGATATCGTATGCCATTTCTGATTTCATAAGACTAATTGAACATTTTCATTAACACCGGGAGTAATTTAATTTTGTCAAGATCATTTACAAGTAACAAATGTATAAAATGAATTGATATTGCTGGATTTGGTTGATTCTGCGTCCATTTTATTTGTGTGCAATGTTAATTTGGAAACCTGTTTAGTGGTTTCGTTGGTACCAGAAGCGACATATGTTCAAGGGTAACTTGGCACCGGAAGTGACATGTTTAAGGGTAAGGTGGCACCAGTGAAACCCGTCATTCCTGCATGCAGGTCTAGTTCTTATTATTATTATTATTCAGATTCCAATTTGAATAGATCTCAGCAACTACGTGTCGCATCGTTACGATTTCTTCGGTTTTACTGGGAAAGTGGGTGTGACTTAGAGGATAAAGCTATTTTGAACGTTCTGCGACAATGCGAAATGTCCGAAATCACCGAAGTTATCGTTTTTGAAAATATTGCAGTAATTTTAACAATAATCATTGGATTTTAACTTTCGATACATTTTGGCATAGCCTGAGACAGGGCACATAGCTACGCTACTTTCGATTTTTGATTTCGGCAAATCTTCGAAGATATTAGGCGCCAAATTTCGAAAATTTAAAATTTTACAAAAAACTTTTTTATTTATGAATATTTTTTAGTCGTATTGTGCACAGAATTAAAGATTCATCTGACTAGTGCAAAAATGTTAAAATTTTTTGTCTCAGTAATTTTCCTTGGCCGCCATTGGCTAATTCAGTTTAGATTGATTTTTTATTGACAGTTATTTTCCTTCTTCGAAAACAAATATTATTTTTTTGAAAAATTATATGACTCAAAGAGTGTGTCCTTTAAAAGCGCAAAAAATGTCGGAAGCAGTTTTTTTTAATTTCGATTTCATTTTCTAGCAAATTGGATTAAGAGGTGAAAAGGGCGTAAAATTGACCTATTTACAACCCATTCAGGCTTTTCAGATTTTAAAATATTTCTATGTAACTTTTATAAACTTGTAGCTATAATCCATACGAAGAGAATGTATGTGAAAATTAGTTTCTAATATAAGCAGTTGCCGAGAAATGGGCGGTTTTGCATAAGTCACTGTTTTCGTAATTTTGCCTGTAAAATAGTCAATTATTAATGGATATTCACAAAAGTGACATATTTTGATTCAAAAAGCAAGTGTGCGTCATATCATGTTGATTACTATTTAAAATTGACACCGGAAGTGACGTCATTTAGTCAAAAACTCAATTTTTAACTTTTAAAATCGATATTTTTTTCAACCAAGAATTATGTCACATGTAATAATAAAATTAACTTTTGGTTTAAATTCACATATTAACAAAACTCATATGGTCATATAGATATCATAAAATTGTTTCTAACTTGTTCGGTTGCCGAGAAATAGACGGTTTTCTACAGGTCACTTTTGAAGGTTTCGGGGCCATAAAAGTGTCAATTATTATTCGATTTTCATAAACGTCACACCATGTTATACCTAATGCCATTTAGGATTTCATACAAGTAATTTAAGATTTTCATTATCACCGGAAGTAACGTCATTTTGGCAAAAACTGTATTTTTAGCCTTCAAAACAGATATTTTATTCAAATGAGTTTTGAAATCTTTTTCCAATTATGGTATTTGATGCTAATCAACAAATAGAATGAACCCATACGATCATACAGATACCACAAAATGGTTTCGAACTTGTACGGTTGCCGAGAAATAGCCGATTTTCTA
Source organism: Patella ulyssiponensis (assembly GCA_963678685.1). Lineage (NCBI taxonomy): Eukaryota > Metazoa > Mollusca > Gastropoda > Patellidae > Patella > Patella ulyssiponensis. The sequence goes on from OY783226.1 coordinate 38,945,507, forward strand.
CAAGTCACTTTTCAAGTTTTTTGGTCTTTAAAAGTGGCAATTATTATTCGATTTACATAAAATTTTCACTATATGATATCGTATGCCATTTCTGATTTCATAAGACTAATTGAACATTTTCATTAACACAGGAAGTAATTTAATTTTGTCAAGATCATTTACAAGTAACAAATGAAATGATATTGCTGGATATGTTTGATTCTGTTTCCATTTTATTTGATGTGTGCAATGCTTATGTGGAAACCTGTATATTGGTTTCATTGGTACCGGAAGTGACATATGTTCAAGGGTAACGTGGCACCGAAAGTGACACAAGTTCAAGTTCAAAGGTAAGATGGCACCAGTGAAACCCGTCATTCCTGCATGCAGGTCTAGTTCTTATTATTAGGGTTTCACACTGCGTAGCTTGTGTGAAACACTATTGTTTTTGATAAAATTATTAGGGTTTCACACTGCGAAGCTTGTGTGAAACACTATTGTTTTTGTTAAAATTATTATTCTTATTAAGCTTTCATATGTTATTAAGCTTTCATATTACATATGAAAGCTTATTGTTTTTGTTAAGATTATTAAGCTTTCATATGTAATATGAAAGCTTATTGTTTTTGTTAAGATTATTATTAAGCTTTCATATTACATATGAAAGCTTATTGTTTCTGTTAAGATTATTATTATTTTTTTTTTTGTGTATTTTCTGCAAATCGGATTTCTCAGAATCTAACCATGGGATCTTTCTAAAACTTTGACCTACCCCCCCAAAAATGGGGTGCGAACGTTGTTTAAATATATTTTCAAAACGTTTTACGAATCCGAAATCACCGAATTTTACGAACGAAAAAACTGACAATGCATAGTCGTAACTTTGTTATTTTTTGACCGATTTTACTAATTCTTTTTTCTTTGAATACCTTGAAAAAAATCATTTTCATCTGCAGTTTCACATTTTCGAATTTCGAAAATTCGTCGCTGTGATTTCGAACCGGAAGTTTAGACCAATTTGACAACTTCTTTAATAGTTGTACGATTTTCATGAAATTTAGCATACAAGTAGATCTTACCGACGTGACTTCAAAAATATAATTAGAAATTTTCTAAATTATCTCCCCTTGGTGAAATTAAGGATCAAAGTTTTCAAAAAAATGGTCGAAATATAGGTCAGAATGACCTAATTTTTTTTTTCGATACTAGACAAGGAATTACTGATTCGTACACAAAATATGGAGTTTGTCGATCGAACCGGAAGTGCCACCATCTTTGAACGTGAAAAATCAAAAAGGCTTTTTTGCTATTTTACTTAGAGACTCGGGAGTTATATTTTCGGAATCCTTGAAGGAATGCCTAAAAATCTATCAGATCAGAATTTTGATTTCGGTCATGTGATGGTCACAATTTTGAATTGAAAATGAAAAATAGAAGCAATTTGAAAGGCCCGGACTTCGGAACACAATAACTCTCATTCTAATTAAGCTAGAATGTTCAAATTTGGTTTAGACGTTCACTAGGTCAATGTTATGATGGAATTCAAAGATGAGCATTTTCTGCTTAGGGTAAGCAGAGATAAGCATGCTGATTTGTTGATTCTTTAGGGCACGATAACTTCGGTTATAATGAAAGGAGGGCGGTGAAACTTTTGTCAATAGAGAGTCTAATAGGTAGCCTGTTGTGTGAAATGATTGTATCATTTTTTTTAAATATCAGGGATAGCCGAAAAAAAGAGATTGAAAATCCAAAAAGTCGTATTTTTACAATTTGGAGCATGTTTAGAGGTCTTTCTCGTAAAGTCAACATACTATTTTTTGGGAACTTCTTCTACAAAGAGTCTTATTGGTAGTCTTTTATATGAAACCATCGATCAACAGTCCAACATATCAGGAGTAGAAGAACAAAAGGATCGAACATTGAAAACGGCACCCTTTCATTGTTGAGCGAAACATGAAGTGTGGGTGACTACAATCTACGCATTTAGTCATCGTATAGAGCTTATTCAACAGTATCGAATTCCAACTGCTTAGGGATATTTTACGTGCACTCCAATGTGTACACGGGACCTTGGTTTTTCGTCCCATCCGAAGGACTAGACAGCTGTGCTTGTCAGGCCCTCTGTTCTGCCTTACTGACAAGGGAACCACGCCGGGAAATCGAGATGAACTTTCTCTGTGCAGAACTTTCAATTCAGGCAAAACGTTTATTGCATACGATTAAGCTGGTCAGTTGGAGCTTATTTTCAAAAGTTTTGTAATAATCGGTTGGTAATTAAAGTACCGTGCACATTAAACTGTTAAAACAGAAAATTTCGCCCGGTTGAAATGTTTCTTGCTATAAGTCAGCAATTTTCCGAATTCCGGGAGGCTGGATGGCTGAATGGTTAGCATGTGCTCGCTGTCTCGTAACCTTTGTCATTGAGTCAACGGGCGTCGTTTCGATCTCCAGGTTGCACGTGACATGGTGTATGATGTCCAACCTCGTGGGTTTTCTCCGTGTTCTTCGGTTTCCTCCCAACGGCTAAAGACCAGTACGTGCAAGGGGAGTTTTTAAATAAAATTAAAAAACATATGTTAGTCCCGAAATGACCTAGTTTGTGTCGAATGGACGTTAGGCCGCATTTCTCTCTTTCTCTTTTTAAAGTTTTGTAATAATCGGTTGGTAATCAAAGGTACTGTTAAAGTGATAAAACAGAAAATTTGGCCCGGTTGTAATGTTTCTCACTTTAAATTCAGCAATTTGTCGATTTTAAGGGGCAAACGTTTATTGCGAACGATTAAGCTGGTCAGGGGGAGCTTATTTTTAAAAGTTTTGTAATATTCGGTTGATAACTAAAGGTACCGTGCAAATTAAACTGTTAAAATAGAAAATTTGGCCCGGTTGAAATGTTTCTCGCTGTAGGTCAGCAATTTGCCGATTTTAGGGAGATTGCGTGGCTGAATGGTTAGCACGTGCGCTCTGTATCATAACGTCTGTCATTGAGTCAACCGTCCTTGTTTCGATTTCTTGGTTGTACGTGACAAGGAGTATGGTCGCCTTACCAACCTCGTAGGCCGTAACGCCGCTGCCCGGGTAAAATTTCCCTCATTGCACACTTTATGGCGTATGCCCGTCTTCATTAGCCCATTGTAGGAGCAGAACAGTAGGACGTTAAACCCCATTCAATTTCATTTCATTTTCTCTATGTTGCTTATTTATTATAGTGGATAAATATTTTTCTGGTTCTAGCAATTATTTAATTTCTGCATAGAAATCTCTGGCCAGTTTTTTTTATTGCAGAGTGCCATTCTTGTATATTGCAGTCTATGACCCTTTGTTTAAAACATGCTTAAGAAGTCGTCACGATTTCCTACTTATAACCAAACATATTGGAAACCATAATTATATAACATATCTTGGAAGCCCGATTACAGCTATACAAGTTTCAGTTATTTCCCTTTAGTTTAAAGATTATTTTTTTGCCCGGGTGCAATGTTTCTCACTACATTTAGATTTGTATCTTTGTGAGTTTTTGACCGATTTTGATATTATGTCTTTATAATTTTCCAAATCTACCTATTTAACGTACATATTCAAACAGTTGAGTTCAACCTGATTCAAAAAGTTTTAGTTTTGTTCAAAGTTATCTCATTCATCCCGATTACAGCATCACAAGTATCAGTTATTTCCCTTTAGTTTTCAGATTACTCAATGTTTCATACTATATTTAGACTTGTAACTTCGCGAGTTTTTGACCAATTTTCATAGTTTGTTATTCTTATCCTTTTATTTGAGATACTTGATATAATCGATGACACGTGACGATGAATATGAAAGCTTTCATATCTGCATGGGACAGTAGCAGATCTAGTTATTGTTATTTTTTTTTTGTGTTTTATCCACAAATCGGATTTCTCAGAATCTAACCACAGTATCTTTATGAAACTTTTACCTACCCCCCCAAAAATGGGTGGTAGCTGTTGATTAAATATATTTTCAAAACGTTTTACGAATCCGAAATCACCGAAATTTACGAACGATAAAATGGACATTGCATAGTCGTAACTTTATTGTTTTTTGACCGATTTTACTAAATCTTTTTTCTTTGAATACCTTGAAAAAAATCATTTTCATCAGCAGTTTCACATTTTCGAATTTCGAAAATTCGTCGCTGTGATTTCGATCCGGAAGTTTAGAACAATTTGACAACTTCTTTAATAGTTGTGCGATTTTCATTCAATTTAGTATATAAGTAGATCCTACCGATGTGACTTCAAAAATATAATTAGAAATTTTCTAAATTATCTCCCCTTGGTGAAATTAAGGATCAAAATTTTCAAAAAAATCGCCAAAATATAGGTCAGAATGACCTAATTTCTTTTTTTTGATACTAGACAAGGAATTACTGATTCGTACACAAAATATGGAGTTTGTCGATCGAACCGGAAGTGCCACCATCTTTAAACGTGAAAAATCACTAAGGCTTTTTTGATATTTTACTTACAGACTCGGGAGTTATATTTTCTGAATCCTTGTAGGAAGGCCTAAAAAATGTCGCGAATAGAATTTTGATTTAGGTCAACCGGGAGTCACCATTTTGAATTGAAAATGAAAAATAGAAGCAATTTGAAGGGCCGAGACTTTGGAGCACAATAACTCTCATTCTAATTAAGCTAGAATGTTCAAACTTGGTGTAAACGTTCACTATGTCAATGTTATGATGGAGTTCAAAGATGAGCATTTTCTGCTTAGGGTAAGCAGAGATAAGCATGTTGATTTGTTGATTTTTTAGGGCACGATAACTTCGGTTATAATGAAGGGAGGGCGGTGAAACTTTTCTCAATAGAGAGTCTAATAGCTAGCCTGTTGTGTGAAATCATTGTATCATTTTTTTTTAAATATCAGGGATAGCCGAAAAAAAGAGATTGAAAATCCAAAAAGTCGTATTTTTACAATTTGGAGCATGTTTAGAGGTCTTTCTCGTAAAGTCAACATAATATTGGTTGGGAACTTCTTCTACAAAGAGTCTTATTGGTAGTCTTTTATATGAAACCATCGATCAACAGTCCAACATATCAGGAGTAGAAGAACAAAAGGATCGAACATTGAAAACGGCACCCTTTCATTGTTAAGCGAAACATGCAGTGTGGGTGACTACAATCTACACATTTAGTCATCGTATAGAGCTTATTCAACAGTATCGAATTCAAACTGCTTAGGGATATTTTACGTGCACTCCAATGTGTACACGGGACCGTGCTTTTCGTCCCATCCGAACTAGACAGCTGTGCTTGTCAGGCCCTCCGTTCTGCCACACTGACAAGGGGGAACCACGCCGGGAAATCGAGATGAACTTCCTACGTGCAGAACTTTCAATTCAAGCCAAACTTTTATTGCATACGATTAAGCTGGTCAGTTGGAGCTTATTTTCAAAAGTTTTGTAATAATCGGTTGGTAATTAAAGTACCGTGCACATTAAACTGTTAAAACAGAAAATTTCGCCCGGTTGAAATGTTTCTTGCTATAAGTCAGCAATTTTCCGAATTCAGGGAGGCTGAAATAACTCTCCTTCTAATTGAGCTAGAATGTTCAATCTTGGTGTAGACGTTCACTATGTCAATGTCAGGATTGAGTTTAAAGATGAGCATTTTCTGCCTAGGGTAAGCAGAGATAAGCATGCTGATTTGTTGATTCTTAAGGACAAGATAACTTCGGTTATAATGGAGGGAGGGCGGTGAAACTCTTGTTAATCGAGAGTGTAATAGCTGGCCTGTTGTGTGGAATCGTTGTATCTTTTTTTTTAAATATCAGGGATAGCAGAAAAAAAGAGATCGAAAATCCAAAAAGTCGTATGTTTACGATTTGGAGCATCTTTAAAGGTTCTTTTCTCTTAAAGTCAACATAATATTTTTTGGGAACTTCTTCTACGAAGAGTCTTATCGGTAGTCTTTTATATGAAAACTTCGATCAACAGTCCAAAATATCTGGAGTAGAAGAATAAAAGGATCAAACATTGAAAACGGCACCCTTTCATTGTTAAGCGAAACATGCAGTGTGGGTGACTACAATCTGCACATTTAGTCATCGTATAGAGCTTATTCAACAGTATCGAATTCCAACTGCTTAGGGATATTTTACGTGCACTCCAATGTGTACACGCGACCTTGGTTTTTCGTCCCATCCGAACGACTAGACAGCTGTCCTTGTCAGGCCCTCTGCTCTGCCTCACTGACAAGGCGGAACCACGCCGGAAAATCGAGATGAACTTTCTCGTTGCAGAACTTTCAATTCAGGCCAAACGTTTATTGCATACGATTAAGCTGGTCAGTTGGAGCTTATTTTCAAAGGTTTTGTAATGATCGATTGGTAATTAAAATACCGTGTGAATTAAACTGTTAAAACAGAAAATTTCGCCCGGTTGAAATGTTTCTTGCTATAAGTCAGCAATTTCCCGATTTTAGGGAGGCTGAATGGTTAGCATACGCGCGCTGTATCGTAACGTCTGTCATTGAGTCAACCGGCGTCGTTTCGATTTCCAAGTTGCACGTGACATGGAGTATGGTGTCCAACCTCGTGGGTTTTCTCCGTGTCCTTCGGTTTCCTCCCATGGCTAAAGACCCGTACGCGCAAGGGAAGTTTATAAATAAAATTAAAAAACATATGTTAGTCCCGAAATGACCTAGTTTGTGTCGAATGGACGTTGAGCCGCATTTCTCTCTTTCTCTTTTATTTTTAAAGTTTTGTAATAATCGGTTGGTAATCAAAGGTACTGTAAAAGTGATAAAACATAAAATTTCGCCCGGTTGTAATGTTTCTCACTTTAAAGTCAGCAATTTGCCGATTTTAGAGGGCAAACGTTTATTGCGAACAATTAAGCTGGTCAGGGGGAGCTTATTTTTAAGGGAGGCTGAATGGCTGAATGGTTAGCATGTGCGCGCTGTATCGTAACGTCTGTCATTGAGTCAACGGGCGTCGTTTCGATTTCGAGATTGCACGTGACATGGAGTATGGTGTCCAACCTCGTGTGTTTTCTCCGTGTCCTTCGGTTTCCTCCCAACAGCTAAAGACCAGTACGCGCAAGGGGAGTTTTTAAATAAAATTAAAAAACATATGTTAGTCCCGAAATGACCTAGTTTGTGTCGAATGGACGTTAAGCCGCATTTCTTTCTTTCTTTTTTATTTTTAAAGTTTTGTAATAATCGGTTGGTAATCAAAGATACTGTAAAAGTGATAAAACATAAAATTTCGCCCGGTTGTAATGTTTCTCACATTGCCGATTTTAAGGGGAAAACGTTTATTGCGAACGATTTAGCTGGTCAGGGGGAGCTTATTTTTAAAACTTTTGTAATATTCGGTTGATAACTAAAGGTACCGTGCAAATTAAACTAATAAAATAGAAGATTTCGCCCGGTTGAAATGTTTCTATCTGTAGGTCAGCAATTCGCCGATTTTAGGGAGGTTGCGTGACTGAATGGTTAGCACGTGCGCTCTGTGTCATAACGTCTGTCATTGAGTCAACTGGCGTTGTTTCGATTTCTTGGTTGTACGTGACAAGGAGTATGGTCGCCTGTCCAACCTCGTAGGCCGTAACGCCGCTGCCCGGGTAAAATTTCCCTCATTGCACACTTTATGGCGTATGCCCGTCTTCATTAGCCCATTTTAGGAGCAGAACAGTAGGACGTTAAACCCCATTCAATTTCATTTCGTTTTCTCTATGTTGCTTATTTATTATAGTGGATAAATGTTTTTCTGGTTCTATTAATTATTTCAACACAAGTATCAGTTATTTCCCTTTAGTTTTCAGATTATGCAATGTTTCATACTATATTTAGACTTGTAACTTCGCGAGTTTTTGACCAATTTTGATAGTTTGTTATTCTTATCCTTTTATTTGAGATACTTGATATAATCGATGACACGTGACGATGAATATGAAAGCTTTCATATCTGCATGGGACAGTAGCAGATCTAGTTAAGCTTTCATATTACATATGAAAGCTTATTGTTTTTGTTAAGATTATTATTGTTATTATTAAGCTTTCATATGTATTACATATGAAAGCTTATTGTTTCTGTTAAAGTTATTAAGCTTTCATATTACATATGAAAGCTTATTGTTTCTGTTAAGATTATTATTGTTATTTTTTTTTTGTGTTTTGTCCACAAATCGGATTTCTCAGAATCTAACGATAGGATCGTTCTGAAACTTTTACCTATCCCCCCAAAAATGGGTGGTGGCTGTTGATTAAATATATTTTCAAAACGTTTCACGAATCCGAAATCACCGAATTTTACGAACGAAAAAACTGACAATGCATAGTCGTAACTTTGTTATTTTTTGACCGATTTTACTAATTCTTTTTTCTTTGAATACCATGAAAAAAATCATTTTCATCTGCAGTTTCGCATTTTCCAATTTCGAAAATTCGTCGCTGTGATTTCGAACCGGAAGTTTAGACCAATTTGACAACTTCTTTAATAGTTGTACGATTTTCATGAAATTTAGTATACAAGTAGATCTTACCAATGTGACTTCAAAAATATAATTAGAAATTTTCTAAATTATCTCCCCTTGGTGAAATTAAGGATCAAAGTTTTCAAAAAAATCGTCGAAATATAGGTCAGAATGACCTAATTTTTTTTTTCGATACCAGACAAGGAATTACTGATTCGTACACAAAATATGGAGTTTGTCGATCGAACCGGAAGTGCCACCATCTTTAAACGTGAAAAATCAAAAAGGCTTTTTTGCTATTTTACTTACAGATTCGGGAGTTATATTTTCGGAATCCTTGAAGGAATGCCTAAAAATCTATCGGATCAGAATTTTGATTTAGGTCATGTGATGGTCACAATTTTGAATTGAAAATGAAAAATAGAAGCAATTTGAAAGGCCCGGACTTCGGAACACAATAACTCTCCTTCTAATTAAGCTAGAATGTTCAAACTTGGTGTAGACGTTCACTAGGTTAATGTTATGATTGAGTTCAAAGATGAGCATTTTCTGCTTAGGGTAAGCAGAGATAAGCATGCTGATTTGTTGATTCTTTAGGGCACGATAACTTCGGTTATAATGAAGGGAGGGCGGTGAAACTTTTGTCAATAGAGAGTCTAATAGGTAGCCTGTTGTGTGAAATGATTGTATCATTTTTTTTAAATATCAGGGATAGCCGAAAAAAAGAGATTGAAAATCCAAAAAGTCGTATTTTTACAATTTGGAGCATGTTTAGAGGTCTTTCTCGTAAAGTCAACATACTATTTTTTGGGAACTTCTTCTACAAAGAGTCTTATTGGTAGTCTTTTATATGAAACCATCGATCAACAGTCCAACATATCAGGAGTAGAAGAACAAAAGGATCGAACATTGAAAACGGCACCCTTTCATTGTTGAGCGAAACATGAAGTGTGGGTGACTACAATCTACGCATTTAGTCATCGTATAGAGCTTATTCAACAGTATCGAATTCCAACTGCTTAGGGATATTTTACGTGCACTCCAATGTGTACACGGGACCTTGGTTTTTCGTCCCATCCGAAGGACTAGACAGCTGTGCTTGTCAGGCCCTCCGTTCTGCCTTACTGACAAGGGAACCACGCCGGGAAATCGAGATGAACTTTCTCTGTGCAGAACTTTCAATTCAGGCAAAACGTTTATTGCATACGATTAAGCTGGTCAGTTGGAGCTTATTTTCAAAAGTTTTGTAATAATCGGTTGGTAATTAAAGTACCATGCACATTAAACTGTTAAAACAGAAAATTTCGCCCGGTTGAAATGTTTCTTGCTATAAGTCAGCAATTTTCCGAATTCAGGGAGGCTGGATGGCTGAATGGTTAGCATGTGCTCGCTGTATCGTAACCTTTGTCATTGAGTCAACAGGCGTCGTTTCGATCTCCAGGTTGCACGTGACATGGTGTATGATGTCCAACCTCGTGGGTTTTCTCCGTGTTCTTCGGTTTCCTCCTAACGGCTAAAGACCAGTACGTGCAAGGGGAGTTTTTAAATAAAATTAAAAAACATATGTTAGTCCCGAAATGACCTAGTTTGTGTCGAATGGACGTTAGGCCGCATTTCTCTCTTTCTCTTTTTAAAGTTTTGTAATAATCGGTTGGTAATCAAAGGTACTGTTAAAGTGATAAAACAGAAAATTTGGCCCGGTTGTAATGTTTCTCACTTTAAATTCAGCAATTTGTCGATTTTAAGGGGCAAACGTTTATTGCGAACGATTAAGCTGGTCAGGGGGAGCTTATTTTTAAAAGTTTTGTAATATTCGGTTGATAACTAAAGGTACCGTGCAAATTAAACTGTTAAAATAGAAAATTTGGCCCGGTTGAAATGTTTCTCGCTGTAGGTCAGCAATTTGCCGATTTTAGGGAGGTTGCGTGGCTGAATGGTTAGCACGTGCGCTCTGTATCATAACGTCTGTCATTGAGTCAACTGTCCTTGTTTCGATTTCTTGGTTGTACGTGACAAGGAGTATGGTCGCCTTACCAACCTCGTAGGCCGTAACGCCGCTGCCCGGGTAAAATTTCCCTCATTGCACACTTTATGGCGTATGCCCGTCTTCATTAGCCCATTGTAGGAGCAGACAGTGGATAAATATTTTTCTGGTTCTAGCAATTATTTAATTTCTGCATAGAAATCTCTGGCCAGTATTTTTTTTATTGCAGAGTGCCATTCTTGTATATTGCAGTCTATGACCCTTTGTTTAAAACATGCTTAAGAAGTCGTCACGATTTCCTACTTATAACCAAACATATTGGAAACCATAATTATATAACATATCTTGGAAGCCCGATTACAGCTATACAAGTTTCAGTTATTTCCCTTTAGTTTAAAGATTATTTTTTTGCCCGGGTGCAATGTTTCTCACTACATTTAAATTTGTAACTTTGTGAGTTTTTGACCGATTTTGATATTATGTCTTTATAATTTTCCAAATCTACATATTTAACGTACATATTCAAACATCCCGATTACAGCAACACAAGTATCAGTTATTTCCCTTTAGTTTTCAGATTACTCAATGTTTCATACTATATTTAGACTTGTAACTTCGCGAGTTTTTGACCAATTTTGATAGTTTGTTATTCTTATCCTTTTATTTGAGATACTTGATATAATCGATGACACGTGACGATGAATATGAAAGCTTTCATATCTGCATGGGACAGTAGCAGATCTAGTTATTGTTATTAAGCTTTCATATTACATATGAAAGCTTATTGTTTCTGTTAAGATTATTATTATTATTTTTTTTTTTTGTGTGTTTTCTGCAAATCGGATTTCTCAGAATCTATCCGTAGGATCTTTCTGAAATTTTGACCTACCCCCCCATAAATGGGGTGCGAACCTTGATTAAATATATTTTCAAAACGTTTTACGAATCCGAAATCACCGAAATTTACGAACGACAAAATGGACAATGCATAGTCGTAACTTTGTTATTTTTTGACCGATTTTACTAATTCTTTTTTCTTTGTATACCTTGAAAAAAATCATTTTCATCTGCAGTTTCACATTTTCGAATTTCGAAAATTCGTCGCTGTGATTTCGAACCGGAAGTTTAGACCAATTTGACAACTTCTTTAATAGTTGTACGATTTTCATGAAATTTAGTATATATGTAGACCTTACCGATGTGACTTCAAAAATATAATTAGAAATTTTCTAAATTATCTCCCCTTGACGAAATTAAGGATCAAAATTTTCAAAAAAATCATCGAAATATAGGTCAGAATGACCTGATTTTTTTTTTGGATACTAGATAAGTAATAACTGATTTGTACACAAAATATGAAGTTTGTTGATCGAACCGGAAGTGCCACCATCTTGAAACGTGAAAAATCCCTAAGGCTTTTTTGCTATTTTACTTACAGACACGGGAGTTATATTTTCTGAATCCTTGAAAGATGGCCTAAAAATTGTTCAGAGCAGAATTTTGATTTAGGTCAATTGATGGTTGCCATTTTGAAGTGAATATGAAAAGTAGTAGCAATTTGAAGGGCCGAAACTTTGAAACACAATAACTCTCCTTCTAATTGAGCTAGAATGTTCAATCTTGGTGTAGACGTTCACTTAAGGGGAAAACGTTTATTGCGAACGATTTAGCTGGTCAGGGGGAGCTTATTTTTAAAAGTTTTGTAATATTCGGTTGATAACTAAAGGTACCGTGCAAATTAAACTAATAAAATAGAAGATTTCGCCCGGTTGAAATGTTTCTATCTGTAGGTCAGCAATTTGCCGATTTTAGGGAGGTTGCGTGACTGAATGGTTAGCACGTGCGCTGTGTATCATAACGTCTGTCACTGAGTCAACTGGCGTTGTTTCGATTTCTTGGTTGTACGTGACAAGGAGTATGGTCGCTGCCCGGGTAAAATTTCCCTCATTGCACACTTTATGGCGTATGTCCGTCTTCATTAGCCCATTTTAGGAGTAGGACGTTAAACCCCATTTAATTTGATGTCATTTTCTCTATGTTGCTTATTTATTATAGTGGATAAATGTTTTTCTGGTTCTATTAATTATTTCATTTCTGCATAGAAATCTTGCTTTGACCAGTTTTTTTTTATTGCAAAGTGCCATTCTTGTATATTGCAGTATATGACCCTTTGTTTAAAACATGCTTAAGAAGTTGTCACGATTTCCTACTTATAAATAACCAAACATATTGGAAACCATAATTATATAACATATCTCTAATTTTGGAAGCCCGATTACAGCTATACAAGTTTAGGTTATTTCCCTTTAGTTTAAAGATTATTTTTTTGCCCGGGTGCAATCTTTCTCACTACATTTAAATTTGTAACTTTGTGAGTTTTGACCGATAATTATGTCTTTATAATTTTCCAAATTTACATATTTAACGTAAATATTCAAACAATTGGGATCAACCTGATTCAAATTTTTTTAGTTTTGTTCAAAGTTATCTCATTTAATTTTTCGATGTTTTCTTACCATTTTCATTTCATTTTTCTGAAAGTTTTGAAGTGGGAAGTCATCCCGATTACAGCAACACAAGTATCAGTTATTTCCCTTTAGTTTTCAGATTATGCAATGTTTCATACTATATTTAGACTTGTAACTTCGCGAGTTTTTGACCAAGTTTGATAGTTTGTTATTCTTATCCTTTCATTTGAGATACTTGATATAATCGATGACACGTGACGATGAATATGAAAGCTTTCATATCTGCATGGGACAGTAGCAGATCTAGTTATTATTATTTTTTTTTTTGTGTGTTTTCTGCAAATCGGATTTCTCAGAATCTATCCATAGGATCTTTCCGAAATTTTGACCTACCCCCCCAAAAATGGGGTGCGAACCTTGATTAAATATATTTTCAAAACGTTTTACGAATCCGAAATCACCGAAATTTACGAACGAAAAAACTGACAATGCATAGTCGTAACTTTGTTATTTTTTGACCGATTTTACTAATTCTTTTTTCTTTGAGTATCTTGAAACATTTACTTCAAATCTGCAATTTCGGATTTTCGAATTTCGAAAATTCGTCGCTGTCATTTCGAACCGGAAGTTATTACCAATTTGACAACTTCTTTAATAGTTGTGCGATTTTCGTGAAATTTAGAATGTTAATAGATCTTGCCAATGCGACTTCAATGATGTCCTTGGAAATTTTCTAAATTATCTCCCCTTTGTGAAATTAAGGATCAAAGTTTTCAAAAAAATCGTCGAAATATAGGTCAGAATGACCTAATTTTTTTTTTGAATACTAGAGAAGTAATTACTGATTCGTACACAAAATATGGAGTTTGTCGATCGAACCGGAAGTGCCACCATCTTTAAACGTGAAAAATCAAAAAGGCTTTTTTGCTATTTTACTTACAGACTCGGGAGTTATATTTTCAGAATCCTTGAAGGAATGCCTAAAAATCTGTCGGATCCGAATTTTGATTTCGGTCACGTGATGGTCACCATTTTGAATTGAAAATGAAAAATAGAAGCAATTTGAAGGGCCGGGACTTTGGAATGCAATAACTTTCCTTCTAATTAAGCTAGAATGTTCAAATTTGGTGTATACGTTCACTAGGTCAATGTCATGATTGAGTTCAAAGATGAGTATTTTCTGCTTAGGGTAAGCAGAGATAAGCATGCTGATTTGTTGATTCTTTAGGGCACGATAACTTCGGTTATAATGAAGGGAGGGCGGTGAAACTTTTGTCAATAGAGAGTGTAATAGCTAGCCTGTTGTTTGAAATCATTGTATCATTTTTTTTAAATATCAGGGATAGCCGAAAAAAAGAGATTGAAAATCCAAAAAGTCGTATTTTTACAATTTGGAGCATGTTTAGAGGTCTTTCTCGTAAAGTCAACATACTATTTTTGGGAACTTCTTCTACAAAGAGTCTTATTGGTAGTCTTTTATATGAAACCATCGATCAACAGTCCAACATATCAGGAGTAGAAGAACAAAGGGATCGAACATTGAATACGGCACCCTTTCATTGTTAAGCGAAACATGCAGTGTGGGTGACTACAATCTACGCATTTAGTCATCGTATAGAGCTTATTCAACAGTATCGAATTCCAACTGCTTAGGGATATTTTACGTGCACTCCAATGTGTACACGGGACCTTGGTTTTTCTTCCCATCCGAACGACTAGACAGCTGTGCTTGTCAGGCCCTCCGTTCTGCCTCACTGACAAGGGGAACCACACCGGGAAATCGATATGAACTTTCTCCGTGCAGAACTTTCAATTCAGGCAAAACTTTTATTGCATACGATTAAGCTGGTCAGTTGGAGCTTATTTTCAAAAGTTTTGTAATAATCGGTTGGTAATTAATGTACCGTGCACATTAATCTGTTAAAACAGAAAATTTCGCCCGGTTGAAATGTTTCTTGCTATAAGTCAGCAATTTTCCGAATTCAGGGAGGCTGAATGGTTAGCATGTGCGCGCTGTATAGTAACGTCTGTCATTGAGTCAACGGGCGTCGTTTCGATCTCCAGGTTGCACGTGACATGGTGTATGATGTCCAACCTCGTGGGTTTTCTCCGTGTTCTTCGATTTCCTCCCAACGGCTAAAGACCAGTACGCGCAAGGGGAGTTTTTAAATAAAGTTAAAAAAACATATGTTAGCCCCGAAATGACCTAGTTTGTGTCGAATGGACGTTAGGCAGCATTTCTCTCTTTCTCTTTTATTTTTAAAGTTTTGTAATAATCGGTTGGTAATCAAAGGTACTGTAAAAGTGATAAAACAGAAAATTTGGCCCGGTTGTAATGTTTCTCACTTTAAAGTCAGCAATTTGTCGATTTTAAGGGGCAAACGTTTATTGCGAACGATTAAGGTGGCCAGGGGTAGCTTATTTTTAAAAGTTTTGTAATAATCGGTTGATAACTAAAGGTACCGTGCAAATTAAACTGTTAAAATAGAAAATTTGGCCCGGTTGAAATGTTTCTCGCTGTAGGTCAGCAATTTGCCGATTTTAGGGAGGTTGCGTGGCTGAATGGTTAGCACGTGCGCTCTGTATCATAACGTCTGTCATTGTGCGTGACAAGGAGTATGGTCGCCTGTCCAACCTCGTAGACCGTAACGCCGCTGCCCGGGTAAAATTTCCCTCATTGCACACTTTATGGCGTATGCCCGTCTTCATTAGCCCATTGTAGGAGCAGAACAGTAGGACGTTAAACCCCATTCAATTTCATTTCATTTTCTCTATGTTGCTTATTTATTATAGTGGATAAATATTTTTTTGGTTCTAGCAATTATTTAATTTCTGCATAGAAATCTTGCTTTGGCCATTTTTTTTATTGCAGAGTGCCATTCTTGTATATTGCAGTCTATGACCCTTTGTTTAAAATATGCTTAAAGTTGGGTTCCCGGATACAAACTGGGTGATTTGATGATATATTAGAATTAAAAACATATTCAAACTAATTATCTTATCATAATTTTGCTTCAAATCGTTCTCATAACATTGTAATTGACGAGAATAGCCTGCTATAAAAATCTATCGAAAGAGACCATGTTTGCGTCAGGCGATTACCCCTCGCCGTAACCAATGTCAACGGTGGCAGACGACAGGGGAGAATGCATTGCATACACAAGACGATGTTGTCTGTAAGCGCTGACTATTTACTACAAATATAGAATCCTAATTAAATTCTCGGATTATCCACTGCATGCGTCTTTTTCCGTGATTTTTACCCCAGAAATTGTTGTATGTCGAACTCTTCATTAGGTTTTTCAAAATGTACACAAATCACTCAAGTTCGCGTGCAGCCTTCAACGCCAAGCGTGCAGGTACCCTTATTCGTCGGGTTGACTATTAAGGGAACCCCTTACATTTTTGTCCTGTTTACGCTCCATGAGTGTTTTTCAGGCAATCCAGTATATTTCTAGTAAGATTGGATATCTCTTCTTTCCATATATACCAAAATGACCACCCGATAAATGCTTATCTGGGAACCCAACTTTAAGAAGTCGTCACGATTTCCTACTTATAACCGAACATATTGGAAACCATAATTATATAACATATCTTGGAAGCCCGATTACAGCTATACAAGTTTCAGTTATTTCCCTTTAGTTTAAAGATTAGTTTTTTGCCCGGGTGCAATGTTTCTCACTACATTTAAATTTGTAACTTTCTGAGTTTTTGACCGATTTTGATATTATGTCTTTATAATTTTCCAAATCTACATATTTAACGTACATATTCAAACAGTTGAGTTCAACCTGATTCAAAAAGTTTTAGTTTTGTTCAAAGTTATCTCATTTAATTTTTCGATGTTTTCTTACCATTTTCATTTCATTTTTCTGAAAGTTTTGAAGTCGGGAGTCATCCCGATTACAGCAACACAAGTATCAGTTATTTCCCTTTAGTTTTCAGATTACTCAATGTTTCATACTATATTTAGACTTGTAACTTCGCGAGTTTTTGACCAATTTTGATAGTTTGTTATTCTTATCCTTTTATTTGAGATACTTGATATAATCGATGACACGTGACGATGAATATGAAAGCTTTCATATCTGCATGGGACAGTAGCAGATCTAGTTATTTTTTTTTTTTGTGTCATTTCTGCAAATCGGATTTCTCAGAATCTAACCATGGGACCTTTCTGAAACTTTGACCTACCCCCCCCCCAAAACTGGGTGGCAGTTTTTGATTAAATATATTTTCAAAACATTTTACGAATTCGAAATCACAGAATTTTACGAACGAGTGAATTTGACCTGCATTACTGTAACTCTGTGACTATTTGACCTATTTTACTAATTCTTTTTTCTTTGAGTACCTTGACAAAAATCATTTTCAACTGCAGTTTCAGATTTTCGAATTTCGAAAATTCGTCGCTGTGATTTCGAACCGGAAGTTGAGACCAACTTGACAACTTCTTTAATAGTTCTACGATTTTCATGAAATTTAGTATATAAGTAGATCTTAACCATGTGACTTCAAAAATATAAATAGAAATTTTCTAAATTATCTCCCCTTGGTGAAATTAAGGATCAAATTTTTCAAAAAAATCGAAGAAATATAGGTCAGAATGACCTGATTTTTTTTTTGGATACTAGATAAGTAAATACTGATTCGTACACAAAATATTGAGTTTGTGGGTTGAACCGGAAGTGCCGCCATCTTGAAACGTGAAAAATCACAAAGGCTTTTTTGCTATTTTACTTACAGACACGGGAGTTATATTTTCTGAATCCTTGAAGGATGGCCTAAAAAACGTTCGGAGTAGAATTTTGATTTAGGTCAATTGATGGTCGCCATTTTGAAGTGAAAGTGAAAAATAGAAGCAATTTGAAGGGCCGAGAATTTGGAACACAATAACTCTCCTTCTAATTGAGCTAGAATGTTCAAACTTGGTGTAGACGTTCACTAGGTCACTGTCTTGATTGAGTTCAAAGATGAGCATTTTCTGCCTAGGGTAAGCAGAGATAAGCAAGCTGGTTTGTTGATTCTTTAGGGCACGATAACTTTGGTTATAATGAAGGGAGGGCGATGAAACTCTTGTCAATCGAGAGTCTAATAGCTAACCTGTTGTGTGAAATCATTGTATCATTTTTTCTTAAATGTCCGGGGTAGCCGAAAAAAACAGATTGAAAATCCAAAGAGTCGTATTTTTACAATTTAGAGCATGTTTAAAGGTCTTACTCGTAAAGTCAACATGTGTTTCCTGCAAATCGTTTTTCTCAGAATCTAACCATAGGATGTTTCTGAAACTTTGACCTACCCCCCCCAAAAATGGGTGGTGAGTATTGATTAAATATATTTTCAAAACGTTTAAAGTATTCGAAATCACCGAATTTTACGAACGAGTGAATTTGACCTGCATTACTGTAACTCTGTGACTATTTGACCTATTTTACTAATTCTTTTTTCTTTGAGTACCATGACAAAAATCATTTTCAACTGCAGTTTCAGATTTTCGAATTTCGAAAATTCGTCGCTGTGATTTCGAACCGGAAGTTGAGACCAACTTGACAACTTCTTTAATAGTTGTACGATTTTCATGAAATTTAGTATGTAAGTAGATCTTACCGATGCAACTTTAAAGATGTCCTTAGAAATTTTCTAAATTATCTCCCCTTAGTGAAATTAGGGATCAAAGTTTTCAAAAAAATCGAAGAAATATAGGTCAGAATGACCTGATTTTTTTTTGGGATACTAGGTAAGTAAATACTGATTCGTACACAAAATATTGAGTTTGTGGATCGAACCGGAAGTGCCGCCATCTTGAAACGTGAAAAATCACAAAGGCTTTTGCGATATTTTACTTACAGACATGGGAGTTACATTTTCGGAATCCTTGAAGGAATGCCTAAAAATCTATCAGATCAGAATTTTGATTTCGGTCACGTGATGGTCACCATTTCGAACTGAATATAAAAAAGTTGAAAAATCGACATTAACGAGCACGTGAATGAAAGCAATAGGCCGTAGTTTGGAGAATATGTCTCCTATTTCCAAAATGAATACATTTCTGCATAGCCGGGATCAGGGTCGAAATATTGTTATTTGAAAATGTCACATTTTCGAATTTTGTCTTTGATGTTTTCCGTGCCGATAAAGTTGTTTACGATTGAAAAATCATAAAAACTTCGCTATATTTTGACCGATTTTAATGATTTTTTTTTGTTGATGAGATTATTTACATGACCCATGACATGTGACAGGAAGTGACTGTTAATATGAAAGCTTTAATATCTGCTTTGCAGATCTAGTTGTTATTATTATTTTTTTTTTTTGTGTCATTTCTGATAATCGGATTTCTCAGAATCTAACCATGGGATCTTTCTGAAACTTTGACCTACCCCCCCAAAACTGGGTGGCAGTTTTTGATTAAATATATTTTCAAAACGTTTTACGAATTCGAAATCACAGAATTTTACGAACGAGTGAATTTGACCTGCATTACTGTAACTCCGTGACTATTTGACCTATTTTACTAATTCTTTTTTCTGCGAGTACCTTGACAAAAATCATTTTCAACTGCAGTTTCAGATTTTCGAATTTCGAAAATTCGTCGCTGTGATTTCGAACCGGAAGTTGAGACCAACTTGACAACTTCTTTAATAGTTCTACGATTTTCATGAAATTTAGTTTGTAAGTAGATCTTACCCACGTGACTTCAAAAATATAAATAGAAATTTTCTAAATTATCTCCCCTTGGTGAAATTAAGGATCAAAGTTTTCAAAAAAATCGAAGAAATATAGGTCAGAATGACCTGATTTTTTTTTTGGGATACTAGATAAGTAAATACTGATTCGTACACAAAATATTGAGTTTGTGGGTTGAACCGGAAGTGCCGCCATCTTGAAACGTGAAAAATCACAAAGGCTTTTTTGCTATTTTACTTACAGACACGGGAGTTATATTTTCTGAATCCTTGAAGGATGGCCTAAAAAACGTTCGGAGTAGAATTTTGATTTAGGTCAATTGATGGTCGCCATTTTGAAGTGAAAGTGAAAAATAGAAGCAATTTGAAGGGCCGAGAATTCGGAACACAATAACTCTCCTTCTAATTGAGCTAGAATGTTCAAACTTGGTGTAGACGTTCACTAGGTCACTGTCTTGATTGAGTTCAAAGATGAGCATTTTCTGCGTAGGGTAAGCAGAGATAAGCAAGCTGGTTTGTTGATTCTTTAGGGCACGATAACTTTGGTTATAATGAAGGGAGGGCGATCAAACTCTTGTCAATCGAGAGTCTAATAGCTAACCTGTTGTGTGAAATCATTGTATCATTTTTTCTTAAATGTCCGGGGTAGCCGAAAAAAAGAGATTGAAAATCCAAAGAGTCGTATTTTTACAATTTAGAGCATGTTTAAAGGTCTTTCTCGTAAAGTCAACATGTGTTTCCTGCAAATCGTTTTTCTCAGAATCTAACCATAGGATGTTTCTGAAACTTTAACCTACCCCCCCAAAAATGGGTGGTGAGTATTGATTAAATATATTTTCAAAACGTTTAAAGTATTCGAAATCACCGAATTTTACGAACGAAAAAACTGACAATGCATAGTCGTAACTTAGTTATTTTTTGACCGATTTTACTAATTCTTTTTTCTTTGAATACCTTGACAAAAATCATTTTCAACTGCAGTTTCAGATTTTCGAATTTCGAAAATTCGTCGCTGTGATTTCGAACCGGAAGTTGGGACCAACTTGACAACTTCTTTAATAGTTGTACGATTTTCATGAAATTTAGTATGTAAGTAGATCTTCCCGATGCAACTTTAAAGATGTCCTTAGAAATTTCCTAAATTATCTCCCCTTAGTGAAATTAGGGATCAAAGTTTTCAAAAAAATCGAAGAAATATAGGTCAGAATGACCTGATTTTTTTTTTGGATAGTAGGTAAGTAAATACTGATTCGTACACAAAATATTGAGTTTGTGGATCGAACCGGAAGTGCCGCCATCTTGAAACGTGAAAAATCACAAAGGCTTTTGCGATATTTTACTTACAGACATGGGAGTTACATTTTCGGAATCCTTGAAGGAATGCCTAAAAATCTATCGGATCAGAATTTTGATTTCGGTCATGTGATGGTCACAATTTTGAATTGAAAATGAAAAATAGAAGCAATTTGAAAGGCCCGGACTTCGGAACACAATAACTGTCCTTCTAATTAAGCTAGAATGTTCAAACTTGGTGTAGACGTTTACTAGGTCAATGTTATGATTGACTTCAAAGATGAGCATTTTCTGCTTAGGGTAAGCAGAGATAAGCATGCTGATTTGTTGATTCTTTAGGGCACGATAACTTCGGTTATAATGAAGGGAGGGCGGTGAAACTTTTGTCAATAGAGAGTCTAATAGGTAGCCTGTTGTGTGAAATGATTGTATCATTTTTTTTTAAATATCAGGGATAGCCGAAAAAAAGAGATTGAAAATCCAAAAAGTCGTATTTTTACAATTTGGAGCATGTTTAGAGGTCTTTCTCGTAAAGTCAACATACTATTTTTTGGGAACTTCTTCTACAAAGAGTCTTATTGGTAGTCTTTTATATGAAACCATCGATCAACAGTCCAACATATCAGGAGTAGAAGAACAAAAGGATCGAACATTGAAAACGGCACCCTTTCATTGTTGAGCGAAACATGAAGTGTGGGTGACTACAATCTACGCATTTAGTCATCGTATAGAGCTTATTCAACAGTATCGAATTCCAACTGCTTAGGGATATTTTACGTGCACTCCAATGTGTACACGGGACCTTGGTTTTTCGTCCCATCCGAAGGACTAGACAGCTGTGCTTGTCAGGCCCTCCGTTCTGCCTTACTGACAAGGGAACCACGCGAGATGAACTTTCTCTGTGCAGAACTTTCAATTCAGGCAAAACGTTTATTGCATACGATTAAGCTGGTCAGTTGGAGCTTATTTTCAAAAGTTTTGTAATAATCGGTTGGTAATTAAAGTACCGTGCACATTAAACTGTTAAAACAGAAAATTTCGCCCGGTTGAAATGTTTCTAGCTATAAGTCAGCAATTTTCCGAATTCAGGGAGGCTGGATGGCTGAATGGTTAGCATGTGCTCGCTGTATCGTAACCTTTGTCATTGAGTCAACGGGCGTCGTTTCGATCTCCAGGTTGTACGTGACATGGTGTATGATGTCCAACCTCGTGGGTTTTCTCCGTGTTCTTCGGTTTCCTCCCAACGGCTAAAGACCAGTACGTGCAAGGGGAGTTTTTAAATAAAATTAAAAAACATATGTTAGTCCCGAAATGACCTAGTTTGTGTCGAATGGACGTTAGGCCGCATTTCTCTCTTTCTCTTTTTAAAGTTTTGTAATAATCGGTTGGTAATCAAAGGTACTGTTAAAGTGATAAAACAGAAAATTTGGCCCGGTTGTAATGTTTCTCACTTTAAATTCAGCAATTTGTCGATTTTAAGGGGCAAACGTTTATTGCGAACGATTAAGCTGGTCAGGGGGAGCTTATTTTTAAAAGTTTTGTAATATTCGGTTGATAACTAAAGGTACCGTGCAAATTAAACTGTTAAAATAGAAAATTTGGCCCGGTTGAAATGTTTCTCGCTGTAGGTCAGCAATTTGCCGATTTTAGGGAGGTTGCGTGGCTGAATGGTTAGCACGTGCGCTCTGTATCATAACGTCTGTCATTGAGTCAACTGTCCTTGTTTCGATTTCTTGGTTGTACGTGACAAGGAGTATGGTCGCCTTACCAACCTCGTAGGCCGTAACGCCGCTGCCCGGGTAAAATTTCCCTCATTGCACACTTTATGGCGTATGCCCGTCTTCATTAGCCCATTGTAGGAGCAGAACAGTAGGACGTTAAACCCCATTCAATTTCATTTCATTTTCTCTATGTTGCTTATTTATTATAGTGGATAAATATTTTTTTGGTTCTAGCAATTATTTGATTTCTGCATAGAAATCTTGCTTTGGCCATTTTTTTTATTGCAGAGTGCCATTCTTGTATATTGCAGTCTATGACCCTTTGTTTAAAACATGCTTAAGAAGTCGTCACGATTTCCTACTTATAACCAAACATATTGGAAACCATAATTATATAACATATCTTGGAAGCCCGATTACAGCTATACAAGTTTCAGTTATTTCCCTTTAGTTTAAAGATTATTTTTTTGCCCGGGTGCAATGTTTCTCACTACATTTAAATTTGTAACTTTGTGAGTTTTTGACCGATTTTGATATTATGTCTTTATAATTTTCCAAATCTACATATTTAACGTACATATTCAAACAGTTGAGTTCAACCTGATTCAAAAAGTTTTAGTTTTGTTCAAAGTTATCTCATTCATCCCGGTTACAGCAACACAAGTATCAGTTATTTCCCTTTAGTTTTCAGATTACTCAATGTTTCATACTATATTTAGACTTGTAACTTCGCGAGTTTTTGACCAATTTTGATAGTTTGTTATTCTTATCCTTTTATTTGAGATACTTGATATAATCGATGACACGTGACGATGAATATGAAAGCTTTCATATCTGCATGGGACAGTAGCAGATCTAGTTATTATTATTATTTTTTTTTTTGTGTGTTTTCTGCAAATCGGATTTCTCAGAATCTATCCATAGGATCTTTCTGAAATTTTGACCTACCCCACCAAAAATGGGGTGCGAACCTTGATTAAATGTATTTTCAAAACGTTTTACGAATCCGAAATCACCGAATTTTACGAACGAATGCATTTGACCTACAATGCTGTAACTTTGTGACTATTTGATCTATTTTACTAATTCTTTTTTCTTTGAGTATCCTAAGACATTTTTTTCAAATCTGCAATTTCGGATTTTCGAATTTCGAAAATTCGTCGCTGTTATTTCGAACCGGAAGTTTACACCAACTCGACAACTTCTTTAGTAGTTGTGCGATTTTCATGAAATTTAACATGTAAGTAGACCTTAATGATGCGACTTGAAAAATGGCTTTAGAAAATTTCTAACTTATCTCCTCTTGGTGAAATTAAGGATCAAAGTTTTAAAAAAAATCGTCGAAATATAGGTCAGAATGACCTAGTTTTTTTTTTCGATACTAGACAAGGAATTACTGATTCGTACACAAAATATGGAGTTTGTCGATCGAACCGGAAGTGCCACCATCTTTAAACGTGAAAAATCAATAAGGCTTTTTTGCTATTTTACTTACAGACTCGGGAGTTATATTTTCTGAATCCTTGTAGGAAGGCCTAAAAAATGTCGCCAATAGACTTCTGATTTAGGTCAACCGGGAGTCACCATTTTGAATTGAAAATGAAAAATAGAAGCAATTTGAAGGGCCGAGACTTTGGAGCACAATAACTCTCATTCTAATTAAGCTAGAATGTTCAAACTTGTTGTAGACGTTCACTAGGTCAATGTTATGATTGAGTTCAAAGATGAGCATTTTCTGCTTAGGGTAAGCAGAGATAAGCATGCTGATTTGTTGATTCTTTAGGGCACGATAACTTCGGTTATAATGAAGGGAGGGCGGTGAAACTTTTGTCAATAGAGAGTCTAATAGCTAGCCTGTTGTGTGAAATCATTGTATCATTTTTTTTAAATATCAGGGATAGCCGTAAAAAAGAGATTGAAAATCCAAAAAGTCGTATTTTTACAATTTGAAGCATGTTTAGAGGTCTTTCTCGTAAAGTCAACATACTATTTTTTGGGAACTTCTTCTACAAAGAGTCTTATTGGTAGTCTTTTATATGAAATCATCGATCAACAGTCCAACATATCAGGAGTAGAAGAACAAAAGGATCGAACATTGAAAACGGCACCCTTTCATTGTTAAGCGAAACATGCAGTGTGGGTGACTACAATCTACGCATTTAGTCATCGTATAGAGTTTATTCAACAGTATCGAATTCCAACTGCTTAGGGATATTTTACGTGCACTCCAATGTGTACACGGGACCTTGGTTTTTCGTCCCATCCGAAGGACTAGACAGCTGTGCTTGTCAGGCCCTCCGTTCTGCCTCACTGACAAGGGGAACCACGCCGGGAAATCGAGATGAACTTTTTCCGTGCAGAACTTTCAATTCAGGCCAAACGTTTATTGCATACGATTAAGCTGGTCAGTTGGAGCTTATTTTCAAAAATTTTGTAATAATCGGTTGGTAATTAAAGTACCATGCACATTAAACTGTTAAAACAGAAAATTTCGCCCGGTTGAAATGTTTCTTGCTATAAGTCAGCAATTTTCCGAATTCAGGGAGGCTGGATGGCTGAATGGTTAGCATGTGCTCGCTGTATCGTAACGTTTGTCATTGAGTCAACGGGCGTCGTTTCGATCTCCAGGTTGCACGTGACATGGTGTATGATGTCCAACCTCGTGGGTTTTCTCCGTGTTCTTCGGTTTCCTCCCAACGGCTAAAGACCAGTAAGCGCAAGGGGAGTTTTTAAATAAAATTAAAAAACATATATTATGTTAGTCCCGAAATGACCTAGTTTGTGTCGAATGGACATTAGGCCGCATTTCTCTCTTTCTCTTTTATTTTTAAAGTTTTGTAATAATCGGTTAGTAATCAAAGGTACTGTAAAAGTTATAAAACAGAAAATTTCGTCCGGTTGTAATGTTTCTCAATTTAAAGTCAGCAATTTGCCGATTTTAAGGGGCAAACGTTTATTGCGAACGATTAAGCTTGTCAGGGGGAGCTTATTTTTAAAAGTTTTGTAATATTCGGTTGATAACTAAAGTTACCGTGCAAATTAAACTGTTAAAATAGAAAATTTGGCCCGGTTGAAATATTTCTCGCTGTAGGTCAGCAATTTGCCGATTTTAGGAAGGTTGCGTGGCTGAATGGTTAGCACGTGCGCTCTGTATCATAACGTCTGTCACTGAGTCAACTGGCGTTGTTTCGATTTCTTGGTTGTACGTGACAAGGAGTATGGTCGCATGTCCAACCTCGTAGGTCGTAACGCCGCTGCCCGGGTAAAATTTCCCTCATTGCACACTTTATGGCGTATGCCCGTCTTCAGTAGCCCATTTTAGGAGCAGCACAGTAGAACGTTAAACCCCATTCAATTTCATTTCATTTTCTCTATGTTGCTTATTTATTATAGTGGATAAATATTTTTCTGGTTCTAGCAATTATTTAATTTCTGCATAGAAATCTTGCTTTGGCCAGTTTTTTTTTATTGCAGAGTGCCATTCTTGTATATTGCAGTCTATGACCCTTTGTTTAAAACATGCTTAAGAAGTCGTCACGATTTCCTACTTATAACCAAACATATTGGAAATATTAGTCTGGCGTTATTAAATCCTAATTTTATTGGTCTTATTTAAAATTAAACTTTCATTTAACTATGAACAACTCTTAACGTGTCTCTTTAAAACTATTAAATACTCTAAAACAGTAGCTCAACCTTTTGACCTAAACTCATTAATTTACCATTTTGTTGTGAGCGACTTCTTATTTTTCCTATATGACATATTGAACGTGGGTTGGGTGGCTGAATGGTTAGCACGCGCGCCTGTCATTGAGTTAACTAGCGTATTTTCGAATGCCCGGTTGTACGTGACAAGGAGTAAGGTCGCCTGTCCAACCTGCCATTTTTAATTTTTTTTCCCGCCATTTTCATTTCATTTTCTCATCCGTCTCATTACAGTAATACAAGTTTCAGTTATTTCCCTTTAGTTTTCAGATTATTGTTATGCCTGGGTGCAATGATTCATACTATATTTAGACTTGTAACTTCGCGAGTTTTTGACCAATTTTGATAATTTTTTCTTCTTATCCTTTTATTTAGGATACTTGATACAATCAACGACACGTGACGATAAATATGAAAGCTTTCATATCTGCATGGGACAGTAGCAGATCTAGTTATTATTATTATTCTTCTTTTGTTTTGAGTAGATCTGAGCAACTGCTTGTCGCATCCTTACGATTTCTTCAGTTTTACTGGGAAAGTGGGTGTGACTTAGAGGATAAAGCTATTTTGAACGTTCTGCGACAATGCGAAATGTCCGAAATCACCGAAGTTATCGTTTTTTAAAATATTGCAGTAATTTTAACAATTATCATTGGATTTTAACTTTCGATATATTTTGGCATAGCCTGAGACAGGGCACATAGCTACGCTACTTTCGATTTTTGGCAAATCTTCGAAGATATTAGGCGCCAAATTTCGAAAATTTAAAATTTTACAAAAAACTTTTTTATTTATGAATATTTTTTAGTCGTATTGTGCACAGAATTAAAGAGTCATCTGACTAGGGCAAAAATGTTAAAAAAAATTTGTCTCAGTAATTTACCTTGGCCGCCATTGGCTAATTCAGTTTTTCAGTCCTAGATTAATTTTTTATTGTTCGATTTGTATAAAACAAAGTTCATATGCTTCGTTGTATCAATTGTCATTTTTTTTGTTACCGAAAGTGTTATCTGTCGGCACCGGAAGTAGCATAATTTTACCAAAAACTACAATTTTGACAGTTATTTTCCTTCTTCGAAAACAAATATTATTTTTTGGAAAAATTATTTGACTCAAAGAGTGTGGCCTTTCAAGGCGCAAAAAATGTAGGAAGCAGTTTTTTTAATTTCGATTTCATTTTCGAGCAAATTCGATTAAGAGGCTAAAAATGGTGTAAAATTGGCCTATTTACAACCTATTCAGACTTTTCAGATTTTAAAATATTTCTTCGTAACTTTTATAAACTTGTAGCTATTATCCATACGAAGAAAATGTATGTTAAAATTCGTTTGTAATATAAGCAGTTACCAAGAAATGGGCAGTTCTGTACAAGTCACTGTTTTCGTTATTTTGCCTGAAAAATAGTCAATTATGATTGGATTTTTATAAAAGTGACATCATTTGATTCAAAAAGCACGTAGCGTCATATCAAGTTGATTACAATTTAAAATTGACACCGGAAGTGACATCATTTGGTCAAAAACTGCATTTTAAACTTTTTAAATCAATGTTTTATTCAACCAAGAATAACTTAATATGTATTAATAATTTTAACTCTTGGTTTAAATTCACATATAAACAAAACTCATATGGTCATATAGATATCATAAAATGGTTTCTAACTTATTCGGTTGCCGAGAAATAGACGGTTTTCTACAGGTCACTTTTGAAGGTTTCGGGGCCATAAAAGGGTCAATTATTATTCGATTTTCATAAACGTCACACCATGTTATACCTAATGCCATTTGGGATTTCATACAAGTAATTTAAGATTTTCATTATCACCGGAAGTAACGTCATTTTGGCAAAAACTGTATTTTTAGCCTCCAAAACAGATATTTTATTCAAATGAGTCTGTTTTGAAATCTTTTTCAAATTATGGTATTTGATGTCAATCAACAAATAGAATGAACCCATACGATCATACAGATACCACAAAATGGTTTCTAACTTGTACGGTTGCAGAGAAATAGCCGATTTTCTACAAGTCACTTTTCAAGTTTTTTGGTCTTTAAAAGTGGCAATTATTATTCGATTTACATAAAATTTTCACTATATGATATCGTATGCCATTTCTGATTTCATAAGACTAATTGAACATTTGCATTAACACCGGGAGTAATTTAATTTTGTCAAGATCATTTACAAGTAACAAATGTATAAAATGAATTGATATTGCTGGATTTTGTTGATTCTGCGTCCATTTTATTTGTGTGCAATGTTAATTTGGAAACCTGTTTAGTGGTTTCGCTGGTACCGGAAGTGACATATGTTCAAGGGTAACTTGGCACCGGAAGAGACATGTTTAAGGGTAACGTGGCACCAGTGAAACCCGTCATTCCTGCATGCAGGTGTAGTTATTATTCAGATTCCAATTTGAATAGATCTCAGCAACTACGTGTCGCATCGTTACGATTTCTTCGGTTTTACTGGGAAAGTGGGTGTGACTTAGAGGATAAAGCTATTTTGAACGTTCTGCGACAATGCGAAATGTCCGAAATCACCGAAGTTATCGTTTTTAAAAATATTGGAGTAATTTTAACAATAATAATTGGATTTTAACTTTCGATACATTTTGGCATAGCCGGAGACAGGGCACATAGCTACGCTACTTTCGATTTTTGATTTTCGGCAAATCTTCGAAGATATTAGGCGCCAAATTTCAAAAATTTAAAATTTTACAAAAAACTTTTTTATTTATGAATATTTTTTAGTCGTGTTGTGCACAGAATTAGAGAGTCATCTGACTAGCGCAAAAATGTTAAAAAATTTTGTCTCAGTAATTTTCCTTGGCCGCCATCGGCTAATTCAGTTTTTCAGTCCTAGATTAATTTTTTATAGTTCGATTTGTATAAAACAAAGTTCATATGCTTTGTTGTCTCAATTGACATTTTTTTTATTACCGAAAGTGTTATCTGTCGGCACCGGAAGTGGCATAATTTTACCAAAAACTACAATTTTGACAGTTAGGTACCATTTTTCGAAAACAAATATTATTTTTTTGAAAAATTATATGACTCAAAGAGTGTGTCCTTTAAAGGCGCAAAAAATGTCGGAAGCAGTTTTTTAAATTTCGATTTCATTTTCTAGCAAATAGGATTTAGGGGTGAAAAAGGGCGTAAAATTGACCTATTTACAATCCATTCAGGCTTTTCAGATTTTAAAATATTTCTACGTAACTTTTATAAACTTGTAGCTATAATCCATACGAAGAGAATGTATGTGAAAATTAGTTTGTAATATAAGCAGTTGCCGAGAAATGGGCAGTTTTGCATAAGTCACTGTTTTCTTAATTTTGCCTGTAAAATAGTCAATTATTAATGGATATTCACAATAGTGACATCATTTGATTCAATAAGCAAGTATGCGTCATATCAAATTGATTATAATTTAAAATTTACACCGGAAGTGATGCCATTTGGTCAAAAACTGCATTTTTAACTTTTAAAATCGATATTTTTTTCAACCAAGAATTATTTGATATGTAATAATAAAATTAACTTTTGGTTTAAATTCACATACTAACAAAACTCATACGGTCAAATAGATATCATAAAATTGTTTCTAACTTGTTCGGTTGCCGAGATATAGGCGTTCTTCTAAAAGTCACTTTTGAAGGTTTTTGGCCCATAAGTGTCAATTAATGTTCGATTTTCATAAAATTTTCACCCTTTGAAGCCTAATGTCATAGACGATGTTATAAAACTAATTTAACGTTTTCATTATCACCGGAAGTAACGTCATTTTGGCAAAAACTGTATTTTAAGCCTTCAAAACAGATATTTTATTCAAATGAGTCTGATTTGTAATGTTTATAAAATTATGATATTTGATTCCAATCAACAAATAGATTAAACCCATACGGTCATATAAATACCAAAAAATGGTTTCTAACTTGTACGGTTGCCGAGAAATAGACGATTTTCTACACGTCACTTTTCAAGGTTTTTGTTCTATAAAAGTGGCAATTATTATTCGATTTACATAAGATTTTCACCATGTGATGCCTTATGCCATTTCTGATTTCATAAAACTAATAGAACATTTACATTATCACCGGAAGTACTGTAATTTTGTCAGGATCAATTACATGTAACAAATGTATAAAATGAAATGATATTGCTGGATTTGTTTGATTCTGTTTCCATTTTATTTGATGTGTGCAATGTGTATATTGGTTTCATTGGTACTGGAAGTGACATATGTTCAAGGGTAACGTGGCACCGAAAGTGACACAAGTTCAAGTTCAAAGGTAACATGGCACCAGTGAAACCCGTCATTCCTGCATGCAGGTCTAGTTATTCTTATTATTATTATTCTTCTTTTGTTTTGAGTAGATCTCAGCAACTACTTGTCGCATCGTTACGATTTCTTCGGTTTTACTGGGAAAGTGGGTGTGACTTAGAGGATAAAGCTATTTTGAACGTTCTGCGACAATGCGAAATGTCCGAAATCACCGAAGTTATCGTTTTTACAAATATTGCGGTAATTTTAACAATAATCATGGGATTTTAACTTTCGATACATTTTGGCATAGCTGGAGACAGGGCACATAGCTGCGCTACTTTCGATTTTGGATTTTCGGCAAATCTTCGAAGATATTAGGCGCTAAATTTCGGAAATTTAAAATTTTACAAAAAACTTTTTTATTTATGAATATTTTTTAGTCGTGTTGTGCACAGAAGTAAAGAGTCATCTGACTTGCGCAAAAATGTTAAAAATTTTTGTCTCAGTAATTTTCCTTGGCCTCCATTGGCTAATTCAGTTTTTCAGTCCTAGATTAATTTTTTATTGTTCGATTTGTATAAAACAAAATTCATATGCTTCGTTGCCTCAATTGTCATTTTTTTATTACCGAAAGTGTTATCTGTCGGCACCGGAAGTGGCATAATTTTACCAAAAACTACAATTTTGACAGGTACCATTTTTCGAAAACAAATATTATTTTTTTGAAAAATTATATGACTCAAAGAGTGTGTCCTTTAAAGGCGCAAAAAATGTCGGAAGCAGTTTTTTTTAATTTCGATTTCATTTTCTAGCAAATTGGATTAAGAGGTGAAAAAGGGCGTAAAATTGACCTATTTACAACCCATTCAGGCTTTTCAGATTTTAAAATATTTCTATGTAACTTTTATAAACTTGTAGCTATAATCCATACGAAGAGAATGTATGTGAAAATTAGTTTGTAATATAAGCAGTTGCCGAGAAATGGGCAGTTTTGCATAAGTCACTGTTTTCTTAATTTTGCCTGTAAAATAGTCAATTATTAAAGGATATTCACAATAGTGACATCATTTGATTCAAAAAGCAAGTATGAGTCATATCAAATTGATAATCATTTAATATTGACACCGGAAGTGATGCCATTTGGTCAAAAACTGCATTTTTAACTTTTAAAATCGATATTTCTTTCAACCGAGAATTATTTGATATGTAATATTAAAATTAACTTTTGGTTTAAATTCACATATTAACAAAACTCATACGGTCATTTAGATATCATAAAATTGTTTCTAACTTGTTCGGTTGCCGAGATATAGGCGGTTTTCTAAATGTCACTCTTGAAGGTTTTTGGCCCATAAAAGTGTCAATTATTATTCGATTTTCATAAAATTTTCACCCTTTGAGGCCTAATGTCATGGACGATGTTATAAAACTAATTTAACGTTTTCATTATCACCGGAAGTAATGTCATTTTGGCAAAAACTGTATTTTTAGCCTTCAAAACATATTTTATTCAAATGAGTCTGATTTGTAATGTTTTTACAATTATGATATTTGATACCAATTAACAAATAGAATGGACCCATACGATCATACAGATGCCACAAAATCGTTTCTAACTTGTACGGTTGCCGAGAAATAGTCGATTTTCTACAAGTCACTTTTCAAGGTTTTGAGTCTATAAAAGTGGCATATATTATTCGATTTGCATAAAATTTTCACCATGTGATGCCTTACGCCATTTCTGATTTCATAAAAGTAATTGAACATTTTCATTATCACCGGAAGTAATGTAATTTTGTCAGGATCACTTACTAGTAACAAATGTATAAAATGAATTGATATTTGCTGGATTTGGTTGATTCTGCGTCCAATTTATTTGATGTGTGCAATGCTTATGGGGAAACCTGTTTAATGGTTTCATTGGTACCGGAAGTGACATGTTAAAAGGTAACGTGGCACCAGTGAAACCCGTCATTCCTGCATGCAGGTCTAGTTATTAAGCTTTCATATGTAATATGAAAGCTTATTGTTTCTGTTAAAGTTATTATTAAGCTTTCATATTACATATGAAAGCTTTTGTTTCTGTTAAAGTTATTAAGCTTTCATATTTCATATGAAAGCTTGTTGTTTCTGTTAAAGTGCACATAAAATTGCCCTGAAAACTTCTCTATGTGAGCAGTTCGTGGTTATTTTATCCACTTTACGGCAAATTCACATCAATCCCACTAAAATTAAATCAGCTATCTTCATTCAAAGTCGTAAAAATAGACCTCCCGTAAAAACGACTTTGCCAATTATTGAAAACACTCTTAATCCCCTCAGACGCCAGTGACGTCACAGTGACCGAATGCATATTCGGAATGTTTATTCCTTAATTACCTATATACAGCCGGCGTGTGTATTCATTAACGCCTGACTGATTCCTTAATCCCCCTAATTAAATAAAACAATTGACTACGGAATAATTTGTTTTATAATTCAATTTAATTCAAGATCCAATTTGGAATTTGTTTCAGAATGTACGGTCGTTCTGTTTTCTCACGGCAGCGATTTTAATACACTCTACCATCGTGTACAGTCTAAACGATTCGAGATACATTTTCGTCAGAAGTTTATTGTTCGAATTTAGAATGTTTCATTATGTACGGTCGTTCTGTTTACTCATGGCAGCGATTTTAATACAATCTACCACATCGTGTGCAGTCCAAACGATGCGAGATACATTTTCGTCAGAAGAGTGTCGTCGTTCTAATTTAGAATTTGTTTCATAATGTACGGTCGTTCATTTTCACACGGCAGCGATGTCATACACTCACCTATGTGTGCAGTCCCATCTATTCGAGATATATTTTCGTCAGAAGAGTATTGTGGTTCGAATTTCCCCGAGTAAAACAGTATAGGAGTAAAAAGATGTGGTCACGCAAAATATATCATAAATTTCAAACGTGATTGAAACGCGATTTGTAAATGACCAATCCGTTATCGACGTACGGCGCCTTTATTTCTGCTTGCGAATTTGACTTTATTACTCTGAAATAGACCGTAAAAATGAAATACGAAGAAATATCTCAATATACGTTAGAATTAACAGATTGAGAAGGATCACCTAACTATCTATGTGTATCGCAAGTGTAGTGTCGTTAATACATGTACCTGTCATTAATCAATCAGACTAAATTTTAACAGTAAAGTAATTAAGAATGTTGATTAGGTAATTATCTTTTTCTTTGCTCACCGATGTTTTTGTAATAAAGTAGCCTCGTATTATTTGTTGATTGGTGTTTAAACAACATCTAAATATAAAGCCTTCGATGGATATACGTTTGTGATAAGATAAGGTTATAATGTCTAACATCATTTAACTTTTTTATAAAGAATACAAGTATTTTACAATTAAATTGACAGTTTAATCACTCACCAAACGGCACCAGGAACTCCACATTTGATCAAGTGTATTTGATATTCATTATTACAAATTGATGTG
Source organism: Patella ulyssiponensis (assembly GCA_963678685.1). Classification (NCBI taxonomy): domain Eukaryota; kingdom Metazoa; phylum Mollusca; class Gastropoda; family Patellidae; genus Patella; species Patella ulyssiponensis. The sequence continues at coordinate 38,979,533 of OY783226.1, forward strand.
GCCGGCGTAACAAAAAATGATATTTACCCTTCTAAATTAGAACCACAATACTGATGAAAATGTATCTCGAATCGTTTGGACTGCACACGATGGTAGATTGTATTAAAATCGCTGCCGTGAGAAAACAGAACGGCCGTACATAATGAAAAAAATTTTAAAATGGATCTTGAATTAAAATGTATTACAAAACAAATTATTCCGTAGTCAATTGTTTTATTTAATTAGGGGGATTAAGGAATCAGTCAGGCGTTAATAAATACACACGCCCGGTGTGTATAGGTATTTAAGCAATCGTTCGTAAAATGTTCACTGCATATCACTGTTGTGACTGTAGGTTGCCAATCAGGATTTGAATTGTTTCCAAACCTTTCCAATTTTTCCGTACGATTTCATTGTTGGGAAATTTATGAAACGCCGGTACAAAATTCCCCTTTCCCTTGCTGGGATTTCCACAACTCTCAATAACACAACGGTAATATGGCATCTTGCAATACACTCGGTAATATTCTAGTCACAAATATATAGTCTATTACAACCCAAGACGAGAAAGGTCGGCTTTTGAAAATGCTTTGACTGATATAGTGATATGTAACTTACGTGTAAATAATTATGCGTTAATGATTACGCCAGTCAAATGTTTATTGGACCGACAAATACACACGTGTCAACTGGCTGTGTGATATATTGTACAGATGATGTGTATACTATGTGTAGTGCCTGTGACGTCACCAGCCAATCAACCAGATTTAAAGACCACATCAAATGATTCAAAAAATATTTACGTACGGGTACTCAATAGTTACAAAATCCATTTTACGGCAAGATCAAACTAATCTGATTAAAATTAATTCAGATATTTACGTTTTAGTATCCGACTGCCAAAAACGGTTTTCAAATTTTCAATTACAACCTTAATCCGGTTGATTGGCTGGTGACGTCACAGGCACTACACATAGTATACACATCATCTATACAATATATCACTGTATATACACACAGCCAGTTGACACGTGTGTATTTGTCGGTCCAATAAACATTTGACTGCCGTAATCATTAACGAGTAATTATTTACATGTAAGCTACATATCACTATATCAGTCAAAGCATTTTCAAAAGCCGACCTTTCTCGTCTTGAGTTGCAATAGATTATATATTTGTGACAAGAATATTACCGAGTGTAATTTCAAGATGCCATATTACCGCTGTGGTATTGAGAGTTGTGGAAATTCCAGCAAGGGGAATAATGTACCGGCGTTTCATAAATTTCCCAAGGATGAAATCGTACGGAAAGAGTGGAATGCGTTTGTAAACAATTCAAATCCTGATTGGCAACCTACAGTCACAACAGTGATATGCAGTGAACATTTTACGAACGATTGCTAAATTACCTATGCTATACACACACGGCGTGTGTATTTATTAACGCCTGACTGATTCCTTAACCCCCCTAATTAAATAAAACAATTGACTACGGAATAATTTGTTTTGTAATACATTTTAATTCAAGATCCATTTTAAAATTTGTTTATTATGTACGGCCGTTCTGTTTTCTCACGGCAGCGATTTTAATACAATCTACCATCGTGTGCAGTCCCAACGATTCGAGATACATTTTCGTCAGTATTGTGGTTCTAATTTAGAAGGGTAATTATCATTTTTTGTTACACCGGCCAGATCAATTTTTAATAATGAATATCAAATACACTTGATCAAATGTGGAGTTCCTGGTGCCGTTTGGTGAGTGATTAAACTGTCAATTTAATTGTAAAATACTTGTATTCTTTATAAAAAAGTTAAATGATGTTAGACATTATAACATAATACGAGGCTACTTTATTACAAAACATCGGTGAGCAAAGAAAAAGATAATTACTTATGACCCAATCACTGTTCAAATTTAGTCTGATTGATTAATGACAGGTATTAACAACACTACACTTTCGATACACATAGATAATTAGGTGACCCTTCTCAATCTGTTAATTCTAACGTATATTGAGATATTTTTTCGTATTTTATTTTTACGGTCTATTTCAGAGTAATAAAGTCAAATTCGCAAGCCGAAAGAAAGGCGCCGTACGTCGATAACGGATCCATATTTACAAAATCGCGTTTCAATCATGTTTGACGTTTATGATATATTTTGCGTGACCACATCTTTTAACTCCTACACTCTTTTACTCGGGGAAATTCGAACCATAATACTCTTCTGACGAAAATGTATCTCGAATAGTTGGGACTGCACACATAGGAGAGTGTATGACATCGCTGCCGTGAGAAAATGAACGACCGTACATTATGAAACAAATTCTAAATTAGAACGACGATACTCTTCTGACGAAAATGTATCTCGAATCGTTTCGACTGCACACGATGGTAGATTGTATTACAATCGCTGCCGTGAGTAAACAGAACGACCGTACATTATGAAACAGATTCTAAATTCGAACTATAAACTTCTGACGAAAATGTATCTCGAATCGTTTAGACCGTACACGATGGTAGAGTGTATTAAAATCGCTGCCGTGAGAAAACAGAACGACCGTACATTATGAAACAAAATCTAAATTGGATCTTGAATTAAAATGAATTATAAAACAAATTATTCCGTAGTCAATTGTTTTATTTAATTAGGGGGATTAAGGAATCAGTCAGGCGTTAATGAATACACACGCCGGCTGTATATAGGTAATTAAGGAATAAACATTCCGAATATGCATTCGGTCACTGTGACGTCACTGGCGTCTGAGGGGATTAAGAGTGTTTTCAATAATTGGCAAAGTCGTTTTTACGGGAGGTCTATTTTTACGACTTTGAATGAAGATAGCTGAATTAATTTTAGTCGGATTGATGTGAATTTGCCGTAAAGTGGATAAAATAACCATGTACTGCTCACAAAGAGAAACTTTTAGGGCCATTTTATGTGCACTTTAAGCCGCATTTCTCTCTTTCTCTTTTATTTTTAAAGTTTTGTAATAATCGGTTGGTAATCAATGGTACTGTAAAAGTGATAAAACAGAAAATTTCGCCCGGTTGTAATGTTTCTCACTTTAAAATCAGCAATTTGCCGATTTTAAGGGGCAAACGTTTATTGCAAACGATTAAGCTGGTCAGGGGTAGCTTATTTTTAAAAGTTTTGTAATATTCAAAAATTCGTCTCTGTGATTTCGAACCGGAAGTTGAGACCAACTTGACAACTTCTTTAATAGTTGTACGATTTTCATGAAATTTAGTATGTAACATTACTGATGCGGCTTGAAAAATGACTTTTAAAATTTTCTAAATTATCTTCCGTTGGTGAAATTAAGAATCAAATTTTTCAAAAAAATCGTCGAAGTAAAGGTCAGAATGACCGAATTTTTTTTTTCGATACTAGACAAGTAATTACTGATTCGTACACAAAACATGGAGTTTGTCGATCGAACCGGAAGTGCCACCATCTTGAAACGTGAAAAAACAATAGAACTTTTGCGATATTGCACTTACAGACATGGGAGTTACATTTTCTGAATCCCTGAAGGAAAACCTAAAAAAACGTTCAGAACAGAATTTTGATTTAGGTCAGCTGATGGTCGCCATTTTGAAGTGAATTTGAAACATAGTGAAAAATCGACATTTACGGACTTGCAAACAAACACACTAGGGCATATTATGTTCAATGCGTCTCCTATGTCTAACATTTAATACATTTCAGGACAGCCAGGATACGGGTCGAATTTTTGGTATTTGAATATTTCAAAAGTACGAATTTCGCCTTTGATGTTTTTCGTGCCGACTGAGTTGTTTACTAGTGAAAAATCACATTAATTTCGCTAGATTGTGACCGATTTTAATGATTAATTTTTTCTTGTTCGGATTATTTATATGACCCATGACGTGTGACAGGAAGTGACTGTGAATATGAAAACTTTCATATCTGCATGGGACAGTAGCATATCTAGTTAAGCTTTCATATTTCATATGAAAGCTTATTGTTTCTGTTAAGATTATTAAGCTTTCATATTTCATATGAAAGCTTATTGTTTCTGTTAAGATTATTATTATTTTTTTTTTTTTGTGTTTCACCTGCAAATCGGATTTCACAGAATCTAACCATAGGATGTTTCTGAAACTTTGACCTACCCCCCCAAAAATGGGTGGTGGCTGTTGATTAAATATATTTTCGAAACGTTTTGCGAATTCGAAATCACCGAATTTTACGAACGAAAAAATTAACAATGCATAGTCGTAACTTTGCTATTTTTTGACCGATTTTACTAATTCTTTTTTCTTTGAATACCTTGAAAAAAATCATTTTCATCTGCAGTTTCACATTTTCGAATTTCGAAAATTCGTCGCTGTGATTTCGAACCGGAAGTTTAGAAAAATTTGACAACTTCTTTAATAGTTGTACGATTTTCATGAAATTTAGTATTTAAGTAGATCTTGCCAATGTGACTTCAAAATTATAATGAGAAATTTTCTAAATTATCTCCCCTTGGTGAAATTAAGGATCAAAGTTTTAAAAAAAATCGTCGAAATATAGGTCAGAATGACCTGAAAATTTTTTTCGATACTCGACAAGTAATTACTGATTCCTACACAAAATATGGAGTTTGTCGATCAAACCGGAAATGCCACCATCTTGAAACATGAAAAATCCCTAAGGCTTTGTTGCTATCTTACTTACAGACACGGGAGTTATATTTTCTGAATCCTTGAAGGATGGCCCAAAAATCGCAGGGAGCAGAATTTTGATTTAGGACAACTGATGGTTGCCATTTTTAAGTGAATATGAAATGTAGTAGCAATTTGAAGGGCCGAGACTTTGAAACACAATAACTCTCTTTCTAATTGAGCTAGAATGTTCAATCTTGGTGTAGACGTTCACTAGGTCAATGTCATGATTGAGTGCAAAGATGAACATTTTCTGCCTAGGGTAAGCAGAGATAAGCATGCTGATTTGTTGATTCTTTAGGGCACAATAACTTCGGTTATAATGAAGGGAGGGTGATGAAACTCTTGTCAATCGAGAGTCTAATAGCTAGCCTGTTGTGTGAAATCATTGTATCATTTTTTTTAAATATCAGGGGTAGCAGAAAAAAGAGATCGAAAATCCAAAAAGTCGTATTTTTACGATTTGGAGCATTTTCAAAGGTCCTTTTCTCTAAAGTCAACATAATATTTTGGGGGAACTTCTTCTACAAAGAGTCTTATCGGTAGTCTTTTATATGAAACCATAGATCAACAGTCCAAAATATCAGGAGTAGTAGAATAAAAGGATCGAAAATTCAAAAACCGCACCCTTTCATTGTTAAGCAAAAAATGCAGTGTGGGTGGCTACAATCTGCACATTTAGTCATCGTATAGAGCTTATTCAACAATATAGAATTCCAACTGCTAAGGGATCTTTTACGTGCACTCCAATGTGTACACGGCGGATGGGGGACACGCCAGAATATCGAGATGAACTTTCTCGGCCAATGCAGGGATCGAACACCCGACCTCCTGGCTAGCAGGCCAACGCCTTAGCCACATAGTGTGGACACCCATCGTACATTTCATCCGTCAAATCAAAGCATTTCATTGCATTAGACCAATAATTAATTATTCTTAATTTAAAACTTTATTTAATATTAGTCTGGCATTATTAAATCCTAATGTTATTGGTCTTATTTAAAATTAAACTTTAATTTAACTATGAACAACCCTTAACGTGTCTCTTTAAAACAATTAAATACTCTAAAACAAAAAACAAAACAAAAAATCAATAAGCGGGTCAATTCAGGTAAGTATAACTACGGGTTCTGTCCACCTTCTCTCGTCTACGGCCATACCACGTTGAAAACACCAGTTCTCGTCCGATCACTGAAGTTAAGCAACGTGGGGCCCGGTAAGTACTTGGATTGGTGACCGCCTGGGAACACCGGGTGCTGTAGACGCCTTTTTGCCCTGATTCTTCGTGAAAAAATCAATTTTCCGCCAATCAGACCACAGCGCGCACTCTTTTGCACCACTCCAGCTCTGCGCTCGGCCCGTCTCCCCAGGGAAAAAGACACAAAAAGAATTTGAGTAAGCACAAGTATGGGTTCTGTCCACCTTCTCTCGTCTACGGCCATACCACGTTGAAAACACCAGTTCTCGTCCGATCACTGAAGTTAAGCAACGTCGGGCCCGGTCAGTACTTGGATGGGTGACCGCCTGGGAACACCGGGTGCTGTAGGCGCCTTTTTAAAACCGACAAATACAAAAAAAAAAATCAATAAGCGGATCAATTCAGGTAAGTATAACTACGGGTTCTGTCCACCTGCTCTCATCTACGGCCACACCACGTTGAAAACACCAGTTCTCGTCCGATCACTGAAGTTAAGCAACGTCGGGCCCGGTCAGTACTTGGATGGGTGACCGCCTGGGAACACCGGGTGCTGTAGGCGCTTTTTTAAAACCGACAAATACAAAAAAAAAAATCAATAAGCGGATCAATTCAGGTAAGTATAACTACGGGTTCTGTCCACCTGCTCTCATCTACGGCCACACCACGTTGAAAACACCAGTTCTCGTCCGATCACTGAAGTTAAGCAACGTCGGGCCCGGTCAGTACTTGGATGGGTGACCGTCTGGGAACACCAGGTGCTGTAAACGCCTTTTTAAAACCGACAAAACCCCCCCAAAAAATCAATAAGCGGGTCAATTCAAGTATGTATAACTACGGGTTCTGTCCACCTTCTCTCGTCTACGGTCATACCATGTTGAAAAGACCAGTTCTCGTCCGATCACTGAAGTTAAGCAACGTCGGGCCCGGTTAGTACTAGGATGGGTGACCGCCTGGGAACACCGGGTGCTGTAGACGCCTTTTTGCCCTAAACTCATTAATTTACCATTTTGTTGTGAGCGGCTTGTTATTCTTCCTATATGACATATTGCACGTGTCTGATTTCAAAGGGGGGTTGGGCGGCTGAATGGTTACCACGCGCGCCGGTCATTGAGTTAACTAGCGTGTTTTCGAATGCCCGGTTGTATGTGACAAGGAGTAAGGTCGCCTGTCCAACCTGCCATTTTTAATTTTTTTCCGGCAATTTTCATTTCATTTTCTCATCCGTCTAATTACAGTAATACAAGTTTCGGTTATTTCCCTTTAGTTTTCGGATTATTGTTATGCCTGGGTGCAATGTTTCATACTATGTTTAGACTTGTAATTTTGCGAGTTTTTGACCAATTTTGATAATTTTTTCTTCTTATCCTTTTATTTAGGATACTTGATACAATCAATGACACATGACGATGAATATGAAAGCTTTCATATCTGCATGGGACAGTAGCAGATCTAGTTAAGCTTTCATATTACATATGAAAGCTTATTGTTTCTGTTAAGATTATTATTGTTATTTTTTTTTTGTTGTGTTTTCTGCAAATCGGATTTCTCAGAATCTATCCGTAGGATCTTTCTGAAATTTTGACCTACCCCCCCAAAAATGGGGTGCGAACCTTGATTAAATATATTTTCAAAACGTTTTACGAATCCGAAATCACCGAAATTTACGAACGACAAAATGGACAATGCATAGTCGTAACTTTTTTATTTTTTGACCGATTTTACTAATTCTTTTTTCTTTGAATACCTTGAAAAAAATCATCTTCATCTGCAGTTTCACATTTTCGAATTTCGAAAATTCGTCGCTGTGATTTCGAACCGGAAGTTTAGACCAATTTGACAACTTCTTTAATAGTTGTACGATTTTCATGAAATTTAGTATATATGTAGACCTTACCGACGTGACTTCAAAAATATAATTAGAAATTTTCTAAATTATCTCCCCTTGACGAAATTAAGGATCAAAATTTTCAAAAAAATCATCGAAATATAGGTCAGAATGACCTGATTTTCTTTTTTGGATACTAGATAAGTAATTACTGATTTGTACACAAAATATGAAGTTTGTTGATCGAACCGGAAGTGCCACCATCTTGAAACATGAAAAATCCCTAAGGCTTTTTTGCTATTTTACTTACAGACACGGGAGTTATATTTTCTGAATCCTTGAAAGATGGCCTAAAAATTGTTCAGAGCAGAATTTTGATTTAGGTCAATTGATGGTTGCCATTTTGAAGTGAATATGAAAAGTAGTAGCAATTTGAAGGGCCGAAACTTTGAAACACAATAACTCTCCTTCTAATTGAGCTAGAATGTTCAATCTTGGTGTAGACGTTCACTATGTCAATGTCATGATTGAGTTTAAAGATGAGCATTTTCTGCCTAGGGTAAGCAGAGATAAGCATGCTGATTTGTTGATTCTTTAGGGCAAGATAACTTCGGTTATAATGAAGGGAGGGTGGTGAAACTCTTGTTAATCGAGAGTGTAATAGCTGGCTTGTTGTGTGAAATCGTTGTATCTTTTTTTTTTAATATCAGGGATAGCAGAAAAAAAGAGATCGAAAATCCAAAAAGTCGTATGTTTACGATTTGGAGCATCTTTAAAGGTTCTTTTCTCTTAAAGTCAACATAATACTTTTTGGGAACTTCTTCTACAAAGAGTCTTATCGGTAGTCTTTTATATGAAAACTTCGATCAACAGTCCAAAATATCTGGAGTAGAAGAATAAAAGGATCGAATATTGAAAACGGCACCCTTTCATTGCTAAGCGAAACATGCAGTGTGGGTGACTACAATCTGCACATTTAGTCATCTTATAGAGCTTATTCAACAGTATTGAATTCCAACTGCTTAGGGATATTTTACGTGCACTCCAATGTGTACACGCGACCTTGGTTTTTCGTCCCATCCGAACGACTAGACAGCTGTCCTTGTCAGGCCCTCCGTTCTCCCTCACTGACAAGGGGGAACCACGCCGGAAAATCGAGATGAACTTTCTCGTTACAGAACTTTCAATTCAGGCCAAACGTTTATTGCATACAATTAAGCTGGTCAGTTGGGGCTTATTTTCAAAAGTTTTGTAATAATCGGTTGGTAATTAAAATACCGTGCGAATTAAACTGTTAAAACAGAAAATTTCGCCCGGTTAAAATGTTTCTTGCTATAAGTCAGCAATTTCCAGATTTTAGGGAGGCTGAATGGTTAGCATGCGCGCGCTGTATCGTAACGTCTGTCATTGAGTCAACCGGCGTCGTTTCGATTTCCAAGTTGCACGTGACATGGAGTATGGTGTCCAACCTCGTGGGTTTTCTCCGTGTCCTTCGGTTTCCTCCCACGGCTAAAGACCCGTACGCGCAAGGGAAGTTTATAAATAAATTAAAAAACATGTTAGTCCCAAAATGACCTAGTTTGTGTCGAATGGACGTTGAGCCGCATTTATCTCTTTCTCTTTTATTTTTAAAGTTTTGTAATAATCGGTTGGTAATCAAAGTTACTGTAAAAGTGATAAAACATAAAATTTCGCCCGGTTGTAATGTTTCTCACTTTAAAGTCAGCAATTTGCCGATTTTAGAGGGCAAATGTATATTGCGAACAATTAAGCCGGTCAGGGGGAGCTTATTTTTAAGGGAGGCTGAATGGCTGAATGGTTAGCATGTGCGCGCTGTATCGTAACGTCTGTCATTGAGTCAACGGGCGTCGTTTCGATTTCGAGATTGCACGTGACATGGAGTATGGTGACCAACCTCGTGGGTTTTCTCCGTGTCCTTCGGTTTCCTCCCAACAGCTAAAGACCAGTACGCGCAAGGGGAGTTTTTAAATAAAATTAAAAAACATATGTTTGTCCCGAAATGACCTAGTTTGTGTCGAATGGACGTTAAGCCGCATTTCTCTCTTTCTTTTTTTATTTTTAAAGTTTGGTAATAATCGGTTGGTAATAAAAGATACTGTAAAAGTGATAAAACAGAAAATTTCGCCCGGTTGTTATGTTTCTCACTTTAAAGTCAGCAATTTGCCGATTTTAAGGGGAAAACGTTTATTGCGAACGATTTAGCTCGTCAGGGGGAGCTTATTTTTAAAAGTTTTGTAATATTCGGTTGATAACTAAAGGTACCGTGCAAATTAAACTAATAAAATAGAAGATTTCGCCCGGTTGAAATGTTTCTATCTGTAGGTCAGCAATTTGCCGATTTTAGGGAGGTTGCGTGACTGAATGGTTAGCACGTGCGCTCTGTATCATAACGTCTGTCATTGAGTCAACTGGCGTTGTTTCGATTTCTTGGTTGTACGTGACAAGGAGTATGGTCGCCTGTCCAACCTCGTAGGCCGTAACGCCGCTGCCCGGGTAAAATATCCCTCATTGCACACTTTATGGCGTATGCCCGTCTTCATTAGCCCATTGTAGGAGCAGAACAGTAGGACGTTAAACCCCATTCAATTTGATTTCATTTTCTCTATGTTGCTTATTTATTATAGTGGATAAATGTTTTTCTGGTTCTATTAATTATTTCATTTCTGCATAGAAATCTTGCTTTGACCAGTTTTTTTTTTTATTGCAAAGTGCCATTATTGTATATTGCAGTCTATGACCCTTTGTTTAAAACATGCTTAAGAAGTTGTCACGATTTCCTACTTATAACCAAACATATTGGAAACCATAATTATATAACATATCTCTAATTTTGGAAGCCCGATTACAGCTATACAAGTTTAGGTTATTTCCCTTTAGTTTAAAGATTATTTTTTTGCCCGGGTGCAATGTTTCTCACTACATTTAAATTTGTAACTTTGTGAGTTTTGACCGATTTTGATAATTATGTCTTTATAATTTTCCAAATTTACATATTTTAACGTAAATATTCAAACAATTGGGATCAACCTGATTCAAAAATTTTTAGTTTTGTTCAAAGTTATCTCATTTAATTTTTCGATGTTTTCTTACCATTTTCATTTCATTATTCTGAAAGTTTTGAAGTGGGAAGTCATCCCGATTACAGCAACACAGGTATCAGTTATTTCCCTTAAGTTTTCAGATTATGCAATGTTTCATACTATATTTAGACTTGTAACTTGGCGAGTTTTTGACCAATTTTGATAGTTTGTTATTCTTATCCTTTTATTTGACATACTTGATATAATCGATGACACGTGACGATGAATATGAAAGCTTTCATATCTGCATGGGACAGTAGCAGATCTAGTTATTAAGCTTTCATATGTATTACATATGAAAGCTTATTGTTTCTGTTAAAGTTATTATTATTATTTTTTTTTTTTGTGTGTTTTCTGCAAATCGGATTTCTCAGAATCTATCCATAGGATCTTTCCGAAATTTTGACCTACCCCCCCAAAAATGGGGTGCGAACCTTGATTAAATATATTTTCAAAACGTTTTACGAATCCGAAATCACCGAATTTTACGAACGAAAAAACTGACAATGCATAGTCGTAACTTTGTTATTTTTTGACCGATTTTACTAATTCTTTTTTCCTTGAGTATCTTGAAACATTTACTTCAAATCTGAATGGTTAGCATGTGCGCGCTGTATCGTAACGTCTGTCATTGAGTCAACGGGCGTCGTTTCGATCTCCAGGTTGCCTGTGACATGGTGTATGTCCAACCTCGTGGGTTTTCTCCGTGTTCTTCGGTTTCCTCCCAACGGCTAAAGACCAGTACGTGCAAGGGGAGTTTTTAAATAAAATTAAAAAACATGTTAGTCCCGAAATGACCTAGTTTGTGTCGAATGGACGTTAGGCCGCATTTCTCTCTTTCTCTTTTTAAAGTTTTGTAATAATCGGTTGGTAATCAAAGGTACTGTTAAAGTGATAAAACAGAAAATTTGGCCCGGTTGTAATGTTTCTCACTTTAAAGTCAGCAATTTGTCGATTTTAAAGGGCAAACGTTTATTGCGAACGATTAAGCTGGTCAGGGGGAGCTTATTTTTAAAAGTTTTGTAATATTCGGTTGATAACTAAAGGTACCGTGCAAATTAAACTGTTAAAATAGAAAATTTGGCCCGGTTGAAATGTTTCTCGCTGTAGGTCAGCAATTTGCCGATTTTAGGGAGGTTGCGTGGCTGAATGGTTAGCACGTGCGCTCTGTATCATAACGTCTGTCATTGAGTCAACTGGCCTTGTTTCGATTTCTTGGTTGTACGTGACAAGGAGTATGGTCGCCTTACCAACCTCGTAGGCCGTAACGCCGCTGCCCGGGTAAAATTTCCCTCATTGCACACTTTATGGCGTATGCCCGTCTTCATTAGCCCATTGTAGGAGCAGAACAGTAGGACGTTAAACCCCATTCAATTTCATTTCATTTTCTCTATGTTGCTTATTTATTATAGTGGATAAATGTTTTTCTGGTTCTAGCAATTATTTAATTTCTGCATAGAAATCTCTGGCCAGTTTTTTTTATTGCAGAGTGCCATTCTTGTATATTGCAGTCTATGACCCTTTGTTTAAAACATGCTTAAGAAGTCGTCACGATTTCCTACTTATAACCAAACATATTGGAAACCATAATTATAAAACATATCTTGGAAGCCCGATTACAGCTATACAAGTTTCAGTTATTTCCCTTTAGTTTAAAGATTATTTTTTTGCCCTGGTGCAATGTTTCTCACTACATTTAAATTTGTAACTTTGTGAGTTTTTGACCGATTTTGACATTATGTCTTTATAATTTTCAAAATCTACATATTTAACGTACATATTCAAACAGTTGAGTTCAACCTGATTCAAAAAGTTTTAGTTTTGTTCAAAGTTATCTCATTCATCCCGATTACAGCAACACAAGTATCAGTTATTTCCCTTTAGTTTTCTGATTACTTAATGTTTCATACTATATTTAGACTTGTAACTTCGCGAGTTTTTGACCAATTTTGATAGTTTGTTATTCTTATCCTTTTATTTGAGATACTTGATATAATCGATGACACGTGACGATGAATATGAAAGCTTTCATATCTGCATGGGACAGTAGCAGATCTAGTTATTTTTTTTGTGTGTATTTTCTGCAAATCGGATTTCTCAGAATCTAACCATGGGATCTTTCTAAAACTTTGACCTACCTCCCCAAAAATGGGGTGCGAACGTTGTTTAAATATATTTTCAAAACGTTTTACGAATCCGAAATCACCGAATTTTACGAACGAAAAAACTGACAATGCATAGTCGTAACTTTGTTATTTTTTGACCGATTTTACTAATTCTTTTTTCTTTGAATACCTTGAAAAAATCATTTTCATCTGCAGTTTCACATTTTCGAATTTCGAAAATTCGTCGCTGCGATTTCGAACCGGAAGTTTAGACCAATTTGACAACTTCTTTAATAGTTGTACGATTTTCATGAAATTTAGTATACTAGTAGATCTTACCGATGTGACTTCAAAAATATAATTAGAAATTTTCTAAATTATCTCCCCTTGGTGAAATTAAGGATCAAAGTTTTAAAAAAAATCGTCGAAATATAGGTCAGAATGACCTAATTTTTTTTTTCGATACTAGACAAGGAATTACTGATTCGTACACAAAATATAGAGTTTGTCGATCGAACCGAAGTGCCACCATCTTTAAACGTGAAAAATCAAAAAGGCTTTTTTGCTATTTTACTTACAGACTCGGGAGTTATATTTTCGGAATCCTTGAAGGAATGCCTAAAAATCTATCGGATCAGAATTTTGATTTCGGTCATGTGATGGTCACAATTTTGAATTGAAAATGAAAAATAGAAGCAATTTGAAAGGCCCGGACTTCGGAACACAATAACTCTACTTCTAATTAAGCTAGAATGTTCAAACTCGGTGTAGACGTTCACTAGGTCAATGTTATGATTGAGTTCAAAGATGAGCATTTTCTGCCTAGGGTAAGCAGAGATAAGCATGCTGATTTGTTGATTCTTTAGGGCACGATAACTTCGGTTATAATGAAGGGAGGGCGGTGAAACTTTTGTCAATAGAGAGTCTAATAGGTAGCCTGTTGTGTGAAATGATTGTATCATTTTTTTTAAATATCAGGGATAGCCGAAAAAAAGAGATTGAAAATCCAAAAAGTCGTATTTTTACAATTTGGAGAATGTTTAGAGGTCTTTCTCGTAAAGTCAACATACTATTTTTTGGGAACTTCTTCTACAAAGAGTCTTATTGGTAGTCTTTTATATGAAACCATCGATCAACAGTCCAACATATCAGGAGTAGAAGAACAAAAGGATCGAACATTGAAAACGGCACCCTTTCATTGTTGAGCGAAACATGAAGTGTGGGTGACTACAATCTACGCATTTAGTCATCGTATAGAGCTTATTCAACAGTATCGAATTCCAACTGCTTAGGGATAGTTTACGTGCACTCCAATGTGTACACGGGACCTTGGTTTTTCGTCCCATCCGAACGACTAGACAGCTGTCCTTGTCAGGCCCTCCGTTCTGCCTCACTGACAAGGGGGAACCACGCCGGGAAATCGAGATGAACTTTCTCTGTGCAGAACTTTCAATTCAGGCAAAACGTTTATTGCATACGATTAAGCTGGTCAGTTGGAGCTTATTTTCAAAAGTTTTGTAATAATCGGTTGGTAATTAAAGTACCGTGCACATTAAACTGTTAAAACAGCAAATTTCGCCCGGTTGAAATGTTTCTTGCTATAAGTCAGCAATTTTCCGAATTCAGGGAGGCTGGATGGCTGAATGGTTAGCATGTGCTCGCTGTATCGTAACCTTTGTCATTGAGACAACGGGCGTCGTTTCGATCTCCAGGTTGCACGTGACATGGTGTATGGTGTCTAACCTCGTGGGTTTTCTCCGTGTCCTTCGGTTTCCTCCCAACAGCTAAAGACCAGTCCGTGCAAGGGGAGTTTTTAAATAAAATTAAAAAACATATGTTAGTCCCGAAATGACCTAGTTTGTGTCGAATGGACGTTAGGCCGCATTTCTCTCTTTCTCTTTTATTTTTAAAGTTTTGTAATAATCGGTTGGTAATCAATGGTACTGTAAAAGTGATAAAACAGAAAATTTGGCCCGGTTGTAATGTTTCTCACTTTAAATTCAGCAATTTGTCGATTTTAAGGGGCAAACGTTTATTGCGAACGATTAAGCTGGTCAGGGAGAGCTTATTTTTAAAAGTTTTGTAATATTCGAAAATGCGTCGCTGTGATTTCGAACCGGAAGTTGAGACCAACTTGACAACTTCTTTAATAGTTGTACGATTTTCATGACATTTAGCAGTAAGTAGATCTTACCGATGCGACTTCAAAAATATGATTAGAAATTTTCTAAATTATCTCCCCTTGACCAAATTAAGGATGAAAAATTTTCAAAAATATCAACGAAATATACGTCAGAATGACCTAAGTTATTATTGTTCAATACTAGATAAGTAATTACTGATTTGTACACAAAATATGAAGTTTGTCTATCGTACCGGATGTGCCACCATCTTGAAACGTGAAAAGTCCATAAGGCTTTTTTGCTATTTTACTTACAGACTTGGGAGTTATATTTTCTGAATCCTTGAAGGAAGGCCTAAAAAACGTTTAGAGTAGAATTTTGATTTAGGTCAACTGGTAGTCACCATTTTGAAGTGAATATGAAACATAGTGAAAAAACGACATTAACGAACTTGTAAACAAACACAATAGGGCATAGTATGTTCAATGCGTCTCCTATGTTTGAAGAAATTAATACATTTCAGGATAGCCGGGATACGGGTCAAATTTTTGGTATTTGAATATTTCAAAATTCGATTTTTGCCTTTGATGTTTTTCGTGCCGACAAAGTTCTTTACGAGTGAAAAATCACATTAACTTCACTAGATTGTGACCGATTTTAATGGGGGTTTTTTTGTTCGGATTATTTTTATGACCCATGACATGTGACAGAAAGTGACTGAATATGAAAGCTTTCATATCTGCATGGGACAGTAGCAGATCTAGTTAAGCTTTCATATTACATATGAAAGCTTATTGTTTCTGTTAAGATTATTATTATTAAGCTTTCATATTACATATGAAAGCTTATTGTTTCTGTTAAGATTATTATTAAGCTTTCATATTACATATGAAAGCTTATTGTTTCTGTTAAAGTTATTATTATTATTATTTTTTTTTTTGTGTATTTTCTGCAAATCGGATTTCTCAGAATCTAACCGTAGGATCTTTCTGAAACTTTGACCTACCCCCCAAAAATGGGGTGCGAACCTTGATTAAATATATTTTCAAAACGTTTTAGGAATCCGAAATCACCGAATTTTACGAACGAATGCCTTTGACCTACAATGCTGTAACTTTGTGATTATTTGAGCTATTTAATTAATTCTTTTTTCTATGAGTACCTTTAGACATTTACTTCAAATCTGCAATTTCGGATTTTCGAATTTCGAAAATTCGTCGCTGTGATTTCGAACCGGAAGTTTAGACCAACTCGACAACTTCTTTAGTAGTTGTACGATTTTCATGAAATTTAATATGTAAGTAAACCTCAATGATGCGACTTGAAAAATGACTTTAGAAATTTTCTAAATTATCTCCCCTTGGAGAAATTGAGGGTCGAAATTTTCAAAAAAATCGACGAAATATAGGTCAAATCATCTTGAATTTTTTTTTAGGTACTAGCTACGAGACCACTGATTCGTACACAAATTTCGCCTTTGATGTTTTCCGTGCCGACAAAGTTGTTTTCGCGTGAAAAACTCCGATTAACAGCTTGAAAATAATCAAATAGATCGCAGTTTCGCGATTTCGTCTCAAATCTGGGAAATCAATACATTTTTGGTTAGCCTCTTTTAAAAAAATGGGTGGTGGCCTTGGAATCAATATATTTTCAAAACGTTTTGCGAATCCAAAATCACCGAAAACAACTGATGAAAAAATTGACCTTGACAGCTGTGTTACTTCGTGATTTTGTGATCTATTTTACTTTTCTGGTTAGCCTCCTTTCAAAAATGGGTGGTGGCCTTGAAATCAATATATTTTCAAAACGTTTTGCGAATCCAAAATCACCGAAAATAACTGATGAAAAAATTGAGCTTTGATGGAAACTATATAGAAAAATAAAAGGAAACATCAACATTATATAGGTCTTGCACACATAGGCTTAGAACTTTGCAGCCAGTCATCATATTAATTGAAATTGAATAGGTTTGATTTGATATAATTATTTGCTTTCTATTTTAAAACTATCTAAAAAAATATTTGTAATCATTTATGTTATTGATTTAGATTAATACTGTTTATATTGTGTACATTTTAACACCTTCATCGATTAATAATGGTTTGCATAGTCATCGTATAGAGCTTATTCAACAGTATCGAATTCCAACTGCTTAGGGATATTTTACGTGCACTTCAATGTGTACACGGGACCTTGGTTTTTCGTCCCACCTATATGATAGTCCCGAAATGACCTAGTTTGTGTCGAATGGACGTTAAGCCGCATTTATCTCTTTCTCTTTTATTTTTAAAGTTTTGTAATAATCGGTTGTACTGTACTGTAAAAGTGATAAAACAGAAAATTTCGCCCGGTAGTAATGTTTCTCATTTTAGGGGGCAAACGTTTATTGCGAACGATTAAGCTGGTCAGGGGGAGCTTATTTTTAAAAGTTCTGTAATATTCGGTTGATAATTAAAGGTACCGTGCAAATTAAACTGTTAAAATAGAAAATTTCGCCCGGTTGAAATGTTTCTCCTTGTAGGTCAGTAATTTGCCAAATTTAGGGAGGTTGCGTGGCTGAATGGTTAGCACCTGCGCACTGTATAGTAACGTCTGTCATTGAGTCAACTGGCGTTGTTTCGATTGAAATGCCCGGTTGAACTGTTTCTTGCTATAAGTCAGCAATTTACCGATTTTAGGGAGCTTGAATGGCTGAATGGTTAGCATGTGCGCGCTGTATCGTAACGTCTGTCATTGAGTCAACCGGCATCGTTTCGATTTCCAGGTTGCACGTGACATGGAATATGGTGTCCAACCTCGTGGGTTTTCTCCGTGTCCTTCGGTTTCCTCCCACGGCTGATTTCAGATTATTGTTATGCCTGGGTGCAATGTTTCATATTATATTTAGACTTGTAACTTCGCGAGTTTTTGACCAATTTCGATAATTTTTTCTTCTTATCCTTTTATTTAGGATACTTGATACAATCAATGACACGTGACGATGAATATGAAAGCTTTCATATCTGCATGGGACAGTAGCAGATCTAGTTATTATTTTTTTTTTTGTGTTTCTCCTGCAAATCGGATTTCACAGAATCTATCCATAGGATGTTTCTGAAACTTTGACCTACCCCCCCAAAAATGGGTGGTGGCTGTTGATTAAATATATTTTCAAAACGTTTTGCAAATTCGAAATCACCGAATTTTACGAGCGAAAAAACTGACAATGCATAGTCGTAACTTTGCTATTTTTTGACCGATTTTACTAATTCTTTTTTCTTTGAATACCTTGAAAAAAATCATTTTCATCTGCAGTTTCACATTTTCGAATTTCGAAAATTCGTGGCTGTGATTTCGAACCGGAAGTTTAGACCAATTTGACAACTTCTTTAATAGTTGTACGATTTTCATGAAATTTAGTATTTAAGTAGATCTTACCAATGTGACTTCAAAATTATAATGAGAAATTTTCTAAATTATCTCCCCTTGGTGAAATTAAGGATCAAAGTTTTATAAAAAAATCGTCGAAATATAGGTCAGAATGACCTGAAAATTTTTTTCGATACTCGACAGGTAATTACTGATTCCTACACAAAATATGGAGTTTGTCGATCAAACCGGAAATGCCACCATCTTGAAACATGAAAAATCCCTAAGGCTTTTTTGCTATCTTACTTACAGACACGGGAGTTATATTTTCTGAATCCTTGAAGGATGGCCCGAAAATCGTAGGGAGCAGAATTTTGATTTAGGTCAACTGATGGTTGCCATTTTGAAGTGAATATGAAAAGTAGTAGCAATTTGAAGGGCCGAGATTTTGAAACACAATAACTCTCCTTCTAATTGAGCTAGAATGTTCAATCTTGGTGTAGACGTTTACTAGGTCAATGTCATGATTGAGTGCAAAGATGAACATTTTCTGCCTAGGGTAAGCAGAGATAAGCATGCTGATGGCACGATAACTTCGGTTATAATGAAGGGAGGGCGATGAAACTTTTGTCAATAGAGAGTCTAAAAGCTAGCCTGTTGTTTGAAATCATTGTATCATTTTTTTTAAATATCAGGGATAGCCGAAAAAAAGAGATTGAAAATCCAAAAAGTCGTATTTTTACAATTTGGAGCATGTTTAGAGGTCTTTCTCGTAAAGTCAACATAATATTTTTTGGGAACTTCTTCTACAAAGAGTCTTATTGGTAGTCTTTTATATGAAACCATCGATCAACAGTCCAACATATCAGGAGTAGAAGAACAAAGGGATCGAAAATTGAAAACGGCACCCTTTCATTGTTAAGCGAAACATGCAGACTACAATCTACACATTTAGTCGTCGTATAGAGCTTATTCAACAGTATCGAATTCCAGCTGCTTAGGGATATTTTACGTGCACACCAATGTGTACACGGGACCTTGGTTTTTCGTCCCATCCGAACGACTAGACAGCTGTGCTTGTCAGGCCCTCCGTTCTGCCTCACTGACAACGGGGAACCACGCCGGGAAATCAAGATGAACTTTCTCCGTGCAGACCTTTCAATTCAGGCCAAACGTTTATTGCATACGATTAAGCTGGTCAGTTGGAGCTTATTTTCAAACGTTTTGTAATAATCGGTTGGTAATTAAAGTACCGTGCACATTAAAATGTTAAAACAGAAAATTTCGCCCGGTTGAAATGTTTCTTGCTATAAGTCAGCAATTTTCCGAATTCAGGGAGGCTGAATGGCTGAATGGTTAGCATGTGCGCGCTGTATCGTAACGTCTGTCATTGAGTCAACGGGCGTCGTTTCGATCTCCAGGTTGCACGTGACATGAAGTATGATGTCCAACCTCGTGGGTTTTCTCCGTGTCCTTCGGTTTCCTCCCCAGTAAGCGCAAGAGGAGTTTTTAAATAAAATTAAAAAACATATGTTAGTCACGAAATGACCTAGTTTGTGTCGAATGGACATCAGGCCGCATTTCTCTCTTTCTCTTTTATTTTTAAAGTTTTGTAATAATCGGTTGGTAATCAAAGGTACTGTAAAAGTGATAAAACAGAAAATTTCGCCCGGTTGTAATGTTTCTCACTTTAAAGTCAGCAATTTGCCGATTTTAAGGGGCAAACGTTTATTGCGAACGATTAAGCTGGTCAGGGGGGCGCTTATTTTTAAAAGTTTTGTAATATTCGGTTGATAACTAAAGGTACCGTGCAAATTAAACTGTTAAAATAGAAAATTTGGCCCGGTTGAAATGTTTCTCGCTGTAGGTCAGCAATTTGCCGATTTTAGGGAGGTTGCGTGGCTGAATGGTTAGCTCGTGCGCTCTGTATCATAAAGTCTGTCATTTAGTCAACTGGCGTTGTTTCGGTTTCTTGGTTGTACGTGACAAGGAGTATGGTCACCTGTCCAACCTCGTAGGCCGTAACGCCGCTGCCCGGGTAAAAATTTCCCTCATTGCACACTTTATGGCATATGCCCGTCTTCATTAGCCCATTTTAGGAGCAGAACAGTAGGACGTTAAACCCCATTCAATTTCATTTCATTTTCTCTATGTTGCTTATTTATTATAGTGGATAAATATTTTTCTGGTTCTAGCAATTATTTAATTTCTGCATAGAAATCTTGCTTTGGCCAGTTTTTTTATTGCAGAGTGCCATTCTTGTACAATTCAGTCTATGATCCTTTGTTTAAAACATGCTTAAGAACTCGTCACGATTTCCTACTTATAACCAAACATATTGGAAATATTAGTCTGACATTATTAAATCCTAATTTTATTGGTCTTATTTAAAATTAAACTTTCATTTAACTATGAACAACCCGTAACGTGTCTCTTTAAAACAATTAAATACTCTAAAACAGTAGCTCAACCTTTTGACCTAAACTCATTAATTTACCATTTTGTTGTGAGCGACTTGTTATTCTTCCTATATGACATATTGCACGTTTCTGATTTCAAAGGGGGGTTGGGCGGCTGAATGGTTAGCACGCGCGCCTGTCATTGAGTTAACTAGCGTGTTTTCGAATGCCCGGTTGTACGTGACAAGGAGTAAGGTCGCCTGTGCAACCTTCCATTTTTAATTTTTTTCCCGCCATTTTCATTTCATTTTCTCATCTGACTTATTACAGTAATACAAGTTTCGGTTATTTCCCTTTAGTTTTCAGATTTGTTATGGCTTGGTGCAATGTTTCATACTATATTTAGACCTGTAACTTCGCGAGTTTTTGACCAATTTCGATAATTTTTTCTTCTTATCCTTTTATTTAGGATACTTGATACAATCAATGACACGTGACGATGAATATGAAAGCTTTCATATCTGCATGGGACAGTAGCAGATCTAGTTATTTTTTTTTTTGTGTTTTTCCTGCAAATCGGATTTCACAGAATCCAAAGATAGGATGCTTCTGAAACTTTGACCTACCCCCCCAAAAATGGGTGGTGGCTGTTGAATAAATATATTTTCAAAACGTTTTGCGAATTCGAAATCACCGAATTTTACGAACAAAAAAACTGACAATGCATAGTCGTAACTTTGCTATTTTTTGACCGATTTTACTAATTCTTTTTTCTTTGAATACCTTGAAAAATACCATTTTCATCTGCAATTTCAGATTTTCGTATTTCGAAAATTCGTCGCTGTGATTTCGAACCGGAAGTTTAGACCAATTTGACAACTTCTTTAATAGTTGTACGATTTTCATGAAATTTAGTATATAAGTAGATCTTACCGATGTGACATCGAAAATATAATGAGAAATTTTCTCAATTATCTTCCCTTGGTGAAATTAAGGATCAAAGTTTTAAAAAAAATCGTCGAAATATAGGTCAGAATGACCTAAAAAAAAATTTCTGTACTAGACAAATAATTACTGATTCCTACACAAAATATGGAGTTTGTCGATCGAACCGGAAGTGCCACCATCTTGAAATATGAAAAATCCCTAAGGCTTTTTTGCTATTTTACTTACAGACACGGGAGTTATATTTTCTGAATCCTTGAAGGATGGCCCAAAAATCGCAGGGAGCAGAATTTGGTTTAAGGTCAACTGATGGTTGCCATTTTGAAGTGAATATGAAAAGTAGTAGCAATTTGAAGGGCCGAGACTTTGAAACAAAATAACTCTCCTTCTAATTGAGCTAGAATGTTCAATCTTGGAGTAGACGTTCACTAGGTCAATGTCATGATTGAGTGCAAAGATGAGCATTTTCTGCCTAGAGTAAGCAGAGATAAGCATGCTGATGAATTGATTCTTTAGGGCACAATAATTTCGGTTATAACGAAGAGAGGGTGGTGAAACTCTTGTCAATCGAGAGTCTAATAGCTAGCCTGTTGTGTGAAATCATTGTATCATTTTTTTTAAATATCAGGGATAGCCAAAAAAAAGAGATTGAAAATCCAAAAAGTCGTATTTTTACAATATGGAGCATGTTTAGAGGTCTTTCTCGTAAAGTCAACATAATATTTTTTGGGAACTTCTTCTACAAAGAGTCTTATCGGTAGTTTTTTATATGAAACCATCGATCAACAGTCCAAAATATCAGGAGTAGAAGAATAAAAGGATCGAAAATTGAAAATTGAAAACGGCACCCTTTCATTGTTAAGCAAATCATGCAGTGTGGATGGCTACAATCTGCACATTTAGTCATCGTATAGAGCTTATTCAACAATATCGAATTCCAACTGCTAAGGGATCTTTTACGTGCACTCCAATGTATACACGGTGGGTGGGGGGACACGCCAGAAAATCGAGATGAACTTTCTCGGCCAATGCAGGGATCGAACACCCGACCTCCTGGCTAGCAGGCCAACGCCTTAGCCACATAGTGTGGACACCCATCGTACATTTTATCCGCCAAATCAAATAATTTCATTGCATTAGACCAATAATTAATTATTCTTAATTCAAAAATTTATTTTAATATTAGTCTGGCATTATTAAATCTCTTTAAAACAATTAAATACAAAAAACAAAAAAAAAACAATAAGCGGGTCAATTCAGGTAAGTATAACTACGGGTCCTGTCCACTTTCTCTCGTCTACGGCCATACCACGTTGAAAACACCAGTTCTCGTCCGATCACTGAAGTTAAGCAACGTCGGGCCCGGTTAGTACTTGGATGGGTGACCGCCTGGGAACACCGGGTGCTGTAGACGCCTTTTTGCCCTGATTCTTCGTGAAAAAAATCAATTTTCCGCCAATCAGACCATAGCGCGCACTCTTTTGCACCACTCCAGCTCTCCGCTCGGCCCGTCTCCCCAGGGAAAAAGACACAAAAAGAATTTGAGTAAGAACAAGTATGGGTTCTGTCCACCGTCTCTCGTCTACGGCCACACCACGTTGAAAACACCAGTTCTCGTCCGATCACTGAAGTTAAGCAACGTCGGGCCCGGTCAGTACTTGGATGGGTGACCGCCTGGGAACACCGGGTGCTGTAGACGCCTTTTTAAAACCGACAAAAACCTCCAAAAAAATCAATAAGCGGGTCAATTCAGGTAAGTATAACTAGCGGTTCTGTCCACCTTCTCTCGTCTACGGCCACACCACGTTGAAAACACCAGTTCTCGACCGATCACTGAAGTTAAGCAACGTCTGGCCCGGTTAGTACTTGGATGGGTGACCGCCTGGGAACACCGGGTGCTGTAGACGCCTTTTTAAAACCGACAAAATCGGCCCCAAAAATCAATAAGCGGGTCAATTCAGGTAAGTATAACTACGGGTTCTGTCCACCCCCTCTCGTCTACGGCCATACCACGTTGAAAATACCAGTTCTCGTCCGATCAGTGAAGTTAAGCAACGTCGGGCCCGGTCAGTACTTGGATGGGTGATCGCCTGGAAACACCGGGTGCTGTAGACGCCTTTTTAAAACCGACAAAAAAAATCAAAAAAAAATCAATAAGCGGGTTAATTCAGGTAAGTATAACTACGGGTTCTGTCCACCTCTCGTCTACGGCCACACCATGTTGAAAACACCAGTTCTCGTCCGATCACTGAAGTTAAGCAACGTCGGGCCCGGTCAATACTTGGATGGGTGACCGCCTGGGAACACCGGGTGCTGTAGACGCCTTTTTAAACCCGACAAAAAACAATAAAAAATCAATAAGCGGGTCAATTCAGGTAAGTATAACTACGGGTTCTGTCCACCTTCTCTCGTCTACGGCCACACAACGTTGAAAACACCAGTTCTCGTCCGATCACTGAAGTTAAGCAACGTCGGGCCCGGTTAGTACTTGGATGGGTGACCGCCTGGGAACAGGTGCTGAAGACGCCTTTTTGCCCTGATTCTTCTTGAAAAAATCAATTTTCCGCCAATCAGGCCACAGCGCGCACTCTTTTGCATCACTCCAGCTCTCCGCTCGGCCCGTCTCCCCAGGGAAAAAGACACAAAAAGAATCTTAGTAAGCACAAGTATGGGTTCTGTCCTCCTTCTCTCGTCTACGGCCACACCACGTTGAAAACACCAGTTCTCGTCCGATCACTGAAGTTAAGCAACGTCGGGCCCGGTCAGTACTTGGATGGGTGACCGCCTGGGAACACCGGGTGCTGTAGACGCCTTTTTAAAACCGACAAAACCCCCAAAAAAATCAATAAGCGGGTCAATTCAGGTAAGTATAACTACGGGTTCTGTCCACCTTCTCTCGTCTACGGCCACACCACGTTGAAAACACCAGTTCTCGTTCGATCACTGAAGTTAAGCAACGTCGGGCCTGGTCAGTACTTGGATGGGTGATCGCATGGGAACACCGGGTGCTGTAGACGCCTTTTTAAAACCGACAAAAAACAAAAAAAAAATCAATTAGCGGGTTAATTCAGGTAAGTATAACTACGGGTTCTGTCCACCTTCTCTCGTCTACGGCCACACCACGTTGAAAACACCAGTTCTCGTCCGATCACTGAAGTTAAGCAACGTCGGGCCCGGTCAGTACTTGGATGGGTGACCGCCTGGGAACACCGGGTGCTGTAGACGCCTTTTTAAACCCGACAAAAAACAACAAAAAATCAATAAGCGGGTCAATTCAGGTAAGTATAACTACGGGTTCTGTCCACCTTCTCTCGTCTATGGCCACACAACGTTGAAAACACCAGTTCTCGTCCGATCACTGAAGTTAAGCAACGTCGGGCCCGGTTAGTACTTGGATGGGTGACCGCCTGGGAACATCGGGTGCTGAAGACGCCCTTTTGCCCTGATTCTTCTTCAAAAAATCAATTTTCCGCCAATCAGGCCACAGCGCGCACTCTTTTGCACCACTCCAGCTCTCCGCTCGGCCCGTCTCCCCAGGGAAAAAGACACAAAAAGAATTTTAGTAAGCACAAGTATGGGTTCTGTCCTCCTTCCCTCGTCTACGGCCACACCACGTTGAAAACGCCAGTTCTCGTCCGATCACTGAAGTTAAGCAACGTCGGGCCCGGTCAGTACTTTGATGGGTGACCGCCTGGGAACACCGGGTGCTGTAGACGCCTTTTTAAAACCGACAAAACCTCCCAAAAAAATCAATAAGCGGGTCAATTCAGGTAAGTATAACTACGGGTTCTGTCCACCTTCTCTCGTCTACGGCCACACCACGTTGAAAACACCAATTCTCGTCCGATCACTGAAGTTAAGCAACGTCGGGCCCGATCAGTACTTGGATGGGTGACCGCCTGGGAACACCGGGTGCTGTAGACGCCTTTTTAAACCCGACAAAAAACAATAAAAAATCAATAAGCGGGTCAATTCAGGTAAGTATAACTACGGGTTCTGTCCACCTTCTCTCGTCTACGGCCACACAACGTTGAAAACACCAGTTCTCGTCCGATCACTGAAGTTAAGCAACGTCGGGCCCGGTTAGTACTTGGATGGGTGACCGCCTGGGAACATCGGGTGCTGAAGACGCCCTTTTGCCCTGATTCTTCTTCAAAAAATCAATTTTCCGCCAATCAGGCCACAGCGCGCACTCTTTTGCACCACTCCAGCTCTCCGCTCGGCCCGTCTCCCCAGGGAAAAAGACACAAAAAGAATTTTAGTAAGCACAAGTATGGGTTCTGTCCTCCTTCTCTCGTCTATGGCCACACCACGTTGAATACGCCAGTTCTCGTCCGATCACTGAAGTTAAGCAACGTCGGGCCTGGTCAGTACTTGGATGGGTGACCGCCTGGGAACACCGGGTGCTGTAGACGCCTTTTTAAAACCGACAAAACCTCCCAAAAAAATCAATAAGCGGGTCAATTCAGGTAAGTATAACTACGGGTTCTGTCCACCTTCTCTCGTCTACGGCCACACCACGTTGAAAACACCAATTCTCGTCCGATCACTGAAGTTAAGCAACGTCGGGCCCGATCAGTACTTGGATGGGTGACCGCCAGGGAACACCGGGTGCTGTAGACGCCTTTTTAAAACCGACAAAACCCCGCAAAAAATCAATGAGCGGGTCAATTCAAGTAAGTATAAGTACGGGTTCTGTCCACCTTCTCTCGTCTACGGCCATACCATGTTGAAAACACCAGTTCTCGTCCGATCACTGAAGTTAAGCAACGTCAGGCCCGGTTAGTACTTGGATGGGTGACCGCTTGGGAACACCGGGTGCTGTAGACGCCTTTTTGCCCTAAACTCATTAATTTACCATTTTGTTGTGAGCGACTTCTTATTCTTCCTATATGACATATTGCACGTGTCTGATTTCAAAGGGGGGTTGGGTGGCTGAATGGTTAGCACGCGCGCCTGTCATTGAGTTAACTAGCGTGTTTTCGAATGCCCGGCTGTACGTGACAAGGAGTAAGGTCGCCTGTCCAACCTGCCATTTTTAATTTTTTTTCCCGCCATTTTCATTTCATTTTCTCATCCGTCTCATTACAGTAATACAAGTTTCAGTTATTTCCCTTTAGTTTTCAGATTATTGTTATGCCTGGGTGCAATGTTTCATACTATATTTAGACTTGTAACTTCGCGAGTTTTTGACCAATTTTGATAATTTTTTCTTCTTATCCTTTTATTTAGGATACTTGATACAATCAATGACACGTGACGATGAATATGAAAGCTTTCATATCTGCATGGGACAGTAGCAAATCTAGTTAAGCTTTCATATGTATTACATATGAAAGCTTATTGTTTCTGTTAAAGTTATTATTAAGCTTTCATATGTATTACATATGAAAGCTTATTGTTTCTGTTAAAGTTATTAAGCTTTCATATTACATATGAAAGCTTATTGTTTCTGTTAAGATTATTATTGTTATTTTTTTTTTGTGTTTTGTCCACAAATCGGATTTCTCAGAATCTAACGATAGGATCGTTCTGAAACTTTTACCTATCCCCCCAAAAATGGGTGGTGGCTGTTGATTAAATATATTTTCAAAACGTTTTACGAATCCGAAATCACCGAATTTTACGAACGAAAAAACTGACAATGCATACTCGTAACTTTGTTATTTTTTGACCGATTTTACTAATTCTTTTTTCTTTGAATACCTTGAAAAAAATCATTTTCATCTGCAGTTTCGCATTTTCCAATTTCGAAAATTCATCGCTGTGATTTCGAACCGGAAGTTTATACCAATTTGAGAACTTCTTTAATAGTTGTACGATTTTCATGAAATTTAGTGTATAAGTAGATGCTACCGATGTGTCTTCAAAAATATAATTGAAAATTTTCTAAATTATCTCCCCTTGACGAAATTAAGGATCAAAGTTTTCAAAAAAATCGTCGAAATATAGGTCAGAATGACCTAATTTTTTTTTTTGATACTAGACAAGTAATTACTGATTCGTACACAAAATATGGAGTTTGTCGATCGAACCGGAAGTGCCACCATCTTTAAACGTGAAAAATCAAAAAGGCTTTTTTGTTATTTTACTTACAGACTCGGGAGTTATATTTTCAGAATCCTTGAAGGAATGCCTAAAAATCTGTCGGATCCGAATTTTGATTTCGGTCACGTGATGGTCACCATTTTGAATTGAAAATGAAAAATAGAAGCAATTTGAAGGGCCGGGACTTTGGAACACAATAACTCTCCTTCTAATTAAGCTACAATGTTCAAACTTGGTGTAGACGTTCACTAGGTCAATGTCATGATTGAGTTCAAAGATGAGCATTTTCTGCTTAGGGTAAGCAGAGATAAGCATGCTGATTTGTTGATTCTTTAGGGCACGATAACTTCGGTAATAATGAAGGGAGGGCGATGAAACTTTTGTCAATAGAGACTCTAATAGCTAGCCTGTTGTTTTGAAATCATTGTATCATTTTTTTTAAATATCAGGGATAGCCGAAAAAAAGAGATTGAAAATCCAAAAAGTCGTATTTTTACAATTTGGAGCATGTTTAGAGGTCTTTCTCGTAAAGTCAACATAATATTTTTTGGGAACTTCTTCTACAAAGAGTCTTATTGGTAGTCTTTTATATAAAACCATCGATCAACAGTCCAACATATCAGGAGTAGAAGAACAAAAGGATCGAAAATTGAAAACGGCACCCTTTCATTGTTAAGCGAAGCATGCAGTGTGGGTGACTACAATCTACACATTTAGTCATCGTATAGAGCTTATTCAACAGTATCGAATTCCAACTGCTTAGGGATATTTTACGTGCACTCCAATGTCTATACGGGAGCTTGGTTTTTCGTCACATCCGAACGACTAGACAACTGTGCTTGTCAGGCCCTCCGTTGTGTCTCACTGACAACGGGGAACCACGCCGGGAAATCAAGATGAACTTTCTCCGTGCAGAACTTTCAATTCAGGCCAAACGTTTATTGCATACGATTAAGCTGGTCAGTTGGAGCTTATTTTCAAAAGTTTTGTAATAATCGGTTGGAAATTAAAGTACCGTGCACATTAAACTGTTAAAACAGAAAATTTCGCCCGGTTGAAATGTTTCTTGCTATAAGTCAGCAATTTTCCGAATTCAGGGAGGCTGAATGGCTGAATGGTTAGCATGTGCGCGCTGTATCGTAACGTCTGTCATTGAGTCAACGAGCGTCGTTTCGATCTCCAGGTTGCACGTGACATGGTTTATGATGTCCAACCTCGTGGGTTTTCTCCGTGTCCTTCGGTTTCCTCCCAACGGCTAAAGACCAGTAAGCGCAAGGAGAGTTTTTAAATAAAATTAAAAAAACATATGTTAGTCACGAAATGACCTAGTTTGTGTCGAATGGACATTAGGCCGCATTTCTCTCTTTCTCTTTTATTTTTAAAGTTTTGTGATAATCGGTTGGTAATCAAAGGTACTGTAAAAGTGATAAAACAGAAAATTTCGCCCGGTTGTAATGTTTCTCACTTTAAAGTCAGCCATTTTGCCGATTTTAAGGGGCAAACGTTTATTGCGAACGCTTAAGCTGGTCAGGGGGAGCTTATTTTTAAAACTTTTGTAATATTCGGTTGATAACTAAAGGTACCATGCAAATTAAACTGTTAAAATAGAAAATTTGGCCCGGTTGAAATGTTTCTCGCTGTAGGTCAGCAATTTGCCGATTTTAGGGAGGTTGCGTGGCTGAATGGTTAGCACGTGCGTTCTGTATCATAACGTCTGTCATTAAGTCAACTGGCGTTGTTTCGATTTCTTGGTTGTACGTGACAAGGAGTATGGTCGCTGTCCGACCTCGTAGGCCGTAACGCCGCTGCCCGGGTAATATTTCCCTCATTGCACACTTTATGGCATATGCCCGTCTTCATTAGCCCATTTTAGGAGCTGAACAGTAGGACGTTAAACCCCATTCAATCTCATTTCATTTTGTCTATGTTGCTTATTTATTATAGTGGATAAATATTTTTCTGGTTCTAGCAATTATTTAATTTCTGCATAGTAATCTTGCTTTGGCCAGTTTTTTTTATTGCAGAGTGCCATTCTTGTATAATTCAGACTATGATCCTTTGTTTAAAACATGTTTAAGAAGTCGTCACGATTTCCTACTTATAACCAAACATATTGGAAATATTAGTCTGGCATTATTAAATCCTAATTTTATTGGTCTTATTTAAAATTAAACTTTCATTTAACTATGAACAACCCTTAACGTGTCTCTTTAAAACTATTAATTACACTAAAACAGTAGCTCAACCTTTTGACCTAAACTCATTAATTTACCATTTTGTTGTGAGCGACTTCTTATTCTTCCTATATGACATATTGCACGTGTCTGATTTCAAAGGGGGGGGGGGGGGCTGAATGGTTAGCACGCGCGCCTGTCATTGAGTTAACTAGCGTGTTTTCGAATGCCCGGTTGTACATGACAAGGAGTAAGATCGCCTGTCCAACCTGCCATTTTTAATTTTTTTTCCGCCATTTTCATTTCAATTTCTCATCGTCTCATTACAGTAATACAAGTTTCAGTTATTTCCCTTTAGTTTTCAGATTATTGTTATGCCTGGGTGCAATGTTTCATACTATATTTAGACTTGTAACTTCGCGAATTTTTGACCAATTTTGATAATTTTTTCTTCAATGACACGTGACGATGAATATGAAAGCTTTCATATCTGCATGGGACAGTAGCAGATCTAGTTATTATTATTTTTTTTTTGTGTGTTTTCTGCAAATCGGATTTCTCAGAATCTATCCATAGGATCTTTCCGAAATTTTGACCTACCCCCCCAAAAATGGGGTGCGAACCTTGATTAAATATATTTTCAAAACGTTTTACGAATCCGAAATCACCGAAATTTACGAACGAAAAAACTGACAATGCATAGTCGTAACTTTGTTATTTTTTGACCGATTTTACTAATTCTTTTTTCTTTGAGTATCTTGAAACATTTACTTCAAATCTGCAATTTCGGATTTTCGAATTTCGAAAATTCGTCGCTGTCATTTCGAACCGGAAGTTATTACCAATTTGACAACTTCTTTAATAGTTGTGCGATTTTCGTGAAATTTAGAATGTTAGTAGATCTTGCCAATGCGACTTCAATGATGTCCTTGGAAATTTTCTAAATTATCTCCCCTTTGTGAAATTAAGGATCAAAGTTTTCAAAAAAATCGTCGAAATATAGGTCAGAATGACCTAATTTTTTTTTTGAATACTAGAGAAGTAATTACTGATTCGTACACAAAATATGGAGTTTGTCGATCGAACCGGAAGTGCCACCATCTTTAAACGTGAAAAATCAAAAAGGCTTTTTTGCTATTTTACTTACAGACTCGGGAGTTATATTTTCAGAATCCTTGAAGGAATGCCTAAAAATCTGTCGGATCCGAATTTTGATTTCGGTCACGTGATGGTCACCATTTTGAATTGAAAATGAAAAATAGAAGCAATTTGAAGGGACGGGACTTTGGAATACAATAACTTTCCTTCTAATTAAGCTAGAATGTTCAAACTTGGTGTAGACGTTCACTAGGTCAATGTCATGATTGAGTTCAAAGATGAGCATTTTCTGCTTAGGGTAAGCAGAGATAAGCATGCTGATTTGTTGATTCTTTAGGGCACGATAACTTCGGTTATAATGAAGGGAGGGCGGTGAAACTTTTGTCAATAGAGAGTGTAATAGCTAGCCTGTTGTTTGAAATCATTGTATCATTTTTTTTAAATATCAGGGATAGCCGAAAAAAAGAGATTGAAAATCCAAAAAGTCGTATTTTTACAATTTGGAGCATGTTTAGAGGTCTTTCTCGTAAAGTCAACATACTATTTTCTGGGAACTTCTTCTACAAAGAGTCTTATCGGTAGTCTTTTATATGAAACCATCGATCAACAGTCCAACATATCAGGAGTAGAAGAACAAAAGGATCGAACATTGAATACGGCACCCTTTCATTGTTAAGCGAAACATGCAGTGTGGGTGACTACAATCTACGCATTTAGTCATCGCATAGAGTTTATTCAACAGTATCGAATTCCAACTGCTTAGGGATATTTTACGTGCACTCCAATGTGTACACGGGACCTTGGTTTTTCGTCCCATCCGAACGACTAGACAGCTGTGCTTGTCAGGCCCTCCGTTCTGCCTCACTGACAAGGGGAAACACGCCGGGAAATCGAGATGAACTTTCTCCGAGCAGAACTTTCAATTCAGGCAAAACGTTTATTGCATACGATTAAGCTGGTCAGTTGGAGCTTATTTTCAAAAGTTTTGTAATAATCGGTTGGTAATTAAAGTACCGTGCACATTAAACTGTTAAAACAGAAAATTTCGCCCGGTTGAAATGTTTCTTGCTATAAGTCAGCAATTTTCCGAATTCAGGGAGGCTGAAATAACTCTCCTTCTAATTGAGCTAGAATGTTCAATCTTGGTGTAGACGTTCACTATGTCAATGTCAGGATTGAGTTTAAAGATGAGCATTTTCTGCCTAGGGTAAGCAGAGATAAGCATGCTGATTTGTTGATTCTTTAGGACAAGATAACTTTCGTTATAATGAAGGGAGGGCGGTGAAACTCTTGTTAATCGAGAGTGTAATAGCTGGCCTGTTGTGTGGAATCGTTGTATCTTTTTTTTTAAATATCAGGGATAGCAGAAAAAAAGAGATCGAAAATCCAAAAAGTCGTATGTTTACGATTTGGAGCATCTTTAAAGGTTCTTTTCTCTTAAAGTCAACATAATATTTTTTGGGAATTTCTTCTACGAAGAGTCTTATCGGTAGTCTTTTATATGAAAACTTCGATCAACAGTCCAAAATATCTGGAGTAGAAGAATAAAAGGATCAAACATTGAAAACGGCACCCTTTCATTGTTAAGCGAAACATGCAGTGTGGGTGACTACAATCTGCACATTTAGTCATCGTATAGAGCTTATTCAACAGTATCGAATTCCAACTGCTTAGGGATATTTTACGTGCACTCCAATGTGTACACGCGACCTTGGTTTTTCGTCCCATCCGAACGACTAGACAGCCGTCCTTGTCAGGCCCTCTGCTCTGCCTCACTGACAAGGGGGAACCACGCCGGAAAATCGAGATGAACTTTCTCGTTGCAGAACTTTCAATTCAGGCGAAAACGTTTATTGCATACGATTAAGCTGGTCAGTTGGAGCTTATTTTCAAAAGTTTTGTAATAATCGGTTGGTAATTAAAGTACCGTGCACATTAAACTGTTAAAACAGAAAATTTCGCCCGGTTGAAATGTTTCTTGCTATAAGTCAGCAATTTTCTGAATTCAGGGAGGCTGAATGGTTAGCATGTGCGCACTGTATCGTAACGTCTGTCATTGAGTCAACGGGCGTCGTTTCGATCTCCAGGTTGGACGTGACATGAAGTATGATGTCTAACCTCGTGGGTTTTCTCCGTGTCCTTCGGTTTCCTCCCAACGGCTAAAGACCTGTAAGCGCAAGGGGAGTTTTTAAATAAAATTAAAAAACATATGTTAGTCCCGAAATGACCTAGTTTGTGTCGAATGGACATTAGGCCGCATTTCTCTCTTTCTCTTTTATTTTTAAAGTTTTGTAATAATCGGTTGGTAATCAAAGGTACTGCAAAAGTGATAAAACAGAAAATTTCGCCCGGTTGTAATGTTTCTCACTTTAAAGTCAGCAATTTTCCGATTTTAAGGGGCAAACGTTTATTGCGAACGCTTAAGCTGGTCAGGGGGAGCTTATTTTTAAAAGTTTTGTAATATTCGGTTGATAACTAAAGGTACCGTGCAAATTAAACTGTTACAATGGAAAATTTGGCCCGGTTGAAATGTTTCTCGCTGTAGGTCAGCAATTTGCCGATTTTAGGGAGGTTGCGTGGCTGAATGGTTAGCACGTGCGCTCTGCATCATAACGTCTGTCATTGAGTCAACTGGCGTTGTTTCGATTTCTTGGATGTACGTGACAAGGAGTATGGTCGCCTGTCCAACCTCGTAGGCCGTAACCGCCGCTGCCCGGGTAAAATTTCCCTCATTGCACAC
This sequence comes from Patella ulyssiponensis, assembly GCA_963678685.1. Classification (NCBI taxonomy): domain Eukaryota; kingdom Metazoa; phylum Mollusca; class Gastropoda; family Patellidae; genus Patella; species Patella ulyssiponensis. The sequence continues at coordinate 39,013,293 of OY783226.1, forward strand.
TTTATGGCATATGCCCGTCTTCATTAGCCCATTTTAGGAGCAGAACAGTCGGACGTTAAACCCCATTCAATTTCATTTCATTTTCTCTAAGCTGCTTATTTATTATAGTGGATAAATATTTTTCTGGTTCTAGCAATTATTTAATTTCTGCATAGAAATCTTGCTTTGGCCAGTTTTTTTTATTGCAGAGTGCCATTCTTGTTTAAACAAACATGATCCTTTGTTTAAAACATGCTTAAGAAGTCGTCACGATTTCCTACTTATAACCAAACGTATTGGAAATATTAGTCTGGCATTATTAAATCCTAATTTTATTGGTCTTCTTTAAAATTAAACTTTCATTTAACTATGAACAACCCTTAACGTGTCTCTTTAAAACTATTAAGTACTCTGAAACAGTAGCTCAACCTTTTGACCTAAACTCATTAATTTACCATTTTGTTGTGAGCGACTTCTTATTCTTCCTATATGACATATTGCACGTGTCTGATTTCAAAGGGGGGTTGGGTGCCTGAATGGTTAGCACGCGCGCCTGTCATTGAATTAACTAGCGTGTTTTCGAATGCCCGGTTGTACGTGACAAGGAGTAAGGTCGCCTGTCCAACCTGCCATTTTTAATTTTTTTTTCCCGCCATTTTCATTTCATTTTCTCATCCGTCTCATTACAGTAATATAAGTTTCAGTTATTTCCCTTTAGTTTTCAGATTATTGTTATGCCTGGGTGCAATGTTTCATACTATATTTAGACTTGTAACTTTGCGAGTTTTTGACCAATTTTAATAATTTTTTCTTCTTATCCTTTTATTTAGGATACTTGATACAATCAATGACACGTGACGATGAATATGAAAGCTTTCATATCTGCATGGGACAGTAGCAGATCTAGTTATTATTTTTTTTTTTGTGTGTTTTCTGCAAATCGGATTTCTCAGAATCTATCCATAGGATCTTTCCGAAATTTTGACCTACCCCCCCAAAAATGGGGTGCGAACCTTGATTAAATATATTTTCAAAACGTTTTACGAATCCGAAATCACCGAAATTTACGAACGAAAAAACTGACAATGCATAGTCGTAACTTTGTTATTTTTTGACCGATTTTACTAATTCTTTTTTCTTTGAGTATCTTGAAACATTTACTTCAAATCTGCAATTTCGGATTTTCGAATTTCGAAAATTCGTCGCTGTCATTTCGAACCGGAAGTTATTACCAATTTGACAACTTCTTTAATAGTTGTGCGATTTTCGTGAAATTTAGAATGTTAGTAGATCTTGCCAATGCGACTTCAATGATGTCCTTGGAAATTTTCTAAATTATCTCCCCTTTGTGAAATTAAGGATCAAAGTTTTCAAAAAAATCGTCGAAATATAGGTCAGAATGACCTAATTTTTTTTTTGAAAATTAGATAAGTAATTACTGATTCGTACACAAAATATGGAGTTTGTCGATCGAACCGGAAGTGCCACCATCTTTAAACGTGAAAAATCAAAAAGGCTTTTTTGAAATTTTACTTACAGACTCGGGAGTTATATTTTCAGAATCCTTGAAGGAATGCCTAAAAATCTGTCGGATCCGAATTTTGATTTCGGTCACGTGATGGTCACCATTTTGAATTGAAAATGAAAAATAGAAGCAATTTGAAGGGCCGGGACTTTGGAATACAATAACTTTCCTTCTAATTAAGCTAGAATGTTCAAACTTGGTGTAGACGTTCACTAGGTCAATGTCCTGATTGAGATCAAAGATGAGCATTTTCTGCTTAGGGTAAGCAGAGATAAGCATGCTGATTTGTTGATTCTTTAGGGCACGATAACTTCGGTTATAATGAAGGGAGGGCGGTGAAACTTTTGTCAATAGAGAGTGTAATAGCTAGCCTGTTGTTTGAAATGATTGTATCATTTTTTTTAAATATCAGGGATAGCCGAAAAAAAGAGATTGAAAATCCAAAAAGTCGTATTTTTACAATTTGGAGCATGTTTAGAGGTCTTTCTCGTAAAGTCAACATACTATTTTTGGGGAACTTCTTCTACAAAGAGTCTTATTGGTAGTCTTTTATATGAAACCATCGATCAACAGTCCAACATATCAGGAGTAGAAGAACAAAAGGATCGAACATTGAATACGGCACCCTTTCATTGTTAAGCGAAACATGCAGTGTGGGTGACTACAATCTACGCATTTAGTCATCGTATAGAGCTTATTCAACAGTATCGAATTCCAACTGCTTAGGGATATTTTACGTGCACTCCAATGTGTACACGGGACCTTGGTTTTTCGTCCCATCCGAACGACTAGACAGCTGTGCTTGTCAGGCCCTCCGTTCTGCCTTACTGACAAGGGGAACCACGCCGGGAAATCGAGATGAACTTTCTCCGTGCAGAACTTTCAATTCAGGCAAAACGTTTATTGCATACGATTAAGCTGGTCAGTTGGAGCTTATTTTCAAAAGTTTTGTAATAATCGGTTGGTAATTAAAGTACCGTGCACATTAAACTGTTAAAACAGAAAATTTCGCCCGGTTGAAATGTTTCTTGCTATAAGTCAGCAATTTTCCGAATTCAGGGAGGCTGGATGGCTGAATGGTTAGCATGTGCTCGCTGTATCGTAACCTTTGTCATTGAGTCAACGGGCGTCGTTTCGATCTCCAGGTTGCACGTGACATGGTGTATGATGTCCAACCTCGTGGGTTTTCTCCGTGTTCTTCGGTTTCCTCCCAACGGCTAAAGACCAGTACGTGCAAGGGGAGTTTTTAAATAAAATTAAAAAACATGTTAGTCCCGAAATGACGTAGTTTGTGTCGAATGGACGTTAGGCCGCATTTCTCTCTTTCTCTTTTTAAAGTTTTGTAATAATCGGTTGGTAATCAAAGGTACTGTTAAAGTGATAAAACAGAAAATTTGGCCCGGTTGTAATGTTTCTCACTTTAAATTCAGCAATTTGTCGATTTTAAGGGGCAAACGTTTATTGCGAACGATTATGCTGGTCAGGGGGAGCTTATTTTTAAAAGTTTTGTAATATTCGGTTGATAACTAAAGGTACCGTGCAAATTAAACTGTTAAAATAGAAAATTTGGCCCGGTTGAAATGTTTCTCGCTGTAGGTCAGCAATTTGCCGATTTTAGGGAGGTTGCGTGGCTGAATGGTTAGCACGTGCGCTTTGTATCATAACGTCTGTCATTGAGTCAACTGTCCTTGTTTCGATTTCTTGGTTGTACGTGACAAGGAGTATGGTCGCCTTACCAACCTCGTAGGCCGTAACGCCGCTGCCCGGGTAAAATTTCCCTCATTGCACACTTTATGGCGTATGCCCGTCTTCATTAGCCCATTGTAGGAGCAGAACAGTAGGACGTTAAACCCCATTCAATTTCATTTCATTTTCTCTATGTTGCTTATTTATTATAGTGGATAAATATTTTTCTGGTTCTAGCAATTATTTAATTTCTGCATAGAAATCTCTGGCCAGTTTTTTTTATTGCAGGGTGCCATTCTTGTATATTGCAGTCTATGACCCTTTGTTTAAAACATGCTTAAGAAGTCGTCACGATTTCCTACTTATAACCAAACATATTGGAAACCATAATTATATAACATATCTTGGAAGCCCGATTACAGCTATACAAGTTTCAGTTATTTCCCTTTAGTTTAAAGATTATCTTTTTGCCCGGGTGCAATGTTTCTCACTACATTTAAATTTGTAACTTTGTGAGTTTTTGACCGATTTTGATAATTTTATAATTTTCCAAATCTACATATTTAACGTACATATTCAAACAGTTGAGTTCAACCTGATTCAAAAAGTTTTAGTTTTGTTCAAAGTTATCTCATTTAATTTTTCGATGTTTTCTTACCATTTTCATTTCATTTTTCTGAAAGTTTTGAAATCGGAAGTCATCCCGACTACAGCAACACAAGTATCAGTTATTTCCCTTTAGTTTTCAGATTACTCAATGTTTCATACTATATTTAGACTTGTAACTTCGCGAGTTTATGACCAATTTTGATAGTTTGTTATTCTTATCCTTTTATTTGAGATACTTGATATAATCGATGACACGTGACGATGAATATGAAAGCTTTCATATCTGCATGGGACAGTAGCAGATCTAGTTATTATTATTTTTTTTTTGTGTGTGTTTTCTGCAAATCGGATTTCTCAGAATCTATCCATAGGATCTTTCTGAAATTTTGACCTACCCCCCCAAAAATGGGGTGCGAACCTTGATTAAATATATTTTCAAAACGTTTTACGAATCCGAAATCACCGAATTTTACGAACGAAAAAAATGACAATGCATAGTCGTAACTTTGTTATTTTTTGACCGATTTTACTAATTCTTTTTTCTTTGAATATCTTGAAAAAAACCATTTTCATCTGCAGTTTCACATTTTTGAATTTCGAAAATTCGTCGCTGTGATTTCGAACCGGAAGTTTAGACCAATTTGACAACTTCTTTAATAGTTGTACGATTTTCATGAAATTTAGTATATAAGTAGATCTTACCGATGTGACTTCAAAAATATAATTAGAAATTTTCTAAATTATCTCCCCTTGACGAAATTAAGGATCAAAATTTTCAAAAAAATCATCGAAATATAGGTCAGAATGACCTGATTCTTTTTTTTTGGATACTAGATAAGTAATTACCGATTTGTACACAAAATATGGAGTTTGTCGATCGAACCGGAAGTGCCACCATCTTTAAAAGTGAAAAATCAATAAGGCTTTTTTGCTATTTTACTTACAGACTCGGGAGTTATATTTTCGGAATCCTTGAAGGAATGCCTAAAAATTTGTCGGATCAGAATTTTGATTTGGGTCACGTGATGGTCACCATTTTGAATTGAAAATGAAAAATAAAAGCAATTTGAATGGTCGGGACTTTAGAACACAATTACTCTCCTTCTAATTAAGCTAGAATGTTCAAACTTGGTGTAGACGTTCACTAGGTCAATGTTATGATTGAGTTCAAAGATGAGCATTTTCTGCTTAGGGTAAGCAGAGATAAGCATGCTGATTTGTTGATTCTTTAGGGCAAGATAACTTCGGTTATAATAAATGGAGGACGGTGAAACTTTTGTCAATAGAGAGTCTAATAGCTAGCCTGTTGTGTGAAATCATTGTATCATTTTTTTTAAATATCAGGGATAGCCGAAAAAAAGAGAGATTGAAAATCCAAAAAGTCGTATTTTTACAATTTGAAGCATGTTTAGAGGTCTTTCTCGTAAAGTCAACATAATATCTTTTGGGAACTTCTTCTACAAAGAGTCTTATTTATTGGTAGTCTTTTATATGAAACCATCGATCAACAGTCCAACATATCAGGAGTAGAAGAACAAAAGGATCGAACATTGAAAACGGCACCCTTTCATTGTTAAGCGAAACATGCAGTGTGGGTGACTACAATCTACACATTTAGTCATCGTATAGAGCTTATTCAACAGTATCGAATTCCAACTGCTTAGGGATATTTTACGTGCACTCCAATGTGTACACGGGACCTTGGCTTTTCGTCCCATCCGAACAACTAGACAGCTGTGCTTGTCAGGCCCTCCGTTCTGCCTCACTGACAAGGGGAACCACGCCGGGAAATCGAGATGAACTTTCTCCGTGCAGAACTTTCAATTCAGGCAAAACGTTTATTGCATACGATTAAGCTGGTCAGTTGGAGCTTATTTTCAAAAGTTTTGTAATAAACGGTTGGTAATTAAAGTACCGTGCACATTAAACTGTTAAAACAGAAAATTTCACCCGGTTGAAATGTTTCTTGCTATAAGTCAGCAATTTTCCGAATTCAGGGAGGCTGAATGGCTGAATGGTTAGCATGTGCGCACTGTATCGTAACGTCTGTCATTGAGTCAACGGGCGTCGTTTCGATCTCCAGGTTGCACGTGACATGGTGTATGATGTCCAACCTCGTGGGTTTTCTCCGTGTTCTTCGGTTTCCTCTCAACGGCTAAAGACCAGTACGCGCAAGGGGAGTTTTTAAATAAAATTAAAAAACATATGTTAGTCCCGAAATGACCTAGTTTGTGTCGAATGGACATTAGGCCGCATTTCTCTCTTTCTCTTTTATTTTTAAAGTTTTGTAATAATCGGTTGGTAATCAAAGGTACTGTAAAAGTGATAAAACAGAAAATTTCGCCCGGTTGTAATGTTTCTTACTTTAAAGTCAGCAATTTGCCGATTTTAAGGGTCAAACGTTTAATGCGAACGATGAAGCTGGTCAGGGGGAGCTTATTTTTAAAAGTTTTGTAATATTCGGTTGATAACTAAAGGTACCGTGCAAATTAAACTGTTAAAATAGAAAATTTGGCCCGGTTGAAATGTTTCTCGCTGTAGGTCATCAATTTGTAGATTTTGAGGAGGTTGCGTGGCTGAATGGTTAGCATGTTCGCTCTGTATCATAACGTCTGTCATTGAGTCAACTGGCGTTGTTTCGAGTTCTTGGTTGTACGTGACAAGGAGTATGGTCGCCTGTCCAACCTCGTAGGCCGTAACGCCGCTGCCCGGGTAAAATTTCCCTCATTGCACACTTTATGGCGTATGCCCGTCTTCATTAGCCCATTTCAGGAGCAGAACAGTAGGACGTTAAACCCCATTTAATTTCATTTCATTTTCTCTATGTAGCTTATTTATTATAGTGGATAAATAAAATAAAACCAAGTACGAACAATCCAAACCATTAAACAGAATTCGAAGTCCTAAAAAAACGTTATAGGCAAAATAGTGTAATCAGCAAATGGACTGCTCCCCGTGTACAAAATACACGACAAACAGTGGTAACAGGTGTCCGGAAGAGTAAGCTTACCCTGCCTGGCGCCACACCCGCCATAGCTGCATCCAAACTATTAGGCAAATGTCGATAAAATAGCGTGATTGGCCAATGAACTATCGGTATGCAAAATGCACGTGATGAACTGTGTTAACTATGTAGTGGACATATAATCAGTGAGATAGTATTAGTATACGTGTCAATTAAATATATCTAGAATAATAACCGAGAGAGACACGTTATATTTACCAATCAAGTCAACATGACGGCCATAAAACTTTTTAAAGGTTTTTATAAGTTTAGTGCGCACATATCCTTGTAGTTGAAGCTTAGATGACAAATACCTCGATCTACTTAAAAAATCAGAATAAAAGGAACAAGCTCTCGCGTACCGAATTAGCTGAGACACAAACACTCCATAAGCTGGTGATATTGGAATGTTACTACTAATAAATGGAAAGTTAACAATCGGAAAGTCAAAGTCATCACGTTTATCGTACAATTTAACACTCAGTTTATGGCAATTGTCAAAATCGAGACGCAGATCCAAGTAGGAAGCGTAATTGTCACTGTCAGTGGTGTTTTTAATTTCCAGCTCATCAGGATATATGAATTCGACATAATCACTAAATGTTGTATTATTAAGTGATAAAACGTCATCGATATATCGATAAGTGAAATTAAAATTTCTGACCAATCGTTTATTTGTTTTAACGAGCGCTTGGATGTAATCGGCTTCGTACGAATAGAGAAATAAATCAGCAAGCAACGGTGCACAGTTGGTGCCCATGGGGATACCTACCACTCGCTGATATATTTCCCCTCCAAATTCAACAAAGATGTTATCAATTAAAAAATCCAACATCTGAATTATCTTGATGGCGGTGAATTTGTTTTTGGAATCACTGTGATTCTTAACGAAATACGTGGATTTGTAATTAACAACTAAATATTGATATCTAGCAGTTCCCGATTTAGATGAAAAGACACTGTGAATGATGTCTTTCAACCTGGCTTTTAATTTACTATGGGGAATTTTAGTATACAAAGTAGAAAAGTCAAACGTTTGAATGGATGAGACTGAAGCAAGCGATCTAGATTGCAAACCATCAAGTAATTCTTTGGAATTTTTTAATATCCACATTTGATTTATACCACTACGAGAGTATATTTTGTCACAGTATTTTTGAATACCCTCTTTAACTGCCGTTAGTATAGATGTCAATACTTTTGAAAGTGGTTTCGTTGAACAACGGGATGAACCTGCTATAAAACGTTGCTTGCAGGGATTTTTATGTAGTTTAGGTATCCAATATAACAAGGGCAAATCTGTATAGGTATCTCCACATGGAGTACCAAATGAAGTAAGTACAGATCTGTGATTGGATATAATTTCATCCTTACTAAGAGTAGATCGTTTATATGTAGCACTATCGATTGATTTCCCGAAATTAAGTTCTTTCAACAGACAAATATTTTTCTGGTTCTATTAATTATTTCATTTCTGCATAGAAATCTTGCTTTGGCCAGTTTTTTATTGCAGAGTGCCATTCTTGTATATTGCAGTCTATGATCCTTTGTTTAAAACATGCTTAAGAAGTCGTCACGATTTCCTACTTATAACCAAACATATTGGAAACCATAATTATATAACATATCTCTAATTTTGGAAGCACGATTACAGCTATACAAGTTTCCCTTTAGTTTAAAGATTATTTCTTTGCCCGGTGCAATGTTTCTCACTACATTTAAATTTGTAACTTTGTGAGTTTTTGACCGATTTTGATAATTATGTCTTTATAATTTTCCAAATCTACATATTTAACGTACATATTCAAACAGTTGAGATCAACCTGATTCAAAAAGTTTTAGTTTTGTTCAAAGTTATCTCATTTAATTTTTCGATGTTTTCTTACTATTTTCATTTCATTTTTCTGAAAGTTTTGAAGTCGGAAGTCATCCCGATTACAGCAACACAAGTATCAGTTATTTCCCTTTAGTTTTCAGATTATGCAATGTTTCATACTATATTTAGACTTGTAACTTCGCCAGTTTTTGACCAATTTTGATAGTTTGTTATTCGTATCCTTTTATTTGAGATACTTGATATAATCGATGACACGTGACGATGAATATGAAAGCTTTCATATCTGCATGGGACAGTAGCAGATCTAGTTATTATTATTTTTTTTTTGTGTGTATTTTCTGCAAATCAGATTTCTCAGAATCTAACGATAGGATCTTTCTGAAACTTTGACCTACCCCCCCCATAAATGGGGTGGGAACCTTGATTAAATATATTTTCAAAACGTTTTACGAATCCGAAATCACCGAATTTTACGAACGAATGCATTTGACCTACAATGCTGTAACTTTGTGACTATTTGACCTATTTAATTAATTCTTTTTTCTATGAGTACCTTGAGACATTTACTTCAAATCTGCAATTTCGGATTTTCGAATTTCGAAAATTCGTCGCTGTGATATCGAACCGGAAGTTTAGACCAACTCGACAACTTCTTTAGTAGTTGTACAATTTTCATGAAATTTAATATGTAAGTAAACCTTAATGATGCAACTTGAAAAATTGAGGATCGAAATTTTCAAAAAAATCGACGAAATATAGGTCAAATCATCTTGAATTTTTTTTTTGGTTACTAGCTACGAGACCACTGATTCGTACACAAAAAATGGAGTTTGTAGCTCAACCCGGAAGTGCCACCATCTTGAAATGTAAAAACCTCAAACGCCATTTTGCTATTTTACATACAGACACGGGGGTTATATTTTCTGAATCCTTCGAAGGGATGGCTATAAAATGTTGGCAGTAGTATTTTGATTTAAGTCAATGGATAGTCACCATATTGAATTGAATATCAGAAATAGTGAAAAATGGACATCAACGGGCATGTAAATTATCAGAGTAGACCGTAGTTTGTTGAATTCGTTTCCTATCTTTGAAATTAATACATTTGGGGATAGCCTGGCTCATTGTCGAATTAACAGCTTGAAAATAATCAAATAGATCGCAGATTCGCGATTTCGTCTCAAATCTGGGAAATCAATACATTTCTGGTTAGCCTCCTTTCAAAAATGGGTGGTGGCCTTGGTATCAATATATTTTCAAAACGTTTTGCGAATCCAAAATCACCGAAAATAACTGATGAAAAAATTGAGATTGGATGGAAACTATATAGAAAAATAAAAGGAAACATCAACATTATATAGGTCTTGCACACATAGGCTTAGAACTTTACAGCCAGTCCTCATATTAATTGAAATTGAATAGGTTTGATTTGATATTGACGTAAACTTCACTGGTTCACCACTATCAACCTTTTCAATAGCTGCTGTAGATGAAATCAAATCAATTATTTCTACATCCTCTTCCTCTTCTTGTGAGGTAGATGTATTCCCAACCCATCTTGTTAAAAGCTGTTCTACAGAACTTTGTCCTATTCTTTGTAGCATTGTGAATACATCCTTATCTACTGGAAACTTTCCTGGTGTGTTGAAAGAAGCATTGGTCTTTCCACTTCTCAAGAAGAGTACATTAGATCACAATGTCTTGAAAAACTACAGACCTGTCTCAAACCTGTCGTTCATCTCCAAACTTATTGAAAAGGTTGTAGCAGCACGTTTCAAAGCCCATCTGAAGTTACATAATCTTAACGAACCCTTCCAATCAGCATACAGAAGCAAACATAGTACAGAAACAGCATTAACTCGTGTGAATAATGATATCCTTACTAGCCTTGACAATAAAAATGTTGTGTTACTGGTTCTTCTTGATTTAAGTGCCGCCTTCGACACAATCGACCAGTCTCTCCTGTTAGAACGGCTTCACAACGTTTTCGGACTTGAGGGTAATGTGCTGAATTGGTTCCGGTCATATCTCACATCCCGTCACCAATCTGTTGTCATCAATAATGTTAAGTCTGCATCTGTAGAACTTAAATTCGGCGTGCCACAGGGATCGGTACTCGGACCGTTGCTCTTTACCGCTTATACCACTCCTCTGGGGCGTATTTTGAAATCATTCAATCTGAATTATCATATCTATGCTGATGATACTCAACTCTACATTTCAATTAAACCCGAAAATGAATCCCTGCGAGTGTCTAAACTTGAATCGTGCATTGATGCTATTAAGTGCTGGATGAAAAAGAACTTCTTAAAGCTCAATGATGAAAAAACAGAATTCGTGCAAATCGGTTCTAATCATCTTTTATCCAAAATATCTGTTAGTAATATCTCTATCGGTAATTTTGTTGTTAACCCAGTTAATAGCGTTCGAAATCTTGGTGTAATTTTGGATAAGAATATGAACATGAATGCTCACATCTCCTCAATCTGTAAAGCTTCCAACTTTCAACTTCACAAAATTGGACGGATCCGCAATTTCCTCGACATTGACTCTACAAAACTTTTAATCAACTCTTTGGTGACCTCACGTCTCGACTACTGCAACTCGTTACTCTACAACTTACCAGCATATCAAATTAATCGACTACAGAAGATTCAAAACAAAGCTGCAAGAATTGTTACAAGAACTAAATTATACACCAATATTACTCCCGTTTTGAAAGAACTCCACTGGCTACCAATTAAGACCAGAATTGATTTTAAAATTCTCATGCTGACTTTCTGTGCTTTGTCATGTGATGACTCTCCTCTATATATTAAAGAATTAATTCAACCCTACCACCCTACCAGAAATCTTCGTTCTGAATCTAAGTACCTTATTAAATCAGTAACTGCAAACTCTTCTTTCGGTAGACGCTCCTTTGCTTTTGCGGCAGCAGAACTGTGGAATTCAAATGATTTTCCCATAGAACTCAAGTACTGTGCATCAATTGACAGTTTTAAACGGAATCTTAAAACCCATCTTTTTAGAAACGTTTTCTTTTAATTGTTGATCGCATACTCCTTTTAACTAGTGTTTTCTTTTAACTGACCATAATGTTACCAAAGAGCAGCTTCGGTTGGATTTTAGGACATTATTATTATTATCATTATTATTATTATTATATAATTATTTGTTTTCTATTTTAAAACTATCTAAAAAAAAATTTGTAATCATTTATGTTATTGATTTAGATTAATACTGTTTATATTTTGTACATTTTGACACATTCATCGATTAATAATGGTTTGCATAGTCATCGTATAGAGCTTATTCAACAGTATCGAATTCCAACTGCTTAGGGATATTTTACGTGCACTCCAATGTGAACACGGGACCTTGGTTTTTCGTCCCATCCATATGTTAGTCCCGAAATGACCTAGTTTGTGTCGAATGGACGTTAAGCCGCATTTCTCTCTTTCTCTTTTATTTTTAAAGTTTTGTAATAATCGGTTGTACTGTACTGTACTGTAAAAGTGATCAAACAGAAAATTTCGCCCGGTTGAATTGTTTCTCGCTGTAGGTCAGCAATTTGCCAAATTTAGGGAGGTTGTGTGGCTGAATGGTTAGCACCTGCGCTCTGTATCGTAACGTCTGTCATTGAGTCAACTGGCGTTGTTTCGATTGAAATGCCCGGTTGAAATGTTTCTTGCTATAAGTCAGCAATTTCCCGATTTTAGGGAGACTGAATGGTTAGCATGTGCGCGCTGTATCGTAACGTCTGTCATTGAGTCAACCGGCGTCGTTTCGATTTCCAGGTTGCACGTGACATGGAGTATGGTGTCCAACCTTGTGGGTTTTCTCCGTGTCCCTCGGTTTCCTCCCACGGCTAAAGACCCGTACGCGCAAGGGAAGTTTTTCAATAAAATTAAAAGACATATGTTAGTCCCGAAATGACCTCGTTTTTGTCGAATGGACGTTAAGCCGCATTTCTCTCTTTCTCTTTTTTTTTTAAAAGTTTTGTAATAATCGGTTGGTAATCAATGGTACTGTAAAAGTGATAAAACAGAAAATTTCGCCCGGTTGTAATGTTTCTCACTTTAAAATCAGCAATTTGCCGATTTTAAGGGGCAAACGTTTATTGCAAACGATTAAGCTGGTCAGGGGTAGCTTATTTTTAAAAGTTTTGTAATATTCGAAAATTCGTCTCTGTGATTTCGAACCGGAAGTTGAGACCAACTTGACAACTTCTTTAATAGTTGTACGATTTTCATGAAATTTAGTATGTAACTAGACATTACTGATGCGACTTGAAAAATGACTTTTAAAATTTTCTAAAAAAATCTCCACTTGGTGAAATTAAGAATCAAAATTTTCAAAAAAATCGTCGAAATAAAGGTCAGAATGATCGATACAGACATGTAATTACTGATTCGTACACAAAACATGGAGTTTGTCGATCGAACCAGAAGTGCCACAATCTTGAAACGTGAAAAAACAATAGAACTTTTGCGATATTGCACTTACAGACATGGGAGTTACATTTTCTGAATACCTGAAGGAAAACCTAAAAAACGTTCAGAGTAGAATTTTGATTAAGGTCAGCTGATGGTCGCCATTTTGAAGTGAATATGGAACATAGTGAAAAATCGACATTTACGGACTTGTAAACAAACACAATAGGGCATAGTATGTTCAATGCGTCTCCTATGTCTAAAATTTAATACATTTCAATTTCAGGATAGACGGGATACGGGTCGAATTTTTGGTATTTGAATATTTCAAAAATTCGAATTTCGCTTTGATGTTTTTCGTGCCGACAAAGTTGTTTACGAGTGAAAAATCACATTAATTTCGCTAGATTGTGACCGATTTTAAAGATTTATATTTTCTTGTTCGGATTATTTATATGACCCAAGTCATGTGACAGGAAGTGACAGTGAATATGAAAGCTTTCATATCTGCATGGGACAGTAGCAGATCTAGTTATTATTTTTTTTTTTTTGTATACTTTCTGCAAATCGGATTTCTCAGAATCTAACCATGGGATCTTTCTGAAACTTTGACCTACCCCCGTAAAACTGGGTGGCAGTTTTTGATTAAATATATTTTCAAAACGTTTTACGAATTCGAAATCACCGAATTTTACGAACGAGTGAATTTGACCTGCATTACTGTAACTCTGTGACTATTTGACCTATTTTACTAATTCTTTTTTTTTTGAGTACCTTGACAAAAATCATTTTAACTGCAGTTTCAGATTTTCGAAAATTCGTCGCTGTGATTTCGAACCGGAAGTTGAGACCAACTTGACAACTTCTTAAATAGTTGTACGCTTTTCATGAAATTTAGTATGTAAGTAGATCTTACCCATGTGACTTCAAAAATATAAATAGAAATTTTCTAAATTATCTCCCCTTGGTGAAATTAAGGATCAAAGTTTTCAAAAAAATCGAAGAAATATACTGATTCGTACACAAAATATTGAGTTTCTGGATCGAACCGGAAGTGCCGCCATCTTGAAACGTGAAAAATCACAAAGGCTTTTACAGAAAGGAACCAAGATCTTTAGGTTTAGACCAGTAAAACCTGAAGGAAGCAAATTAATATAAGCCTACTTGGCTTGTTTTTGTATCCTATTATTTATGCTTTTTTATACTGTATAATATTCTCGAAAGAAAAATACTGTTTAAACCAAATCTATGGAACAGGCCCACTATGACCTGGAATAAATTTGCAGAAAGCTGAATTCAACTGTTTTTGTGTCTAGGGTTCTTGCTTATCAAAATATCAAAAGTCTTCCAAAATCGGATTTCCGGGTCAAGGCAAAAATCGAGAATCAATCCAAGATGGCGGACGATGGCGTGAAATGGCTTAAAATATCAAATATCTCCGAAAGTAAGCATTTTAGACCATATAAATGTACTATGAGTTAATATAGAAGTGATATCACTGAATCAGATGATGGGATCAAATTGTTGCTATGATGTCATCGTGCCGTCATAACGCAATATCGAGTCAGAAAAGGAAGGAGTTAAATAGAAAGTGACGTCATAACGCAATATCAAGTCAGAAAATAAACAAATTATATAGAAATGTCTTTAATAAATTAAAGCAAGAATAAATAGTGTTATTATCACACTTTATATGAAGTGCCTTATTTAAATCATACCAGTCTTCATTAGCCCAGTCGGGGCAAAACAACAGGTCGTTAAACCCCATTTTGAATGTCAGGTAGTGCATCCTCATCATCCTCTACATCTGCATTAATATCAGGTTTGATGCTATCATCACAACTGTCAGTTTGGCATGAACCACATGCGTTAGTGCAGGAGAGTCCATATCATGTGGTGCAGTTACAGTGAACTATTCTCAATAATTCGTCCGGTGCATGAAGTTGATCAGTCATGATTGGTAAAAGCAAGAGTTTATCATTAGACATATTCCACCCCCTCCACCCCCAATCAGTCGCCACCATATCACCAGATGATACAGCCATCAACTAGGTCATTATTTTATTAATGGATCTATCTTCGTCTATTTTCAAGCTGGTAGTAGAAGCCATTGTAACGGCACGATCTTTACGCTTGAATGAGTAAGAGAAGACTTGTCCTACCATTTTGTCCATAATTCTCCTGCCCACTTCTCTAAACTCGGTAACGTTAACTTGTGGATTGGCTTCCATACCAGAGATGATATTCCTCAAAACCTTTGAAGAATCTTCTGCGTCACGCGTTATCCGGCATGTCATCGTTTCTTTGTGCTGTTCACTGGTTTCAAACATCTTTCCTGTGAATTCTTGCATTGCCTGATTATATTGAGAGCAAACAGGCGCCGACATTGTCCACAAAGCGATTTGTTTTTCAGTCATGTTACTGCCTCTGGTTAAACCTCCTGAAGTCTTGAGGGCCCTCGTGAGTAGCTGTTCAATATCTAGATCCAATCCAAGCCCGGCCCAGAATTTTTCGGTTCTTCTTAATACGAAGAGTCCTTGTTCAAACATCGCATTTACTTTAGGTTGCGTAGTTTCTAATTTCGCCATATTTTGAAGGTACATATGTGCTGATTTTAGGTAGTTGAAATGTCCTGCAGCCCCAAAGATTTCCAGACAGTCGTACACAGCCGCTTTATGAATCTGCCAGTCACCCATTCTGTCATCTCGAACTAAATTTCGAGCTACTTGCATCATATATTGAAAACCAAACCATAATTCAATCGTCTTGGACTTTGATGACAGTTCGTTCTTTTTGGAATTCATAACCTCAAGTACTCGCATAAAAGCTTCATCTTCTGTCAGTGATTCAACGGTTTCACTGCCATTCATAATTGATTCGTATATTTGACTAAGAGTATCTATTGTCTGGCCGAAGTGTTCGTCGTCAACAGCTAAAACCCTGATCAGATATTGTGTGAGACATTTGTCAACCGTTAGGAAGCCGCGTAGGGCTCTTTGGACAGCTTTACCATGTAGCATGTGTTCAACAGTGTTTTCACCATAAATACTTCTCTCAAACCTGACCCATCCATTAGAGTCCCAACAGCGCCTAATAAGTTCATCAATGTATGAAATGAGCCAAGCATCAACACAATATTTTTTAAATCATTATCATCATTTAAATCATTGAGAATTTATGATGCCTTCCAGAAGAGTGGTTGGTCGAATGTTATAATGGCCGGAAGCTTGTAATTGTGAGCTAGGTTTGAGAGATATGACAATGTCGAAAATATACATGTTTTGTCAATAAACCGAGGATTGTCCATGGTGAGCACGGTCTTTGTAAATCAGACTCATGCTTCCTCCCCAGTTCGGAGTATTATGATGAGGTATGAGTTGCCATAAGATATCAATGTTCGGACAAATTGACACTTTCAGAAGAGCATCAAAACTAAGTTTTCAGGTCTGTCCTGAATGGTGGTAGTGTTTTATGTCGTTACATCTAACTTGGCCATATCTATACGTGGAATTTTCTTAGCAGTCCGGTTTCGTGGTGTTACTGCAGCGATCATCCTCATTCCATGGAATACACCTTTTCCATCTATCGTAATTTTATCATGATCAACATTATCAGCTGCAAATGAGAGTGCCATTTGTTCAGACATCGTCCCTATTGGCATATCCGCATCAGAGCAGGCAACATTAAGATTGAATCTGAGAACCTCGCTGTACGATGAGCAAAACCCCATAGTATTTAATGCATCGATAACATGTCGCTGTCTTAGAGGGTAGTGTAATTGACCGCTAATCCTAACTGTAAGGGTGCCATCGCAGCCCTTGGTCTTATCGCCTGTACGATAGCTTGTCCCAATGACGCAACTTTTTGTTTAGTTTCTTTTCCACTGATCAAACCTTCGCAAAAGTATCGCACAGTATCAGGGAGGAAATCAAGAGCAGATGCGATACTTAGTTCGCTGGATTTTGGATAGGAATCATTGACAGTTTCTACATTAGCTATTGTATCATTTCTTAGCAATTTACTAGCACTAATCATGGCGATTTTTTTTAGCTTCGTTACTAGAATCAGTTCTGGTATTTTCATGAAATGTGCGTAGAATTTTATGAGTTGTTTCTCTGAGAGTAATTACATCTCTGAGCCCCTCTTTCTGCGAGAACACTATAGAATCTCCGAAGTAAGATTTCAACTTTTCTTTCATCCACTTAGACCTGTACGAACCGATGTCAGGATGTTCTGGTAATGAAGCCATATATTCACAAAGTTCCAAGATGGCCCATTGTCTGTCATCATTAGTTTCAATTAGAGAACATAGTTTCATGAAAGCCTGTGGTGACCTTTTTCTTTTAGTCTCCGGCTCACTTTAAAGAACGTTAGTGCATAGCGTGAATTGTGCGGGCAGACCTCGCCCACGCCTAAAATTACTGTCACACGAATTATGGTAAAAAACTGTCACCTACGTGTAAATCGCCACTGCAATACTCTATTCTAAATCTCACATCGGATGCCCATTCATCATTACGTTCATTGCAGCATTGTTTAGGGGATTTCACGAATGTATCCGTTTTGACACAACTGAATGATTCCCCTGGGCGGTGGGACGTATTTACTATAACTTTTTGGCCACAGTACAGACATTCAGATTTATAATCAAACGGCCCTACCGAAAGTCTCTTACTAGTTCTCTTGATGGCTTCTGCTGTGGAATGACGTTTAAAATTCTCAATATCCTTCAGATTCGTATATTTTCTTCTAAATTCAATATGCACATGTATACTGACCAACGACCACACAGAGGTCGTCTTCTCTTTCACTACACGCCTTTCTTATACCATTGACTCCCCTCTCGCCGATCTGTACTATCTGTCGATCGTTCATACCACCACTGCAAAATGGACACACCTCTTTCCCAATGATACTCATTTTTGTAGACATGATATAGAAATTTGTTAAAAATCCCCGGAAAGGCAATATGGCTACTCTCAAAACGTCATAAAGCGTTGCGTTATGACGTCACTATTATGCCATAGCGACAATATTGGCATAATATTATAATACCTTTATTAAATATGGTCTAAAACTCTTCTTTTCAGAGATATTTGACATTGTTAGCTATTTCCCGCCATTATCCGCCATCTTGGATTTGTGATTGATTTTCTCAATACTTTATGCATACAGTGCGATAGTACCCCCATTTATTCTTACTTTATTTCAAAGTCATTTCTATTTTATTTATTTTCTGACTTGATATTGCGTTATGACGTCACTTTCTATTTAATTTCTTCCTTTTCTGACGCGATATTGCGTTATGAAGCCACGATGACGTCATAGCAACAATTTGACCCCATCATCTGATTCAGTGATATCACTTTCATATTAACTTATAGTACATATATATGGTCTAAAATGCTTCCTTTTGGAGATATTTGATATTTTAAGCCATTTCACGCCATCTTGGATTGATTATCGATTTTTGCCTTGACCCGCAAATCCGATTTTGGAAGACTTTTCGTATTTTGATAAGCAAGTACCCTAGATACAAAAACAGTTGAATCCAGCTTTCTGCAAATTTATTCCAGGTAAAAATCTATATCGAATTAAAAATGTGACCTCTATAGGGTCCACAACCTTGATATACCATATTTTTACACTATTCGCGTACAAACGGCGGCCATTTTGTTTGTCAATTTTGGTCCAATTTTCATGAAATTCGAACTTAGACTTCATTACCATGTAGCGGTGATATAGTCAAATGGTTTTTTAAATCAGATAATAATTTTGACCTCCAGAGGGACCACAAGCTTTTTTTCGGACAATCAGGGGCCATAATTCAGGAAGTTCTGCAAGTGGTGGTCCCTTCCTAGGAATTCTCATTAATTAATCGTCAAGATTTTTCATGCTCAAAGAACATTGTAACTTGGTTTTAATTATGTGTTGGTGCGAGAATCTCCGTTCTCGGTGCGTACGTGACATATTTGGCGGTTGACTATTTTCTCCATACACGGGGAAAAGGTAGTTCCGAATGATTATCTCACGTAAATAATTCAAAGTCATACACATGTACAATAATTAACATAATCCTTAAACTTATCAATTTATTAACTCGTATTGATATTTTAAGAGCTCAAATAATATCGTGCTTGTATTTTAACTCTATAACATGTAAAGACATTTGCACATATTTCAAAATGGCGGCGATCGTAAGAGCTCGTTGTTTTAACCAAATGACGTCTATCAAGTGTTATAAGATAGGTTGCCAGGCAACGAAACATACGCCCACAGCAGCTAAATCGTCCGGGCAGTCAACAAGGGTTGTCGCATATTTTTACTTTTTTTTGGTAATGAAACATTTGTAATACACTAAAATCTGAGTAACAACTCTTTATGTAATTATCTGAAAATCATTAGAATTTGTTTGCTTTTTATAAAGTTTTGCCCCAAGCTAACAATTAGTATAAGAAACATTTAACATCATGGATTTATCTGTTCAGTTATCAAAATCCATTGAAAATCAAAATACTTGTTCGTTTCAACACCTTAAACTCTGTGTATCAATCTGAAGTCAATCGGATGATAAGTTTGGCATCTATAGCGTCACAAGGTTTTTTGAAGTGATCAAGGTAGATAACTCTGGAAGTAATTATTTGAAATAGCTGAAAATCAGTAGGCTTCTTTGTCTCATGACCTTAAACAGTGTGTGTAAATTTAAATTCAATCGGATATTAACTTTGGCCTCTAGAGCATCCACAGGATTTTTTGATGTGATCAAGGGCCATAACTCTAGCACTAATTATCGGAAATTGATGCAAATCAATAGGCTTCTTCGTCTTATGACCTTAAACACTGTGTATAAATTTAAAGTCAATCGGATATTAACTTTGGCTTTTAGAGCGTCCACAAGATTTTTTGAAGTGATCAAGGGAGATAACTTTGGCACTAATTATCGGAAATCGCTGAAAATCAATAGACTTCTTCGTCTTATGATCTTAAACACTGTGTATAAATTTAAGGTCAATCGGATGTTAACTTTGGCTTTTAGAGCGTCCACAAGATCTTTTGAAGTGATCAAGGGCCATAACTCTGGCACTAATTATCGGAAATTGCTGAAAATCAATAAGCTTCTTCGTCTCATGACCTTAAACACTGTGTATAAATTTAAAGTCAATCGGATGTTAACTTTAGCCTCTAGAGCGTCCACAAGCAATTGTGGACGCCGGACGGACGGACGGGCGGACCGACGGACGGACGGGGGCGACGACAATATACGACCACATTTCAATGTGGGCGTATAATAAAAGGAAAAAATGGATTAAAAACACTCCTGGGAATACATCTTTTGTGTGGGAATATCATATCTTAACCACAGGAATATTTGTGACCATTTAGTAGATAATTTGCGGCTGACTTTGTTTATCGGAGCGGAACTGTCATCCTCGTGGGCCGATGTTGAAGAAAGGAGGTCGGATTCATTGACGGCGATATCGTCATCTCGCTTTCTTTTCTTTTGTTGTTCTGGGAGGTGAGGAATTTCAACATTTTGAAATGATATAGAGAATGCTTACATTTCTGACATATATATATCATTCGCAACGTTGATACAATTAACTCTTGTAATCAAGTGAAGACATCAAAGGAAAGTTTGATGTTCAAACAGTGAATTGCCGCACGAGCGATGAAAGTCGGCAAATATGCTGTAACAACAACTCTACTTAAAGAATGATCACAGTATCACTAATTGTAAAACAAAACACACCTAGGTAAATTGATTACATGTTGAGCTTTTAATCTGTTTGATGTTGCTCCTCCGTTAATTGTGATTAGAGCAATATACACAGGGATAGTTAATTGACAGTGGTTTCCCTTCGTAGCTACTGAACACTGTTAATTTTATTATACCCGACAGTTTACATCACGGCAGGCACGGAGTTTAATCGTCTCCCGGATTTTATGATTTAGCACAAAATATATTTTTCCGGCGTGCAAAATGACCTACGGGTCTGATCCAGTTTCGGTCATATTCCAAAGCCCTCGGTCCCGACCGGCATATACGGCCAACATGGAACCCATGGTCCACAACCTTGATATAACATATTTTCACACTATTCGCGTACAAACGGCAGCCAATTTGTCAGTCAATTTTGGTCCGATTTTCACGAAATTCAAACTCATCCTTCTTTATGGTGTAACGGTGATATAGTTAGACGTTTTTTAAAATGGATAATAATTTTGACGTCCAGTTGGACCACAAGCTAAAAATTCATGGCTACCGGCTTTTAACATTTCTGCCTTTCTTTGGATATGACGGGAATTGTCGTTTTCTTTGCTTTATTGCATCGAAAATAAAAATATATACATTTAGTTGAAATCTTCGACAATGTAATACTCCTCTACTTAGCTTGTATTAAATTCTAAAAGTTTTGATTCAATTTAGCTTTCCAAAGTCTAGAATGATTAGCCGTAAGTTTTGTATTATCATCTGTTTGAGCGAGCGTATCAAAGATGGCGGCGACACGCTTGATCTCGGCTCGAGTATACGCATTCTTCGCATCATAACGTCAAAAAAATAATAAATAGTTGATTTCTTCGACATTATCATATTCCACAATATGCCTGGCAGTAAATCTTAAAATCTGATTCTATTTCACTTACAATATCATAAAATTATTAGCCGAAAGTGACAACGTGAAAATATTGGAATAGTGCCAAAGTCATCGATTTGACACGGTGTGAATTTTCACCTCTGACCTATTACGTAAATACTGAAAGATCCTTTGTTTTTTATTCGATAGTTAGCCAATATAACATTCCTTTACATTGGGTGTTTTATTTTTATTACTCAATCACCATTAATTTATGAAATAAAAAAAAAAGAAATCTGTTGATTGATCTCTCGCTTTGGATCTCTAATGTTGCCAAGAATGATGGGTCCGCGAATTGATTCGCTACCGCCAGACATAGAGTGCGAGCTGATTCGCTGTAGTCAAAAATGCGTTAATGTTCTTTTAGATAGGTTCAGACATTCTATAACATCCTTTACCTGCTTCAGTGTCCCTTTTTTCAAAGCCATCGATTATAACACCTGGTCCAAACCTCTCTCCTTCTAGTTCCCATGTAGATAAAACTTTATCTCCAGTTAATACAGCTCGTCTTTTAGCATCCTCATAATCTAATATATCATGTACCAGTGTTTCTTGATATACTGTCTTTTTATATTTACCATGTTTACAAGCATCAAATGCAACCAAGAATTTACTTTCATAAACCTGAAAAAAATAAAAATAATTTGATGTACTATTATGGCAGTTTTATGTCGCTCTATTATACATGCAACTAGTTATGTTTACTCAGTAAATCAAGCCTGGAAATAAGGCACCTGTCACTGACAATGCCCGGCACAGATTCAGGCTTTGTCAGGCACAAAACCTCTGGTGTCTGTCATTTTGTCCGGCAGTAATACATGTCAGGCACTAAGTTGAAAATGTCAGGTACTATTTCATTAGTGCCTGATATTTTGTCAGGTACATCTAAAACTGTTATTTCCAGGCCTGCAGTATATCAATTATTAGATGAGACAAATTTTGTCGAGAAGGTTTTATGACAAAGAAGAGTGTAATATAATTACCTGGCTCTGTACAGTTCCCCGATAAAAATAACCATCACTTTGCCTTCTAGCGAGAACTTTTTTGCCAATTAAAAGAGCTCCCGCTGCTGGAGACAGTTCTATGTCATGAGCGACATCAAGTAATTTATCTTGGGTTTTTAACCAGCCCATAGCTGGCCGATATTGACTCCAATACGAGGGATTATAGTAACGAAAACCAGATAGTGGTGGGAAGCTATGTGGATAGTAAATTGGGGCTGCCACAGGAGAATTGAGGTGGACACTTTCTATTGGATCCTCGGCTAATGTGGCAGTAACATGACATCTTTTAGATCTAGGTAAAATACTGGCATTACTTGTTCTAATAACATTAGAATGATCGGATTCGTATACTGGAGTCACCTTCTCAACACAACCTTTAATTGTCAAACTGGCAACATGGAAACTCCCATAAGTTTCTATGGCAAGATCTTCTAAAAATTCTATGGATGCACTATCAACCTTTTCACCCATTAAATAAATACAATGTACTGGTCGATTACCACTGGCATAAACAACCTGATCTAATATATCTTCTGGATTTTGATCAGGTAATCCATCAGTAATTAAATACACTGCTTTACAATCAGGATCACTAAGGGCAGTAATTAAGGCATCTTGAGTGTTTGTTCCAGTTTTAGCACTAAGCTCACTGATCCATTTAGCTGCAACGGACACTGTTTCGGGAGAACATTTCACCATCTTAGCTGACCACTGTGTCACATATGTATTAAATTCTATGATGTTAAATAATGCATTTTCACTGGAATGTTTTGTATGTTTATATAAAGCCTCTACTAATTGTTCTTTAACCACGTGTAAACAGTTGTACATGCTACCTGATGTATCAACACAAAAAGTAACACTACTTTCAGCAACATTTCTTAAAATACCCACACTGTTACCAGACAACTGTACTGGTACTTCATGTTCTGAAGAAGCCATTTTAGCTTGTTTTTTTATAAAACAACTGTAAGCCTACAAGAGAAATATATAATTAAGAGCTGACCCGCGAATCAGATTTTAACACTATTTCCTAACATAAATGTGTGACACATTAATAAAACAATTCTTCTTCTTCTTCTTCTTCTTCATAAATAGCAATAGGCCTATGGCTATAGCACATATACTGTGACTATAAAGTAGAGTTAACACTCTAGAGTCTAATTCAGTGGGTGATAAAAATAAATACCATTGGATTTGATTTAATATAACCGAAGCCGAAGGTCTATATTTTACATTTAATAAAGGGACC
Source organism: Patella ulyssiponensis (assembly GCA_963678685.1). NCBI lineage: Eukaryota > Metazoa > Mollusca > Gastropoda > Patellidae > Patella > Patella ulyssiponensis. The sequence goes on from OY783226.1 coordinate 39,037,258, forward strand.
ATCCTGATATTAACAGTGTTAGAAAAGTCTGTCTACATATGATGCGTAGGCAGACTTTTGTTTCTGAGACTCTGTTAAATTTTTTTATGAAATTTAAGCACCAAAATGAAGAGGAATGGTGTACCTATTTACCTTGTTTAAAACGTGAACGTCAGGGGGGGGGGGGGAGAACAGTTGAGGACCGCATAGACAGAACAACCTCTACCCACGCAACTGATTAGAAACATTCTCAAATAAACTGCCAAAACCGCTTATCCGCACACATAACCCTTTTAAGATTTCAGGTCAATTGTTTCGCTGGGTCATCTGATAATCTAAATTGCTGTTCCTTTAGAGGTCTATACAGTGCATGAGACATGTGCTGTACTTGATATGAAAAGGTGTATCAACTACTACATGTTATTTTATAAAGTAAAAGTCTGGTTTCATTCCATATTCCTGAAGGAATGGCCCGAGAAATCCCTCTCTGGGGATTGCTGGATTGGCTTCTGATACTTGAACTTTTGAGGGAGTGTGTCTAATCTTCCCGTTCAATCAAATCTATCACTTGTGTACAGCAACATGACAGCCCTTCGTTTAATCTGGGATCTTCCCTCAAACTTTGGACAGTGATTTATTTAAGGTATTAAATACAGTATTGTTTACATTATGTCAATGTTTATAGCCTCGTTTGTCACACAATTAGTTTTACTGCAATATTCTGCTATGCACTGGTTAATTGGGCATAATAAAATAGTGAGCCATGACATAACGTTATGTGTAAACATGTTTGGTCCAATTTGACGCCCTGTTTTAAAGGTAATGCCATTGTAACAAAGTTAGCGATTGGTAGTTAATCGAACTATTAACTGAGAGGGGGTCCATAGACTAAGCCTGTTCCCCAATCCAAAATTTTCTGAATAAAATATTGCTTAAAAAAACCCAAAAAAAACCCTATTAACTAATCATAATTTAGAACAAGAATTTCCACTCTTTCAAGCAGTAGTGAGTAGTGGGATTAGCTCTAATCAAACGGAACACTGCGAGGAGTATGGTTTCATTCATGCACCTAGAACAATGGTCTCCATTTGCAGATAACAGCAATGAGTTTAAGTTGTTTGAAAACTATCACGTAATTGGGTTAATTGCTCGGCAAGGAGGTATAGGATTTTAAGGGCTTTTAACTCTAAATTAAGCAGTTTTATTCACCAAATTGTAATCGAGATTGGCCCTTTAACCCCTTTAATTGCTGTTGTAGAAGTGTTGGGTGTTGGGGGGTTTGGGGGGCGGGGCATTAAGCCATGATGCTTGCTCCTACTCGAGACTTAGTCCTAAAAGACTAAGCCATAGTAGGCCTACTAGTAATAATATTTATTATTTAACGCCAATTACATCAACGCAGAACTCAATAGGCGGTACAACATAAAATTAAAAGCAATAGAAAATATCACAGATGAACGTATATACAGAACATTTACGTTAAAAATAGATCCACAATTAAAAGAAATAATTCAGAACTAGATCTGCTAAGCAAATATTAAAGCTTTCATATTCACAGTTACTTCCTGTCACATGTCATGGGTCATATAAATAATCCGAACAAGAAAAAATAAATCATTAAAATCGGTCACAATCTAGTGAAGTTAATGTGATATTAATGCGATTTTGCACTCATTTTTGAACTCAATCACGACATTGACCTAGTGAACGTCTACACCAAGTTTGAACATTCTAGCTTAATTAGAAGGAGAGTTATTGTATTCCAAAGTCCCGGCCCTTCAAATTGCTTCTATTTTTCATTTTCAATCCAAAATGGTGACCATCACGTGACCAGGGCTCACACTGGCTTTCAATTTTTTACCGCCAAAATGGATGATAATTTTTATGTAAAGAAATGCTCATAAATTCTTTCCGCCAACTTGAATATTTTATCCGCCAAAAATATGTGATAAAAAATTATACAATATCTAACAATTTTATGTCTCAACTAGGATTATTATAAAATGATTACCGATATATTCAATACAATATACAACAACTTTTAACAAATCTGTCTTTGCATAATACATTTAGCACAGTTTTGGGTTACTAAGATCGGATTTTATTTTTGGTAACTTTAGGCTATTTGAACATCGTCGTATTGTACTACATATTCAGTATTTACACGTCAAATCTTATCCAAGGATTGCGTGTACAACTGGCCTATTGTTATTTTCAGGTACCGTAACGGTATCTGATTCTCTGATAGAATGATATGTACTTGAATTATATTTGTAAGAGATGCTTACATTATACCCGTCGTTCACCTTTAGAACATTATAGCGACGATAAATATGATATAAATGGCGAACCGTTTTCTCGCTCAAGAATCTCCTATATTCAAGTAGTTCGTACGTTTTCGACCAGTGGTGATAAGATTATTTTAAATAATGATATCCAATAGGCATACTTGTATGTTTTACATGCCGTATATGATGTCACAGTAAACGGAATTGAACTATCACAATATTTACTTCTTTTCGATAGAACTGTCGGCCATTTTGGTTACATGTATTACCATTTTTTGTTTTTTTAAGACGAAACGAAACATCAAATAATCACCGCTTAATTCAATCGTGAAGATTAAATAGTGACTTGAGATAGGTTTAATATACATCATTGGCAATGAACATCATTGGCAATTATCAATCAACTAATCATTAATCCGAGACAAATGATTAGTTTTACTCGTCGTCGCGATCCGGATTATCAGCCAGTTGATTAATTTACTATTGTGTTTAGCCACGTGATCGACACTCAATAATGTACAGGATAAATACGATTAGAATTTTAAGATTTTTTTTCCGCCAGTTCTCAAAAAGAATCGCAAGTGCCGTAAAACTTTATCGCAAAAATTATCGCAAAAATCAAATTTTAATCGCCACTTTCATATTTTTATCGCAAATTGCGACTTTGGCGACCGACAGTGTGAGCCCTGCACGTGACCGAAATCAAAATTCTGATCCGATAGATTTTTAGGCATTCCTTCAAGGATTCTGAAAATGTAACTCCCGAGTCTGTAAGTAAAATAGCAAAAAAGCCTTATTGATTTTTCACGTTTAAAGATGGTGGCACTTCCGGTTCGATCGACAAACTCCATATTTTGTGTACGAATCAGTAATTACTTGTCTAGTATCGAAAAAAAAAAAATTAGGTCATTCTGACCTATATTTCGACGATTTTTTTGATCCTTAATTTCACCAAGGGGAGATAATTTAGAAAATTTCTAATCATATTTTTGAAGTCGCATAGGTAAGATCTACTTACATACTAAATTTCATGAAAATCGTACCACTATTAAAAAAGTTGTCAAATTGGTCATAACTTCCGGTTCGAAATCACAGCGACGAATTTTCGAAATTCGAAAATTTGAAACTGCAGATTTGAAGTAATTGTCTCAAGGTACCCAAAGAACATAACGCTAACGCTACAATAAACGTCCACATTCCTGCTTTGATTGATATGGTACTTTGTCCAGAAAGCTAGGCGTTTGGTTTGATTAGCGTTGGGGGTCATGCATCAACATCAAGAGTTGCTGTCCTTAGAGTATAAGGAATAAGTATACCAAGATAATCCATTCAGAATTGTGGCTTTCAGATGCTAAAGGCAAAAAGTGGGCGTGGCTCTGCCCCTGGGGGGCGGGACATCCACCAAAATCAATAGTGGACGCCTTCAGGCTAAAGGAATACCTATGCCAAGTACCAAGCTGATTCATTCAGAATTGCAGCCTTTTAACGACAAACACCAAAATTCGACGTGGCTATCCTCTGGGGGTCGGGACAAGCAGTTGTCGTCGTTAGGCTATAAGGAATACATATCCCAAGTTAAAAGACGATCCATTAAGAATCGTGGCCTGTAGGCAACCTACACAGACACGAAGTAAAGATGGGTTGCCAGGCAACGAAACATACGCCCACAACAGCTAAGTCGTCCGGGCAGTCAACAAGGATTGTCGCATATTGTTTCTTTTGTCAGTAAGGAGAACATTTACAACACATGATAATCTTATTATTAAGTAATTATCAGAAATGATTAGAATTGTTTTGATTGTTTGTCTCAAGGCCTTCATCCACAAGATATTTCAAAGTGATCAAGTGCCATAACTCTGGCAGAAATTATCAGATATCACTGAAAATCAAATAGGATTCTTCGTCTCATGACCCTAAACAATGTGTACAAATTTAAAGTCAATCGGATATTAACTTAAGCCTTTAGAGCGTCCACAAGGTTTTTCCAAAGTGATCAAGGGTCATAGCTCTGGCAGTAATTATCGGATATCGCTGAAAATAAATAGGCTTCATTTATCATGACCGTAAACAGTGTGTATAAATTTAAAGTCAATCGGATATTACCTTTGGCCTCTAGAGCGTTCACAAGATTTTACAAAGTGATCAAGGGTCATAACTCTGGCAGTAATTATCGGATATTGCTGAAAATCAATAAGCTTGTTCGTATCATGACCTTAAACACTGTGTATAAATTTAAAGTCAATCGGATATTAACTTTGGCCTCTAGAGCGTTCACAAGATTTTTCAAAGTGATCAAGGGTCAAAATTCTGGCAGTAATTATCGGATATCGCTAATAGGCTTCTTCGTCTCATGACATTAAACACCGTGTATAAATTTAAAGTCAATCGGATATTAACCTTAGCCACTAGAGCGTTCACAAGATTTTTCAAAGTGATCAAGGGTCATAACTCTGGTAGTAATTATCAGATATTGCTGAAAATCAATAGGCCTCGTCGTCTCATGACCTTAAACACCGTGTATAAATTTAAAGTCAATAGGATATTAACTTTAGCCTCTAGAGCGTTCACAAGATTTTTCAAAGTGATCAAGGGTCATAACTCTGGCAGTAATTATCGGATATCGCTGAAAATCAATAGGCTTCATCGTATCATGACCTGAAACACTGTGTATAAATTTAAAGTCAATCGGATATTAACTTTATCCTCTAGAGCGTTCACAAGATTTTTCAAAGTGATCAAGGGTCATAACTCTGGTAGTAATTATCGGATATCGCTGAAAATCAATAGGCTTCTTCGTCTCATGACCTTAAACACCACGTATAAATTTAAAGTCAATCGGATATTAACTTTAGCCTCTAGAGCGTTCACAAGAAATTGTGGACGACGGGCGGAGACAGACGGACGGAAAGGGCGACGACAATATACGACCACATTTCCATGTGGGCGTATGAAAATGGGTATGGGCTCTGTTCCTGGGGGTTGGGAAATCACCAAAAAACAATAGAGGTCATCCTAAGGGTATAACGAATTGGTATGCAAAGTTTTAAAAGGATCTGTTAAGAATTGCATCTTATAGGCGAAGACAAGACACACAAACATTGGGCGTGGCTCTGTCCCAGGGGATCGGGCATGCACCAAAAATAATAGTGGTCAGCCTTAGGGTAGAGACACTTTTTCAGTTGTCGCCCCTAGTACCCCAAGTCGCCACTAGGGCGGCGATATTATTTGGTTGCCATGTTTGTGGTGAAACCAAACGTAATGAAGTGATGCATGCAAAATTGCAAATTTCTCGGCAACTGCTCATATTACAAACTCATTTTCGCATACATTCTCTTCGTCTGGATTATTGGTACGTGTTTGGTAAATTACAAATATATATTTCAAAATATGAAGACGTTGAATGAATTGTAAATAACTGAAATTTACACTTTATTTTACATTTTATTCGAAATTGCCCGAAAATGAAATTGAAATTAAAAAATCTGAGCTAAATATTTTGTGAGCCATTGCAGGGCGCATCCTTTTAGTTATATCAGTTTTGATAAAAATAATATTTGCTTTCAAAAAGTGGTACTGAACTGTAAAAATTGTAGTTTTTGTTAATATTACGTCACGTCCGTTGCCGACAGAAAAATTTCACCGTAACAAAAAAAAAAAATACAATTGGGACCACGGAGCATATGAACTTTGTTTTATACAAATCGAACAATAAATAATTTATCTGAGTACGAAAAACTAAATTAGCCAATGGCGGCTAACGCAAATTGCCGAGACAAATTTTTTTCTCATTTCTGCTCAAGTAGGATGATACTTTAACCCTGTGTAAAATACCATCAAAAAATATTCATAAATAAAAAAGGTTTTCTTAAAATAAATAATTTTTTTCCAAAATATTGGACATTTTTTCGACTACTTCTGGTTTTACGACCATTGTCGTGATAGCTTTACGAAGTCCTTTGGATACTTAACTTTCTGTAACAAAAATGTCAGAAACATCCATTGAGTAGTTTTGGAAAAAAAGATAAATAAAAGTGCATTTACAAAAATTTAACGATTTTTCAATTTTTTTCAAAGTTTGAGGCCATTTTTGGACCACCTATATTATTTTAATGCTTTTCATTTTGGATTCACTATATAGACAACCGATAGGACTTTGAGTAAGAAAAGTTTAAGAAAAATCGTAGGCGTCGTTTTCGAGAAAAGGGCGTCTCAGAATGTTAAAAAATCAGAAAATACTAGATTTTTGGCATACAATAATTTATTTCCTTACCATCGAAATCGTATTATTTAGATGCCATATGATGGTCCATTAATAGGGCTATCCAACGGCACTTTAGTTCTTTTGGTCCGCTAATACCCGAGGGAGAAATAAAGTTTTTCGCAAGTGCGACAATTTTTTTAACCTTTTTTTTTCATTTTTTGAATACTTCCGGTATGGAGATTATTTTCGGAATAGTTTTAATAGCCGGGTTGGGCACTAAAATAGCTGCAGGGCTCTCTAATGACATATTACATTATCTGATCAGATAAAATGCCTCTGGGGAATCTTATGTTCAAAAGTGCCAAAACTGCAAAAATTTTAAAATATCGAAAATTAAATTTCAACTAGATCTGCTACTGTCCCATGCAGATATGAAAGCTTTCATATTCATCGTCACGTGTCATTGATTGTATCAAGTATCCTAAATAAAAGAATAAGAAGAAAAAATTATCAAAATTGGTCAAAAACTCGCAAAATTACAAGTCTAGTATGAAACATTGCACCCAGGCATAACAATAATCTGAAAACTAAAGGGAAATAACCGAAATTTGTATTGCTGTAATGAGACGGATGAGAAAATGAAATGAAAATTGCCGGAAAAAAATCAAAAATGGCAGGTTGGACAGGCGACCTTACTCCTTGTCACGTACAACCGGGCATTCGAAAACACGCTACTTAACTCAATGACAGGCGCGCGTGCTAAACATTCAGCCGCCCAACCCCCCTTTGAAATCAGAAACGTGCAATATTATGGAGGTCAATCGTATTCAGAATTAGATGTTATGTACTTATGTCTAATACTGCTTTTGCAATACAAAATACCTCTATTACTTATGTCATGATACCGCTAATTTAAAATACAAATGTTACTTTACATAAAACAATCGACACAATACCTAAAATGATGCGTGCAATGTCTTTTCACTTTCGACATTGAACAAAGCATAATTGTCTTGGCATCTTCTACATTTCACTATCTACATTACATCTTCGTCTTAGTAACTTCTACATTGCATTAGCAAACGTGTTTTATCTCGACTGCATTATCTTTTTATGACGTGGGCGGAGCCTAAAAGAGGTATGAAATCATCAACAATAACTTCTCCCAAGGAAAGACAACTCTGATAACCTTGTCATGTGCCTTTTTAGTCAAAAATGGGGAGAACACTAGATCGGAGACGGTCCTACCCTACGCATTTTAGCACATATGACGTCATATATAGATTGTGGGTTAGGGTTAGGGCACAGAGTAAAAATAACCAGAGTGGAGACTTCTTCATTTGCATACGGAGGAGGTCGCGCATTGCATCTTGGGTCTCGTCTGTAATGTCACTAAACATGGCGTCTAAAGAAGACGTTTCGCAGTAGAACAAAAGAAAATGTAAACATCCGAGTGGTGGATATGGTACCCAGAGTAGGTCCTACGCAGGGTGTTTTAATTTTAGGTACTATTAAGGGATTAAAATTCTTTAGATTTCCCGAAGAAAAACATCTCAGTCTATGTCGCGTCGTCTGCTATATGAGTACGATACGAGTCATCGTCGAGTGCTAGGCCTAGCACAGAGTTTTACTATGTGGGCCTAGTGCTATAAATATATAATAAATACTGAGCCATAATAACATAATAGGTTATAATAACAGCAATATATATATTATCAAAAATGTTATTTTGTAAGAGTACATATTTGGTGAAAGATGTTTTCATATTTGATTGGTTAATTGGCATCATATTGCATTTTTCCGGGGGCCTATTCCAAGTTAAAGTAGGCAACTTGAACCAGTCTATAGGCCTACTGTCAGTAGCCTACCGAGTACTGCCCGAGAAGTAGATCTATGCTCCTAGTCTCATGATAAACTGGGAAATATCGGGATTAACATGGTTAATTTTTATTTCAATAATTCACTTACACTAATACAGGTATGTATCGGTCTTTTTTAGCAGTGAGGGGAAACTAGAGGACCCGGAGAAAACCCACGATATTCGACAGACGACACTACCCCTTGTCACGTACAAGCGGGGAATCGAAACCGCGCCACCTGACTCAATGACATGTCATAGGTCTAATAAAAGTATTAATAATATCAATATTCTCTTATTTTAATTATAGGCCTTTTTTTAATACTTTCGCGTACGCAGGACCAGAAGTAGTTGCGCTCCGATGTAACCAAATCCATTCCTTGCACTCTTTACCATCGCTTAATTGCTATCTAGTATTTTCTTAATTTTAGAATTACATGTCTAGTTGTGTTTTTTTTTAAAGGATCAAATTTTAAATAGTAAGCTTTACCCATTAAGTCTGCACAAGCTGCACATGTTCTTTTTACATTCCATAATATAAAAGGCCTATGCTACCATTTAAAGAAATTGAAAAAGAATCGTGTGTGAGGGAACTAACTATATTTTCTGAAGAATTGGATTTTGGCATATGATATAATGAACAAGCCTAATTTTTCTAAGATTCTGTATCGAAATATGCGATTCTATATAGGCCTACAATTACTTGTGGTAAACATATATAGGCCTACAATTACTTGTGGTAAACAAAGTGTTAAGTTTATGTTATAAGTAATACACCTTTCCAAATTTCCTAACAAAAATACTGTTTTGCTCAATTATCAGTTGCAATAAACTTTAAATAAAACAGTAAGCCTAATACTGTTATGCTATTCAAAATCACATTTTCCCTTTTAATAGTTTTAATGTAGGCCTTAATCCGACCACCTATAAATTCCATAATAGAACACTGTATAAATTAAATTTTCTATTTCTAAATAATTCCATTATAGTACACAGTATAAATTAAACTTTCTATTTCTAAATAACCAGTTGACAAAAATAAAAGTAACTCTGAACACAGATCAGACCTAATGTCATGATATCTAGAACACACTATTTAATATATTCTTATGCAGTGGGGTAAAATGGACAATTTCGTGGTATTAGGGGGTCTATGTAAAGGCGGTCAAAACATTACATGGCACCCAGAGCAATATGAAAAATATTCAATTTCAAGTTGTTTTTGGTTTTGTAAAAAGAGAAACTAATCAACTCAAATATGTTTATTGAAAAATGTAATACTATTGAAAATAAAATATTTGATTATTTTTTTTCATTTTTTAAAAATTAAAGCCAACATTAATTAAAAGAACAAAAATCATAAAAGAAGACAGGGAGTCAACATTCGAGCCAAAGGCATTTTTTCTTGGAAAACAACCAACGGCTCAAATCTGTTTATTGGAAAATGTTATAGGGCTATTTAAAAAATTCAATTTTAATATTCTTAAATTATTATTTAATATTTTAATGAAAGCATACTTAATTAAGTAATACGCTCAAGAAGACAGGGGTATTTTTGTTTGGGAGAAAAAATAAATCATGTTGATTAAAATAGGCCTTATCCAAAAATTAAAAAGGGCGTGGTTCTTTGACATTTTCAAATGGGCCATTTTAAGGTTTATGGGAATGTATATTTCAAATCTAGGAATCGAAACAACAAGTATTTGGTGGATTAGTTTTGAAGTTAATAAAAAAAAAATAAAATCAACAATAGTTTACGGCCTTATAAACCAATTCATATTTTTAAACCGCCACAATTGCCGTCTTTCACTTCATTACTTCATTTCATATTCATATGCATGTTTTAAAAATATTAATCATGTTTTATAAATTCCCGAAACACGCACACACACCTAACATGATTGTATGTGATAATTCTCAGTAATTTTTTTTACCGAAAATACTATAAAATTACGAAATTAAAGAGATTTAGTTCATCGATATAGGTACCGTAACGTTGAGCGTATGTCAGTGTGTGTGTATTACAGACGAATCCCATCATCCATTGCGCGTCGGGTTGTTTCTATAGGGAGTAATGCGAGTCGCCACTCTGGTTATTTTTACTCTGTGGTTAGGGTAAGGGCTAGGACCTGTAGATTTGGTCAAAGTCCTGAGATGTAAACAGGGCTAGCCCTAACCCTAACCCATGATCAAGCCTAACTCTTACCCTAACCTACAATTCACATATGACGTCACAATTTGCGTAGGACCATCTCCGATCTAGCGTTCTCCCAAAAATGGACCTTAAGGATGTCAATTCAAAATATACTATTAGAACTTAGTTGAAGATTCAGAGGAGAAGTTATTGTTTATGATTTCATACCTCTTTTAGGCTCCGCCCACATGTCATAAAAAGATAATGCAGTCGAGATAAAACACGTTCGCTAATGCAATGTAGAAGTCACTAAGACGAAGATGTAATGTAGATAGTGAAATGTAGAAGATGCCAAGCCAATTATGCTTTGTTCAATGTTCAATGTCGAAAGTGAAAAGACATTGCACGTATCATTTTAGGTATTGTGTCGATTGTTTTATGTAAAGTAACATTTGTACTTTGAATTAGCGGTATCATGACATAAGTAATAGAGGTATTTTGTATTGCAAAAGCAGTATTAGACATAAGTACATAACATCTAATTCTGAATACGATTGACCAACATACAATATGTCATATAGGAAGAATTACAAGCCGCTCACAACAAAATGGTAAATTAATGAGTTTAGGGCAAAAAGGCGTCTACAGCACCCCGTGTTCCCAGGCGGTCACCCATCCAAGTACTAACCGGGCCCGTTGTTGCTTAACTTCAGTGATCGGACGAGAACTGGTGTTTTCAACGTGGTATGGCCGTAGACGAGAGAAGGTGGACAGAACCCGTAGTTATACTTACCTGAATTGACCCGCGTATTGATTTTTTTTGTTTTTTGTCGGTTTTAAAAAAGGCGTCTACAGCACCCGGTGTTCCCAGGCGGTCACCCATCCAAGTACTGACCGGGCCCGACGTTGCTTAACTTCAGTGATCGGACGAGAACTGGTGTTTTCAACGTGGTGTGACCGTAGACGAGAGAAGGTGGACAGAACAAGTAGTTATACTTACCTGAATTAGCCCGCTTATTGATTTTTTGTTTGTTTTTTGTCGGTTTTAAAAAGGCGTCTACAGCACCCGGTGTTCCCAGAGGGTCACCCATCCAAGTACTGACCGGGCCCGACGTTGCTTAACTTCAGTGATCGGACGAGAACTGGTGTTTTCAACGTGGTATGACCGTAGACGAGAGGGGTGGACAGAACCCGTAGTTATACTTACCTGAATTGACCCGCTTATTGATTTTTTGGGAGGTTTTTGTCGGTTTTAAAAAGGCGTCTACAGCACACGGTGTTCCCAGGCGGTCACCCATCCAAGTACTGACCGGGCCCGACGTTGCTTAACTTCAGTGATCGGACGAGAACTGGTGTTTTCAACGTGATTTGGCCGTAGACGAGAGAAGGTGGACAGAACCCGTAGTTATACTTACTTGAATTGACCCGCTTATTGATTTTTTTCGGGGGGCGGAGGGGGGGTGGGTGGTCGGTTTTAAAAAGGCGTCTACAGCACCCGGTGTTCCCAGGCGGTCACCCATCCAAGTACTGACCGGGCCTGACGTTGTTTAACTTCAGTGATCGGACGAGAACTGGTAGTTTCAACGTGGTGTGGCCGTAGACGAGAGAAGGTGGACAGAACCCGTAGTTATACTTACCTGAATTGACCCCCTTATTGATTTTTTTTTTGTTTTTTGTATTTGATTGTTTTAAAGAGATTTAATAATGCCAGACTAATATTAAAATAAAGTAATAAATTAAGAATAATTAATTATTGGTCTAATGCAATGAAATGATTTGATTTGACGGATGAAATGTACGATGGGTGTCCACACTATGTGGCTAAGGCGTTGGCCTGCTAGCCAGGAGGTCGGGTGTTCGATCCCTGCATTGGCCGAGAAAGTTCATCTCGATTTTCTGGCGTGTCCCCCACCCACCGTGTACACATTGGAGTGCACGTAAAAGATCCCTTAGCAGTTGGAATTCGATATTGTTGAATAAGCTCTATACGATGACTAAATGTGCAGATTGTAGCCACCCACATTGCATGTTTTGCTTAACAATGAAAGGGTGCCGTTTTCAATCCTTTTATTCTTCTACTCCTGATATTTTGGACTGTTGATCGATGGTTTCATATAAAAAACTACCGATAAGATTCTTTGTAGAAGAAGTTCCCAAAAAATATTATGTTGACTTTACGAGAAAGACCACTAAACATGCTCCAAATTGTAAAAATACGACTTTTTCTATTTTCAATCTCTTTTTTTCGGCTATACCTGATATTTAAAAAAAACGATACAATGATTTCACACAACAGGCTAGCTATTAGACTCTCGATTGACAAGAGTTTCACCACCCTCCCTTCATCATAACCGAAGTTATTGTGCCCTAAAAAATCAATTCATCGGCATGCTTATCTCTGCTTACCCTAGGCAGAAAATGCTCATCTTTGCACTCAATCATGACATTGACCTAGTGAACGTCTACACCAAGATTCAACATTCTAGCTCAATTAGAAGGAGAGTTATTTTGTTTCAAAATCTCGGCCTTTCAAATTGCTACTACTTTTCATATTCACTTCAAAATGGCAACCATCAGTTGACCTTAAACCAAATTCTGCTCCCTGCGATTTTTGGGCCATCCTTCAAGGATTCAGAAAATATAACTCCCGAGTCTGTAAGTAAAATAGCAAAAAAGCCTTAGGGATTTTTCATGTTTCAAGATGGTGGCACTTCCGGTTCGATCGACAAACTCCATATTTTGTGTAGGAATCAGTAATTATTTGTCGAGTACCGAAATTTTTTTTAGGTCATTCTGACCTATATTTCGACGATTTTTTTTAAAACTTTGATCCTTAATTTCACCAAGGGGAGATAATTTAGAAAATTTCTCATTATATTTTTGTAGTCACATAGGTAAGGTCTACTTATATACTAAATTTCATGAAAATCGTACAACTATTAAAGAAGTTGTCAAATTGGTCTAAACTTCCGGTTCGAAATCACAGCGACAATTTTTCGAAATTCGAAAATGTGAAACTGCAGATAAAAATGATTTTTTTTCAAGGTATTCAAAGAAAAAATAATTAGTAAAATCGGTCAAAAAATAGCAAAGTTACGACTATGCATTGTCAGTTTTTTCGTTCGTAAAATTCGGTGATTTCGAATTCGCAAAACGTTTTGAAAATATATTCAATCAACAGCCACCCCCCATTTTTGGGGGGGTAGGTCAAAGTTTCAGAAACATCCTATGGTTAGATTCTGTGAAATCCGATTTGCAGGAGAAACACAAAAAAAAAAAATAATAATAATCTTAACAGAAACAATAAGCTTTCATATGAAATATGAAAGCTTAATAATCTTAAAAGAAACAATAAGCTTTCATATGAAATATGAAAGCTTAATAAGTACATACATGTTATACATCGTTAGAATCGTAATTAGGCCAGCTATCAGAATATATAACTTTTTTTTGAAAATCTCTTAAAATAAAAAAATAGTGGAGCATTTTCCAAAATTTCACGATTTTTCGATTTTCAGTCCGTTATTTCACCTATTCCAGATATTTCAAAGTCGTAATGGAAAGTTTCGTACACAAGACTACCACAGGGTTTCTCGATAGAGAAAGTTTCATAAAAATCGGTGACGTAGTTTTCGAGATACAGGCGTCCAAAAATGCTAAAATTATCAGAAAATACTTGATTTTTTATCGTGCCATATTTTGCTGCCTGTTCATAGTATCCGTATGAATTGGGTATCATACGACAGTACAATCCTAGTGCAGTCCAATAGTTCCCTAATTTGTTTAATCCATTGATATCGGACGGAGAAATCGTGTTTTTCCCCAAAATATCCATATTTTGCATTTTTTTCAAAAATATTGGACATTATTTTGACCACTTCCGGTCTACGGATTATTGTTGAAATTGCTTTATTCCTTGCAATGGTCATTTGGCTTCATGCCTCAGCAGTTTCAGAAACGTCAATTCGGCCATAAAACGAAACCCGAGCTCACAAAATGGGTAGAAAATTCGAAAAAAATCGAAAAATAAAGGGCGATAACTCCAAATGAAACTTATATTACTGGAATCGGATGGACTTCTTAAGGTATCCAAAAATATAGATCAAATTCGAAAATTTTGAAAAATGAAAAAAATTGTCTCTTAAACAACATTTTTCAATTTTCAAATGCTAGAAGTCAGCGACGATGTTTCGAAATTACAAACTAATAGATTGCTATTGACTTGGAAAAGATTCAGGGTTTTCGAAAATGTCATTTGTTTGAAAATAGGTAAAGAAATGACGAAACTATAGCCAATTTTCAATTTTTTGACAACGTACAAAGTTCGGTCACTTCCGGTATGTGCAGAATTTTCAAAAATACTTTATCAAGTAGGCCTAGCCACCACATGCTTTCCCGATAGAAAAGTTGATTCCAGATCGGTATCTCTTACAGGGACTGAGAACTAAGGGTCGGCGGTAAATAATAATTATTGTGGTACGAGTTGAAATAGTGGTGGATTTGGGTAGATTTGGGTGTATTTGGGCAGATATGGGTGGTTTTGGGTAAATCGTGCAACCGCGACCTGCCTGGAGTAAGACGGAAGACATCAGTAGTGGAACCATTTCTATTATTTAACATGATGGGTCACACAATAGTTTAGTAGTTATATATACTATTCAAAAAAAGTAGGGGATATTTGATTTTTAAGTGTTATTAAAGTCACCTAGAATGAAACTGACGAAGAAACAAATGACAAAATGAAATGAAGTTCACATTCATCGATTTATTCCAAATAATCGTTAGACTAAGTAAGGCACAGACTGACCATTATAAGGGTAAAATGATACCCGGGGTCAAACAGCAAAGTTACCACAGCATCACAACAAAGTCAGTAACGGGTAAATCATCCTCTGTTTGCCAAACAAGCATTGATCCGACGTGGCATACTCCTAATGAGACGTCTAAGGTCATTTTGGTCCAGATTGTCCCATTCCTGTTGCAACGCAGCAGCAAGTTCTTGGACATTGGCAGGAGGTTGTTGACGTTGACGTAACCTCTGTCCAAGCATGTCCCAGAGATGCTCGATGGGGGAGAGGTCGGGACTCAGTGCTGGCCAAGGTAATGTGGTGATGTTCTGTTGTTGGAGGTAACCTGTAACGATCCTGGCCCTGTGACATCTTGCGTTGTCATCCTGGAAGATGAAACAGCGGCCATGACGTCGTGCGAACGGCACAACATGGACTGCCAAGATGTTGTCCCGGAAGTACTGGCCTGTAACACGCCCTGCAACAACATGTAAAGCCGTTCTTCCAGCAACAGTGATGCCTCCCCACACCATAACAGAACCACCCCCAAATCGATCATGTCTGATGACGTTAACGTCTTGGAAGCGCTCGTTTCGACGACGCCACACCCTCCTACGTCTGTCCAAAAAATCAACAGTGAACCTTGACTCATCTGAAAACATCACATTGCTCCAGCGTCGATTATCCCAATGTTGACGATCCCTACACCAACGACGTCTTGCCTGAATGTGATGATCTCTCAAACAAGGGATCACGCGAGGACGTTGGGCGCGAAGGTGACCCCTATGCAGTCGATTCCGAATCGTCTGGCCACTCACTCTCACACCAGTGTCTGTTTGAAGACGAGCGCTGATCTGATTTGCTGTGATGACACGATTTCTCAAGGCCAAGGTACGGATAAATCGATCCTGGGCCTGGGTTGTCGCCCTTGGTCGACCTGAGCGTGGTCTGTCCTGTACAGATTGTGTATCACGGTATCTGGACCATAGCCTGCTTATGACAGACTGAGAAACACTGATCGTCCGCGCCACAACCGCCTGTGTTGTGCCGATCTGTAGCATGCCAAGGGCACGTAACCTTTCATTTTGGGTAAGCCGACGCATATCAAAATTTGTTTTCTGGTCACTAAAACAATTAAACTGATGTTTCCACCCTGGAATTCAATGCCACAATGACTGTAACATTCAAAGTCAGAGTCGTGCAAATCTTGGGTTGGACCCCCATGATGATCCCAAGCATCACCTGCATTCCATGCGGTAGCTATTGGTGCGTTTGGGCGTCACATGTAACTGGAAATGTTTCTTCTGTTAGGTTCTATAGTGACTTTTTTCGTAGTCATTTGCATATTTTAGTATTATGCCCCCAAAATCAAATATCCCCTACTTTTTTTGAATAGTATATACTATATATATAGTAAGTAGAAAAAAAAAACACTTCTGAATCTGGGTAATTAGTTATAATAAAAATCTATAATGTCGTTAATTTTCAATGTTTCATCATCTACTTACCAAATAATCTGACAGATATCCTACTTCTAGTTCTATCGCCTCCAAACTTCACATAAAACAAACTTCTTCTTTGTTTTGTTTCTATTTACATCTCGCACCTGTTGTTGTTAGGTAAGTGTTAGATATTATGAAGCCGGGCCGATTTTGCTAGATTCTATAAAGCGAGTATAATTCAAGCCCCGCCCTTTTGTTGTTTAGGCCCTTCCCACTCTTTCGAAGGTTATGGTTGTATGCTAGTATCACCATGGACCTTATGGTATCACTTACACCGGAATTTGTTTTAAATTTATAGGTTGCTGTCTTATATAGAAATTAAATTAAGAATACTTCCATTAAAATTATGTTTTACTAGTTTAAAAATCATCCCCCTTCTCCAGACAGTATCAAATGCTTTGGTAAAATCTATGAAAAAAATGTACAAAGGCTGTTTTTTATATTTAATATTCATTAATGATTGTTTTTAATTTTAAAATAAAAATGTTATCCGTGGTTCTATGCTTTGATCTATATCCGCATTAGGCATGATCAATAATGCCATTGTCTTCTAAATAAGTTTAACTTCTCTTATTAAGAATGGACAACAAGCATTTGGACAAACAGTTGGTCAGAACAGTACCCCTGTAGTTATTTGGATCTTGATTTTAGCTTTTCTCGTGAATTCCGACAAGGAAAGACTGTGACCATGAATAAATACAGATTCGAGAATCAAATTAAAAAGTTTTAAATATTGGTCAATCATTATATTCGTAGAAACAATGAGCATTTCATTTAAAATTAAATCTGGACCAGGGGACTTATTTGTCTTCAATGATTCAAAGCAGAGATATTTTCATTTAGCATTTTGTTGTCTTCAGATGTTCAGAATAATACTTACCGATTTTTTTTTATTAATTTTAGTGTCATCTTGTTTAGTTTCAGAATTGGAAAATAATTTAGAAAAATGAACACGCCAATGGTTTAACGGAATGTTGTCAGTTCCGTTCTTGTCAGTTTGGATTAAAGAATTAACCCGGTTCCGGTACTCACGTAGAATATTCAAATCTAAATTGTCTAGCTTAGTTAAAATTTCACTTTTGGCACTTCTATTTTTGTACTTTGTGACCCTTTTGTACTCCCTCTTTCGTTTAAAATAGATTGACTTAAGAATTTTATTATGAGAATTTTTTATTAAATTGGAAACGAGCATTTAACATATGTGGTATAAATGAAATGAAATGGTGTTTAATGGCACGTCAGCACCAACCGGGCTATATTGCGCGAAACATATGGTGACGTCAACGAGACAAACTAAATATAATCACAATATTACTACTACATTACATACATAAATAAAAACAAGAATCACAGACAGTAAAATATAAAATTAAAAATAAGTAACTCCTCTATGTATATAAATAGTTAAAATGAAAAATACAAGTTACATTACATAAAATTAAAATTTGTAATAAAAATGTGTCTCTTTTAAAAAGACTAGCAACTTTCCATATAACCCCGTTTAGATATGTGGTATAGGATGATAATTTTCCATATTTCTAGGATAATATTCTTAGTTTATATAATGAAATCATTCAAATATATATTTTTTATGGAAATTAATTGAAAAAAATACTCATTTAAACATAAGGAAAAGACTCACTATAAAGCCAGGCCGATTGGGTTCTATATGTGGTAAAAGGCAACCATTTTTTCTATAATCTAGGATATATAGGATAATATTCTTGATTTATATAATCATATCACCCTAATATCGTTTTTTTTATGGAAATTAATTGAAAAAAATTCTCCAACATCTTTTAAACATCAGAAAAAGTCTCACTATAAAGCGAGGACGATTTGGTTCTATATGTGGTACAAGGCAACCATTTTCTCTAGGATATATGGGATAATATTCTTAAATTATATAATCAAATCACTCTAATATCGTTTTTATGGAAATTAATTGAAAAAAAATATGCTCCAACATCTTTTAAACATCAGAAAAAGTCTCACTATAAAGCGAGGACGATTGGGTTCTATGCGTGGTATAAGGCAACGATTTTCTCTATATCTAGGAATATATAGGATGATATTCTTAATTTATGTTATAAAATCACCGTAATATCGTTTTTTAATGGAAATTAATTGAAAAAAATACTCCAACATCTTTAAACTTTATAATAATAATAAATTGTCTTATATAGCGTTAAATTATGTCCGCTGGTCATTTCTAAGCGCTTCACAGTGATGTCAACTAATTGTTTTTGCACAAATATTTGGTAAACACATGCGCCTTTAGTGTTGTCTTAAAACTTGAAAATAGGATTGTCAAGCGTATCTGTAGAGGAAGCTCATTCCATAGATATGCACCATGAACTGGTAAAGAGTATTTTCCATACAATTTATTATATCTCGGAACCGAAATCAATGTTTTATCTGCAGAAGACCGCATGTTCTGTCGCAAGGGTGTATTGAATGAAAAAAGTTCACGCATATACTGTGGTGCAGTATCCGAAAACATTGCTTTATGAATAGTTGTCAGAATTTTATAGTCAATTCTAGCTTCAATAGGCAACCAATGGAGTTGCATAAGTTTATTGGTGATGTGATCAGATTTTTTAGAACGAGTGACTAAACGAGCTGCATTATTTTGAGAGACTTGTTGGCGTTTTAAACAATATTTTGGTGCTCCTGCTAGCAGTCCGTTTGCATAATCCAGTTGAGATAGCACTAGGGATGACACTACTTTTGCGCAAAGGTTGTCGCTCAAATATTTTCGTATTTGAGATATGGGTTTCATCTGCATGTAAACTTTTCTTATAGTCAGGTTGATTTGCGGGGAGGATGACATTGTTTCAACCATTATATATCCCAGATTTTTAGCTTGCTTCGTTGGATAGATGATACAGCTTCCAATTTTTAAACCAGGAATTTCTATAATGTTTTTTTATCTGAGATTTAGACTCCCTATAAACCGAAGACGATTGTGTTCTATATGTGGTAAAAGGCCACCATTTCCTCTATATCTAGGATATATAGGATAATATTCTTAATTTATACAATCATATCACCCTAATATCGTTTTTTTATGGAAATTAATTGAAAAAAATGCTCCAACATCTTTTAAACATCAGAAAAAGACTCACTATAAAGCGAGGACGATTGGGTTCAATGAGTGGTATAAGGCAACGATTTTCTCTATATCTAGGATATATAGGATGATATTCTTAATTTATGTTATAAAATCACCGTAATATCGTTTTATTAATGGAAATTAATTGAAAAAAAAATAGTCCAACATCTTTTAAACATAAGAAAAAAACTCACTATAAAGCGAGGACGATAAAGGGCAACCATTTTGTCTATATCTAGGATATATAGGATAATATTCTTAACTTATATAATCAAATCACCATAATATCGTTTTTAAATGAAAATTAATTGAAAAAAAAATGTTCCAACATCTTTTAAACATCAAAAAAAGACTCACTGTAAAGCGAGGACGAGGACGATTGGGTTCAATGTGTGGTCTAAGGCAACGATTTTTATACGCCCACATTTTCATGTGGACGTATATTGTCGTCGCCCCTGTTCGTCCGTCCGTCCACAATTGTTTGTGAACAGTCTACAGGTCACAATTTTTATCCGATTTCAATGAAACTTAAAATATAGGTTTATCACCCTAAGATCTTGGTTCCTTTCGATATTGGCATGTATCGGACTATAACTTCATGGGTTATGGCCCCTGATTGTCCGAAAAATCATGTTTTTAGCTTGTGAACAGTGCAGAGGTCACAATTTTGAACCGATTTGGATGAAACTTGAAATGCATCTTTATAATCCAAAGATCTTGGTTCCTTTCGATATTTGCGCCCATCGGATCGTAACTTCCTGAATTATGGCCCCTGATTGTCCGATAAATCGCCCTTTTTAGCTTGGAGGTCAAAATTGTTATCCGATTTATAAAACCGTTTGATTATATCACCGTTACATGGTTATGGAGGTTGAGTTCAAATTTCGTGAAAATTGGACCAAAATTGACAGACAAAATGGCCGCCGTTTGTACGCGAATAGTGTGAAAATATGTTATATTAAGGTTGTGGACTCTCTACAGGTCACAATTCTAATCCGATTTTGACAAAAGTTGACATGTATGTTTATAACCAAAAGATCTTGGTTCCTTTCGATATTTGCGCCCATCAAATCGTAACTTCCTGAATTATGGCCCCTGATTGTCCGAAAAATCGCCCTTTTTAGCTTGTGGTCCCTCTGTAGGTAAAAATTGTTATCCGATTTAAAAAAAAAACCGTTTGATTATATCACCGTTACATGGTCATGGAGGTTGAGTTTGAATTTCGTGAAAATCGGACCAAAATTGACAGACAAAATGGCCGTCGTTTGTACGCGAATAGTGTGAAAATATGTTATATTAAGTTTTTGGACCCTATAGAGGTCACAATTTTGAACCGATTTTGATGAAACTTGACATGTATGTTTATAACCCTAAGATTTTGGTCCCTTTTGATATTTGCGTCCATCGGATTGTAACTTCCTGAATTATGTCCCCTGATTGTCCGAAAAATGGCTTTTTTTTTAGCTTGTGGTCCCTCTGGAAGTCAAAATTATTATCCGATTTAAAAAAAACGTTTGATTATATCACCGTTACATGGTAATGAAGAATGAGTGTGAATTTCGTGAAAATCGGACCAAAATTGACGGACAAAATGGTCGCCGTTTGTACGCGAATAGTGTGAAAATATGTTATATCAAGGTTGTGGACACTAATTTTGAACCGATTTTGATGAAACTTGGAATACATGTTTATAACCTAAAGATCTTGGTTCTATTGCATATTTGCGCATATCTGATCGTAACTTCCTGAATTATGGCCCCTGATTGTAAGAAAATCGCCATTTTTTAGCTTGTGGTTCCTTTGGAGGTCACAATTATTAACGGATTTAAAGTAACGTTTGATTATATCACTGTTTCACCGTAATGAAGGGTGAGTTTGAATTTCGTGGAAATCGGACCAAAACTGATGGACAAAATGGCCGCGGCTTGTACGCGAATACTATAAGAATATGGTATATCAAGGTTGTAGACCCTGTGGAGGTCACAATTTTAATCTAATTGGTTCCTTTCGATATTTGCGCATATTGAATTGTAAGTTCCTGAATTATGGCCCCTGATTCTACTTAAAATCGCCTTTTTAGCTTGTGGTCCCTCTGGAGGTCACAACCATTATCCGATTTTAAAAAACGGTTGATTATATCACCGTTTCACTGTAATGAAGGTTGAGGTCTAATTTCGTAAAAATCGGACCAAAACTTCCGGACAAAATGGCTGCCGCTAATACGCGAATAGTGTAAAAATGATATATCAAGGTTGTGGACCCTGTAGAGGTCACAATTTTAATCCAATTTTGATGAAATTTGAAATATAAGTTTATACCCCAACGATCGCGCACATTGGACCATAACTACCTGAATTATGGCCCCTGATTGTACGAAAAATCATGTGTTTTACCTTGTGGACCCTACGGAGGTCACAATTTTATTCCGAATTAAAAAAACGTTTGACTATATCCCCGTTACACATTAATGATGGTTGAGTGTGAATTTCTTGAAAATGGATAATTGAACAGCTAAATCTATAATATTAAATATTTCGTATACTTAACGTTAGCATGGGGCAGAACTTTATAAAAACCAAACAAATTCTAATGATTTTCTGAAAATTACTTAATATGTTGACTGCACGGACGATTTAGCTGCTGTGTGGGCGTATGTTTAGTTGTCTGGCAACCTATTTTCTCTATATCTAGAATATATAGGATTATATTCTTAATTTTTGTTATAAAATCACCGTAATATCGCTTTTTGAATGAAAATTAAAGATACATTATGGGAGATTTTTGCAAGGAGTTAGCCATTCTTGCTATAACAGTTCAAAAATAGATGCTGAAACAAGAATATATTGAAAATTTCAGTCAAATTACTTTATCCTGAACAAAGTTGTTACCACTATAATTTTTTACTAGAAATGGGAGTTAAATTCATCGACACCCTTTTCCCATTATGGCCGATTGTTGATTGACAGGCGTTAACTCCACCTATATAGTCTCGATTATCAAGTAATGTTTACAATGACTAGTACTGATAGCGTATTCGGTTTGAGACAGGACTGCAATTCAATTCGTATACATTTATTTTTTACTATAAATTAGAATTAAGATTTTAATATATAGATAAGAAGAGAAAGTCTGCGATAGGATATTAAAGTTTGAAAGGAATGGGCCAAATCAACGAGGCAGTATTGTAAATAAATTATAATAAATAGCCGACTTCTTGCGTTGCCTGCGTGTACTCTTTTGTACTTCAGGTAGGCCTAAGCGACTCGCTAAGCAGACGAATATAAAAAAAAAACAGTCCGGAAGTATGATGACGTCAACGTCACGGAGAAGCCCCGCCCACGACGCCATAGTGATTAAATCAGTCAACGAAATCCTGTTTTAATCCGAGCCCAATCCAAGCCATCCGTGGGCCTACAGAGTTCATTTTAGGCTTGTTGTTTAAATAAAGATCTAATTTATAATTTCTATGACTTCTGAGGCCCAAAGGAAGACCGACAAAAGTCTGTTTTTGCTCTCCCATAATGTATGTTTAATTGAAAAAAATACTGCAACATCTTTTAAACATAAGAAAAAGACTCACTCTAAAGCGAGGACCATTGGGTTCAATGTGTGATATAAGGTAACCATTTTCTCATAGGATATGTAGGATAATATTCTTAATTTATATAATAAAATCACCCTAATATTGTTTTTTTTTATGGAAATTAATCGAAAAAAAAAAATGCTGCAATGTCTTTTAAACACAAGAAAAAGACTCACTATAAAGCGAGCACGATTGGGTTGGTGTGTGGTATAAGGCAACGATTTTCCCTATATCTACGATATATATGATGATATTCTTAATTTATAAAATCAAATCACCGTAACATCGTTTCTTTTATGGAAATTACTCCAAAATCCTTTAAACAGACACACTATTCTATCCAAAAAAAATTTACAGGAAGATGCAATATCTGATTTTAGCCTCGACTGAACTGTTAATCAATGATTTTCTCTGTTTCTATGATATGTAGGATAATATTCTTAATTTATATAATAAAAACACGCTAATGCCATTATTTTATGGAAATTAATTGATAAAAAATACCCCCAAATCTTTCAAATATCAGTAAAAATCGAGGCCGATTGGATTGTATGTAATAGTGTGGTGATTTTCTCTAATTCTAGGATAATATTCTTAATTAATAATAAAAAGAATTACTCTAATATAATTATTTTATGGAGATTAATTGAAAGGAATATCAAAGTCTTTTAAACATAAGAAAAAGACTCACTATAAAGAGAGGCCGATTGGGTTGTTTTTATGTGGTCATAGGATAGCATATATGGAAATTAATTGAAAGAAATACTCCAAATTTCTTTCAAATATAAGAAAAAGACTCACTAATAAAGCGAAACCGATGGGTTCTAATTCTATGTGTCGTATAATGCGATGATTTACGATATTTCTAGGACATAATATAAAATACGATAATATTCTTAATTTAAAATAATAAAATCACTCAAATTTCGTGATTTTATTTATGGAAATTATTTGAAAAAATATTCCAAAATCTTTTAATTAAAACGGACGCACTTACAGCGAGGCCGAACAAAGGCGTTTTTACGAGAAACCGATTATGGCTAATCGATTTGCAAATCTTTTTAAAACGCATTTACGGCAAAAATTAGCCTAATCGGTTTCACCTAATTTTCGTATTTACCACGACGATTTGCCAAATCGATTATGCAAATCTTCCAACTTGCTCGCCTGGCGGATTGGCGATTCGATTTCCAAGATGGCGTCCACAACAAGCGACACGACGTACCTGACGTTAGTTCATTTTCTTCCGAATTTCACGTTAAAATATGTATATCATGGACATTTCTAATACGAATTTGTGGCAATTGGGAACAGTCAACTGGTACATTTATCGTTTTTATTTTTGGGTGTTTTCCCAAAGACCAGAATAAAGAAAATTGATTTTTTAAAACATTTTTCCCAATTCTTCTGTCTTCAGCCATCTTGCGGGGCAACTCGTCGCGTTTATGAGAACCGATTCGAATACCAAACCCGAGACCTACGTCATGTACAAACCGAAATAGGTAATCGAAACCGATTTGTTTTCTCGTAAAAACGCCTCAAATATTTACAAGTAGATCCAACATATGATTTTAGCTTCTACTATACATAATGTCAAGGCCGTACATCGAACTGTCAATCAAATTGACTGACATGTTCCTCGCTCTATATCGTGCTCGCTTTATAAGATTTAGGATTTTCCTTGTTGTTATGGGCGCCGCATTCGGCACACCTCAGGTATTCTTTGAATCTACGGGGATACTCGATTGAACGTCCCGGATTGAACGTCTCTCAATTCCGAAAATAGTGTCAATCGAGTGAAAAGGGAAATTTCGGACTACAACGCATGTGCCGACTGCATAAAAGATATCTCAACCAATCATGGCAGCTGAAACATATTTGTTACTTAAGATACGTCACGATTCTACTCACACCTACTGTTCTAACATGTTTTTATTATGACAAAGGCAGAAGATGACCCGCCCTCTCTTCTCACGATAGGGGTTTTATAAGTGTGATTTAAATTGACTTTTTTAATATACAAGGAGTTGAGGGACTTTTTATTTTGCGTGTTAAAGTTACAATTTCATATTTTTAAGTTATAATTTTAAAATGTATTAAAATAAAGCCTTAAAATAGATTGTATCTATAAACAATCCTACCTTGTTAAAGAATAATCCTATTTATCCTATAATTCACTCTTGTCAGTTGAAAATTAGCAAAAATGTCATTTTCAACTTCAAATTCAAACGTTTGAAGATAGCTATGGGGGAATGGAAAAACAAAGGAGGTAATTGTGTTATTATTTCCTGTGACAATGATTGTTATACCCGGGAGATAATGTCCATGATCGTATTATAGTGAGTTGACAACCTTTTGAGCAAAAGACATATAAATAATTTTGTTTTGACTTTCATTGAAAATATGAAATTACCACTTTAACCAATTGTATGTTTTTACCAACTTTCAACCCATGAAGTGTAAATAATTTAAGTTAATCAACCTGTCCATAATATCATATTAAATGTATTGGATGTTAAATCTGTAATAAACAACAACAACTCACTTTACCTCAGCTGTCGATGTGACAGGACTGAATTCCGTATCACTTGATTGCAATTCTGTCAATTCGTTACGTTCCGGTCTGACAATCGAGCACCCCCAATAATATGTACACCATAGGTGGCGCCAATGACGTATATATATTAATCATAGAAATATTCATAGAAATATATAAATAGACTAGAATGGCCATCACGTGACCCGCGACATGTAAATAGGTCCGCCATGTTAGTGCATTGATTATTGACGTCGCGTGCGGTGAACTCAATGAATCCAGCTTCGTTTCACGTTACGCTTGAAAGAAAGAAAGGTCGAAAAACAACCCATTGCCATACATACTCACGGATTTTGCAGTACCAGTTTGTAAAATTTAATATCTTCATTCTCTAATTTAATGGAATGACTCGCGAGGCAGTCCATCACATAGCATACTAGGCTAGGCCTACATAGATTATAGATGCCGTGTCAAAATGAACCTATTTTCCATCTAGGCCTACAAATTAAAGACACTGGATGGATGGGCTCTGAATTGTGGTATTTTTTTTTGTTTTTTTTTTTGTTTGAAATTATGGAATCTCGATGATCGACAAGCAACAATAATATTAGGCCGCTAAGTCTTGCGACGATTTCTTTGGTAATCTACTCCAGGGGTGACATGCAGTATGCACCCAGCAATTGAGCAATGGCGAAAAATACGATGCCTTGCAAGGCATTGAATGTGAATCAATGACGAGTTCGCGGTACCAATTACTTTTGTTTTGCAAAAGAAAAATAACAGATATTTTGGTTTGTTTATCAAGGTTTGTAAATCAATTATTTAAACATATCCTAATAAAATATTTCACAATAATCTCGAAATAATAGGCTCTAACTAAGCCTTGGTTTCACAGTAGTTTTTTTGCGATAGGTAGCCTAGCGGTCTAAGTTAGATTTGTTTACTAACAAACCCCATTACCAGTACATTATTCCTACGCCTGTGCAATTAGTGCTTCGAGAAATTTAAATTTTAATCTCTTGGTTGTTATATGAAGCTAAAACAATTATTCCCACGGGTTATAATTCTAAGTACCGGTAAAATGCAAAAAGTTATAGTAAGCCTACATGTGTTTTAAAATAAAAGAAAAAAAAATTCTAAAAAAACTATCGCGATCTCCCTTGAATTTTTCGACAAGTTACTGTTTTATTTCAGCATATAATAGGATGGTGATGAGTTTCAAGTTTTTAGCGCAGAGAGGATGGGCTAAAAATGTCCTGGAAGGTGTTCTGATTCAAGAACTTAGAAGTACTACTAGTGTAGGTAATTTGTCAAATAACGAATATGGGCGAATATTAAAATATTTAATTTTACTTAGGCCTATATTCAGTATAATTTAGTACCTGTTTGCATTTTATGGTTTTACTTGACAGACCTATCTCACGGCATTTTCCAAAGATTTATAAAAATAAAATAATACTAGGCCCCATGGGCCCATGAAGATTTTGCATTTTGTGAAGATTTGTAAAGTTTAAATATAGGCCTACCATAAATATTTTTAAAAAATGACCAGCTCTCTCAAAAGTCTCGATAAGCAGGCTAAATATCCCCCTGCATTTTGTGAGGATTTGTAAAGTTAAAATAATATAGGCCCACTAGGCCTCATGAAATAGGCCTACCTATTTCTGAAAACCGTGAGCAGCTGTCAAAAACAAAAAAGCCACAATATGCAGGCAGAATACTCACAGTATTTTATGAAGATTTGAAAACTAAATATAAAAAAATACTAGGCCTTGTGATATAAAGGAAAAGGTGAGCATTTCACAATGTGCAGGCAGCAGTTTGTGAAATTAAGACAATACTACTCATCATGATATAGGCCAACCTATTTCTAAAAAAAAAACAGTGATAAACTATCAAAAAAAATTAAATAAGGACACACGATATGTGGAGTATTTAAATTGTTTGGCAGCACATTTGTCTGATATTTATTACATTTTCTTCCTGGGGTGAATGAAAAGGGAAAAACCATTGTGACAGGTTATACCATAATGTTAATTAAATAGAACTTGGTTTTCTGTTAATTGATACGGTTCTATTTGTGTCAGAATTCTAACACAAGTTAGCAATACTTAGCAAAACCCACTTGACCACTTACCTTAGCAGTAATTACATTATGACACTGTTATATACCTCTAACTAACATGATTCCTCTCCCTGTATTTATTTTACAGTGCTATCATGTAATTATCTAACATGATTGGGGGTCACCTCTGGCTTGCGGCTGTGGTTTCGAGCCCAGGTGTGAGCGTATGTGGCATGGCGATAGGAGTGCCTTCTCAACCTCGTGGGTTTCCTCCGGTTTCCTCCCACTGCTAAAGACCCCTACGCGCAAGCGGATTATTGAAATAAAATTTAAACAAAAAAAAGTTAGTCCCGAAATGACCTAGTTGTGTTGAGTGGACGTCAAACCCCATTTCTCTCTCTCAACATGATTGGGGAACCTGGCTAAGTGAGTAAGATGCTGTCTTGCTAGCCGATAGGTCACAGGTTAGATCTTGTTGGCCAAGACAGTTCGCCATTTTCTGTTGTGGTTTCCCCTTGTCAGTGGTACAGGACGGAGGGCCTGACTAGGATAGCTGTCTCTGTCTAGTCGATTAGATGGGACGGAAAACCGACGTCCAGTGTAAGTATTGGCGTTTACGTAAAAGATTGATTTGGCAGTTAGAATTTTATATTAGAGTAGGCTATAGCAAAATTTCCCTCATAGCACAATGTTTGGCGTAAGCTGGTAGTCTTCACTAACAGGGGTCACACGGTGGCTAAGTGGGTAAGACGCTGGGTTGCTAGCCTGGAGGTTGGGTATTCGATCCCTTCATTGGCTGAGAATGTTGATTCAGATTTTCCGGCATGTTTTCCCTTGTCAGTGATGCAGGACGGACGGCCTGACAAAGACAGCTGTCTAGTCGCCCGGATGGTACGATAAACCGAGGTCCTGTAAACACATTGGCGTGCACGTAAAAGTTCCCTTGACAGATGGAATTCGATATAAGAGTAGGCCATAGTGCTGCTGCCCGGCCAAAATGTCCCTCATAGCACACTTCATTAGCCAAATTTGGATGTAAAACTATTTCATTTCGCTTACTAACAAAGAAATTTTGTGTTTGAATCCGGTGTTCGAGAAAATTTCCTGGCTTCATCTTTTGTCAGTGGTGCAGGACGGCGCATCCGGAATGGAACAATGTCTAGTCATTCTGATGGAATGAAATATCAAGGGTCTGTTGGCATGCACGTAAATGAACAATGACATTTGGCATTCGAAATAAGGGTAGGCTGTGGAGCTGCTGTTCAGTTAAATATTCTTCATTTTATTTCATTTCAATTTTTCTACATTTCAGATAGCATTGTAAATATTATGCAAGCTGCAAGCATACCAATTTTTGAAAAGAAGCATATTTTAAAACAGAGAGTGAATTAGATATTAAGACAAAGTTTGGATTGGCACAAAGGTCATCTCTCATGGACTACCAAGAACATTTGTTGGTCTGCGAATCAGAACGAAATAATTAATTTTGTTTTTTAATGGAAATAATAAATCTGAAATATGAAGTTGTGGATTATAAAGCTTATATGTGTATTTACATTGCAATATAATAGAGGCCCACAAAATCTAAAGACTGTACTATGCTGATTTATCCCTATACATTATAGCCAAGGAGTAGAGTCGCCTGTCCAACTTCGCATGTTTCGCCAGGTACTCCGGTTTCCCCCCACTGCTAAAGACCCCTACAAGAGAGCAATTAATTGAAATAAAATTAAACCATATGTTAGTTCAAAAATGAACTAGTTTGTGTCAAGTGGACATTAAACCCCATTTCTCTCTTTCCCCTATACATTATAGTTGAAACTGTGAGTTTTTGTGACCTTGAAAATTTGCTCTCAAGAAATATACCATAGTTGCATTCACACATTGCAAGAAATGTTTCACACATTTGGTAATTTACATGATCAAAGAGAAACCTTACCAAATACATGGCAAAAGTAAAGTATGACATTTTCATTCACTGTGTACATGTTTAGTTTTCATTGCCAATGGTTGGATAAATTTAACTTATCAATGCATTTATGTAGCCCAGTACGGTAGTAATAATATCATACATTTGTTGGTGTATGTTTAAAATTAAAAGGCACATAAAGCTACATACATGTACACATAAATTCAATAGAGTTTCATTGTAAAATCTTCGATTTACATGTACGCACATTGCAAGTCTTACATACATTTAAAGGCAAAAAGAAATGTTGTTTCAATTAAAGGAAAATTCTGATAGACAAATTAAAGAAATACCCCTCATCACTTGTGGGAGAATTTCAGCTCAATATATTTTGCCATTTGAAAGGGGCTATGTAACCTATTTAAGAAATTCGAATTTAATATTTCAAGGTAAATGTGGCCAAATGTGAAAATACCTTATATGAATAAAACTCTAGTGTCCCAAAAATATTTTGAAAATTGTGATCTTTGTATAAAAGTTAAAATAAATGATTTTATGCCATCATAAAGGGGGGTGCAAGTCAAATTCAATTCAAAAGTGAAAATTTTTGCAGTTTACTGAATACATGTACACATGAGAGCTATATGTGTAATAGAAATTGACTTTTACACAAATTATATCAGGTTTATTTCATTGAGTGAGGAAAATTTATAATTTCATGAGTAGATAAATAGTCTCTATACCAAGTACGTTCTCCCAATATTCAGTCAGAAAGAAATATTTCACAATAATCCAATGATTTCATTTAATATATTTATTGATTTTTTTTTTCAAAACAAAGAAATATGTAATTAATTTACAGTTGAGATTTAAATGTATTCAAATTCTTTACAAGAAATATGCATTTCAAAGTCATTCAGGCACTCACATAAAAAGCCTGCTTATCGTTCAATGAAAACTGTTTTAAAATTAGGATTTATGAATGAATTAATTGAGCAGTGACGATGGTTATTTAAGCATTATTCACATTGTCCTTCCATCATGTTAGAAATTTATCGGTTTAAAAATTCCTGTGGTCATCAAATGAAAATTCTTCATAGAAGTGGAAGTCAATATACAGTGGCTGCTATATTGGTGGGCTGAAAAAAAAAAATACATATTAATTTATTATTAGTATGTTTGAACATTTAAAATTTAAGGAAGTTTGTAATAAATTTACAAAGTAGGTTCCTTGACAACAGCCAATCAATCAGTCATCACTCCCTCAGTCTCAGTGAAATTACAAAAAAAAGGAAGCTTCGTCGTCAGTCCAGGAAAGCCTATCGAGTATCATCTTATCGTGAATTTGCTAGTAGTAGATCTACGGGTGCCAGTGGACTTTAGTACATACTACAAGTACGGTCCATGGTAGTGTATTTGACTGGTATTACTACGGTACTACTAGTACTAAAGAATAGGCCCAGTGAGTAGTTAGTGTAGGCCTATCTAATAAATAAATACTTTTATAAAAGTATAGGCTAGGCTATAACTCTCAGGTTGTTTCAGTTTTTACGTCTAAAAATAGTAATAGGCTACGAATAGTAAGCGGTGGGCTAGGTCAACATGAATCAGTGCTAGTCATGCAGTGTGAGTGTTACATAATAATAGGCCGGCAACTAAAGATAAACACAGTGTACGACAACACTGCTTGAGTGCTTGTCGTCTGTCACGGGACTGCAAAAAGTGCAAGTCCACGCTGTCGCTGAACGCTTGAATGAACATTTTGTCTTTCAAAAATATAATCACTATTGAATTTCTTACCTGTGGAAGGTTATTCCATTTAATTTTGATGTGGGGTTTTGATAATTTGAGCAGTTTATGGCAAAACACTGCGTCCCTTTGGTTGATACGGAAAACGTGAAAGTTCTGTTATCCTTCGCACAATCCGAAGACGCCATTTTGTTGCGCAGGATAAATGTACAAAGATGGCCGACCTCTGCGCATGTCGTGAAAGCGGCTTTTGATTGGCCGTGGCCATTCTAGTCTATTTATATATTTCTATGGAAATATTAAAATATTGGGTGGCGCTGTACCAAGATGGCGGCATCGTAAAACTGTACGCAAATGGACACAGATCACCAAATATTCATGGGCCGTCACCCCAGGGCGAAAGTTATTTTTAGTCTTTCTCTCTCTTTCCCCCCTTTTGCATGGCTATTTTTGTTGAGTTTTTGGTGTAGAATCGAAGAAAAGGGTTTGAAAATACATTTTCTGCCAGGTTTTGGTGAATATTCATGATTTTGAGGCGGGAGGATATACAAGAGTTGTGAGGTCGTTTACGTTGAAAGGGAGGGCCGAAAATTGCAAGGTTAGCTGTCTCTACCTCCAGGTTGTCTATCTCAAGTTTTTCATGAAGAACCTCATACATGCTTTTGGGCAACAGTTTGCCACATGTTGCTCCATCTGTGGCAGAAAGCGTTCTACCCAACGAATATTTGGGAAAAAGTTGCAGCCGGTGTCACAGTTTCATTTGGTCGTTGGTGTGTGTTTGCTCCTGGGCACTTGCGCATGTCCGAGACTGATGTTTGTGTTAGCAACACAGCTTTATCCATTTCCACCATTGTGAGTTGGTTCCTCATAACTCAAATAACTGATCACTTCAGGAAAAAGTGTTATGTTCTTAGTTAGAGTTTTGTCATTAATAAACATACTTGTTATATCAGTGATTAGCTGTTTTTTTAGTGATCAGTAGTTACACGATCAACGGATTTGAGTTAATTGGCTTGAGATTAATTGTTCTATCGTTCGTGATTTGTTGACGTTGTTTTTAGTGATTAGTCATTACACGCGTACAATCAGTGGAACTGGAAACCATACACATTGATGATTGGCTTGAAATTGTCAATTAATTCACCTCCAAAGTAGGGCTGTGTCGATATATCGATACACCAATATGTATCGATACATTTCAGCGATATTTATATCGATACGTAATATGGCCGTATCGTCGAAAAAATTCTTTAGTTAAGAAAGACTATGAAATGAAACCCACGTGGCGAAAGAAAACGATCTCGACTTGGTTTGTCAATCGAGCGTCTTCCATGTCCCGTATGAATTCCATGTACCGCAAGATATAATAATAACTGGATCATATTGATGGATTCACTGACCAGTTGTTAGGTAAATTTAAATCTTTATTGAATATAATCCCCTGATAGAACACCAAATACACCGAGAAACAATCATTAATAATATATTTTCCGGATGGAATCTCCAATGCTGAATTCCAATGACACGTGACATAATTTGCAAATTAGGTCAATAAACCAGTTCTAAATAGCGCCTACCGTTCTGATTTTTTTTTATTTTATACACATACTGACAGCAGTAATACTATATTATACTATATATTGGTAGATAATAGTAGAAACCGATCTAAACGTAAGAAAATCGTAGGGGTAATCCTAGTTCAGCTCTGAACGTACCCAGTCTCATTACACTCACCTGAACGTTCAGGGGGTGCCCGATTGAATCAATGTCGAACGGAATTGAGTTCCCAGTCAATTTTACTGGGCAACTTTTCACGGCTAAACGTCCGCGTGTCAGTCCCTGTGAACGCCTGAACAATGTAAATGAACATCTTAGTGAGAAAATAAGACCTTGCTTACCTAGCTAGAACCAGTATGAGCCACAAAACACGCTGTTAAAAATACGTCCCCTCCTATCAAGTTAACTTTTCGGCGCCATGACACTCCAAATATAGGTCAACGTCCATATTTAGGAATGTCGGTCATACAAGACCAAACGAAATTTAGGTAAATGTTGTGTGGTGCACGAGGCACAAGTTTTGTAGAGAATAATTTAAATCCATGTATTTATGTATTTATTCATTGACATTTGCATTATATGCATATGTGTCATTTTTATTTTAGAAAGTTTAATATATATTTTTCCTCTTTTTCTTCTAAAGAATAAACAAACTTGTTATTTCTGTATTTTTTTATTTTTATTTTTTTGAAAAAAAAAAAAATAAAACTTAAGCAGTGGACACATTAGCCGAATCATTCGGGCGAATGGTTCGGCCGAATCAATCGGTGCCGAATTTTATTCGGCCGAATTGGTGGACACACTAGCCGAATGCTTCGCCCGATTCACCAGTCGATTACATCACCTTTCACGTCACATGATTAAAACATGGCGGCATCAATGTCTTCAAACAATCACGTGACTTCTCGATATGAGTGACGATTGGCTAATAAATTCTACATTCGCCCGAATGCTTCGGCGAAGCGGACACACCAGGCGAATATGATTCGGCCGATCAAATATTCGGCCGAATATATCAAACCTGTTTGATTCGGGCGAATCATTCGGCCGAATAGAAATTCGGTCGAACAACAGTGGACACACTAGGCGAATTTTGACGCCGATTGATTCGGCCGAACGATTCAGCCGAATCATTCGGCTAGTGTGTCCACCGCTTTAAGAAACAAGCCACAATAAATACGGAATCTGAGAGTAAATGGTTTTATCCTTCATTATACACCTGGAATGTTTGTTTTATTCTATTGTAATATTAAAACATGGGCAAAGCAATAAATGACTGAAGATTTTAATCTTTTTTTTCAAAGATTCCAACATTTACCTAAATTTCGTTTGGTCTTGTATGACCGACATTCCTAAATATGGACGTTGACCTATATTTAGAGTGTCATGGCGCCTAAAAGTTAACTTGATAGGAGGGGACATATTTTTAACAGCGTGTTGTGTGGCTCATACTGGTTCTAGCTAGGTAAGCAAGGTCTTATTTTCTCACTAAGATGTTCATTTACATTGTTCAGGCGTTCACGGGGACTGACACGCGGCCGTTTAGCCGTGAAAAGTTGCCCAGTAAAATTGACTGGGAACTCAATTCCGTTCGACATTGATTCAATCGGGCACCCCCTGAACGTTCAGGTGAGTGTAATGAGACTGAGTACGTTCAGAGCTGAACTAGGGTAATCCTATCACGGGGAGTCAACACACACTGTGTCTATAGCAGTGTGAGATGACTCCTACAACTGCGCATGCGCTAAAAGGTAAACACACACCAGCGACCAACTGAAACTGTGACACCGGTCTAAGAGACAAGAATTAACATTGAAGTCAATGGGGAAATCATTAGTGATCTGTGGCCTGTCTGTTAGTGTGTATGACAAAGCTGTGACTGATAGGCCTTAGTTTTGAAAATATGATGATTAAATTGTCAGAAAATATGTATAAAGTATTTTGACTACAGAAAAACTAAAAAAAAGTTAAATTTAAAAAAAAAATATCAAAGTTTGGAGAAAAATTGTGATTTCACTGCAAATTTTCTCAATTTACAGTTTTTATACGCCCACATTGAAATGTGGTCGTATATTGTCGTCGCCCCCGTCCGTCCGTCTGGCGTCCACAATTGCTTGTGGACGCTCTAGAGGCTAAAGTTAGTATCCGATTGACTTTAAATTTATACGCAGTGTTTAAGGTCATGAGACGAAGAAGCCTATTGTTTTTCAGCGATTTCCGATAATATCTACCAGAGTTATGGCCCTTGATCGCTTCAAAAAATCTTGTGGACGCTCTAGAGGCCAAAGTTAATATCCGATCGGCTTTAAATTTATACACAGTGTTTAATGTCATAAGACGAAGAAGCCTATTGATTTTCAGCGATTTCCGATAATTAGTGCCAGAGTTATGGCCCTTGATCACTTCAAAAAATCTTGTGGACGCTCTAAAAGCCAAAGTTAATATCCGATTGACTTTAAATTTATACAGTGTTTAAGGTCATAAGGCGAAGAAGCCTATTGATTTTCAGTGATTTCCGATAATTAGTGCCAGAGTTATGGCCCTTGATCACTTCAAATAATCTTGTGGACGCTCTAAAATCCAAAGTTAATATCCGATTGACTTTAAATTTATACACAGTGTTTAAGGTCATAAGACGAAGAAGCCTATGGATTTTCAGCGATTTTCGATAATTAGTGCCAGAGTTATGGCCCTTGATCACTTCAAAAAATCTTGTGGACGCTCTAAAAGCCAAAGTTAATATCCGATTGACTGTAAATTTATACACAGTGTTTAGGTCATAAGACGAAGAAGCCTATTGATTTTCAGCAATTTCCAATAATTAGTGCCAGAGTTATGGCCCTTGATCACTTCAAAAAATCTTGTGGACGCTCTAAAAGCCAAAGTTAA
The DNA here is from genome assembly GCA_963678685.1 of Patella ulyssiponensis. NCBI lineage: Eukaryota > Metazoa > Mollusca > Gastropoda > Patellidae > Patella > Patella ulyssiponensis. The sequence continues at coordinate 39,073,410 of OY783226.1, forward strand.
TATCCGATTGACTCTAAATTTATACACAGTGTTTAAGGTCATAAGACGAAGAAGCCTATTGATTGTCAGCGATTTCCGATAATTAGTGCCAGAGTTATGGCCCTTGATCACTTCAAAAAATCTTGTGGATGCTCTAGAGGCCAAAGTTGATATCCGATTGACTTCAAATTTATACACAGTGTTTAAGGTCATGAGACGAAGAATCCTATCGATTTTTAGCGATCTCTGATAATCATTGCCAAAGTTATGGCCCTTGATCACATCAAAAAATCCTGTGGACGCTCTAGAGGCCAAAGTTAATATCCGATTGACTTTAAATTTACACACACTGTTTAAGGTCATAAGACGAAGAAGCCTACTGATTTTCAGCGATTTCAAATAATTACTTTCAGAGTTATCTCCCTTGATCACTTCAAAAAACCTTGTGATGCTATAGATGCCAAACTTATCATCCGATTGACTTCAGATTGATACACAGAGTTTAAGGTGTTGAAACGAACAAGTATTTTGATTTTCAATGAATTTTGCTAACTGAACAGCTAAATCCATGATGTTAAATGTTTCCTATACTAATTGTCAGCGTGGGGCAAAACTTTATAAAAAGCAAACAAATTCTAATGATTTTCAGATACATAATGAGTTGTTACTCTTAATCAGATTTTAGTGTATTACAAATGTTTCATTACCAAAAAAAGTAAAAATATGCGACAACCCTTGTTGACTGCCCGGACGATTTAGCTGCTATGGGCGTATGTTTCGTTGCCTGGCAACCTATCTTTATTTAATTTCTAACAGTAATAAAAATATCTCTATGTCCAATTTTGGTATTCAGCCTCAGAAAGCATAAATGAAGTGAACAACATTGTAATTTTCACCTAATTTTGTCTAAAAATCAGGAATATTCACAAAAAATCTGCAAATTCACCCCTCAAGTAAGTCAAAATTTCTAAAAAATGCCCTTATTTTCATTGCTAATGTAACTTAGATGGGATCTATAAGTTTGTCTGTTTTAGAAATAGCTCCAGCGTTTTAGAAATAGCTCCAGCTTTCCTACAGAAAATGAAAAATTGGCAACACTGAGTTAATAAGATACAGCAGATGGGTTTGTACTAAGTTCAGCTCTGAACGTCGGTCTCATTACACTCACCCTGAACGTTCAGGGACTGTCCCATTCAATCAATGTCGAAAATAATTGGAGAACAGTCAACGGGTTGTCAATCCGTGTGAAATGCTGTACAATGTAAAGCCTGTACATTTCATTTCGTCTTGTATGACCAACATTCCTGAATGTGGACGTTGACCTACAGTAAGAGTGTCATGGCGGCGACAATGTAACTTGATAGGAGGGGACGTATATTTAACAGCGTGTTGTGTCGCTCATACTGACTCTAGCGAAGTAAGCACGGTCTTATTTTCTCACTAAGATGTTCGTTTACATTGTACAGGCGTCCACACGGATTGACACCACATCGTTTAGCAGTGAAAAGTTGCCCAGTAAAATTGACTGGGGCTCCAATTATTTTCGACATTGATTGAATGGGACAGTCCCTAAACATTCAGGGTGAGTGTAATGAGACTAACGTTCGGAGCTGAACTAGGTTTGTACAAAATGTTCAAAACAGGGGTAGGCTCAATTTGGCCACTATTTTACCCAGAACAAGCATTTTTTTCTTCTTTGAAACATTAAATTCTTGCATTTCCTTCAATTAGGAAGCAATATCCCAGTCTTTATAGACATTTTTCACCCCATCTTTCTGTTTAGAGGGGCTATAAATGCGGCTATAAATGCCCCACCCCACCCATTTTTATTAATGTGTTTTGAGAGATTTAATTGCACCTGTGTTGACAATTAAATGATCATAATTGGAATTTGGTGTTGAATTACAGCTGGGAATGTTATTTTTCACCAATAAATGGTCATTTTGTACATTTCAAGGATTTCTGACCTTTTTTGTTTAAAGTCCAACTTAGAACCTTGAGACATGTCAGGCCAATATGACCACACCCTGATACAGTACTGGTGTAGATGTGTAAATGTCAGCTTAATGGTCAATATTTTCTTATCAAAATCTAGGATTTGTGGTGTTTGTTGCATTTGTGTCACTTATAGAACAGTAAAATGTTAATTTTGCTCCTTTTCAGGCCTCTTTTATGTTGTCAACTATGTCATAACTACCTTTTTGACTTCATTTTTTCAGGCAATTGATGTAAAGGTCCAGACATCTTGCTTCAGTACAATAATTGCAATAAAGATTTGTATGATGCCTCTGAGCTGTGAGATGTTGAAAACATTAAACTATTTCCAAATTTGTGAAAATTGTGTATTCTGTGACCCTTTTGTTAGAGAGGGGTGGACATAGGTCGAATATTGCATTTTTTTTTCTTTCAGCAAGGCCTATTTTAACCATAATTCATATTTATTGCACCTATTTTAGTTTCTATGTACATATATTAGCCAGGTATGGTAAAACATATCTGTTGGACAGATTCCTTTGGTAATGTTAGCTGTGCAACCAAAGATAAGATTGATTCAGTCATTGACATTTTTAGGGGGTGGGGTTACATGTTTCAGTACAGACCTGTATAATTACAACCAATGCAACTGATTTGTGATTTTTCTGTTTGCATATTGTCCAGGGTTTCCAAAAATATATAACTTGTCAGTCTGGCTATCTAAAAAAGATGAAAATTATTGGTTTTTTGAGAGATGCTACATGTAAATTTTGTACATTTTTCATGACATGGCAGTAAAAAAATATATTTTTGATAAAAATTCCAAATTATGAGTGTTTTCTATGTAGTTTGTTTGCAACTTGTCTAATTTTTTCACAGAGTGCAAATACTGCCTCTATTAAAAAAGATTATTTAAATTTTAGCACAAAAGGCCCAGGGACCTGAGATGCACCACTGTACTTAAAGCAGCATGTATACTTTAAGATGAACTTGAGACTAGAATATTATTCTTTAAATCAATAGGAATAATGCTAAAACTCCTAAATAAAAAAAAAATTACGAAAATCGGACATTCCGTTATCGTTATATTTAGATTGGAAAACCCCCTTTGCACCTGCCTGGTGAAATCCAATCAGCGTATGAGTCAACTTCCGGTAATTCCCTGAAATATGTTATGACGTCATAAGTGTGAGACGAATGTAAACAAAATGGCGACAACATGTGTTCGTTCGGATAGGGCATCAATTAAAAAGGAGTTCTAGGCGAGTTAAATTTGTCATATAAATAATCGTCGTTTGAGGATTCCGAAAGAGGTGTCAATGAGGACGAAGGCAGAGTTAATCCACATCAATTTGAGCCTTATGCAGACTGGTATAAGTCAGACAAAGACGACCGTATCAACGGCTTGAACAACCACGGAACTACGATCGTCTGGATTCCACAGAGTAAGAATAATTTTTACTCTGTGTGGATTCCACGGCAATGAATGGTTAGTTTTATTATTATCTACATTACAATTTATATTTTAACCATCCTGAATTATCTATCAGTAATATTGTGTTTGTATCAAATTGAAATTCAAACGTTCTTTTGACTTAGATATCGATTTTTTAAAACAATCATTAACCAAACACGAGTATATATTATTTAGTAGGCCGCTAGTACTAGTAGTAGTATCGATCTATTCTGTGAGTAGAGCTAGGCCTAGTAAATGGTATCTAAGACAAAGGATTTCTTTTCAAATTCATAAAAGAAAATTATAAAATACACCTATCTAGGCCTAATTGTTAAATTGTATGCATAACACACAATTATTATATTATATATCTTTAGATCAGTTATTACTTAGGCCTAGGCCTATATTCTTATTATTGACATTATTGTCAAAGTAAATATTTTTTATTATTATCTGCCTAATTGTTAAATTGTATGCATAACACACAATTATTATATTATATATTTTTAGATCAATTGTTACTTAGGCCTAGGCCTATATTCTTCTTATTTGACATTATTGTCAAAATAGATATTTTTTATTATTATCTTTGGAGTTAGCCGGATTGGGAAAAAAGTCACATTTTTTTTTATAATAACATTTTTAAAATTGAATCACATTTTTTTTCCAATAAAATTATTTAATTAAGATTGTACCATATTAGGTTATAAATTCATAAAATTTCCTGATTTGTGTTGTTGACCCTCTAAACATAATTAATATTAAAGATACATTATCAACCGAAAATTAAGCAATTGCAATTTCCGCCTAGCCTCGATCATCATAACTGTAATCGATATGGAAAAAAGCATAGTCTTGATTATCAATTTAATAATCAGTAAATCGGATAATAATCCACCAAAGATCGCAGGCTAGCGATGCTATCAAGAGTTGATTATGGTCTGAATGTGTTAAATAATGTTTAATTAATAAGAAAAGATTTCAGGCCTAAAGAAAGACCCACAATAAGCAGATTTAGAAAAGACAATTAAACAATGTATAAAATACCTAGTTTAATGAATAAATTGTGTAACACACAAATACACAATTATATTTCAGATTTTCCGGTGTGGTACCCCCTTGTCAGTGATGCAGGACGGAAGGCCTTGACAAGGATAGCTGTCTAGTTGTCCATTAGCCCAGTTTGGAGCAGAACAGTAGGATATAAAACCCCCATTTCATTTTATTTCTGTAGATCTGATACGATTGTCAATTATTTTTAGGCTTAGTCCTGTATGACTATTGTCAAAATTTGGCAAATTATATTAGGTGGTAGCTGGGTTGGGAAAAAATCTGATTTCTATTATTTTGGGTAAACATCAGTTGTAACATGTCCAGAGGGATATAATATTGTGATTATTGTACTAACAAATAAGAAATGGAATGGGGTTTAACTTCCTACTGTTCTGCTCCGACTGGGCTAATGAAGACGGACTTACACCATACAGTGTGCTATGAGGGAAATTTTGCCTTGACAACGGCGCTACTGCCTTCTTGTATATCGATTTCAAACTGCCATAGGATCTTTTATGTGCGTGTAAATGTGTAATCTCAGTTTTTCATCCCATCCTCCATCACTGACAAGGGGAAACCGCCGGAAAAACCTGGTGAACTTTTTCGGCAAACACCAGGATCTAACTAGCTATGTCCATGCTAGCAAGCTAGCATCTTACACACTTATCAACCTCGTTCGGTTCCTAAAAAAAAAATTAGCAACGAAAATCTTGGAGATATACATTTGATCACACACTTCTACGTGCCTATCCTTATGGGTTTGCATTACCATTTGCCATAGGTGTATGTTATTCCTAAATTTGTGCAGTGGATATTAAACATAATAATATGTATATTAATTATATTTTCAGGAGACATTAATATGGAACATGGCTTAATAACAGTTTGTCAGGAGTTATTGGGGCTGGTTGGGAAGACAAAATGCTGACATTGTACCAATGGTAAAAATTTATCAGAGAGGCCTTTGTTCAAGAAAAAGCCATGTAGGATTTATGTGGAAATAAAACAATATGTATTGAGACAATTTTTTTATTATTTTTCTGTTGGCATTCCTGCATGATAACTACATCAATCAACCACATGCAAGTACTACTTAGTACCATATTGAGCTAAATGTTTTTTTATGTCAATGATGGGCTGGCACAAATGTGGCACTTTGAACAGAGGCTCAGCAAATGTTCTTTCTTCACTACTATTCCTGCAAATGAATTTGACAGTTATGCATTAAAATATTATAAGTTTAATCTAGCTATAGAAGAGAACAAAATGAATCATTGTCGAGTCACGACTCACAAAAATCCACAATATAATTTATGACCTTCACTGGGAATGAAATAAATCTATGACTGGCAATGAAAATCGAAATGTACGTAAACTGTAAATCAAATGGGGTTTAACGTCCTATTTTCCTGGGGGGTTGGGATGGCCTAGTGGTCTAGAGTGCCGCGCTTCGACCTCTAACTGGCCGGTCACCTCTGGCTTGCGGCTGTGGTTTCGAGCCCTGGTGTGAGCGTATGTGGCATGGATATAGGGGCGCCTTCTCAACTTTGTGGGTTTCCTCCGGGCACTCCGGTTTCCTCCCACTGCTAAAGACCCCTACGCGCAAGCGAATTATTGAAATAAAATGAAACCATATGTTAGTCCCAAAATGACCTAGTTTGTGTTGAGTAGACGTTAAACCCCCATTTCTCTCTCTCCTATTTTCCTGCTCCATCCAGACTAATGAAGACAGCCAAATGTCATGCAAAGAGCTACTATGAAACTTTTGCCCAGGTAGTGGCGCAATGACCCACATGTATTCTTATTTTTTAACTCAAACTGTCAAGGGATCTTTAACATGCACACCAATTTGTACACAGTACCTAGACATTGTATCTTGAAATGGGGTTTAACGTCCTACTTTTCTGCACCTAACCTGGGCTAATCAAGACAGGCCCTACATCGTGCACCATTGACATGGATGATGGAAACCACACAGGAAAACCCTGGTTATAATTATGTATTTTATCTACCTTGCATCATCACTATGGATAGGCCTACTTTCTGAATCTGTATGAAGGCCTCGAATACTGAAAAATCAAAATGTTCATCAGCACTGTCATAACATTGTCTTCAATAGTGTCTGGTGATGGAGGCTGGGACTGGAGTTTTATTCCTCTTCACTGGCATTTAAAAATGGTCTGCAAAAGACAATATTTTTTTTTTCTTTTAACATTTTTTATAATGTAAGTCTCTTCAATTATTACTCACTGCTTGTACCTATAATCCTGGGGCTGGATACCAAACTAAACCAAAAGAGCCTACTATAATTACATAAATATCTTTTCTACAAAAGAAATAGGAGAGAGATCATTATAAAAAGAATTTGACTCACCCTAATATTTTCTCTCGTTGCTGAGTCTCTTGTCTTAGTCAGACTCAGTATTACTTTTGTAGTTGTACCTTGTCTACGTAGTATGCCTATACCATCTCGGGTGGCTTGCTTGGGTTTCTACGACCGAATCACAAATAAAATCCACAGTAAGAACATTTGATAATATACGTGTGACTGGCGATTGTCCCGTTGCTTCCAAAATTAAATGGTTGAAAGGGGTAGTAGTCTGTCTAGTACTCGTATGTAAAAAAAAAAAATGCGACGAACAAAACACGTGTCGCCTCGGAGATCCTGTCCATTCGTCTCGATTTGTCGCCACAAAACTAGCCTATCGTTTTAAAATAACTTATTTTCAAACGGAATTTAATTGAGTGAAACGTTATTGAGTTTGCATTATCATAGCCATAAGCAATACACTCTTATGTAGGATCTTTTGTTGTCATTAATATGCATTGGGCCCGGGATTCCCTTGTTTATGTCTTTCACACTTGTGACGTCAATCGGTCAAAGGTCACGAGAGGTTCCACTCGGCCTATCGCTTCAGGTGAGAATTTTAGTTTTCCGTCTATATCGTGAGAACGAGTTATTGGATTTCGTTAAAACTTTCAGGAACGTTTTATGGAGGCATTTCAGATATAATAATAATAAAATATGAGAGGTCTCATGTTCATCTTTAAAGGGCCATCATTTTTGCAGTTATTCTTTGATTTTGATTTCCTTTCACCAGCATGTTGCCAAAACATATGGGAAGCAAATAAAAAAGGCCTTTTAAGTGATATCCGAAGTTTCACCCCTATATAGGATACAGATCACCAAATATTCTGCCAGGTTTTGGTGAATATTCATGATTTTGAGGCGGAAGGATACAAGAGTTGTGAGGTTGTTTACGTTGAAAGGGAGGGCCGAAAATTGCAAGGTTAGCTGTCTCTACTTCCAGGTTGTCTATCTCAAGTTTTATTTCGTCAACTGAAATAAGTTCTAAATACGATGTCTCTCTGACTTCCACAAGAGTTAAGCCCCTTTAAAGTAAAATCTCGCGTGAAACTGCGAGAAAACGTCCTCATTTCTTTGGCTTCCAATCTAGAAAGACGTGTTTTAAGAAATATTAGATTTATTACATAAATCATGACGAGTAGAAACAGCCAAACGGCACTTTCTGATAGTCTAACCCACAGCCAAACGGCAAATAATAAAAAGTCAATAAATAGCCAAACGGCGACTAATGATTCACAATCAAAGAGTGAAAATGAAAATGACGAAGAGACTGCTAGAGAATCGAGACCACGTGTTCGGTCGACAATTGGCATTGGGTTGAATAACTATACTATCCCTCGGAGGAAACGGAATGAGTCTCAATATAATGCCGATTCCCGAGATTCGTCCCCTAGACGGAAATCACACAGGCGGAACAGCCGACCAGGGCGTTTCAAGAGTAGTCGTTTTAACGACTTAGATAATTCGTCTGCTAGTAGTAGTACTACTACGTCTGATGATAGCAGCAGTGCTAGTACTCGGTCTACATCCGGGTCAAATTCTGATTCGACTTTATCCTCCGATAATTCGGATTCCGATGAATTTAGGAAACCCTCGAATTCAAAACGCAGGAAATACACTGCGAAGAAAATGGCCGATGAGCCATTCATCGAATTATACGCGGGGAATTCCCAAATCACTGACGAAGAAGAAGGTGAAGGTCGTATCAAAAATACAAACAAAGATGGCAGCACCCATCAACGGTTTGCAAATGGACACAGATCACTAAATATTTCTACGCCGGACAGATCACTAAATATTTCTACGCCGGTAGCCACAAATTGTAGGGCCAAGTTATTTTAAGTCTTTCTCTCCCTTTCCCTTTTTCCCCCTTTTGCATGGTGATTTTTGTTTACTTTTTGGTGTAGAATCGAAGAAAAGGGTTTGGAAATACATTTTCTGCCAGGTTTTGGTGAATGTTCATGATTTTGAGGCGGAAGGATACAAGAGTTGTGAGGTTGCTTACGTTGAAAGGGGGGGCCGAAAATTGCCTGGTTAGCTGTCTCTACTTCCAGCTTGTGTATCTCAAGTTTTTCATGGTGAACCTCATACATGCTTTTGGGCCAGAGTTTGCCACATGTTGCTCCATCTGTGGCAGAAAGCGTTCTACCCAACGAATATTTGGGGAAAAGTTACAGCCGATCTAAGAGACGAGAATTAACATTGAAGTCAATGGGGAAATAATTAGTGATCTGTGGCCTGTCTGTGTATGACAAGGCTGTGACTGATAGGCCTTAGTTTTGAAAATATGATGACTAAATTGTCAAAAAATATGTATAAAGTATTTTGACTACAGAAAAACTAAAAAAAAAATTAAATTTAAAAAAAAAAAATCAAAGTTTGGAGAAAAATTGTGATTTCACTGCAAATTTCTCAATTTTCAGTTTTTATTTAATTTCTAACAGTAAGAAAAATATTTCTATGTCCAATTTTGGTGTATTCAGCCTCAGAAAGCATAGATAAAGTGAACAACATTGTAATTTCACCTAATTTTGTCTAAAAATCAGGAATATTCCCAAAAAATCTGCAAATTCGCCCATTTCGATGTAGAAATTAATGCCTACTCAAATTAGTCAAAATTTCTAAAAATGCCCCTTATTTTCATTGCTATTGTAAGTTAGATGGGATCTATAAGTTTGTCAGGTTTAGAAATAGCTGCAGTTTTCCTACAGAAAATTGAAAATTGGCAACACTGAGTTAATAATATACAGCAGATGGGTTTATACAAAATGTTCAAAACAGGGGTTGGCTCAATTTGGCCACCAATTTAGCCAAAAAAAGCATTTTTTTCTTCTTTGAAACATTAAATTCTTGCATTTCCTTCGTGAAGGAAGCAATATCCCAGTCTTTATAGACATTTTTCACCCCACCATTCTGTTTACAGAGGCTATAAATGCCCCACCCCACCCTTTTTATTAATGTGTTTTGAGAGTTTTAATTGCACCTGTGTTGACAATTAAATGATAATAATTGGAATTTGTTGTTGAATTACAGTTAGGAATGTTATTTTACACCAATAAATGGTTATTTTGTACATTTCAAGGATTTCTAATCTTTTTTGTTTAAATGCAAACTTAGAACCCTGAGACATGTCAGGCCAATAAGACCATACCCTGATACAAAACTGGTGTAGATGTGTAAATGTAAGCTTAATGGTCAATATTTTCTTATCGAAATCTAGGATTTGTGGTGTTTGTTGCATTTATGTTACTTATAGAACAGTAAAATGTTAATTCTGATCCTTTTCAGGCCTCTTTTATGATGTCAACTCTGTTATAACTACCATTTTGACTTCATTTTTTCAGGCAATTGATGTAAAGGTCCAGACATCTTGATTCAGCACCAGAATTGCAATAAAGATTTGTATGGTGCCTCTGAGCTTTGAGATATTGATAACATTGAACTATTTCCAAATTTGTAAAAATTGTGTATTCTGTGACCCTTTTGTTAGAGAGGGGTGGACATAGGCCAATTATGGCATTTTTTTCTTTCAGCAAGGCCTATTTTAACCATAATTCACATTTATTGCACCTATTTTAGTTTTTATGTTCATATATTAGCCAGGGATGGTAAATCATATCTGTTAGACAGATTCTTTTGGTGATGTTAGCTTTGCAACCAAAGATAAGATTGATTCAGTCATTGACATTTTTAGGGGGTGGGGTTACATGTTTCAGTACAGACCTTTATAATTTCAATCATTGCAACAGTTTTGTGATTTTTCTGTTTGCATATTGTCCAGGGTTTCCAAAAATATATTACTTGCCAGTCTGGCTATCTAAAAAAGTGGAAAATTATTGGTTTTTTGAAAGATGCTACATGTAAATTTTGTACATTTTTCATGACATGACAGTAAAAAAATATATTTTTGAAAAAAAATCCAGATTATGAGTGTTTTCTGTGTAATTTGTTTGTAACTTGTCGTATTTTTTCACAAAACTCAAATACTGCCTTTAATAAGAAAGATTTTTAAATTTTAGCACAAAAGGCCCAGGGACCTGAGATGCACTGCTGTACATAAAGCAGCTTGTATACTTAAAGGGCCATCATTTTTGCAGTTATTCTTTGATTTTGATTTTCTTTCACCGGTGCGTTGCCATAACATATGGGAAGCATATAAAAAGGGCATTTTGGTGATACCTGGAGTTTCACCCCTATATAGGACACAGATCACTAAATATTTCTACGCCGGTAGCCACAAATTGTAGGGCCAAGTTATTTTTAGTCTTTCTCTCCCTTTCCCTTTTTCCCCCTTTTGCATGGTGATTTTTGTTTACTTTTTGGTGTAGAATCGAAGAAAAGGGTTTGGAAATACATTTTCTGCCAGGTTTTGGTGAATATTCATGATTTTGAGGCGGAAGGATACAAGAGTTGTGAGGTTGCTTACGTTGAAAGGGGGGGCCGAAAATTGCCTGGTTAGCTGTCTCTACTTCCACCTTGTGTATCTCAAGTTTTTCATGGTGAACCTCATACATGCTTTTGGGCCAGAGTTTGCCACATGTTGCTCCATCTGTGGCAGAAAGCGTTCTACCCAACGAATATTTGGGGAAAAGTTACAGCTGATCTAAGAGACGAGAATTAACATTGAAGTCAATGGGGAAATAATTAGTGATCTGTGGCCAAATGCATGGAACATGGACGAGTTGCAAAGTACAATGCGCAGAAACGGGTGCGCGCCGAGTAGCTGGCCGTATCTATTCATATCGTCAGCTCTATTTATACTTTTATAGTGTGGATCGTCTGCTGTTACACTGATGCATGTCTTTATTTTCGTTTTTGATTCGAAGTTTAAACTGGTCACGCATAGCCAAACCTGCATACTGACCATAAACAGGCTAGTAAGTATTATAAGACATGGCCCTTGTAAGTTGTATTATATTTATAAATATATTCCTACCAGAAGTACATATTGATCGTAGAAACTGTCTCCAATTAAGGTAGCCTATCATTTACTGTTATAATTATTGAATTCAGGTAGGCCTAACTTATCACTTACTAAAATGAAATGGGGTTCAGAGGCAGATCCAGGATTTTCAGAAAGAGGGGGCGTGCTGTACCCAGTGATTTTTGGGTGGAAAAAATGCCCACAAGGACTAATTTCATACTAATAGTGTAAATTAGGATTTCCAACCTAAACTAGTTTCGTTCTCCTTTCTCGCGAGAATATATGGAGCTAAAAATTGTTCGCCACCTCAAAAAATAGAGGGGGCGTGCACCGGGTGCGCCCCCCTCTGGATCCGCACCTGGGGTTTAACGTCCTACTCTTCTACACCTAACCTGGGCTAATGGAAGACGGGTATCATTTACTGAACATAATTATTAATGGCAATTATTTCCTTCTCATCCTTTTCCCCTAAAACTATCATAAATTGCGACAGTCACACGTCAAAATGGTAAAATTTGTAAATTGATGCCTAACAGAGAGGTATAGGCCTAGGGTAGGTTTAAATTAGAGATGTCAATGTCCAATGATTTCGTCATAAAGGGGGGGGGGACTATTTTCTGGGATAAAAATACAATAAAAAAAACCCCCAACAGAATTTAGTTTTAACCATTGTTGTCACATTGTGACTTTATTATTTTAAGTTTTCATGCTTATTTACTCCAGCGAGCTTGTGTGAATTTCAATGACAATTACATTCCTATTAATTACAATTTTTAAACATTATTCTTGTTAATGTCATCTGTTCGATCCCAGCAATGGCTGAGGAAGTTCATCCAGGTGTCCCTTTGTCAGTGATGCAGGACGGTGGAACAGACAATGACAGCTGTCTAATAATAGTTTGGATGGGATGAAAAACCAAGGTCCTGTGTACACATTAGCATGCACGTAAAAGATCACTTGGCAGTTGGAACTCAATATTATAGTAGGCCGTAGTGCTGCTGCCCGGCCAAAATTTCCATCAGCACACGGTATGAATTATGCCCGTCTTTTTATACTATAGCCTATTGTAGGAGCAGAAAAGTAACCGCAACAACACGACAGATTAAAAGATAACAGATTAAAAGATAACGGTATGTCTGGGCACATTATAATAATGATCGATTCACCACAGAATGGAATTTTGAAATCAAAATTTCTTAAAACAAAATACATTATGGAAGATTAATTAAAACATAGAATTAGTTTCTGACTTTGATCCTGTGTCCTGTAACTTATATCAGAGTATATATTAAATTTCAAATAAAAATTTGGACGGCTCGTACCTAGTAGAGTGAGAGAGAGGTGGTGAAATAAGCCCATAGGCGTACGGCTCGATGACAGTTGGGGGGGGGCAGAACCTGAATTGCCCGAAAAATTTTCAGCTTTACAGACACACACACACACACACCCCCCTCTTAAGAAAATTTTGGAATATTTGACGGATGCAAACACGCTTTCCTGCTATTTCAACCCGTGAACAAAGCAACTTCAAAGTGGTCTAATATAGCTGAATAAAGGTGACGACTCGAATTTCAATGAATCGTTTACAGTCCACGAAGACAAGAAAATTTTTGAAAATTTAAAAGCTGCAAACGCGCCTCCCTGCTATTCCAGTCTGTGGATAAAGCAGCTTCAATTTGGTGCAATACAGCCTACCTGCTGAGCCGAATTCCAAACAACAAATCAATCGTTGCGGAGTATGGGTGCCTCGCCCTCCCGGAGAAAATTAAACCACCGCAAAAATGCATTTTCTGCTATTCTAGCCCGTGTAAGTAACTCCAAAAGTATCAATGATTTTGTAAGCGAAATCCCACTCCGAATTCTAACGATCCAATCATTCACAAATACTAATCGATGCGCTTAGTAGAGTAGCTCCAGACAAAATGTTTTAATCCACAGTCAACTCAGTACAAATACGTGGTATTCAATTAAAGAAGAGTAATATTAGTGTTTTATTAGGGAAGTTAGAGAAGCAAAACTTGAAATACCCGAAAAAAATCTCAGGTTTATAGACAGTGGTGCCGGTTTTCTTCCAGAGGCGAAGAAGCGGAGCTGACCTTGTATAGACCCCCCAACCCCAAGAAAATTTTGGAATTAGTTTTCGGGCACTTCATTTTGCCAATTAGATGAAATAATTTTTTTTTCTCACTTTACCTGTCTGCCCGAAAAGTTGGCTTGCCCGAAAATTAAGGGGGCAGCTGCCCCCTCTGCCCCCCTGGCTCATACGCCTATGTAAGCCTCCTCTTTTAGAGGGGATGGATGGCGTTGTACATGTATCATGTGGCTTGCCACTGAGTCAACTGGCATGGTTTCGAATCCACGGTTGTATGAGGCAAGGAGTAAGGTCGCCTGTCCAACCTCGTGGGTTTTCTCCATGTACTCCGGTTTCCTCCCACTGCTTAAGACCCCTACGCGCAAACAAATTATTGAAATAAAATTAAATCATATGTTAGTCCTAAAATGACCTAGTTTGTGGTGAGTGGACGTTAAACCCCATTTCTTTCTCTCGTCTTTTAGAAATACGACTAATGTGCGAGCCCTCCTTTTTTATACGCCCACATTTTCATGTGGACGTATTATGTCGTCGCCCCTGTCCGTCCGGACGTCCGTCCGTCCGTCCGTCCGGACGTCCGTCCGTCCACAATTTGTTTGTGGACTCTCTACAGGTCACAATTCTTATCTGATTTTGACGAAACTTGAAATATAGGTTTATCCCCATAAGATCTCGGTTCCTTTTGATATTGACATGTATCGGATCGGAACTTCATGGATTATGGCCCCTGATTGTACGAAATATCATGTTTTTAGCTTGTGGACCCTATAGAGGTCACAATTTTGAACCGATTGTGATGAAACTTGACATGCATGTTTATAACCCCAAAATCTTGGTTCCTTTCGATATTTGCGGCCATCGGATCGTAACTTCCTGAATTATGGCCCCTGATTGTCCGAAAAATCGCCCTTTTTAGCTTGTGGTCCCTCTGGAGGTCAAAATTATTATCCGATTTAAAAAACCGTTCGATTATATCACCGTTACATGGTAATGAAGGTTGAGTTAAAATTTCGTGAAAATCGGACCAAAATTGACAAACAAAATGGCCGCCGTTTGTACGCGAATAGTGTGAAAATATGTTATATCAAGGTTGTGGACCCTATAGAGGTCACAATTTTGAACCGATTTTGATGAAACGTGACATGTATGTTTATAACCCAAAGATCTTGGTTCCTTTCGATATTTGCACCCATCGGATCGTAACTTCCTGAATTATGGCCCCTGATTGTCCGAAAAATTGCCCTTTTTAGCTTGTGGTCCCTCTGGAGGTCAAAATTATTATCCGATTTAAAAAACCGTTTGATTATACCAACGTTACATGGTAATGAAGGCTCTGTTTGAATTTCGTGAAAATCAAACAAAAATTGACGGATAAAATGGCCGCCGTTTGTACGCGAATAGTGTGAAAATATGTTATATCAAGGTTGTGGACCCTATAGAGGTCACAATTTTGAACCGATTTTGATGAAACTTGACATGCATGTTTATAACCCGAAGATCTTGGTTCCTTTCGTTATTTGCGCTCATTGATTCGTAACTTCCTGAATTATGGCCCCTGATTGTACGAAAAATCACCCTTTTTAGCTTGTGGTCCCACTGGAGGTCAAAATTATTATCCAATTTAAAAAAACGTTTGATTATATCACTGTTACATGGTAATGAAGATTGAGGTAAAATTTTGTGAAAATCGGACCAAAATTGACAGACAAAATGGCCGCCGTTTGTACGCGATTAGTGTGAAAATACGTTATATTAAGGTTGTGGACCCTATAGAGGTCACAATTTTGAACCGATTTTGATGAAACTTGACATGCATGTTTATAACCCAAAGATCTAGGTTCCTTTCGATATTTGTGCATATCGGATTGTAACTTCCTGAATTATGGCCCCTGATTGTACGAAAAATGACCTTTTTTTTAGCTTTTGGCCCCTCTGGGGTCAGAATTATTATCCCATTTAAAAAATCTGATTATATCACCGTTACATCGTAATGAAGGTTGAGGTCGAATTTCGTGAAAATCGGACCAAAATTGACAGCTGTTCTTGTCAGGCCATCCATCCTTCATCACTAACAAGGGGAAACCACGCCAGAAAATCTAGATGAACTTTGTCACCCAATGCAGGGATCAAACACCTAACCTCAAGGCTACCGAGCCAGCATCTTACCCACTTAGCAACATGATCCCCAGTCGAATTTGAAGCCCACTGAAATGAACCTTTATAACCCAAAGATCTTAATTCATTTCGATATTTGCACATAGGAAAAATCACTTTCGGTATTGCTTGTTCTCTATCCATCTCTCGAAAATGTGGGCGTATCCTGCCTGGCAGTGCCAGCCTATCTTTTGGAAATATTGGGGCAATTAAGCTGAAATTTTCAGAGATTCGTCCTTCATGTATTCCAGGGTGTCTGTGCAAATTTCAGTTTGTTAGCTCAATTAAAACTTTATAGATTAGGCTGTAATAAGCATAAAAGTTAAAAGGAAAGTTTGCAGTCGAAACCCCCCTATGTATAGAATGCGATTTTTGGCTCAACTGAATGTGCTAGCATTTGATTTTAGCTGAACCTATTAACCTGAAATTTGCACAGTACTTTGGTGCTATATTCCGGACGAGGTTAATCAAATTTCAGCCTGTTTACTTAAAAATTAAGTGTTTCAGGGATAACTCAGTTTGTGGATGTTTTAGAGATTTTAGACTGTTATAAGCATAAAAGGACATTTTTCAATCGAAACCAGCCTATGTATAGAATGCAGTTGTTGGTTAAACTGAATGTGCTAGCATTTGATTTTAGCTGAATCTATTAACCTGAAATTTGCACAGCACTTTGGTGCTATATTCAGAATGGTGGTATTCTAATTTCAGTATGCTAACTTTAAAATTAAGAGTTTCAGGACTGACTCAGTTTGTGGTATTTTGGACGTTTTATAGATTTCGGCTTATGACGACAAAAGTAACTGCTTCCCAATCTCTGATTTTCAATGGAAGCCAGCCACACAATGCGTTTTTTGGCTCAATTGAATGTGCTTGCATTTGATTTTGGCTGGAGCTATTAACCTCAAATTTCAGATTCATAGCTGCAATATCAAGGAAATGCAGCCCTGATGTCATGTTCGACCGAAATAAGCCTCGTCTAATGTACAAGCCCTGCTCTTTTTGGAAATATTGGAGCAATTAAGCTGAAATTTTCACAGAATCATCTTTCATGTAATGATAGGGTGACTGTGCAAATTTCAATTGGTTACCTCAGTCACTTATAACTCTATATTTTAGGCTGTTATAAGCATAAAAGGACATTTTTCAATCGAAACCAGCCTATATATAGAATGCAGTTTTTGGCTAAACTGAATGTGCTTGCATTTGATTTTGGCTGAAGCGATTAACCTGAAATTTGCACAGCATCTTGGTGCTATATTCAGGACAGTGGTAATCAAATTTCAGCGCGTTTACTTAAAAATTAAGAGCTTCAGGGCTGGCTCAGTTAGTGGTATTTCTTACGTTTTACAGATTTCGTGTTATGACTGCTTTCCAATCTTTGATATTGATACAAAATACCTGCCATTTTCCTCACAACCTTTCTACATACTTAACGTGGCCAGTGTGAAAATTTGAGGTCCTAAGGCCACACTTTTTTTTTTACTTGGTTTACGGATTTTCAAGAGGAATTTTGTAGTCGGTAGGTGGTAAAAAAAAAAAAAAAAAAAGCCTCTTCAGATTTTTTTTTTCCAAATTAGCTTCTAGCAAAGTAGGCTGCAGAAAAAAAAAAATACTGGACAAACCAAGTCAGTGAAATTGAACGTTTGAGTGATATTTTGCCAGTGAATGAAGCATGGGTTCCATTTCGGCCGTATATGCCGGTCGGGACCTACGGCTTTGGAAAATGACCGAATCTGGATCAGACCCGTAAGTCATTTTGCACGCCGGAAAAATAGCATATTTTGTGCTAAATCATAAAATCCGGGAGACGACGAAACTCGGTGCGTGGCGTGATGTAAACTATCGGGTATAATAAAATTAACAGTGTTCAGTAGCCCACGAATGGAAACCACTGCCAATCAATTATCCTTGTGTATATTGCTCTAATCACAATTAACAAAGGGGCTACATCAAACAGATTAAAAGCTCAACATTTAATCAATTCACTTAGTTGTGTTTTGTTTTATAATTAGTAATACTGTGATCATTCTTTAAGTTGATTTGTTGTTACAGCATATTTACCGACTTTCATCATTCGTGCGGCAATTCACTGTTTGAACATCAAACAAATTAAAAACTTTTCTTAGATGTCTTCACTTGATCACAAGAGTTAATCATGTCAATATATATACAAGAATGCTATATATCATTTCAAAATGTTGAAATTCATCACCTCCCAGAATAACAAAAGAATTAAAGCGAGATGATGATGATATTGCTGTCAATGAATCCGATCCCCCCTCTTCAACATCGAACCACGAGGATGACAGTTCCGCCCCGAAAAACAAAATCAGCCGTAAATTCTCTACTTAATTATGGTCACAAATATTCCCGTGGTTAAGATATGATATTTCCACACAAAACAATGTATTCCCAGGTGTGTTTTTAATCCATTTAATCCTTTTATATCACAATTGACAGGCGTCATTTGGTTAAAACAATGAGCTTTTACGATCGCCGCCATTTTGAAATATGTGCAAATATCTTTACATGTTATAGAGTTAAAATACTAGCACGATATTATTTGAGCTCTCAAAATATCAATACGAGTTAATAAATTGATAAGTTTAAGAATTATGTTAATTATTGTACATGTGTATATATATGACTTTGAATTATTTACGTGTGCTAATCATTCGGAACTACTTTTTCCTCGTGTATGGAGAAAATAGTCAACTGCCGAATGTCACGTACGCACTGAGAATTGGGCTTGTCGCTAAATGTAAATATCGCTACAGGGTCTATAGCAAACTGATCCCGCAGTGAATATTCGCTTGGCCGCTACAATCACTGATAAGCATGACATCGACGAGGCTTAATAAGTACGGCATATTAACTTTTTTACTCCGACAAATTAAATTCTCAAACATTTTTTTGAGGTAAAAGAAAAATAAATAAAGACGTTTGAAGTATTTGAAGTTAAAAAATATTTCCTATTTAGTGTAAATTGGTATTAAAATGAGTAAAATGCATCATTTTGCCTGAAGCAGTTAGGTGTTAAGTAAACATTGCACGAGCAGTTGAGCCAATGACTGGCTCGGTGAGCAGTCAACGCACGTGCTATGGACACTTATCTGTTACAGAGATAATTCGTAAGTAATTCTCTGTGAAACAGATTGGGTCTATAGTAAAGAAACAGCGTGAACAGATAACCGGAATTGATCAATCACCTTTCTCGCCGTTTCACGCTTTTCGCAACATAACGTCGAGAATTCATGAGTCGACAATCATACGGTATTATCTATGATGACATTGATTAACTTTTACATAGCCATTCACCGATGTAGATCTATGTCTGACAGACTCAAAAATATCCTGGTATCTAAAGTCAGCATTCACCGGTTTTGAACATCTGTGCTTCGCGATATGGTATCTTTGCTTTGAGGCAGATTTATAGTTTGAAAAACGAATTATGTACGGTCAGTTGAACGATTTATTTTGTTGTAACATCCCAATATTTTTCTAAAATTTTTTTTAATGATTGTCAATTTATTTCGTCGGCGGTATTTTAAAAAAGGGCAAATTTGAATTTTATTTTTTTTCCCAATTAACAAAAATTACGGTCGGCGGATCCGTAAACCAAGTAAAAAAAAAAGGGTGGCCTAATCTAAAACATTACGCAATTGCTTAAGCAGTTTTGCACCTTCATAATGTATACTGCATGAATGTCTGAAAATTTTAGCTTGATAGATGCAAGAGACATAAAAATATGCAGAAATGAAAATGGAATATGGTATTCATCGAAAAGGTCAATATTTGACACTAACATACAGAATTAAGAGTTGCAAGAGTTAATAGCAGTTGACCAAGATGTCCACGAAGGTTTTGTATGAAGCAGAAGTTTGCAAAATGGATTTGTATTTCTTTATTCAACCAAATCTGCTACTATGAAATAAATGACCAAAAACCAGGGTTAAGGTGACCTTTATGTAATGTATTTGTTGAATTCTGCAGCTATTGCCGCAAGACTTTCACCACATGTTTCTGACATAAATTTAACTTTTGTGACTTCCCATCATTTCAAGATGGAGGGTATGGTGACTTTAACAGAAATGATAATGAATGCAGACTTCATGATAAAAATAGATCTGAAAGATGCATATTTCAGTCTGCCTGTTCACAAACCCCACCAAAAGTATCTTGCATTCCAATGGAAAGGGAGGACATATCAGTTTATGTGTCTACCTTTCGGTCTGACATCAGGGCCCCGAATATTCACAAAGTTACTGAAGACAGTCATAGCCTTTTGCAGGCGGATAGGGTTAAGAGTGTTAATTTATCTGGACGATATGATCATACTGAATCAGGATCAGAATCAGTTGCAGATGGACAGAGATTCCATAATATACATGTTACAACATCTAGGGTTTATAATAAATTGGGAGAAATCGGAACTTGTACCGACTCAGGAGATAGAATTCCTGGGGTTTGTCATCAATTCAATGAACATGACTTTGTCTTTACCAAAAGCCAAGGTTCTGACCATAATAGAACAATGCAGGGAGCTCAGTCAGTCCGAAACAGCGAATGCCAGACGGTTAGCACAGCTTATTGGCAGGATGACGGCATCATTGATGGCGATTATTCCCGCTCCTTTGCATTACAGACACCTCCAAATGTTAAAAACTCAGACTTTCCTGATGGAAAAGAGTTACGACACTGTAGTGAAATTAACTCCACAATGCAAGGAAGAGCTCCTTTGGTGGGTGGACCACCTAAAAGAGTGGAATGGGAAGAGTTTCATATCTCAGAGCCCCGAGTTAGTGATAACGACAGATGCTTGTCAAAAGGGGTGGGGGGCAGTTTGCGGCTCGACCCGAACCCAAGGCCTTTGGAACAATCAGGAAATGACCCATCATATCAATGTATTAGAATTGAAAGCGGGTCTGTTAGCAGTTCAGACTTTTGCCAAAAATATGCAAAGCGTACATGTACATCTGAGAATGGACAATCGCTCCGCAGTTTATTATGTCAACAAAAAGGGGGGGACAAAGTCGATAGAGTTAGTAAAGGTGGCGAAGGAACTGTGGGACTTTTGTCTCAACAGAAAGATTCTTGTTTCAGCGGAATACCTCCCAGGAAAGGACAATCTGGAGGCCGATTGGCAATCCAGAAACTTTCAAGACTCCAGCGATTGGAAGTTGAGCCCGGACATATTTCAACAGATTCAGACTGTGTTGGGCCCAATGGATTTGGATTTGTTTGCGAACAGACTAAACAAACAGCTTCCAAATTATGCCAGTTGGAGGCCGGATCCCCTAGCCCAGTTCACAGACTCGTTCTCAATAAGTTGGACCAACGTGAGGGGATATGCCTTTCCCCCATTTTGTCTAATAAGCAGAGTTTTGGCAAAGGTCAGGAAAGAGAAGGCAAATTTGGTGTTGATTACTCCGACATGGCAAAGTCAATCGTGGTTTCCAATGATCATGAGGCTTTCAGTGAAGGAGCCAATATTGCTGCCTCCACATCCGAAACTTCTGACAAATCACTTAGGAGAAAGTCATCCTCTTCTAGATCAGGGGTCGTTGTGTCTGGCGGCATGGACTGTCTCAGGCAACGAATCTCTATGCCAGGAATTTCAGAATCAACTTCCACTCTCCTCTCAAAATCTAGACGAGAGGGAACCAGGAAGGTTTATAACACCTCCTGGAAGAAATGGAGTGGCTGGTGTAATTCTAGGGAGGTTGATCCATTTCAGGCCACTCTGGTTGATGTAATCAATTTTTTGAGTGACATGTTTGACGAAGGTTTTTCGTATAGTACAATAAATAGTTTTCGTTCAGCTATTTCGACCATTCACCCTCATATCTGTGATCTACCAGTGGGTCAAAGTGCAATAGTAATGGAGACAATGTCAGCGATATTTAACGAACGACCCCCAGAACCAAAATATGCAGATACCTGGGATGTAAATTTGGTCTTGAAACAGTTAACTAACTTAGGTCAGAATGATTCTTTATCAGATAGTACTTTGACGCACAAATTGGCTATGTTACTAGCTCTTACAAATATTAGTAGAGCATCTGAATTAAAAAACTTGAATCCGATGCATATACAGGATTTTGGCGATCGGATAGAGTTGTCGATACAAAAAATAACTAAGACCCGTAGGACCGGTTCGGTACCAGCTAAGCTTTTCTTGTCTAACTTTCATATACAAGAATTAGACCCCGAGTTAACTCTAAGGGCCTATTTAAAAAGGACCAGTGCTTGGAGAATTAGTCCTAATCAAAAGTCTCAACTGTTTTTAGGCTGTTTGAAACCGCATAAGCCTGTAGTTAATTGGCTTAAGAAACTTATGGTTGAATCAGGAATTGATATTGAGAAATTTCAAGCCCATTCCACACGATCAGCAGCAACATGTAAGGCAAAGATAATGGGTTTATCAGTTGAAGATATTGTCAAGTGTGCAAATTGGACCAATTCTGGCACATTCAAGAAATTTTATGAAAAACCCTTAAGTTCTAAGGGAAATGAAACTTTTGCAAATCTAGTAATGAGTAGTATTGCACAAACGAAAGCTTTGAACCATCGTATTTAGAACTTATTTCAGTTGACGAAATAAAATTTGAAATTTTATAAGCGTGCGAAGCACGCGAAATGAAATTATAATTTTATGAGTCAACTGAAATAAGTTCTAAATCCCACCCTCTCCACCCAAATGAGATACAATTATACTTAATGAATAAATATTTGTAATTTCAGAACTTAGATTTGGATTCATTTTTGGAGGAAAAATACTAGATTAGAAATAGAAGATATTCTTTGAATTAGTGTAGAAATTGAAAACAGAAGATGTTCACTATTTAAACTATTAAACTGTTATGAGTAACTGAACTGAATTTTGATTTGTAAACCTTGATTATATTTGTTACTTTATTAAAGTTTCAGTATCTGTTATATGTCTTTCCTTTGTCAGCCCAGAAATGAGGACGTTTTCTCGCAGTTTCACGCAAGATTTTACTTTAAAGGGGCTTAACTCTTGTGGAAGTCAGAGAGACATCGTATTTAGAACTTATTTCAGTTGACTCATAAAATTATAATTTCATTTCGCGTGCTTCGCACGCTTATAAAATTTCAAATTTTTCATGAAGAACCTCATACATGCTTTTGGGCAACAGTTGGCCACATGTTGCTCCATCTGTGGCAGAAAGCGTTCTACCCAACGAATATTTGGGAAAAAGTTACAGCCGGTCTAAGAGACAAGAATTAACATTGAAGTCAATGGGGAAATCATTAGTGATCTGTGGCCAAATGCATTAATCATGGCCGAGTTTCAAGGTACAATTGCGCTGAAGAGAAGTGCGCAACATGTGACTGCCTGTGTTTATTATAGTCTGCTCTCTTATACATGTAATATTATTATAATGCTATCAATTGATAGACTGTTGTCTTTTAACTTTTATATCTTTTTTATATTGTAACGGTTTGTCTATCCTATCCTATAGTATTATATACTATTCAAAAAAAGTAGGGGATATTTGATTTTTAAGTGTTATTAAAGTCACCTAATGAAACTGACGAAGAAACAAATGACAAAATGAAATGAAGTTCACATTCATCGATTTATTCCAAATGATCGTTAGACTAAGTAAGGCACAGACTGACCATTATAAGGGTAAAATGATACCCGGGGTCAAACAGCAAAGTTACCACAGCATCACAACAAAGTCAGTAACGGGTAAATCCTCCTCTGTTTGCCAAACAAGCATTGATCCGACGTGGCATACTCCTAATGAGACGTCTAAGGTCATTTTGGTCCAGATTGTCCCAAGGGTTCAGAATTTTGATGTCATTACACATTAGTTTAATGATAATTTAATTATGTAATTTTAGAATATTTTCATCCAAATACTAAAATATTATGTCTTTCCAATAATGAATATTATGCCTCCTCAACATAACAATTAAAATCTTTTCCAGAAATACTGAAATGGGTTCAGTCCAAAAGTCTGTTTCGATTTCGTTTCCGGAGCATATCTCATAAACTGTTCAAGATATCTGTAATATCTTTATGAAACTTTGTATAGGCCCTACACACGTCAACCTATAACAGTAGTTGTGCCTTTTGCCATTTAGGGAAACGAAATGGGGTTTAAAGGAATAATCCCAGTTACATTTTAGGGGTTAAAACTGCTTAATTTTGTATGAAAGGCCCTTAATAACTTAGCCCCTGGCAACTTCCGCAAGCTTTGTGATACATTTTCAAAAAATTTCCAATCGTCGGTATTTCTCTGTGTTTGAAGACCGGCGTCTTGGTTGCATCCTAAAAAAGTGACTGGATAATACGCGACTATATGCTGAGTATGCGCAGTGGCATTTCCGCGTTACTTTCAATTTGTTTTTTTCTAATCAGGTGTCGAATGAGTTTTAGCCGTTCATGGCTGGTTTGATTACGTTTCATAGTTTTTTGTTACTGTATTCGTCATTTCTGTGTTAAATATGGATATAATAGACATAATCACAACTAAACATCATATGAATATGGCGTGGAATTATAAGAGATCATGTTTCATTTCTCCTGAAATATTTCACTTTTATTTCTAAGTTTCAGCGTCACGTTATGACAAACGTCAATCAATTTGCTACAACAACCATGATGACGGATTCCTTGTGGGTGATTCTTTGATCAAGCTTAACGATGGACTGCTGTTTTTATATTTTCGTTTAATCAAATAGATGCTAAATGGCTTCTTTGTAATTTGGAAGAGATAATTGGAGGGGATGGCTTCTAGTGATTAGCTGGTAGCCCCAATAAAAGGAATGGCTGATAATTTTTGTCAGTTGAAAAATTGTCATTTAAAATGGTTGAGAAGTGTGTAAAGTGTAGTAAGGCAGTGAAGAATTGTCATTTAAAATGGTTGAGAAGTGTGTAAAGTGTAGTAAGGCAGTGAAGAAGAACCAACAGGCAATTTCATTCAACAAGTGTGATCAGTGGACACACAGGACTTGTAGTACAAGTAGGTATCTTTCTATGTGTAATTTTTAGAACAATCCAAAAACTATCAATGAATAAAGATCTAGAGTAACTGTATATTAGATTTAAATTCAAAGAAAAAAATGACTAATTTATAAACCAAATGACAATATCCTTCGGTTATTTTTATTGATGTTTTCATGAGTTTTGAATCTTCGTTTTCTTCAGAATTGTCTAGAAAAAGCTAGGTAGAGGCAGCTAAAGGAGGAAAAGCTATTGATTTTTTCTGCATCATATGTCGAGTAAGCGAGACATCAAGAAATTAACCCACACCACTATCAAGTTCTGATGATATTGAAAGCTTGCCGGATTTGCCAACAGCAGAACAAGCTACAACTGATCCATCAACAGACCCTTCTCCCCCACCAATGCGTAGGAAAACTGGGCACAAACGTGTTGTGAGGCGTCCAAGAGATGCTACAGGGGTTACAGAGACCACAGAAGAAAGGGTGACAAGGTTGAGATCTGAGAGAATTGATGGACTGGAGGTATAAATAACTGTTATTTACTACCCCTATGCTGTATTATGCTTACTGTAGATAACCATTGTTTATTGTCCCCCACCTTTCGAAGAAAGTTGGGGGACTATTAAAATGGGTTCGTCCGTCTGTCTGTCCGTCTGTCTGTTAGACCGGGCGCCAGCTTCAGTTAATCATACTAAGAGAGGGAAATTGTCTGATAGGGCATAATTGTTTGTCAATGCCTACTAGTCAAACATCTGGATTGCTGCTGGGAATTAACCTGCCCATTTAGGTGGTGTGGGGGCCTAAAGGGAGCCCATTTTCACTTTTAATCATACTTTGGCAGGGATGGACAATTTTGATAATATTTAATATATAGGTAATACGGAGTCGAAAAACACCATTGACAGCAACTTTTTGTTGACGGTGACCTTGGACAGCAAAGGTCAAGTGCTATCCAAAATTCATTTATTCATACTAAGTGAGGGATGGCTGAAACTTTTTGAATATGATTCATTAGACGGTTCCAAACATTCCTACATCATTGCCAGCAATTTCACACTGACCGGAAGTGGCGACAGTGGCAATTAAATACCACAACATGGCATCAGGTATGAGGCATCAGATATAATCATACATTGAGAGGGATGGCTGATTTTTTTACACAATGTTGAAATATGTATATACACTACAAAAATACAAATGACAGCAATTTTACACTGACCGGAAGTGTTGCCAGTGATGATTACGTAATAGGCCCCATCCTCAGATATAATCATACATTGAGAGGGATGGCTGATTTTTTTTACACAATGTTTAAATATGTATATACACTACAAAAATACAAATGAAAGGCAATTTTACACTGACCGGAAGTGTCGCCAGTGATGATTACGTAATAGGCCCCATCCTCAGATATAATCATACATTGAGGGGGATGGCTGATTATTTTACCCAATGTTTAAGTATGTATATACACTACAAAAATACAAATGACAGCAATTTTACAATGATCGGAAGTGTCGCCAGTCATGATTATGTAATAGGCCCCACTCTCATATATAATCATACATTGAGAGGGATGGCTGATTTTTTTACACAATGTTAAAATATGTATATACACTACAAAAATACAAATGACAGCAATTTTACACTGACCGGAAGTGTCGCCAGTGATGATTACGTAATAGACTCCATCCTCATGAAATTGGGTGCCTGATAAGGCTATAAATTCACAAAATGTTAAAGTATCTCCTGGTGCAAAATTACGATGGCAGGGTAGCTATATTATCTAAACCAAAGTGTTACACTTCTATATATACCATGGTCATTGTGTACATTGCCTAAAATTTCCAGGCATTATGTACATTGCCTGATTAATTAGCCCAATTATTTTACACATTGACTGATTGTTGAAGAGCGATTATTGAGAAGACTGGATTACCATAGATTGTCACTAGAGTTGTTGTTTTTAACTAAATAATTGACAAATATTATACACACTTTGAAGGATGAATTGACTTTATTTCACACAGTATGAAAATGCATGAATTTCTGATTTCCCGATAGAATACATATAACAGGATTGTCACTAGAGTTGTTGTTTTTAACTAAATAAATGACAAATATCACACACACTGACTTCCCATAGAACACAAATAACATGATTGTCACTGGAGTTGTTTTTAACTAAATAAATGACAAATATCATACACACTTTTTGTTTTGACAATTGATGCTGTTGTGGCATCTGCTGTTACATAACAAACCCAACTTGTAACATTTACACTTATTTGTGGCACACTGTTTCCCACTTTTTGAACAGTTACACCTCGTATAACCTTGGCCTTGGCATTTTGATTCTGTTTGAACTGCTTGTCTAAGTCCAATTTCTTTCTCTGTGGTAATGTCTTTGAGAGTGTAAAGCCTCTGGGGGCAAAGGTCAAATTGATTTCTTGAATATCGCCCTTTCAGGACACCTGCCTGTAGACCGATCTTGTACATGTCATTTTCATTTCTGTCCAGAACCACACCCATAATGTTGCGTGCGTCACCCTTTCCACGATCAACCATGGGGATAGGGACGGTCACGTTGTCCCCAGGGTTAGCAGCAACATTGATTACCCGACTGCGCTTTATCATTATCTCAGCTTGCGCCAGGATACCATCAGCAGCTCCCTTCCGACATGACATGATATTGGAATGTTGTACATCAAGTTGCTGTGCTTCAGTCGGTGATGTTTCTGTAGATGCTGTCGCAGATGTGGATGAGGTCTCTGCTGAAGGAGCTTCGGGTGATGTCTCTGCAGATGCTGTCACAGCTTCGGGTGATGTCTCTGCAGATGCTGTCGCAGATGTGGATGAGGTCTCTGCTGAAGGAGCTTCGGGTGATGCCTCTGCAGATGCTGTCGCAGATGTGGATGAGGTCTCTGCAGATGCTGTCGCAGATGTGGATGAGGTCTCTGCTGAAGGAGCTTCGGGTGATGTCTCTGCAGATTGAAGTGCTTGGAGAAGATCCTCTTCTGACACAAGCCGTTCCATTATTTCATCAGGTAGTGGCAGGGAGCGCAGCCCAACTTTTGGGTCAGAACCAAACAAGGCTTTGAATGGTGACATCTTGATGGTGGAGTGATAGCTATTGTTCTTTTGAAATTGAACAAACTTTAGTCCTACAGGCCAATCAGTTGTATTATTGTCACCCAACCACGCTACAAGCATATCTTTCACATCGCAGTTAAGTCGCTCCACTGATCCCTGACTCTGTGGATGTCTGGGTTTGCCATGCACCAAGACCAAGTCGGACCACATGAGCTTCAGTTCAGTGATCACGGTCGGAGGCAGTGAACTCAGAGCCATTGTCACTTTGCAAAATCACAGGTGCACCAAGCAGCAGGAAGATATCTATGAGTTGATATGCAACTTCACATGCACGTTTCGAGGTGAGCGGACGAAGAACACAGAATTTGGTAAAGTGGTCTTGGTATACCATGATCCACTTTTGTGATCCACTGGTCATTGACTGCATGTCCACATTTTGTAAATTTATAGCCTTATCAGGCACCCAATTTCATGAGGATGGAGCCTATTACGTAATCATCACTGGCGACACTTCCGGTCAGTGTAAAATTGCTGTCATTTGTATTTTTGTAGTGTGTATACATATTTTAACATTGTGTAAAAAAAATCAGCCATCCCTCTCAATGTATGATTATATATGAGAGTGGGGCCTATTACATAATCATGACTGGCGACACTTCCGGTCATTGTAAAATTGCTGTCATTTGTATTTTTGTAGTGTATATACATACTTAAACATTGGGTAAAAAAATCAGCCATCCCCCTCAATGTATGATTATATCTGATGCCTTATACCTGGTGCCATGTTGTGGTATTTAACTGTCACTGTCGCCACTTCCGGTCAGTGTGAAATTGCTGGCAATAATGTAGGAATGTTTGCAACCGTCTAATGAATCATATTCAAAAAGTTTTAGCCATCCCATCTGAGGATGGGGCCTATTACGTAATCATCACTGGCGACACTTCCTGTCAGTGTAAAATTGACTTTCATTTGTATTTTTGTAGTGTATATACATATTTAAACATTGTGTAAAAAAAATCAGCCATCCCTCTCAATGTATGATTATATCTGAGGATGGGGCCTATTACGTAATCATCACTGGCAACACTTCCGGTCAGTGTAAATTGCTGTCATTTGTATTTTTGTAGTGTATATCCATATTTTAACATTGTGTAAAAAAATCAGCCATCCCTCTCAATGCATGATTATATATGAGAGTTGGGCCTGTTACTTAATCATCACTGGCGACACTTCCGGTCAGTGTAAAATTGCTGTCATTTGTATTTTTGTAGTGTATATACATATTTAAACATTGTGTAAAAAAAATCAGCCATCCCTCTCAATGTATGATTATATCTGAGGATGGGGCCTATTACGTAATCATCACTGGCGACACTTCCGGTCAGTGTAAAATTGCTGTCATTTGTACTTTTGTAGTGTATATATACATATTTTAACATTGTGTAAAGAAATCAGCCACCCCTCTCAATGTATGATTATATCTGATGCCTTATACCTGGTGCCATGTTGTGGTATTTAACTGTCACTGTCGCCACTTCCGGTCAGTGTGAAATTGCTGGCAATAATGTAGGAATGTTTGCAACCGTCTAATGAATCATATTCAAAAAGTTTTAGCCATCCCTCACTTAGTATGAATAAATGAATTTTGGACAGCACTTGACCTTTGCTGTCCAAGGTCACTGTCAACAAAAAGTTGCTGTCAATGGTGTTTTTCGACTCCGTATTACCTATATATTAAATATTATCAAAATTGTCCATCCCTGCCAAAGTATGATTAAAAGTGAAAATGGGCTCCCTTTAGGCCCCCACACCACCTAAATGGGCAGGTTAATTCCCGGCAGCAATCCAGATGTTTGACTAGTAGGCATTGACAAACAATTATGCCCTATCAGACAATTTCCCTCTCTTAGTATGATTAACTGAAGCTGGCGCCCGGTCTATGTCCGTCACACTTTTTGGGACACAATAACTCTCTTCCTAATTGAGCTAGAATGTTCAAACTTGGTGTATGTGTTTATTAGGTCAATGCCTTGATGGAGTTCGAAGATGAGCATTTTCGGCTTAGGGTAAGCAGAGATAAGCAATTTGATTGGTTTATGCTTTGGGACACGTTAACTTTAGTTCTAATTAAGCGAGATTGATGAAACTTGGTGTATAGTTTCATTGCAGTAATACCTTGACTAAGTTCGATAATGAGCATTTTCTGCTCAGGGTAAGCAGAGCGATACGCAATTTGATTGGTCGAGACTTTGGAACATAATAACTCTCCTTCTAATTGAGTTAAAATGTTCAAACTTGGAGTATGTGTTTATTAGGTCAATGCCTTGATGGAGTTTGAAGATGAGCATTTTCCGCTTAGGGTAAGCAGAGATAAGGAATTTGATTGGTTGATGCTTTGGGACACGATAACTTTAGTTCTAATTAAGTGAGATTGATGAAACTTGGAGTATAGTTTCATTACAGTAATACCTTGACTAAGTTCGATAATGAGCATTTTCTGCTTAGGGTAAGCAGAGCGATACGCAATTTGATTGGTCGAGACTTTGGATCACAATAACTCTCCTTCTAATTGAGTTAAAATGTTCAAACTTGGTGTATATGCTTATTAGGTCAATGCCTTGATGGAGTTCGAAGATGAGCATTTTCCGCTTAGGGTAAGCAGAAATAAGCAATTTGATTGATTGATGCTTTGGTTCACGATAACTTTAGTTCTAATTAAGTGAGAGTGATGAAACTTGGTGTATAGTTTCATTACAGTAATACCTTGACTAAGTTCGATAATGAGCATTTTCTGCCCAGGGTAAGCAGAGCGATAAGCAATTTTATTTGCCGAGACTTTGGAACACAATAACTCTCCTTCGAATTGAGTTAAAATGTTCAAAATTGGTGTGTATGCTTATAAGGTCAATGCCTTGATGGAGTTCGAAGATGAGCATTTTCTTCTTAGGGTAGGCAGAGATAAGCAATTCGATTGGTTGATACTTTGGGACAAGATAACTTAGGTTCATCTTGATTGATGATTTTTATGCCAATACAATGACGGTATTCTCATTCAGTAATGGATTCGACAGTAACAGTGTATAGAAACGATTGACTCGGACACGAGGGCCCTTTCCCTTGGCCAGAGGGGCCCTTTTGTCAAGCGTGGGGGCAAGCCTTGAAATAACTGCTAAGGTTCAGCCTGACATCATGTCAGGCTGAACTGATTTTCGGCCGGACATTTCAGATTTTCAGCCTGACAAATACCATCATTCCAAGCAGTGGAAAATTCCATCATATAATTCATATTTTTAAAATACTTTATATAGAGTTCACAATTTAATGTAGTCACAAAACCATCGTCTTCTTCGTATGTTAACCACACGTCAGCATTGCTTTTTGCTACGTCAGGTTTGATCCACTTTTCTACGGTTCTTTTGTATGTAATTTTCGAACTAGTGACGGCGATGGCCCCCGATTAGAAAGAAGTGTCATTTTGAGAGACATTAGACACAGTACCAGTTTTAAAATATTCTGGAACGGTCCCACTAGCCGGGATATCCCGTGTCCGCGGGTTGGGGAAAATAAGAAGTTATTTTATTCGACATGTTTTCAAAGCTCGTCTATTTACATTCACATCGATCATCGGAAGTGTCCAACAAAGTGAGATATTTTAATTTTCGTATAAAAAGTCTCTCCCTAATTACATCCACAGTCAACTTGAACATTTTCTTGTAACATTTTAAATATTATTACTTTTATTACTAATAATTTGTATAATTACATGTCATGTTAGGTTTGATTTAGAGCTAATCATATACGAAAGTAACGCAAAGCTAGCTGCTACACGTAGGCTCGAATAACCAGCGTAAAAGAGCCGATTCTCAATATTATTCATTATTTTATCTTCACGCGGCCAAGATACATGTATATGTAAATAGTGATAATTTTACTATGACTCGGGTCGTTGATATAACCAGCGAAAAAGAACCTATTCTAAAAAATAATAATATTTTTACTATGACTCGGTTCGTTGATATAACAAGCGTAAAAAAGCCGATTCTAATAATTATTGATTATTTTATCCGCACGCGGCCGAGATATAAATAGTAACATTTTCACTATGACTCGGGTCGTTGATATTTTTGGGCCTGGATTTTGAGCCGATTCTATAAAAAAATAGTAATATTTTTACTAGGACTCGGGTCGTTGATATAACCAGCGTAAAATAGCCGATTCTAAAAATTATTGATTATTTTATCTGCACGCTGCCGAGATATAGATAGTAACATTTTCACTATGACTCGGGTCGTTGATATTTTTGTGTCTGGATTTTCGAGTCTAGTAATAATTAGCGATCGACTCGAATTCGCGAATGAAATTACTATTTTTAGCTTACTGTTTTACTCAAAATCGGTCGGACATTTATGTCCGGACGAAAGGCAATTCGGCCTGTCAAAGGGGGTCAATTCGCCCGGACATTGTCCGTGTCCGGCCCCTTATTTCAGCGCTTGCGTGGGGGCCCTTTTGTATGTCTTTAGGGTCCCCTAACTAGGGTACATTTTCATTTTTCTCGTCGGTTTTAGCATTTTTCTTTATAAAACACTTTTGGATGACACTTCGTGTACAGTTTGATTGCTCGATACGTTTGAAAAAAATAAATGTGCGATTAATTAATATGTGTCATCTATTTATTTTGGGATTTCGGCGGGGGACATCAGCCTCACTGTTGGCTTGTTTACTACCCTTATGGGCAAGGTAAAGTGTCCCCATTTTGTCACAACACCTGAAATGATGAAAAAATTATTTCAAAAACCAAAACAAGGGCCCTTGGATACAAAAGTCTAAAATAAAAAACATTACTCACAGACCATTTTTTTATTACCACTGGCCCTTTAAACTCATTCTAGGATCAATGAGGCCTAAATTTATGGTGAAAATATCGCAAAATGTCCAACAAACGCGGTTACACCTACAACATTTATTTTAACTTTCTGACGTTACTTATTACGCTCAACGTAATACGTATTTCATTACTTCAGGTACATACTGAAGTTATTTGCCAAATGAAGGAAGGTTAGATAAAGGCTAGTGAGATCTACACTGTACCAATCAACAACTCCATCAGAACACTATAAAATACAATATAAAATAACCAGGTCTGCTAAAGAAGCGACCCAAGATAACCATATAATCAACTGGTCTGCTCGACAGCGACCATTTCTACACTGCAATAAAAACACACCCCACTTCAGCTTAGCAACCCTCTTATATAGGCCAACAGCACTGCACTCCATGTTTATACAAGAGTTTGGGCAAACCATATAGGTAGTTGAGTCAAGGAAGCCCATCAAATGAGGTTGAGTTTGGGAGAGCCAAACCTACTCTGAACGTTAGAAACTCGTCAAGTTACAAAATCACTACACACCTCCCAGTTTTATTAAGGCCCCCCTTTGCACAGTGGACTGGATCAAAAGTCCTGCACAGACTAAAATACACACATTATAAACAAGACAATCCAATCAAGCAGAAACGTGAATGATTCTTAGAAGACACTACCCTCGCCTGAACTCTCTGCAAAAACACTATCATTGATTTCACCATAATTCTGCAGGGGTGGTCCACCTGAAAAGCTGATACTCCGCTGACATCTCCACATTCGACTCCAGGGACAACCAATTAAACTTTGTAACAACTGCTAAACATAATAAATCTCAATTTTCTACATAAAATCTCAGTGGCCACCCACCTTAAATACATGCATCAAGTATTAACAATAAATAACTACATGTGCACTCGATTCAAAATAAACTATTCATATACTGGAATAGACCTCATAAACTACCCCGATTTTAGATTCAACGCTTAATTATCTCTGTCTTGCTAGGTCCCCTTCTTTTCTCTGCAATATCTAAATGGCATTCCCCACGAAAGCGTTGCAGACTATACTTGGTACTGATCCCCGCTTAAACACTAACGATAATCTTTCAACCACTGCCAACGTTTATTAACAACTCTCCTTTCGACACCGCCAACAACCCTCCCGTTGCTTGTGCCCCCTTAACACACGTCTCCATGGTTACTTCCCTCGACACGGCCAAGGCTCCCACAGGTCACCCTCTTACACTCCCTATTTACATTGTTGTTAACTTCTGCTACCACCAATAATTCTTCCTTCACAGCCAACGACGGTGACATCGACAAACCCACTAATGATGATACAGTCAACGACAATGAGATCGTTAAACCCACAACCACCGATGATTTGGCCACCAGACGCTATTCTCTCTACTACATCGAGTCTCTTTCGACACAGCCAACAACTCTGACATTGCTACTACCAACGATTCTTCCTCCACTGCCAACGAAGGTGACATCAATAAACCTATTGATAATTCGGACACCAGACGCTATAAACCTTTACATATCTTTCAAAATGTTTTATCCAATAACCAACACCCTAAACTGGGCAAAACTACGCCCATAATCTTATTCCCTATTTTAGACCTAGACAAGACAGATTCGAAACAAATTAAACATCGAATGGTGCTGGGGAATAAATTTCAAGATTGCCGAAGATGACGATAAGAAAGCTATCTGAGAATTATTCAAGTGAGTACAAGGATCTTGAAAATGTAACCCCATTTACAACTATCTTACAGGAAAGAATATCGAAAGGTTGCAAGAACGTTATGAGGTTATTTCAAGCTTAAAGGTGTATTTCCAAATAATAACCTTACTAAACTATATGGTATTGGAAGTACACATTTAAAATGTTGACCCAAATCTTAACTGTCTATTTCGAATATAATGAACAGTAATAGTTATATAGATATCATTGTTCAATCTTTTTGTATCTTTATCATTGACTGATTACCAACTAACCGTCATTCAACGAACCCCATCAGGATGGTCACCACCTGGTTCAATCACCATTCAAGTGAATGTCATTTGGTGCCCTATTTAACTCGGCATAAAGCGTGTACTCTTAGTTACTGAAACAGGATTACCCCAGGGCTGGGCTATTGCTTCCAATTATAAAATGATTCAAAAGACGTAACTAAACGACAACTAACACAATCCCCCTTAGAGAAACAAAGTCACAACCTATTGGATTAATCTAACGCAATCAGTTGCTTAATAAGAATATTCCGGGCAAAACTCAGACACCGATTTCTGCCCATTTGGATTGAGTCTCAAGATGAAATTACAGTTAATAAACAGTTAATAATTAACAAAGTCTCATCGCACAGAGCCATAATTTCAATGTCACCAAACTAAAGAACAGGGTGTCCACCGAACAAACGACTAGAAATAAAACCAAAACATCCTTTTGAAGAAAACCGTTTTGATTACTCAATCGTACATAAACCCCAGGACAGAATTCTCGAATAAATAAAAAACACTGGAAACCACGTAAACAAGAGGGGTGGCTAACTTGGTGGCACCTTCTAGACTACGATCATCCTTCGAGTGGGGGTTAGATTCTTAAATAAAAACAAATGGAGAGCGATGGCAATAAAAAGCTAAAAATATAGTTTGACTTTGTCATACGACCGACACCTACAAAACTTCGTCCTCTCACAGTAGTTGGACAGCAATGTGCAAAACAGTTTCTTTCTATACTCGACGTGAAACTGTCGCTTTAAAACTTAAAAATATAGAAATTTTCCGATAATAATATTAGAATCATCGTTAAATTGACTTCCAGCTACCCTGTATTTAATTGAAGAGTGGCTTATGTTAAATAATGAAGAGGTACAATAAGGTCCCGACACCTCAAATATCCACATTACCAGTTCACGGATACAGGCTTTATGTGTCACATAATTGTAAGCCAAAAAATAGAATCTCAAAACATAAATAACCTTTCCTTCCCCCGCTTTTAAAATTTTTAGCTCGCAGCGCCAATGAAGTGATTTGCCAAATGAAGGAAGGTTAGATAAAGGCTAGTGAGATCTACCAATCAACAACTCCATCAGAACACTATAAAATACAATATAAAATAACCAGGTCTGCTAAAGAAGCGACCCAAGATAACCATATAATCAACTGGTCTGCTCCACAGCGACCATTTCTACACTGCAATAAAAACACACCCCACTTCAGCTTAGCAACCCTCTTATATAGGCCAACAGCACGTGCACTCCATGTTTATACAAGAGTTTGGGCAAACCATATAGGTAGTTGAGTCAAGGAAGCCCATCAAATGAGGTTGAGTTTGGGAGAGCCAAACCTACTCTGAACGTTAGAAACTCGTCAAGTTACAAAATCACTACAATACTCGCATGTGCTTTAGCCATTTTGTTATTTCGTCTCCACCTTCTTGTCCAGAAGTCCAGAGACCCTCCGTTGATAAGATTGTAAGATTGTAAGATAAAGTTTATTGTACGACTACATCATAGTACATGTAAGAAATATAAATATTAACATGAGATGAGTATGACAACGTTTGAACCTTAAATTTAAAAACATGCATAATTAAATCATTTATTTCTTTTTTCAAAAATATTTTTAATAAAGTTGCTAAGCAGTTGAAAATAGTTTTCTGTCTGCTTGTTATAATTTATAAAAATTTTAACTAATTGTTGATTTTCTGTTAAAGCAGAATTAATATTTGTATTATTGAAAAATACATCTCTTAGAGATTTGTAATGAGGACAATGTAACAAAATATGAGTCTCATTCTCTACCTCCTTGAGATTGCATTTAGTACATATTCTTTGATCATGGGGTATAGGGGGTCTTTCATACCTTCCTGTTTGTACCAATAGGTCATGATTACATAACCTTAAGTTGGTTAACTGTTGTTTGCTTTTTCCATTTAACATATCAAGATATGGTTCTTTACAATAATTAGTTTTGATTTGATAATAAAAGTCATGCTTTGTATTCGATGACATATTAAAATTTAAATTCTGCAATGTTTTTGATTTAAAATCGTGCTGTTTCCAAGATTGTATATAAATATCATGAAGTCTTGTTTTGAATTTGGACAAGAAAGAATTAATATTAAAAGAATCGTTTAAGTCAGCTGTAAATATATAACCCATTCCGGCCTCATCCAAAGTATTTTGTACATTACAGAGCCAGTTGTTTTCTGGAAAGTTCATTTCATTAATTGCTAGTGTTAACATTGGATTATCTTTTAACACTCGTGCCTCTAACCAAGTTTTAACCAATCGATATTTGATATCTAAAAATAAAGGAAATCTCCCAAGTTCAGCTAGCACAACAGAATTAGTCGATTTACTGTGTAGTTTTAGAATATGTTTACAAAGATTTAATTGCAGTTTTTCTATTTTAACTATATTCTTTTTATTTGAGATTACGGTGTCACCCCAGGAGTCACATGCATATAAAATAATTGGTTTGACTAGTGAATCAAAAAGCTTAAATTGTACATCTATTGATCTATTATCTATATTTGTTAGAGCTTTCACTATTTTGAAATATGCTTTTAAGGCCTTATCAGTTAAACCATCGATTCCTTTTGAGAATGATCCTGATGCCTGTAAGCTTACTCCCAGATAGTTATAATGACATACATTTTCTAGTTCACAATTATTAATATAGAATTTAGTATAAACTTTTCTTCCACTCTTATTGAAGACTAATATTTTGGTTTTAGTGGAATTAATTTTTAATCTCCATTGGTGACAAAACTTATCCACACAATGTAGTGAATTTTGTAATCCTTCCTTTGTTTCGGATAAAATAACCATGTCATCTGCGTACATGAGACAAGGCACTGGGTAATTACCGACGTTTGGAATGTCTTTACCTTCAATATATGATACTAAGTCATCAATAAAAACATTAAACAAAAGCGGACTAAGGTTATTACCTTGCATTAGACCTATTTCATTTCTAAAAGAATTACTTAAATTATTATTTACTTTGACTTGACTTTTGCTGTTATCGAACATACTTTTGATTGTTTTATATATATTTCCGGAGATGCCTAAGTTTAAGAGTTTGACGTACAAGCCTTCTCGCCAAACGCGATCAAAAGCTTTGTTCAGGTCAATAAAACATGCATATAAGTATTTTTTCTTTTTGAAACATTTATTAATGATAGTTTTTAATATAATAATATTATCAGTCGTTTTGTATTTTTTTCTAAACCCACTTTGGTATGGAGAGGGTATTGATACAGAATCAAGGTATTTAGTAATTCTTGTTGTAATTATACTAATAAACAATTTGCCAACAGCACTTGTGATAGTCAACCCTCTGAAATCATCAGCAGATGAAGGATTTTTTATTTTTGGGAGGGGTACAACAAGCCCATCAACCCACCTTTCCGGAAATGATCCAGTTTTAAGGCAATAATTAAACATTTTGTGAAGAATTGGTAACAACGGAATTTTTAATGCCTTAATTATATCGTTTGTGATCCCATCAATTCCTTCACTTTTCCCACTTTTTGCTTTTGATATGCTTTTGTGGACTTCATCAATTTTAATATCTTCATTTAATATTTCGTTACTACTGTTTTCCTTTTCTAATTTTTTTAGTTCAAGAAGTTTTTGGTTTACAAATTCTGAATCAAAGTTATCATCAGTGTCTTGACCAATTTTAGAAAAATGATCTTTTAATTCTGATGGTTTTAAATTTGTAATTTTTCCTTTGTCAGCTTTACTGAATTCTTCCATTTTTTTTACCAAATTCCAATATTGTTTAGGATTTGAATCTCCGAGTTCAGTTATCTTACTAACAAGGTCATTTTTAAACTTCTTTTTATTATTTTTAATTAATTTTTTGTAGTCACGCTTCAGTTTATAATATGTTTGTCTAACTGCAGGGTCATTGTAATATTTTTGGAACGTTTTAGTATATTGAATTAATCTACGTTTCATTTGTATACAATTTGTCTCTACCCAAGCCTTACGTCTTGGTTTGTTTTTCTTATTTGTTATGACTTTAGGTTTAAGACTTTTATTGCAGATTTCATGTACGATATTTTCCAATTCTTTTATATCTTCAGTCATATTAAAATCTTTCATTTGTAAATTTTTAAATCGCTTTTCAAATATAGCACTTCGGCTATTAGTGATCAAGTTTTCTTTGGATAAATTCGACCAATAATATTTTTTAACTTCGCATTGAAATTCTTCAGAATGTTTGAGCTCAGATACATTACTATGAATAAAATTAACATTCAAGATAAACCATAGTTGGCAGTGGTCAGACAATGCAGTCAGTTTGTTAACACAAAAGTTTGGTATATGTTTAATAATATTTTCAGAGGCGATAGAGTAGTCAACAACTGATCTACCATTATAATGATATGAAGTAAATTCACCAAAACTGTCGCCACCTGTTCTACCGTTCAGTATTCTCAGACTATTAATTTTGCAAATCTCTAATAATTTTGTTCCTTGAGTATCTATTTTGGTGTCTTTACTATTTCTATATTTTGCATTGTCAGCCATATAATTATCATATAATTGGAAATGGGGCGATATCTTATCATTTTCAATAAAATCAGTACAATCAGCTGTTCTACAATTTAAATCACCATTAATTATAATATCTCCTTTGCTATTATTTTCCAAAACCTCTTCCCTTAATATCTCAATTGTATCATATTTTGAATCTGGTTTATACAAGTTTGAAGATATAGGTAAACAATAAACAAATGCAACATAAATATCATTACTAATATTAAAAAAAGATTTCTTTAGTTTAACCCAAATGATATCTTCACTCTGGGATTTAATTTGCTCTAATCCAGCAGATAAATAGTTTTTAAAATAAACTATCACTCCACCTCTTCTGTTTGTTTTTCTAAAAGAATGGAAATAATTATAGTTTTCTAAACTTAAATTGCTTTCCTTATTTGTCCATGTTTCAAGAAGACCTATTATATCAAATGGTTCAATATAATTTTTAACAACTTGTGAATTAGTAATTTTACTATCTCCTGTTGTTTCATTAATACCATGGATATTCCAGGTAGATAATTTTATATTTTGGATTTCCATAATAGATTCTATCTGACACTAGTGATTTAATATAATTTTGCATTAAAGAAACTAAATTAGGGACTATGCAAAGTTTTGATACAAATAACATGAGTAAATGTCCAGACTTGAAAAGCTTTGATATACTAATAATTTAAACATATTATATTTTACTTACTAATAATTTAAACATATATTACTTAACAAAAATTGGATGGAGTTTACTTCTTGGAATGATTTTTACTGATAAGCTCAATTGGATGGAGTTTACTTCTTGGAATGATTTTTACTGATAAGCTCATAACAATAATACCTTAAATACCAAATCAATATCTATTAAATGACTAGAAAAGGACTAAACAAATAAAACATAAAATATAAACTATGTTATTGTTACATACAATACAATAACAATACTACTCGAGTCCAGACTTTGATACACTTATAATTTAAACATAGATTACTTAACAAAATTGGATGGAGTTTACATCTTGGATGGATTTTACTGATAAGCTCATAACAATAAGTCCTTAAATACCAAAATAATTACTATTAAATGACTAGAAAAGGACTAAACAAATAAAACATGAAATATTAAATTATGTTACATACAATACAATGAAACTACTGAAACAAATACTATTAAATGACTACAATGAAATTAAACAATTTTAAACATATAAACTTTATACTTTAAGTTATAAGGTTGGCTAGTAGTTTCATTATTTCATCCAACTGTTGTTTTTTGTTTAGATTATTTTGTGGAGGCTGTGGGGAATTGTATTGTGGTGCGGAATATGAATCTGGGGTATGCTCATGCTGGTATTTTGGAGACGCATGATATGAATATAATGGACCTTGCCGTTGTTTAGGCTGTGGGGTGCTGTAATGTGATGGGGAATATGAATCTGGGGTATGCTCATGCTGGTATTTTGTAGATGCATGATATGAATATGATGGATGTTGTCTTGGTCTGTAGCCATTTCCTCTCCAGTTTACATAGTTATTTAAAGGAAGTTTTGTTTGCAAACCAAAGTTCTGTTTAATTAATTTTGCCAATCGTGAGAGGCCAATATTATTCAGATGAACTTCATCATGATAGTAATATTCAGATGGTATATTATTTTCACAAACAATTTGATATATATTTAAGTATTCTACATTGTGTTGTTTACAAAGATTTGTTAACATATTATTATACATGTTAATTCTATGATTTAAGTCAATGTAATCAACACTAGGGAGAAGCCCACATAAAGAAATTTTTGAGTTAGGAAATTTGTTAATGGCTAATTTTAGTAGGTTTAAACATTGTTCTGAAATTTGTTGATCAGTTTTGTTTTTCCTGATTTCACGTGTTCCTGTGATTAGGGCAACCTTTTCACATACAGGATTAATAGGAGAGTTCTCCAAAAAGTCAATAAGTCCTACAATACCATTTGGTATAAATTGAGTCCAGGTACTTTTGTTTCCATCCATTCGCCCACCATTTAATCTTCTTCCAATAGAATCTGTGAGTATAAGACGTTTGACATTTTCACAGCGGCGGTCGTTTCTTTGTCTAACTTCATGCGGTAATTCTGTGAAGTTTACTGAGGTGTCGTTATGTACCGGTATTCCTGGTTCATGCTCCTGTTTGTTTTTGACATTTATACTAGGTCCAGGTTTGGGTGACTCAGGTGATATCTGACTGACATTTTGCTGCTGTGTTTCATTATTCATAGGCCCAGTTTTATTACCATAGCTCGGATCTGTACTTAAAGTCTTTGCTGCATGGTCAAGTTGACCCATCTGTATAGATTTCATTTCTAATTTTATGTCATCCAAAGCTTTGGAATGACAAGTCTTTAGAAAATTAATCTGATCTGAATTTTCACCGATTCGATTTTTTAACAACACCATGTCAGTGCATAAATCATTTTTTATATTAGGTAATAATAGTTCAAGGTCTTTTTTAATTATCGCAACTTCCGCTTTAAGTGTGTGTATGTCTCCGTTACTATTAATGATGTTTGAGCACTTAAGATTGATGTCACACAAGGTGCTGTCTATGCCTTGAATTGAATTTTCAAGTTTTGAAATTCTAGTTTCAAAATTATCCAATTGCTCTGAAGGTGCTTTGTCATGTTTGTCATCATAGTCAAGCTGATTATTAACAGATGCACTGTCAGATGTGTATGTAATTTCATCTGTATTTGATGTTTGATGATTTTCTTCGTCCTTGTTTACTTTTGCCTTTATTTGATTGTAGAATTTTTCCTTCCATTGGACACAAGTGTTTAAACCCTGGATCATAATTGTTCCAGATTTATATAAATTTATAGTAACAAACTTCACATTTGCATCCTTTTTAAATAAAGATAATTGTTTTATCATTTTTTCACCCGATTTTTCAAATACGTTGTATTCCTGCTCACATATGATTTTCGTAGCTTTTAACCAAAGAGATAATGTGTCTGGATCTACTACGAATTCATCACTGAAGCACGAAAAATCGCCAGGTTGATCAAACCTCCTGACCGAATACAAATCGTGGGGGATCAATTATTTACATACCTATGTATATTTTAAAGCCCTAACCTTTTCTTTTACTTTCTGATCACCCATTAAATACAATACATAGTTCCGAAAACAGTGCAAATGACCTTCACCTTATACAGACATTACTCCGCGTTCAGTGAGTTTCTGTCTTAATTTTATAATTCGCTTTAGTATGTGTCATATTATGTGTTATAATGTTTTGCACATATCAGTAAGAGTATGTTGCCTCTATTACAATTTGTTGATGAAGTGTAACTTAGGGAATTCACATTGGCTGCATCGGACTATTGCCATTCGCTGCAGCACTTCCAGAAGATGTCATTTGGCCCCCAAATGTCAACAATTACGAAATTTGGCAAAAACTTTATTTTGTGAATATTTTAAGAGAAATGATTTGTAAGGAGAAAAATTGAAAGGTACTGTAGCATCATGTTGCATGGATGTCACTTGTAATTGGATAGCCGATCTCTGGAGATGTGGGTTTTTTTTCGAAGGGTGGAATGAACTGTCAAAAAAGTTTGTACATGTGGTTTCGTCG
The DNA here is from genome assembly GCA_963678685.1 of Patella ulyssiponensis. Taxonomy (NCBI): domain Eukaryota; kingdom Metazoa; phylum Mollusca; class Gastropoda; family Patellidae; genus Patella; species Patella ulyssiponensis. The sequence continues at coordinate 39,116,516 of OY783226.1, forward strand.
TCAAGTGACTTCAAATTCGTTGAATAAATTTTATTTTCATATTGGTAAGTACACACTGCATTCTTGCATTGTAACTTATATTGTGGTGATATCCATTTGAGAATATAATAGTTTTTAATGGCTTGTCCTGTATTTAGTTTGGGACTACGGAACGCCATAGGTAGCACGTGCCAAAGACGATAGTCCTCAGTTTGACTAATCATTTTACTGAGCTTTTTGAAATTAAACCTTTGCATTAGGTTTATTCATATTGTCAACTTGAAAATTAATTGTTGGATAATTTCAATTTCTTCTAGTGCTACATTTTGTGTATGTTAAAATTATCATGTTTTCGCCTATATTATTACTAATTAGGCCTAAGTTATTTTCTGTGGCTTAGGTATACTTTTAAGACATGGTTTGTAGCGGTTTTCATGTTTAAAATTCTTATATATTTATGTGTCGTTTATTTAAGATTTGTTTCATATAAACTCTTCATTGATATAACCACTGGTACATTTTTATTCTTATTTTACAGAATTCGACACGATAATCTACGCATATTATGGCGGGCGTGTTGCCTTAATTACAGGAGATAAATATTTGAGACTTAGAAATTGACACAAATGGGTAACACCGTATATAATAATGTAATATGTATGTATATAAACTGATTTACTAAAATTTCAAATCAATTCTGTTTTGCGAAATATGCCAGATGTCTCAATTGAATGGCAATCTCTAGCGTCTGGTTATTCCAGGCTACAATGATAGTATTTATTGTACATTTGGTCTCCAGATAAGAATATGAACAAAAAAAAACCCCTCCAAAACAAACATTCCTATTCAAATAAAATATGTGAAAATGTGTGGATTTAAAATCCTCCAAACTGATGGCAAATGTATCTACATGTACCATGGTGGCTGTCTTTTTTTAAATCTAGCATGCCTAAAGCAACCATCATGCCAATAAAAACAATTTCCTATCTTGACAGTAAAGGGGGGTTGGGATGGCCTAGTGGTTTAGAGTGCCGCGCTTCGACCTCTAGCTGGCCGGTCACCTCTGGCTTGCGACTGTGGTTTCGATCCCTGGTGAGAGCATATGTGGCATGGAGATAGGGTCGCCATCTCAACGTCGTGGGTTTCCTCCGGGCACTCCGGTTTCCTCCCACTGCTAAAGACCCCTATGCGCATCAAATTATTGAAATAAAAGTTGAAACCATATGTTGGTCCCAAAATGACCTAGTTTGTGTCGAGTGGACATTAAACCCCATTTCTCTCTCTCTCTTGACAGTAAAGTTACACTTTTGCAACATGATGAGTGTTGTGCATGGGCAGGGTGCAACGTACTAACCCTTCTAGAAGACGTGTACATTGTACATCTGTGAATGGATGTGATTCATTTCTGTCAGCATCTAATTAACTAGAACATCTGATATCACCTCCCATTGGAAGTTTGCAAATAATGCTGAATGCTTTACACATGTACATGTATATTGATGTTTGATTATAGAATTTGTGTATGTGTTGGATTTAGAAAATGAATTGAAAAATACACCTTTACATTATTTATTTTTCAGAAATATAGGAATATTTGTCTAATGAATGCCAGGAACTGAGATATGATTTAGGATTTGTTGACTTTAACAAGCGAATTATTGGAATAAAATTAAACCATATGTTAGTCCCAAAATGACCTAGTTTGTGTCGAGTGGATGTTAAACCCCATTTTTTTTCTTTTTAAGTAAATTGGGTATCCGAAAGATTAACATGTGCACATTTGATCACAAGGTCTGTCATTGAGTCAAGTGGCATAGTTTAAGTTCTCTGCTTGCATGTGACAGGTAGTAGGGTCACCTGTACAACCTAATGGGTTTTTTCCCAGTCCTCCTACTGCTAAAAACCCCTACGTGTTATCAAAATATTGAAATAAATTTAAACCATGAGTTAGCCCCTAGTTTGTATCCAAAAGCCATTAAACCTCTCTGCCTGTCTCTCTGTCACTCACAAATAATACATTTATCAAATTCATGAAAATCCCCCCCACACACACATACCCCCAAAAAAGGCTGCTTCTATTGCAATCAGATGTTATATCAGGAATATGAAGGCTATTTGTACAATGTAGAACACTGGTAAATGCCTCACATTCATATCTTCATATCTTTGTGAAACTCATATCATAGGGCCAATATTGCTATTCACTGTGCCACTAGTGGTACACCATACATCTGCAGAGAAAGTAGTGCATGAAACAAAATGGCCTTTTGTTTACAAAATATTTGAAAACTTTGAGGTCCTATAACTAAGTTTTGATAATTTTTTTTCAGATTTCAAGTCTTGATGGTTGGAGTTTGATTATCTGAGCAAATTTTGGCCGGTTTAGTTTTCCTGTGTTCTTTTTTTATAAAGCTTGTAGCTGCGCAGCCCTGACTTAGGAATTTCCTTTATTATTTGGTAAATATTTTATTTCAAAGTCATTTTTTTGGATTTCCATCCATTTTTTATTGTTCTATATCATCTCAGGCACATGTAGATACCAACATATCAGCATTAAAGCTTGTGTAAGTCCTTTTTTGAGAACCCCCCATTTCAGGTGTTGTGACAAAATGGTGTCACTTTACCTTGCCCGTATGCTGTATTATGCTTACTGTATGACAGGGTTGTGTAGCTCAGGTTACAAACCAGGAATGATTTCTTTCAAGTGTCAAATGATGACAAGTCATATAATTTACATGGCAGGCAAATATCGTATAAAAACAAAGTCAAGCAATTTTTTGACTGTCATGTGAGCTTATTTATTGCAAAACTACAAAAAATTATGACATTACATCATGATTATTTTTAATATTTACAGATGTTAATATCACAATTGGATGATAAAAGGAGAATGTAATTGCTGGTTGGCTTAACAGAAAGGCAACCAGGCTTGATATTTGATGTTTGCGACAGATTGGCTATTCCAGCTAGAGACACAACATTCACATCACCACCACCACTGACAACAAATCCTGACTGGTGTACCTGTGATAATTACCAGGAAATGCCAACAGACAGGGAGAAACTATGCTGTACACCTTTGGCTCAAAATTGCCTATCTCTAAGACCTGTAAGTGATTTATAAAATCTTACATTTCATGCATGTAAAGTTGAAATATCAGTGAATGAAGTATTTCCTTATGTTGTGAGTTTATGACAACCAAATAATTATGACATCAACAACTGGTTTAGGTAATGAGACACTCTTAAATATTTACATTCAGGACAAACTGTTTACAAAATACAAAAAATAACATTTGACAATAAACAACTAATAGTTCTAATAACACTATAATATATTTTTACATATTTACATTTTACATGTACTTTCAGGAAAATGATCAGTATTGTTTAGACGAGGGAGTACTGCAGATCGCATTACAAACAAGAAATGACATTTTTTTTTAGGATGCCAGATGCCAATGAACAGAAAAGTTTTCATCATGCTGCCTATCGTCAGTTAATTTACTGGAGGCATGGTCGACTTGGAAGAAATAACCGACAAGTAATACCAAGCTGCATAGTCTGTAAAGTAAGGAGGAGGTATCCTGACATAAACGGCCAAATACAGGGTACAAGGCAGACAAATGGACATAATCATATTAGTCAATAAACACTGGTGTAATTAAACACATTCCTGTTTTGATATTGTTTCCTTAATTTTGGTCTGATACTCTTAAAATCGTGTGGTCTACGAATTATCCTAGGATCAGAGGGGCTATATCCACTTGGGCAGGAATTGCTGTTCCAGATTGAGTGTGGCTTAAGACTATCTGTTTAATTAATGTGGTAATATACTCGTATGTCTTCGCATGGTGGCATTATAGGCACTGCTGTTGCTGTATCTGAAATATAAATTAAAAAGGTTACAGGAGAAGGGGCCTTCACTTTTGGCGTATGGAAATTTCATACAGTGTTATATATGGGTCATTCCATAAATGAGGGGTCCAATTGAAAATTCATACATATCATTGCTCAAAGCAGCAAAAATACCTATTTTCTGATCACCAATTATTTAAAAAAGTAATTCATCATGTAATATGTTTATTATTTTATACTTATGTTCTATAAAAACATAGAAAATCGGTTTGTGGTTAAAAAAATTTATGTTGCAATTCATGGTGTCCCTGAAATTTTGTGTTACGTTTTGGGGACATTTTTTGCTTAACATTTTAACAACTAGACCATGTTGAGCAAAATACTTATATTTCCAAATATTTTCATAAGACATGCAGCAGAAGATGTAAAATTTCGTTCGGTAATTTTTCATTTCTAAACAAATATTTCATTTCTAAACAAATGTTAAATAATCTCAGTCGGAGGATTTTTATTCACGCCTCACAACGTAAATTTTTGTGTCCCCAATATTTACGTTGTATTTTTGTCAGTTTAGCCACGATATTAACTTGAAAAATAAAACCGAAATGTTTCATCTCTATTCCATCTCATTGGCGTTGTAATAAATAACAAATTCCGAATACGTAATCAGAAGTATAGTGTAAAATTGTCCGTAAAAATTTTATTAGCTTTATCGATATTCGAAATTGCGTCCCTCGTTCAATTTACGAAGTGCTTGTTTATGCCACCGGTAACGCTGTCTATTACCTGTGAATTACGTCAGAGAGAGATGTTTAGTTTACGGTCACATGATACACATATCCAAAGCAGTCGATGGCCCGGCGAATGGATATTTTCTGAATAAGTTCGAATCAAAGTTTAGTGTCCCAGTATTTACGTTGTGATCGAAATTACGTTGTGACGCGAATTTTCCTCTTGCATACGGTGCATAAATACTGAACGTTAGAATTGCCGAGTCTAAAATAATAGTATTCTTCGATACCTGAAAATTATCGCTTCCTTGGTATTCGAGAATCACGTGACAGAATGGTTGCGGTGTCGGAATATTATTATAAAAATGGGAAACCAAAAATGTTGTGTCCCTATCATTAACGAGATATTGTATTAGTATACACGTATGCAACTAATGCTCCATTATTTTCTTTGCTTCCCTGTGACAAGCTGACAATTTTGAAATGTTACCTTGCTCTTTCAAGTCTTTTTTAATTAATTTTTTGGCTAAACAGGTTCACAACGTAAGCTATTGAAAGGGACACAAGCAATTCTCAAAGACTGCTACTCATTTTGATTGTTGAAAGTTTTATTTTTTTTTAATATTTGAAAGTTCATTCATTGTTCAAGTTTTAAAGTTGAAATACTACTTAATATGGCTCGATTAAATTATTAGTAGGCAAGTCGTCAACATTTGGTGTCCCTTTACATGTGAAACTGCAATACTCCGGATCACATTAAACCTTTCCTTGGTGATTTTTCATGATACAATACTGATTTTCAAGTACAGTAGTTCATGTCGAGGGTTAGGGTCATACAAACTTCAACAATTTTGTAAAATCTTTTTTTTTTTAAACATCTAAAGACACTTTTAAGTTTGTATCGAGAAGTTGGGAATATCCATGTAATCGACATTGGCTGACAAGAGGTGTTGGCACAAATATTCACTATTTCTGCTTAGATTTCTTATGAAGGTGCCTCATTTGAATAATAATACATCATAAACACATTAATATATCTTATACATCCACAGAAATTAAGCATTAAAAGTCTAATTTGGTGTCCCTTTACACGAGAAATCTGTACGTAACCTGTCATGTAAAATCGTTCATTACTTTTTTTTCGAACTCAACAATGAGAAATCATTAACTGTCCCTCAAATGGCATACATTACTCCTATTATTGGTATAAGTTTATCAGTGATTGAGATTACTTAAAATTTTAGTACCCATGTCCCACTTTGGACCCCTCATTTGTGGAATGACCCATATGGGAAATTTTGATTATCTGTAATTTCCCCCCCCCCCATCCTGTATGGCTGATATGAGAACCAGGACGTTTTTCTTATACTTTATAAACACATTTGATCAATGGTACTAACAGACCAATTAATTTCTTACATGTCTGTGGGGTGGGTCATTTATTAGATATTATTGAATGCTATTACATAATTAAGGGGAAAACTAACCTTATGTTTCCGTCAGCTCCTTTTTGGGGTTCTCGATTTGCATGGGAATTAAAATCTACAGCTGCCAACAAACATCTTGCACGGTATAAAGGTGGACTGCAAAATAATGTCAAATAAATTATTATTGCTATCGAACATCATTCATTAATTTTAAAACAGTACATTTTGTAGTAGGAATGTGAAAAAGGGGGGAATGGAATTGGGGTTTAATGTCTACTCAACACAAACAAGATCATTTCGGGACTAACATATGGTTAAATGTTAATTCAATGATTTGCTTGTGTGTAGGGGTCTTGTAGGAAACTGGAGTACCCGGAAAAAATTCACAAGGTTGGACAGACAACCCTACTCAGTGTCACCTACAACCGCAGAATCTAAAGAATGCCATTTGACTCAATGGTAGACCACAAACCCCGAACTTGAAAAGAAAGTGAAAATCATAAATAACTACTGGTTTGAAATACAAAGGAGTTATGCGGATCTGTACTGGTTGTAATTACCTGTAACTTTGTCTTTTACCGATCAATCTTGTGGAAGAGATGCTGGTGCTAGCTTTGGGCTGCATTGGGACTGACACCAAACTCATCAGGTCTGTGAAAGCATCTGGAATAATTAAAAATGGAATCATTGAACCAACCACACATCAGAAAAATAAATCGAAAATAATCTTGGCCCTTTTTAGTCCCAACAAAGATAAAACTAATTGACGATTACTAGCCCACACGTAATATTACTAATAAAATAAAATAAATAAATCGTTCAAAACAAAAGCTGTGAGGTATTACATACGTCTCTGACAAAAATAGAAAATCCGAAGATAGGGTATTTTTGTTTTTGTTATTTATGATCAGTAGGCCCACTATTATTTACTAATAATTCCTCCAATTGACTGTCAGCAGGCCTGTTTGATTCCTCTCTGATTGGATTTTTTGTAAATAGGCCTACTCTTGAAAATAAATTGATCCAGATAAATAAAAAATGTTTGCTTACCGGTCAAAAAATGAAGTAACATTGGCAACTTCTTCGTCATCATTCATTCATTCATTGCAGTCAAAACTGGTTTTGAAATCATTCCATCTGGTTATCTCGCCGCATATTTACACACACACTCGTCTTTTTTCTGTTCTCTTTAACGTTGCATATACTCTCTCTTTCTTCTTTTCTTTGCAGAATCTGTCACCGTTCGCTCTCTTTTACGCTTTGGATGGTTATCCATGATGGATTGAACAATATGAAACTCGCAACTTTCATTTCTACCCGTTGATTCACATTTTTGCCGGATGTACCAGTAAACTATAACGATTGGCTGTGTAAAAATAAACAGCCAATCAGATTTCTTCCCTCGGATTATCGCTTACCGCTTACAATCGGAGAACGCTAGATCGGAGACGGTCCTACGCATTTCTTTACCTTGATATAAGCGGCCCGTGCATTCGGAGTACTTTGTTTGACCGAGTGTCTCGTTTGATTTTACCCGCGAAATTCAATCAGATCAGACGATCAATAATCATAAAAATGTCGGAGCCTAAAAGAAAGAGGTAGATCTATGCTGTTAGCGCTGAATAATTTGATTTCTTTGTTCAATCGGCCATATTAATGTTTCACTCATTTATATATTCTCGCAGCTAACGAACTTCTATTTTAGTTCTACGATCTAACAGTAGCACGACCAGCCACGGCAGCCATGTTAGGCCTACTTACCATAGTCTATATTTCTATGCTACTTACAAGGCCTGTTGTTAAGGCTGCCAGGTTTAGGACTGACTAGGTTATAGGACAGGCCAGGTGGCAAGCCTAATAATAACCGCTTTTTTGATTCATCGCTACAGACACCAATATAGGGCGTTTCCCGTGGGCTATTGCCGGCGTGTAAAATAACGGATTTAATTCATTGTCGAATTGGTAATGGTAGAGCCTGCCTAATGACACTAGTGTTAGTTTTATGTGGTCTCCCCCCTTAATTTATTAATAATATTAATCGCACTATCACAGTAGGAAGAACAGATCAATTTAAAGCACACTTTATAAATAAATAAACGAACTGGAACAATAAAATGTCCTATTCTATGTCTATTTTCAGACTTCCTGATGATTCAGTTTCAGGTCAAACTCTTCTTGTGGAAACTGTTGAAGAAATCGAATAGATCATAAATAAACACGAATATCTAACGGCTTCAAAATACATGTAAAAAAAATGAAAAAGACTTTGGTAAAGAAGCGAAGGAAATAGGTAACTAACGCACTTTAAAATCAATACCTTGTTATGTCATTTTATGGTTATTTTAGTACAAAGAAATATTCTAGATCCAAAAATATATAGGCCGAAAATGTGCTATTTGTCGACCATGAATGGTTCAGCACTATTCTTGCAATAAGATTTTTTTTACCAAAATCATACAGATTATAATTGACCTGGACATATTTGACGATATCTCAGCCATCCAACATGGCATGGAGCCAGGACTGGTACCTAACTGAGGTTTGGACAATAGCAGGGGCGGATTGGGCCGTTGGGCGATCGCCCGAAGGGCCAGTCCGACGATCTTCCGAAGGGCCGGTTGAACAAAAAATGAAAAAAAAGAATTTTGTCCAATTCGTCTTAAAAAACCTTTTTCTGCTGAACATTATATGGAGTCTTGTATAAGTAGGTAGGCCTATCAAGATTTAACAATGATGGCCTATGCCCCTGAAATGCCAAGCACAATGATATGCTGTATCTTTTTTTAGAACATTTGTTATCAATTCTCATTTGAAAAGTTCACACAGCAAACAATTTTTATGAAACACAGGGTTAAATACTAATGTTTTTATGTTTAATATTTATAAATCATTTCAGTTAATCTAAACAAGATCTGCCTAATAGATGATCCAAAAGTGGATGAAGATGAATCAGCACATTTGTTCCTTTCGATGTTTGCACATATTGGACCGTAACTTCCTGGATTATGGCCCCTGATTGTACAACAAATCGCATTTTTAGATTGTTGACCACCTAGAGCTCCGATTTTGATTTAACTGTTACATGTTTCGGTATATATGTTTATATCGCAAAGATCTTGGTTCCTTTTGATATTCGCGCATATTGATCCTTAAAGATAAATTATGGGAGATTAGATAAATTGCTGGGAATTGTCACTATAATAGTTAAAAATTACTTAAGTCGGTATGATAAAAAAACTAAGCCTCGATTATCCATTTTCTGATTTAATTATGAATGGAAGTCGGACAGGAAATCGGAACGTAATTCAATAAACATTGCAGGCAGGCTAGCAATCCCATCGAGAGTTGATTATGGTCTGGATAAGTTCATTAATGTCTAATTAAAGGCAGATTTAGCTCTTTTTAGCTTTTGCATAATGTATGTTTTACTTAATGTATTATGGAGTCAAATTGTACGAAAAGTCGTGTTTAATCTGCTAATTTAAAATATGATTGGTACATATGTTTGTATCGCAAAGATCTTTTTTCCTTTTGATATTCGCACAAATTGTCCCATAACTTTGTGTTTTTAGTAGGTTTATCCTATAGACTTATATCTGATTTTAATGAAACTCAAAACATATGATTGGTTGAGACTTTGGAGCTTGACAACTTTGATTCTAACTGAGTGAGAATGAAAAATAAAGAGATTTATAAAGCAGTATTGTCATTACTTATTCATAACTTAATCCCATGTAAAAAAAAGGGAGGGGCTATTAAAATGCGTCTGTTTGTCACCTTTTGGAACATATTTTCAGCTCCATTAGTCAGCAGGCATTAAGCATTGATAAGAAAAAAGATCGTTGTATTGCTATTGCAGAGATCGCCAATGGAAGAGCCTCAACCGTATAACTATTTTAAACTATTTTAGTTCAAGTGGGTCACTGATATCTGAATGAGATATAGCCCTGGCTATTCTGCTAACCGTAAGCTGCAAGAAAGGCTGGTTGTGATGTAGTGAAGCTACCGAAAATCCAGTTAAATTTTCATACCAGCAGCGGAGATGAAATTAATAAAAAAAAAACACACACTCGTCAGATTTGATTGGAACTTAATTTCTAAATCCGTATTCTAACTGCAATATTATCAGGACACTCAGCTATAGCACACGTCTCTCTCTCTCTCTCGGTGGTTTCATAATAGATCCGCCCAGATTATATGAAATGAAATGAAATGGGGTTTAACGTCCTACTCTTTTGCACCTAACCTTGGCTAATGGAAGACGAGCATACGCCATACAGTGTGCTGTGAGGGAAATTTTGCCCGGGCAGCGGCGCTACGGCCTACTCTTATATCGAATTTCAACTGCCAGGGGATCTTTTACGTGCACTCCAATGTGTACACGGAACCTCGGTTTTTCGTCCCATCCGAACGACTAGGCAGCTGTCCTTGTCAGGCCCTCCTACTGCATCACTGATAAGGGGAAATCACGCCGGAAAATCGAGATGAACTTTCGCGGCCAATGCAGGGATCGAACACCCGACCTCCAGGCTAGCGAACCAGCGCCTTATCCACTTAGCGCACAAGTGCTTAAACATCATAGACCCTACCCAGAATATATGGAACAGGTGCTTAAACATCAGATTAATTGCAAATCAACCCTAGTAGCATATTAAGGTAATTTAATGATTAGAACTATTTATATCTCTCTCATTGAAACGGAACTAGCAAAACGTTAAATGGAGCTCATGGAATTGTCCGTTAAGTATATCGTCGCTGTGCTATCCAAACCTCGTATCTCGTTTTTTTGCCAAATTTACATTTTTGCTTGATCAGAATCAAATTCCTGCCGCGCATCAGCTATCAAAAGTTCGTACCTCTACGCCAATTAGAAATAGGATTTTCGAGCATGTGACAATTTCTCGGAATCTGATTCGCCAAAATTAATTTCTCCAAAACATCGTATTTCTGACAAAATATCGTATCTCGGTACCACGTGGCAAAACCAGACGACATGGATGTTTTGTGTAGTTTGAAGTCACTTTTAAATGCTTTATGAGGTAAACCATAACTAATCCAGAAAGAAAATTTAAATTTCTTTAATCAGGAAGTCAATATTTTGCATATATATCGAATTACAATTACAAATACTTTGATTAACCTATTTTCATTGGTTTGGGGTTATTTAGTTACAATTTGTATAAAATTGGCTAAATAAAAAATATATTACAGTACATACTATTATTATTTAATGAATACGTGCATCTTTTACTGATAAGACACTAATAAGTAAGATATTAGTGGGAAATTCTGATATACGATAATTTGACATTAACGACACCGATGAATTGAATACCCCATCGGCGAATAACGCACAGAGATACGACATTTTGACATACATTTTTTTTTAAATTTCAGAACGGTTTCTGTCTTTTTAATCTACATCAGTATGTCTACTAGTCTGCCAAAAGCCTTATCAAGGGGTCAGAGATACCCGTAAATATGGCCCGGGCTAAATCAAGCACCAAAAGCGACGAGTTTGATTACTACTAATTCGAATAATGCTGCATTTCCTTTAGTACGGCTCCGGTCCGTGAGCAGACATGGCAAACGGCAGATTGTGTGTCCTTGTATGCGATTATTCAAACGGAAGGGCTCTCTTTTCAACATGGCACGTGTCTAAGAAAGGGCGAAAATTGAAATTTCCCTACCTATTTTTAGCTTTTTGACATGCGGGCTACCCAAACTGCCTTTCCTTATGTGCGTTATTTGCGTTTACGGATGCGTTTCCGTACCGATTGCAACATAGTCTGTTTCGAAAAACCGTACCAGACGCCGCATAGAGAACCGTATCCGAACCCGCAAATAAGGAAACACTCTTACTAAAATTCTATGAAAGTGATTTTTTCCGTATCTGCAACCGGACCTGAGCCGGGAGCAGACATGGCACACGGCAGGTTGTATATCTTTATATGCGGTTATTCAAGCGGAAGGGTTCTCTTTTCATCATGGCGCGTGTCTAAGAAAGGGCGAAAATTGGAATTTCCCTTCCTATTGTTAGCTTTTTGCCGTGCGGGCTACCCAAACTGTGTTTCCTTATGTGCGTTTATGTACACGGCTCCGCATGCATTTCCGTACCGAACGCGACATGGTCCATTTCGAAAAACCGTTACGAACGCCGCATGGAGAACCGTATCCGCACTCTCACATAAGGAAACACTCTTACTAAAATTCTATGAAAGTGTTTATTTTCCGTATCCGCAACCGGACCGGATCCGTACAGAAATGCAGCTTGGGGATAACTTTTCAGATGATTTAAACCCTTAAGTTGCTGCATTTCCTTTAGTACGGGTCTAGTCCGCCTCCGGTCCGGGAGCAGACATGACACACGGCAGGTTGTGTATCCTACATGCGGTTTTTCAAGCAGAAGGGCTCTCTTTTCAACATGGCACGTGTCTAAGAAAGGGCGAAAATTGGAATTTCCCTACTTATTTTTAGCTTTTTGCCGTGCGGGCTATCCAAACTGTGTTTCCTTATGTGCGTTATGTGTGTTTACGGACACGGTTCCGCATGCGATTCCGTACCGAACGCGACATGGTCCGTTTCGAAAAACCGTATCGGACGCCGCATAGAGAACCGTATCCGCACTCGCACTTACTAAAGTTCTATGAAAGTGTTTTTTTCCGTATCCGCAAACGGGCCGGAGTCGGACCGGGTCCGTACTAAAGGAAATGCAGCTTTATCCTACCCCTATCCACTCAAATAAAACAACATTCGAACAATTAAAACAACAACAATATAAAATATGGATAAAGCTCCTCTATCACTAGAGCCAGAAATAGAGGTGTTGCTTCAAACATTCCAACTCGAACTGTATTCAGGGCACAGTGATTCCAGTTATGATGAAATCTGTTTAAATGTCTCCACAATAGATAAGCTTTCGATACTAATGGGAACGAAAATATAGAAAATAGCCTAGAAGATCAAATTTATGAATTAAGTGACACACTTTCAGGCTCTGATGACATTATCAAAGATCCGGATTGGGATGAAGGTATATGGCTAGATCACACACAAGTTAATCAATTAACTGAAGATAATGAAATAACTGAAGATAATGAAATAACTGGAGATATTGAAATAACTGAAGATAACGAAATAATTGAAATAAATGATGATATTGAAATAAATGAAGATAATAAAGCAAATGAAATAAATGAAGATAATGAAATAAATGAAGATAATGAAATAAATGAAGATAATGAAATAAATGAAGATAATTAAAAAATAATGTCAGAAAAAAGCGGAAATCAAAGGTTATGCAGTGGCACAAAAGCCTGCTTTAAATTCAAATTACAACTGTACACGAGACCTCGGGTTTTCTTCCTATCCGAACGACTAGATGCTGTTGCTAGTCAGGCCTCACAAAGGGAGAGGATACGGGAAAATCCCTAGGAACTTTCTATGCTAAGACCGGTTCACCCAGGTTAGCGAGTAAGAGCCTTTCTCACTGAGCCACGGTGACTCATTTTGACCCGTTTCATTAGCCTGGATAGTGCTGAAAAGTTGGATGTTAAACTCCATTTCATTTCAATTATCTTAAATAAAAGTCTCTCACTAATCAAATGAATGACATCGAGATACTCAAGCCAGAATAAGGGTTTTAACCACGTAATGGTATACGGCCACACCCGTTTTGTTATCGACAAATTATCGTACATCGTTTTTTGGGACATATGCATCATATCCAAACTTCGTATGTCCAATTTTGGAGAAAATAAAATGCGTCAAATTATCGTATGTCTGGTTTATGACGTCATAGGTGTCCCACCCCCACCTCACTACATGCAATAATTTATGCTTAGTTTATAAGTCATTGTGTGAAAAAATTGTAGAATTTGGTTTAGTAGTAACATTTTTATAATGTTTTTTGTTTCCCCTGAAAAGTTGCATAAATCGACATACGAGATTTGGATAGCGCAGCGACGATATATTACTTTTGGTTTGGATTCAACCAGAATAATCTCGATTTGCCAACTCAGCAGAGCTAAAAATATCAATTATTCATTTGTCCTGTTGTTTCCATGATAAATATTGACCTGATTAAGAATCGTACGTGATATGAATCGTATCGTATCGTGACTGCAGTGACAATAGCCTACCCAGCACTATTCGATAGATTACAAAGAATCTTCATACCCAGCACAATTCGATAGACCACAAAGAACCTTCGTTTTTAATATTAATTGAACTTTCATTTAATTCCATTTTTAATATGAAATTTATTTTGATTTGATTTTGTTCTTGACTTTTGCATGTTATTTTATTTTGAAACTTGTATTTTCACTCTAACTCTAAGTATGATTTTAATTTTATTTCATTTTCAAGTTCAACAATTTTTTTAATTTATTTTATTATTATTTTTTTTATTATTATTTATAAATAAAGAATGATAGGCCTACGTGGAGCATTAAATAATACGGGTTTTCGTTACAGCTAGGATTCTATTGATTAATTTAATAAAATCTAATTGATTAGAAACGATTTACATGGACAATTAGGCCTATATCGAAAGTAAAGGTCATACTTCAATTAGGTCATATCTGCCAAACCGAAACACATAATTTGGTAATAGTAAATTTTGGTTTTATTTTTCATTTTATTTTGATTTTAACTTCATTTAATTTCAATTTTGGTATGACGTTACTTTGTTCATTTCTGCCAAACCGCAACGCATTATGGGGTAATATTAAAGTTTAATTTTATATTTCATTTTATTTTGATTTTAACTTCCATTTAATTTCAATCTAAATATGACGTTCCTTTGTAAGTTGATTACGATTTTTTTTTCTAGATTTGATTTTACTTTTCAATTTGATTTAGATTTTATGATTTCTGATCGTCTGATCTGATTGATATTCGCGGGTAAAATCAAACGAGACACTCGGTCAAACAAAGTACTCCGAATGCACGGGCCGCTTATATCAAGGTAAAGAAATGCGTAGGACCGTCTCCGATCTAGCGTTCTCCCTTACAATCACACTAAATCCAAGCTCTCTATTTATGAAGTGTACAATAGGTATCGAATGTAGTCGCTTTTATCAAGTGGAACGACCCGAACTATTTAAAAAGGTTGATGCTATACCGCACCTATCTAAATATAAAAAAGGGGAGGAGCTACCAATAACTAGCTGAGCAGTAATTCTAACGTGTTTGTAGGCGGGGATTAAGAAGCATAACCACGCCTTGACATGATCGGTGAAGGTCGCGTTAGCAGCTCGCCTCATCAGCGAATTGATGGCGATACCCAAACCAACCGACAATTGAGATGTACAAGATGTTTAATAGAATTAGGAAGCTGAGAATTAAATGAAAGCGACAGAAGTACACGTGACGACACAATGTATAACACGAAACACCAGGAATTCCAATGCACCAGGTAGGAAGTGTCTTTTGATATCGATATACGGTCGTAGGCCTGTGTAGTAAATAAATTATAAATATGTCTTGCCAAATTACGTTAGTACCGGTATTGGTCAGTTGACGAGAATTGAGAAGTTCATCGGGATTTTCCCTTGTCAGTGCTGCTCGATGAAAGGTCTGACAGGGACAACTGTCTATAGTCTTTCGGATGGGAAGGAAAACAATGATCCCGTCAATACATTGACGTGCATGTGTGACGTAAAGGACCCCTTGGCAAATGGCTCAAGTCAAACTACGATTTCTTGTAGGCCTAGTTCAAAAACCAATATATGTTCAAATGTTGACAATTTTTTCTCAATAATAGGGCATAAACTGGTAATATGCAATGGTATGCTATGCCATTACTCGAAGAGTGGCGTTAAAATTCCATTTTTATTTTCACCTTCACCTAATTTGTAATGTTACCAAGAAGGTATCAATTGTGATTTGGCACTATTATTATCGACAGAGGTCATGGCTGATGGGCCAACAGACTTGAGAGTTGATAATGCCACATGCTTGGCAAGTGAAGCAAAGCTTAAATAGTCTATGTAACAATGCATCTTTATAAAGCTTCATTTATTTGCATTTTAATTTTGTTCTATTTTCATTTTTTCTTCAGGATGATGCTCTGATAGTCTATTAAAAAATCTAATGTCAAAGTAGAAATTGGTATACATCTAAGTGGTTTTATCCTTTGACAACAATTCAGCTTATATACTAAAAATAATAAAGTACCCATCCAGGCGCGGATCCAGAGGGGGGGGGGGGGGGGGGTCCAGGGGGTCCGGACCCCCCCCCCCCCCTGCTCAGACTTGAAAATTTGAAACTTAAATCTATGCGATTTTATTGGCGATTTTTAGACCTGTAATTTTGGAATTTACCTTCCGGAAATACGTCAGAATGCACCATATTGAATTTAATTTACCAAACCCCCCGTTGATTG
Organism: Patella ulyssiponensis; assembly: GCA_963678685.1. Lineage (NCBI taxonomy): Eukaryota > Metazoa > Mollusca > Gastropoda > Patellidae > Patella > Patella ulyssiponensis. The sequence goes on from OY783226.1 coordinate 39,132,898, forward strand.
GTTGAGCGCAATTAGTTAAGAAATTATCAAACCTACACCCCCCCCCCCCTGCAAAAAATCCTGGATCCGCGCCTGCCATCGTTAGTTCCCAGTGTTGACCACGAAAATTCATCTCGATTTTCCGGCGTGATTTCTCCTTGTTAGTGAGAGGTGCAGAACATAGGGCCTGACAAGGACAACTGCCTAGTTGTTTGGATGGAAAGATTAACAGAGGTCCAGTCTACACATTGACGTGCACGTAAAAGTTCGTTTGCCAGTTGGAATTGGATATAAGTGTAGGCCGTAACGACAATGTCTAGGCAAAATATCCCTCATAGCAGTCAGAGTAGTACAGTAGGATGTTATCCCTCATTTTTATTTCTATAATATTGGGAGCCCCAAAGTCTCAGTGAGTAAAGCGTGGTTAGCAATAGCCAGACATGGACATCCTGTGTTTGACTCCTGTATTGGCCGAGAAAGTTCATGTGGATATTCCGTCGTGTAGGACGGAGGTCATGATAGTATAACAATATCGTTTGGTTCGCATAGCAGTAAAAAACGGGTCCGTGTACCCATTGGCATGCACATTTAAAAACGCTTGATTGTTGGAATTCGATGTGAGAGTAGGTCATAGCACCTATGTCCAGGCAAAAAAGAGAGAGAGAGAGAGAGAGATGGGGTTTAACGTCCACTCCACACAAACTAGGTCATTTTTGGGACTATCATATGGTTTCATTTTATTTCAATAATTCGCTTGCGCGTAGGGGTCTTTAGCAGTGGGAGGAAACCGGAGTGCCGGGAGGAAACCCACGAGGTTAAGAAGGCGCCCCTATCTCCATGACACATACGCTCACACCAGGACTCGAAACCACAGCCGTAAGCCAGAGGTGACCGGCCAGCTAGAGGTCGAAGCGCGACACTCTAGACCACCAGGCCATCCCAACTCCACATGTCCAGGCAAAATTTCCCTTGTACCTCATTGCATGGGGTTTGCCTGTTTTCATTAGCTCCATATTGGAATATAAACCCATTTAAGTTTATTTCATTTAGTATATAACATTGACAATGAATAACAATTGTTAACATTTTAGGCGTGCGGTCCTGAGAAAAGAAAAGCAGAAAAGAGGCTTCAGATTTAACATTGTCAGCAATAAGGTAATTTCTTGTTCTTGTAAAACCCTTTTATACTGAGCCAAATATAGTACGAGGTTTGTCCGCCTAGATTTCATTTACAAAGCGTAATCTCATAAACCGTTTAAAGTATCTTTCAGACTGGCTATTTTGGGTTTTTCCTGGGTTTTCCTGATTCTCCTGGTTTCCTTCCGGTGCTAAAGACTCCCAATGTGCAATAAAATTTCATGACATTGTGTTGTAAACCTGCATCTGGAACAGACTCCAATTTGTTGATTCTTTGATGGTAGTAGTGGTAATTTGTAATTTTAGTTAATTTATGTACACTTACACTATGATTAAATTCATTATTAAAGAAGACTATTTACCATTATTCTTTCAGGCACTGGGATTCCAATTAGTTGTATATCTATGTACAAAACTATTAAAAAGAAGATTCAAGAAAAACTCAGTATTTGCAATGCTACATTTACCATATCTCCAGAATTGCAACTTCGTGTTTGTAATCTCGACAATTTATATGCAACATTTTGTTGAAAGAATCCTCAGTATTTGTTGTGGTGAACAAAATAAATATTTGCTGTCGAGAGGCAAATTGTATGTTGACCAAATATGAAAAATAAAGTTATACATCTGCATGTTTTAATCACCCTTTTTGTTATGCCTGTTTTCTTTTACAAATTAAGGTCCCAATGTTTTCTACGGTATGGGGAAATGCTGCATTTCGGCCCAAACTGATGAAAAGAAATGAAATGGGGTTTAACATCCTTGGTTTTTTGCACCTACCTGGCTTATTAAGATAGGTATACATCATGCAGTGTGATATGATTGAAATTTTGACCAGACACCATCCCTGCAAAATCTCTTCTTTATTTCAAATTCCAAGCCCCCCACCCCCTTCTCCTTCCTAACATATTTACAAGAGGGAACAACATCAGAAAAGCATGCCATGATGACCTTTGATAAATACTCTTCTTTATTTCAAATTCCAAGCCCCTCCCCCTCAGCCCTAACCTATTCACAAGGGGGAACAACATCGGAAAAGCATGCCATGATGACCTTTGCAAAATACTCTTCTTCATTTCCAATACCAAGCTCCCCACCCCACCCCGTCCGTCCTAACCTATTCACAAGGGGAAACAACATCGGAGAAGCATGCCATGAATACCTTTGTCAGTCTACATTGAGTAGAACATTGAGCCACCGTGGCCCCTCTGAAGGAAACACCCAATATTTTCTGTAACACAAGAAAGTATAACACTTTTATGATAATTTTATCATAGAAAATCCTTCTGTAAACACCAAGCTGAAAACAAATTCTGCTGTCATGGCTATTGTGACGAAATTCTGCTGTCATGGCTATTGTGACGAAAATATTCCTGCTGTTGGGACTAATCTATATAAAACTCTCCTGTGGTATCTTTTCTGACGAAATTCCTGATATGACGGATAATCTAAAGAAAACCCCTGCTGTTTAAACCAATCTATAGAAAATCCTGCTGTTGGAATCAAGCTTAAAACTGATTTTGCTGTGGTATATATGGCTATTGTGGTGAAAGTATTCTGCTGTCATGGCTATTGTGACGAAAATACTCTGCCTTCTTGGATTTTCTAACGGCAATTCCTGCTCTGCTGAATATTCTAACCACAATTTCTGCTGTTGGGACAAATCTATAGAAAATTCTGCTGTGATGGCTATTTTGACGAGAACTCTGTTTTAGTGGTTATCTGCCGAATAACATTGCTGTGATGGATAATCTTACGAAATTCCCGATATGATGGATAATCTGAAGAAAAATCCAGCTGTTTAAACCAATCTATAGAAGATATCCAAGCAGAAAACAGTTTCTGCTGTCATGGCTATTCTGATAAAAATATTCTTCTGTAATCGCTATTGTGACGAAAATTCCAGCTCTGTTGAATAATCTAACTACAATTCTTCAATTTAGGACCAATCTATAGAACATTCTGCTGTGATAGCTATTCTGACGAAAAAGTCTGCTGCGCTGGCTATTCTGCCGAATAAACCTGATGTGATGGATATTCTAACGAAATTCCTTATAATATGATGGATAATCTAAAGAAAAATCCTGCTGTTTAAACCGAACTATAGAAAACCCTTCTGTTGGAACCAAGCTAATAACAAATTTTGCTGTTAACTGTTGTGATGAAAATGTTATGCTGTCATGGCTATTGTGATGAAAATATTCTGCCTTCATGGATTTTCTAACGGCAATTCCTGCTCTGTTGAATAATCTAACCACAATTCCTGCTGTTGGGACCAATCTATAGAAAATTCTGCTGTGATGGCTATTTTGACGAGAACTCTGTTTTAGTGGTTATCTGCCGAATAACATTGCTGTGATGGATAATCTTACGAAATTCCCGATATGATGGATAATCTGAAGAAAAATCCAGCTGTTTAAACCAATCTATAGAAGATATCCAAGCAGAAAACAATTTCTGCTGTCATGGCTATTGTAATAAAAATATTCTTCTGTAATCGCTATTGTGACGAAAATTCCAGCTCTGTTGAATAATCCAACCACAATTCTTCAATTTAGGACCAATCTATAGAACATTCTGCTGTGATAGCTATTCTGACGAAAAAGTCTGCTGTGCTGGCTATTCTGCCGAATAAACCTGATGTGATGGATATTCTAACGAAATTCCTTATATGATGGGTAATCTAAAGGAAATTTCTGTCTATAGAAAATCCTGCTGTTGGAACCAAGCTAAAAAAAAATTGCTGTATAGGACTGTTGTGATGAAAACATACTGCTCTCATGGCTATTGTGAGGAAAATATTCCGCTGTCATGGATTTTCTAACGACAATTCCTGCTCTGCTGAATAATCTAACCACAATTCCTGCTGTTGGGCACCAATCAATAGAAAATTCTGCTGTGATAGCTATTCTGACGAAAAATTCTGTTTTGGTGGCTATCTGTCGAATAATATTGCTGTGATGAATAATCTAACGAAATTCCTGATATGATGGATAATCTGAAGAACATTCCAGCTTGTATGATGGATAATCTAAAGGAAAATCCTGCTGTTTAAACCAATCTATAGAAAATCCTGCTGTTTAAACCAATCTATAGAAAATCTTGCTGTTGGAACCAAGCTAAAAACAAATTTAGCTGTATATGGCTGTTGTGATGAAGACATTCTGCTGTCATGGCTATTGTGACGAAAATATTCTGTTGTCGTGGATTTTCTAACGACAATTCCTGCTCTGCTGAATAATCTAACCACAATTCCTGTTTTTTGGACCAATCTATAGAAAATTCTGCTGTGATAGTTAATCTGACGAAAAATTCTGTTTTGGTGGATTGATATCTGCCGAATAATACTGCTGTGATGAATAATCTAACGAAATTCCTTATTTGATGGATAATATGAAGAAAAATCCAGCTTTTTAAACCAATCTATAAAAGATATCCAAGCAGAAAACAACTTCTGCTGTCATGGCTATTGTGATAAAAATATTCTGCTGTAATCGCTACTGTGACGAAAATTTCAGCTCTGATGAATAATCTAACCGCAATTCTTCCAGTTAGGACCAGTATATAGACAATTCTGCTGTGATAGCCATCCTGCAGAGTAAATCTGCCGTGCTGGCTATTCTGTCGAATAAACCTATTGTGATGGATATTCTAACGAAATTCCTTATATGATGGATAATCTAAGGAAAAATCCTGCTGTTTAAACCAATCTATAGAAAATCCTGCTGTTTAAACCAATCTATAGAAAATCCTGCTGTTAGAACCAAACTAAAAACAAATTTTGCAGTTATGTTTTTGTGATGAAAATATTCTGCTGTCATGGCTATTGTGACGAAAATATTCTGCCTTCGTGGATTTTCTAACGGCAATTCCTGTTCTGCTGAATAATCTAACCACAATTCCTGCTGTTGGGACTAGTCTATAGAAAATTCTGCTGTGATAGCTATTCTGGCGAAATATTCTGTTTTGGTGTCGAATAATATTGCTGTGATGAATAATCGAACGAAATTCCTGATATGATGGATAATCTGAAGAACATTCCAGCTGTTTAAACCAATCTATAGAAAATATGCAAGCAGAAAACAACTTCTGCTGTCATGGCTATTGGGGTAAAAATATTCAGCTGTAATCGCTATTCTGACGAAAATTTCAGCTTTGTTGAATAATCTAACCACAATTCTTCCAGTTAGGACCAATCTGTAGAAAATTCTGCTGTGATAGCTATCCTGCAGAATAAGTCTGTTGTGCTGGCTATTCTGCCGAATAAACCTAGTGAGGGTTATTCTAACGAAATTCCTTGTATGATGGATAATCTAAAGGAAAATCCTGCTGTTTAAACCAATCTATAGAAAATCATGCTGTTTAAACCAATCTATAGAAAATCATGCTGTAGGAACCAAGCTAAAAACAAATTTAGCTGTATATGGCTGTTGTGATGAAGACATTCTGCTGTCATGGCTATTGTGACGAAAATATTCTGCTGTGATGGATTTTCTAACGACAATTCCTGCTCTGCTGAATAATCTAACCACAATTCCTGTTTTTTGGACCAATCTATAGAAAATTCTGCTGTGATAGCTAATCTGACGAAAAGTTCTGTTTTGGTGGATATCTGTCGAATAATATTGCTGTGATGAATAATCTAACGAAATTCCTTATTTGATGGATAATCTGAGGAAAAATCCAGCTTTTTAAACCAATCTATAGAAGATATCCAAGCAGAAAACAACTTCTGCTGTCATGGCTATTGTGATAAAAAATATTCTGCTGTAATCACTACTGTGACGAAAATTTCAGCTCTGATGAATAATCTAACCACAATTCTTTCAGTTAGAAAATCCTGCTGTTTAAACCAATCTATAGAAAATCCTGCTGTTGGAACCAAACTAAAAACAAATTTTGCAGTTATGCTTTTGTGATGAAAATATTCTGCTGTCATGGCTATTGTGACGAAAATATTCTGCCTTCATGGATTTTCTAACGGCAATTGCTGTTCTGCTGAATAATCTAACCACAATTCCTGCTATTGGGACTAGTCTATAGAAAATTCTGCTGTGATAGCTATTTTGACGAAAACACTGTTTTAGTGGTTATCTGGCGAATAACATTGCTGTGATGGATAATGTAACGAAATTCCTGATATGATGGATAATCTGAAGAAAAATCCAGCTGTTTAAACCAATCTACAGAAGATACCCAAACTGAAAACAACTTCTGCTGTCATGGCTATTGTGATAAAAATATTCTGCTGTAATCGCTATTGTGACGAAAATTCCAGCTCTGTTGAATGATCTAACCACAATTCTTCAATTTAGGACCAATCTATAGAACATTCTGCTGTGATAGCTATTCTGACGAAAAAGTCTGCTGTGTTGGCTATTCTGCCGAATAAACCTGATGTGATGGATATTCTAACGAAATTCCTTATATGATGGATAATCTAAAGGAAAATGATGCTGTTTAAAACAATCTATAGAAAAGCGTGCTGTTTATACCAATCTATAGAAAATCTTGCTGTTGGAACCAAGCTAAAAACAAATTTAGCTGTGTGATGAAAATATTCTGCTGTCATGGCTGTTGTGATGAAAATATTCTACTGTGATGGATATGCTAATGACTATTCCTCCTCTGCTGAATATACTAAATAATCTGATGACAATTCCTGCTGCGGGAACAATCTATAGAAAATTCTGCTGTGATAACTATTCTGATGAAAATTTTTGTTTTGGTGGCTATTATGCCGAATAATTCTGCTGTTCTGATGATTAATCTAACCACAATTCCTGATACGAATGATAATCTTCGAAAAAATAATGTTGTTGGGTGCAATGTATAGAAAATCCTGCTGAGAACGAATTATTCCTATCGGGACCAACCGATAGAAAATTCAGCTGTGATAGCTATTTTGACCCAAAATTTGTGATGGCTATTGTGCCGAATAATTCTGCTGTGATGGATAATAATCTAAAGAAAGAAATTCCTGATATAATTGATATTCTAAAGAATCTAACGGAAATCCTGATGTGATGGATATCTAAACCAAAACCCTCTGCTGGGACCAATCTATAGAAAATCGTGTTGTGGGAACTAATCTGAAAACAAATTGTGCTGTGATGGCTATTCCGACGAAAAATTCTGCTGGGCCGAACATTCGCAGTTTCTGTAAGACTCTTATGGGGGCTGTTTTAGTTTTCAACTGTATGTTTTATAGAATAATATTCCATGCAGTATAAAAAAAACCCGTTTTAAAACGTTTATTTAAAGCCACTTTAACAGACACTGCATACAACTGATATGTCCATAATTTGGTTGTTGTTTTTTTTTGTGTTTTTTATACGATTACATTGTCACTTTGTAAAGTGCCCCTAAACACGGAATATGAAAGGGGGCACTATAAATATGCTGTAATAATAATAATAAATATGATGTAATAGTAATAAATATGCCGTAATAATTTAGCAATAAATATACTGTAGTAATCTAGAGAAAATCTTATTGTTGAGACTAATCTATTGAACATCCTGCTGTGAGGGCAAATCGGAACCATTATAAATAATTACTGCTTTGAGGGTGGGGTGGGGCGATCTTTAGAGAATAATGGTGGGGGCATTAATCTTAAGAAAAATTTTGCTGTGAAAGCCAAACTGAACAAAGCACTCTCAGACTTTAGTTTATAATTTACTCAAAATTGTTCGCCTTATTTTAACTAAAATATAGCCCCGTAGGCCTATAAAACCTTGGCTGTTTTAATGTATCAAATAGGCATACATGAATAAGAAACAATGTGCAAAGTTTTGAGTTTGGGGATCAAAGATATTTCTTATAAACAGTAATTGAAAGTTGAGTAAATTATTAACTTAAGCCTGAGAATGCTTAGTGAACTCAAGGCCCGACGTGATGGATAATCTAAAGAAAACTTTGTTGTGGGGGCTAATGCGAATAAAAATTCTGCTGTGACTGGCAATCTATATAAAATCATTGGGACCATAGAAATACTAATATTATTATAACATGCAATATTTAAAAAATCGTGCCGTGGGCGCTAATAAAAAAATCATGTTGTTGGGACCAATGGAGAAAATACTGCTGGGGACATTCTAAATAAAAACAATCCTGCTGTGAAAGCCAATATAACTATGGTGTGTGTGTGTGTGTGGATGTGGGGTGGGGGTTATAGAAAAATTAAAACATTGAATGTTTATCTATTTCTTTCGTGACTTTTTGTGCATGTGCGGGGAGGGGGATTAATGGCATTATGGGCCATTGTCAAAGTTAGGGATATAAATATGGCTATATTATTATTAGTTTATGGTTCTACAATGTACTCTAAATTCGTGGCCTGGAATAGCAGTAGAACAGGTTTTAACATTTATGTGGTCTGCCTCCAGTTGTTAGAATTATTTCCCTTGATATTTCTAAGGTGAAGGCTGACAGCTGTCAATCATTCTGCACTGGTGTGTATGATGCCTGTCACTTTGTGGTAGCTCTGAAATAGTGCTTACCATTTAAAAATGCTAGTGTCCGGATCATAGATCGTTATGGATAACTGACCCTGCAGTATCTGTCATTGGACGATGAATTATGTTGTTCATCGCATGCGCGAAGTCAACAGAACATAAGTTACTTCCGGTCGAAGGCTTTGCTATTGTTTATAATGAAGCGGAGTCGTGTGAGCTGATATTAATGTTATTATTATTATTAATAATTGTAATTGAGATAGCGACTGGAAATTTTGAGACAACGTTCCTATATTTATGAAGCTAGCTAATAATAACACGAAGACCGTATTTTTTACTTCGGTATTTATATTTTTAAAAAGTACTTAAATATAGATCCCATACTATGGGCCATATAGTATAGCAGTAGATTGCAAAGCCCATGCGTGAACTGATATTTGATGTTTTTGTTATTTAATATTATTTTGTAATAATTTTGAAATAGCGACTGGAAATTTTGAGACAACTTTCCTATATTTATGAAGTTAATAATAACATGAATACTGTATTTTTTTACTTCATTTTTTATATTTTATCGATCTACAGATTTTCTTGAATTGTTTTGTTTTGGGTCCATTATTTAAGGATGTAAATATCATGTGTATTTTTGTAACCAAGCTGATTCTTTAAATTTATTTTCACAGAGAAAAAAAAAGATGCACTTAAAATATTTTCGTTTATAAATAATTTCTTGTAAAAATAAAACTACTTTTTTGTTTTGGGTCCATTATTTAAGGATGTAAATTAAAATATCATGTGTATTTTTGTAACCAAACTCATTCTTCAAATCTATTTTCACACAAAAGAAAAGATGCACTTAAAATATTTTCGTAGCAAAAATAAAAATCTTGATATTAGAATCATTGTCTTCATACTTGATCTTTTTAATTCAAATTGATTCATTATAATTTTTTCCAAAGAAAAAAAATACCAATCTGAATATATAAGGATTATGTATGCTGGTGTTATTCAATAAAGTTCTCCAGCATTTTGCAGCATGGTTTCTCCCAGTCGGTAGTGTAGGAGGGACAACATGGAAAAGAACAATGTCTAGTTGTTTAGATGGGACAAAAAACACAAGCTCATTGGTACACATTGGCATCATAATTTTGTAAACAAACTGATTCTTCAAAACAATTTTCAATGAAAAAAAGGAAGGAGAGTTTTGCCTGGACAGCATCTGTCTGTCCATGCTTCTTCAATTTTGAACTATATGGAGTTGGGTTTTAACATTATCTTGTCAACATATGCAATCCTTCAGTATTTCGTTACGATAACATATGGTAGTCTTTATTCTATGACTATTTGCAAAATCCAAAGAAGGAGAATTTTGCCCGGACAGCATCTTCCTGTCCATGCTTCTTCAATTTTGAACTGTTGTTCTTAAGAGTTAAACGACAACTTCCACCGAAGGTGATATAGTAGACAAGTCTTATTTTGCATTGTTATTATCAAAGCGCACGCGCAGGTGTCTTTCGTGTGGGAATAAACCATGAATTTGAGAAGGCGCCCCTATCTCGAAGCCACATACGCTCACACCAGGGATCGAAACCACAACAGCAAGCCAGAGGTGACCGGCCAGAAGAGGTTGATGCGCAGCACTCTATACTATCCCAACCCCCCAATTTTGAAGTACATATGTACAGGGGTCTTTTCTTGTTAGAAGAATATTACCAACAAATATTTCAACAACAATAAGATACATAAAAAAAAGAACCCCTTTATTTATTTTAACAATTTACAGACATTAAAAAAAAATAACCTGAAAACCTCTGAATAGCAATAGAGGATCAGTTTTTTCTGAACACGATAGAGGCTGCATATTTTAACAGATGGAGGGTTATCTCCTATTTTTCTGCATGGTTTGGCAAATAATGACAAGTGTTTGTCATACAGTGTGCTATGAAGTAAATTTTGTCCAGACAGCAGACTAATTAATTACCTACTCTTATTTCGAAAATTGTCAAGGATTCTTTTACATGTACTCCAACGAATCGAATAGACAATGTCCTTGCCAGACCCTCTTCCGAAATTACTGACAAAGTATTTTTCACACTTTATTATTTATGGAAGGTTGTAGCAGTGAAGAGCTTATCTTATATTCAGAGGCCTACAAAAGAAAGAAAGTACAGGGTAACGGGTATTAACATTTTCATAAAGAAATTGAGGAGTTTAAAGGGGTATTAATAATAATATTTTCAACATAATCCTAACAGACAGTTTTCAGATCCAATAATTATGTATCATTAAATAAATATGGTGTAAGAATGGAAAAAAACATGACACTATCTGACATTTAGATTTACATTCATGCAAATTTTATAATGTCAATACGACCAATATTTAAAAGAATTATCCTAATTTGAACATAGTCGGAAAAATAAAGGTCTGGGTACCTATGAAATTTCAACGTAAAAATATAGAGCAATGGTGTATATACCTTGTCTCAAAATTTGAGCTCAAAAAATTGAGTTGTTTTGACTAAGAATGGCTAAGTTGCTTATCCGGACACGTAACGCTTTTAAAATTTCAGGTCATTTTTTTTCGTTGGGTGACCTGAAAATCGATTCCCTATAATACAGTGAATGGCCTATGTGCTATACTTGATAGCGATCGGTATTTTTCACCTACACATATAATGTTTTCAATATTAAATGAGGGCTTAGAAACAGAACATCCATTCAAATGATTTTTTTTAAAAGTTTACCTTGAAATTTCAGTGTGCAAACATATTGTTTTAAAATACTGATAGCACATTTGAATTTGACAAAATGCTGAGACCATTCATTAAAGTCTAAATTTTATAGAAAATTTCCTTAGGATATTATTTGATTTTTCCTACATCTTTAATTGATAAAGACAGATTTTTATTTATTTATACACGTAAAGACGTATACGGTATATCTAATTATCAAAACAGTTTTTCTTACAATCTAAAACTAAAAGGGAAATTTTAGCTATTAACTTACTTTTTTTTGAGGGGGGGGGGGCTATGAAGACACCTTGAAGTAACGAATATTGATACACCAAAAAAAACCTGTAGGCCTAAAGTAAAGATAAAACATGACTATAGGCCTACATGTATACAGGCCTATATAATTAGAAAATTGTAGATTCTAAACTAGCTGCATAGTTTTTATTACGTTTGACGAAATATTATTATATCGAATAGAAACAAATTGAGGTTTTATATTACAATAGAATGCGTCCTGGACGCATTCTCAATGAAAATGATTATTCAATAACTTATCATACTTTTTATGTGTTATTGTTGTACTTGTAGGCCTGTGTCGGCTGGGTACCGTAGTATCCTTTTAATTTTTATACGAACGAAACATGTACTGACAACTAACCGTATTGATACAAAATAACTTACACATGGTTAAACATTAATTTCGGATATATCTTGGTAATTGGAAGTTGTGCAGACGATGTTTTTTTCTTTTTATTCCGAAGCTCACAGAACTCAATACGCATTTCTTCAGGGTTTTGTTTAACCGGAAGTAACTCAGGTTCTCTGACTTCGCGCATGCGATAAATAACATAAACCACCAGTCGGACTTCCTTTCTAGTACAGTTCTATGCCCGGATGAGCGATTTTGGTGCGATTTTGACGTTCACGTCCAAACGACTCAATATTTTGAACTGAACCTTTCAGACAAGGTAAATACACAATTCCTCTGTATTTTGGCGTTTAAATTTCACACGTACACGAACTTGTAATTTTCAGATTCTATGAAATTCGGGATTGGGGCTTTAACGTTCTACTGTTCCTCTCCGGACTGGGCTAATGAAGACACTGACAGGCATAGGGCATACAGTGTGCTATGATGAGGGAAATTTGCCCGGACAGCGGCACTACGGCCTATGCAACATGAAATTTGAACATCACCTTCCTATAGATATAATGTAGTGACCCTGAACATTTGAAGTTCATAGCTTCAACCAAAATATAATGTGACTATTTGCAGTTGATCAAAAACCCACTGAATATATATATATAAGGAGTTTTTCATTGAAAATATCATTTTACTCATTTTATGCTGTCACTGTCTCAAATTTAAATGTAAGTTCAACTTGATGCTAGCAAGCTCAAATTGTTACAATTAGCCTACCCAAGAATACATGTAGGGTGATTCTCTTAAAATGTGACATGCATGCTCATCATAAAGCCTGTCATTGAGTCAACTGCCGAACTGGCGTGGTTTCGAATCCCCGGTTGTACATGACAAGGAGTAGGGTCCAACCTGGTGGGTTTTCTCTGGGTCCTCTGGTTTCTTCCCACTTATAAAAACTCCTATGCGCAAGCGAATTATTGAAATCAAATTAAAAACTATATGTTAGTCCCGAAATGATCTAGTTTTTGTCGAGTGGGCGTTAAACCCCATTTCTCTCTCTCTCTTAAAGTTATATTCCTGGGTACAAACTGGGTGATTTGATGATATATTAGAACTAAAAACATATTCAAACTAATTATTTTATCATAATTTTGCTTCAAATCGTTCTCAAAACATTGTAATTGACGAGTATAGCCTGCTATAAAATTCTATCGAAAGAGACCATGTTTGCGTCAGGCGATTACACCCCTCCGTAACCAATGGCAACGGCGGCGGAGGACAGGGGAGAATGCATTGCATACACAAGACGATGTTGTCTGTAAGCGCTGACTATTTACTACAAATATCGAATCCTAATTAAATTCTCGGATTATCCACTGCCCGCGTCTTTTTCTGAGATTTTTATCCCAGAAATTGTTGTACGTCTAACTCTTCATAATGTTTTTCAACATGTACACAAATCGCTCAAGTTCGCATGCAGCCTTCAACCAACGCCTAGCGTGCAGGTAACCTTATTCGTCGGGTTGACTATTAAGGGAACCCCTTACATTTTTGTCCTGTATACACTCCATGAGTGTTTTTCAGGGAATCCAGTATTTTTCTAGTAAGATTGGATATCTCTACTTTCCATATATACCAAAATTGTCATAGGCCTACTTTTATAGGCAATAACCACCCGATAAATACTTATCTGGGAACCCAACTTTAAAATGTTAGTTTCATTCCTAGCTACAGTATTTTAAAACAATGCATGGGTGATACATGAGAATATCCCCAAAAGGCATATAGAATTGTCAAAAAATGCATAACTGAACACCACTGCCTTTGTACTTCCTAATCATGCTAATTCCTTGAAAGTTGTATTTGTTCTCCCACAGACCCTACAGAGGTAGCCTACTTCTTTAAATTACATCTTCTTTGCACTAATAGAATTCAGAGCATTACACACATATGACACTTTGACACCCAAGAAATGACCTCTCCCTCTCTCAGTCTCTCTGTATTTGTCTGTCTCCCTCTAGGTCACTCTGTCTCTCTGTGTCTGTATGTCTCTATATCTGTCTGCCTGTCTCTGCCACTATCTGCCTGCCTGTCTCTATGCCCCTTTCTCTCTCTCCCCATTCTCTTCCTCTCTCTGCTTCTATCTCTGCCTGTCTCTTCCCCCCCTGGTGTTGTGTTTGTCTGCCTTTCCCCTACCCTCTCTCTATCTGTTTTCTCTCTCTCCATCCCTCTCTGTCTGAATGTCTCTCTCTCCATCTATCTGACTTTCCCTTTCTGTCTGTGTCTGTCACTCTCTGTCTGTCTCTTTTCGCCTGTATGCCTGTCTGTGTCTCTATCATTCTCTCTGCCCCTTTCTCTCTCTCCTCCTCTCTCCCTTCCTCTGTCTCTATCTCTGTCTGTGTGTCTTTCTATCTCTACATGCCCCCTTCTCTCTCTTGCTTTCTCTAGCCCTATCTCTGCTTTTCTCCATCTCTCATTGTGTATCTATCTGTCTCTCTCTTTGTCTGTATCTGTCTTTCTCTCTCTGTCTGTATGTCTCGGTCTGTCTGCCTTTCTCTTGCCCTCTCTCTGTCTCTGTTTTTTACAGACCCCCCTCTCTGTCTCTCCCTGTCTGTCTGTATCTATTTCTCATCTGTCTGTGCCTCTCTCTTTCCTCCCCCTATCTCTGCGTCTTCCACCCCCCCCCCATCTCTATCTCTATCTGTCTGCCTCTCTCCCCTTTCCCTCTCTCTGTGTCTGCCTGTCTCTATATGCCTCTTTCTTGCTCTCCCCACTCTCTCACTTTCTCTGGCTCTATCTCTGTCCGTCTCTCTCCCTCTGTCTGCCCATTTGTCTCCCTCTCTTCTATCTCTCTCTGTGTATATGTCTCTCTGTGTCTGGCTGTCTCTGCCTGTCTGTCTCTCTGTCTGTCTGTTTCTCTCTCTGTCTGTATATATCGGCCTCTCTGTCAGTGTGTGTCTGTCTTTCTTGTGCCCTCTCTGGTCTCTGTCTTTCTCCCCCTCCTTCCCTCCGCCTTTTTCCCTCTGTCTCTGCCTGTCTGCCCCACTGTCTGTCTGCCTCACTGTCTGTCTTACTGTCTGTCTGTCTCGCACTGTCTGTCTGCCTCTTGCTCTGTGTTGTTTGTCTGTCTTTCTCCCTCTGTCTGTATGTCTCGACCAGTCTATCTCTGTCTTGGCCTGTCTGTCTCACACTGTATGTCTGCCTCTTGCTCTGTCTGTCTGTCTCTCTCTATGTCTGTCTCTGCCTCTCTTTCTCACCCCTCCTCTCTCTCTGCTTCTTCCCCCTTCCCTTTCTCCGTCTCTATCTCTGTCTGCCTGTGTCTCTGCCTCTTACTGTGGGTCTCTGTGTCTGTCTCTTTATACATCTTTCTCTCTCTCCTCTCGCTTTCTCTGGCTCTATCTCTGTCTCTTTTTCCTCCTCCCTCATTGTGTCTCGCTCCCTCTGTCATTGTGTATCTATCCCCCTGTCTGTCGCCTACGTATCTGTCTCCCCGTATCTGTCTCCCCGTGTCTCTGTCTGTCGGTCGCTCTCTCTGTGCCTGCCTATATGTCTCAGTCTGCCTGTCGGTGTGTGTCTGTCTGCATGCCTTTCTCATGTCCTCTCTGTTTTCTCTCACCTTCCCTCTCGATCTGTCTATCTCCATCTGTCTGCCTCTCCCTGTCTGTCTTTCTTTCTGTGTTTTTCTGTATGTCTCTCTGTCTGACTCTTGCTCTGTCTATATCTCTGTCTTTCGGACTGTCTGTATGTCTCGACCTGTCTGTCTCTCACTCTCTTCCTGTCTGTCTCTGCCCGTCTGTCTCACTGCCTGTCTCGCTCTGTCTGTCTGTCTCTCTCACTCTGTATGTCTTGATCTGTCTGCCAATCTGTCTGTCTGCCTTTCTCTCACACCCTCTCTCTCTCTGGTTTTCCTCCCCCTCTACCTGTCTGTCTCTGCCCCTCTCTCTCTCTCCCTCTGTATGTCTCTCTCTGTCTGTCTCTATCTGTCTGTCTGTCTCGCTCGCTCTGTCTGTCTGCCTGCCTCTTGCTCTGTCTGTTTGTCTCTCTCTATGTCTCTACCTGTCTGTCTCTATCTGTCTGTCTCGCCCTGTCTGTCTGCTTCTTGCTCTGTCTGCCTATCTGCCTGTCTCTCTCTCTCTCTCTGTATGTCTCGATCCGCCTTTCTCTTGCCCTCTCTATCTCTCTCTGTTCTGGCCCCCTCCCTGTCTGTCTCTGTAGCTCTCAGTCCGTCTATTTCTATATGCCTCTCTGTCTCGCTCTCTGTCTGCCTCTTGCACTGTCTGTTTCTGGGTGTGTCTGTATGCAGTCCTCGAAATTAAGAATTTTCTACCACGGCACAAACAAATGAAAGATAGGTTGCCAGGCAACGAAACATACGCCCACAGCAGCTAAATCGTCCGGGCAGTCAACAAGGGTTGTCGCATATTTTTACTTTTTTTGGTAATGAAACATTTGTAATACACTAAAATCTGATTAAGAATAACAACTCATTATGTAATTATCTGAAAATCATTAGAATTTGTTTGCTTTTTATAAAGTTTTGCCCCACGCTAACAATTAGTATAGGAAACATTTAACATCATGGATTTAGCTGTTCAGTTATCAAAATTCATTGAAAATCAAAATACTTGTTCGTTTCAACACCTTAAACTCTGTGTATCAATCTGAAGTCAATCGGATGATAAGTTTGGCATCTATATTGTCACAAGGGTTTTTGAAGTGATCAAGGGAGATAACTCTGGAAGTAATTATTTGAAATCGCTGAAAATCAGTAGGCTTCTTCGTCTCATGACCTTAAACAGTGTGTGTAAATTTAAAGTCAATCGGATATTAACTTTGGCCTCTAGGCCAGGATTTTTTTTATGTGATCAAGGGCCACAACTCAGGCAATAATTATCAGAGATCGCTGAAAATCAATAGGCTTCTTCGTCTCATGACCTTAAACACTGTGTATAAATTTAAAGTCAATCGGATATTAACTTTGGCCTCTAGAGCATCCACAAGATATTTTGAAGTGATCAAGGGCCACAACTCTGGCACTAATTATCAGAAATCAATAGGCTTCTTCGTCTTATGACCTTAAACACTGTGTATAAATTTAAAGCCAATCGGATATTAACTTTGGCCTCTAGAGCGTCCACAAGATTTTTTGAAGTGATCAAGGGCCATAACTCTGGTAGTTATTATCGGAAATCGCTGAAAAACAATAGGCTTCTTCGTCCCATGACCTTAAACACTGTGTATAAATTTAAAGTCAATCGGAAATTAACTTTAGCCTCTAGAGCGTCCACAAGCAATTGTGGACGCCGGACCGACGGACGGACGGACGGACGGACAGGGGCGACGACAATATACGACCACATTTCAATGTGGGCGTATAAAAATGCCGTGGCAGAATGGTACTGCATTTTTTTGTATTTCAAAATCAATGCTTTTCTTAACTTTTCAAGATGAATAAAATTCATTTATTCACGCCACAAAATTTGACGCGAACGATACCCACCAGTTGTGTGGTTGCGCGAGCTCAAAAACATGCAAACAATTTCCTGGTTACGCAAATTGAAATATCGGTTATATTTGATCAATATTTATACAGGATAACTTTGTGACACTTGTCTGAATTATTAGTATTATAGCACAAACTAAATTCATTATTTCTTCATTCTTGCCATTTCATTTCTCCATCAGTCTTACCGGTACTTTGAGTTTGACAGATGACGTATTTTTGACATCAGGTATTGATTGACCAGTTGTAAGCAGGTTGATTTAAAAATGCCCCAAGCCTTAATTCTTTAAATGATTAGTATTGCCATAAATATTTAAACATGTCAGTATATTTCCAAACAATTTACTACACGTGTTCCTTTCATTTATATAGCCATACTGTACGGTGCCGGTGTGACAGTGGCCCGTATGTAGGATATCTACTTTGACCCCCACAAGGCATCGCTTAGTTTAGTTTAGTTTAAACAGTATTTTATTCAATAAACTGAATAATGCCTATATAAGTTCTCTCCAAACAAATAAAACAATTATATCTTATGTTTACAATAGACAAGGGTGAACATATATATATAGACAGTGAGTTACAAACATATTTACATTTCTTGGAGGTTAATCGTAGAGTAATACATTTTCATTTTAGATTATGAAATTTATATAACATAAATAGTATTTCATAGCGTAGATAACATATTAAATGATTAGGCTGCTAAAATCTCTTGCTATCTTTAATGTATTTTTGCACTATATTAAATATGTTAAAATTGGTATCATCTGAAAGGTCGGGGTTGCCATATAGGATTAGATTAATTGTAACATTTTGTTTGAGGTTTTGTAAATTATTTTGGAGGATTGTTCTTTGGGCAGAATAGACTGGACATATGAGAAAATAATGGTAATTATCTTCGTCTTTAGAATTACATCTAGGGCACACTTTTGTTTCGCTCAAAAAATGGTGGAATAAGTGGTTGTTTAAATTACTAGCTTTATTTCTTAATTGACAATGGATAATATTTTCTTTCCTATTTCCAGTATTATAATATAATAGTGGTTTAAGTATTGGGTATAAACGTGAAAGGCCTGATTTAAATGAACTTAAAGTTTGGGAGGTTTTAATGTTTTCCGGTAAGTTGTTCCAGAGTTTAATTGTGCAGGGAAAGAAACTATTAGAATAAGATTTGGTTTTACAAAATGGTGGATTGAGGTTCTGATTTTCATTACGAAGATTATAAATTGGTATTAAGGGTTCAAATTTTTTAAAGATTTCTGTCAGATAATTTGGGCCTAGGTTGTTCTTTATTTTATATAAGTAAATTAATTTGTGTTTTATTCTACGATTAGACAGCGATTCCCACCCTAGCTCTTGGTATAAATTGGTTTTAGATGAATTTCTTCTAAGGCCAGTTATTATTCTACCTGCTTCAGTTTGAACACTTTCTAATAAATCAGAGAGAGAGAGAGAGAGAAATGGGGTTTAAAGTCCACTCAACACAACCAGGTCATTTCGGGACTAACATATGGTTTCAATTTTATTTCAATAATTCGCTTGCGCGTAGGGGTCTTTAGCCGTGGGAGGAAACCGGAGTGCCCGGAGGAAACCCACGAGGTTAAGAAGGCGCCCCTATCTCCATGCCACATACGCTCACACCAGGGCTCGAAACCACAGCCGCAAGCCAGAGGTGACCGGCCAGCTAGAGGTCGAAGCGCGGCACTCTAGACCACTAGGCCATCCCAACCCCCCCCCCTAATAAATCAGAATCCTGCTTTGAACAGTTATCCCATACAATATCAGCATATTCTAAAATCGGGCGAATAAAAGCAAGATAGATTTTATTAAGTGAAATTCTATTAATTTTATATTTTAGTGGTGCTGATATGTTACATTTTTTGGCTGAGTTGTGCACTTCCGGAAAGAAGCAAGAAAATTTGGCCTAAGGGGTTTTTGGGTATGCTGATTTCAAAAATGGCGGGAGCCACGACGTCACTCCAGCCGTTCCCGCTAAAAATTAAGAAATTCAAAATGGCCACCATAAAACACTTTCTCGTCCATAAAGTTTTTGTAAGTGCCCCGATTTCAATGATCTTGAAGTCTATACCTATGTTTTTAAGGTCAAGGAATTCAGTAAAACACATACGAAGACTCATAATGTTCTCCTTCATAGTATTTTCTAAACATGGTCATAATTCTAATCAAACGGTGGCTTGCGGCTGTGGTTTCGAGCCCTGTTGTGAGCGTATGTGGCATGGAGATAGGGGCGCCTTCTCAACTTCGTGGGTTTCCTCCGGGCACTCCGGTTTCCTCCCACTGCTAAAGACCCCTACGCGCAAGCGAATTATTCAAATAAAATTAAAAACCATATGTTAGTCCCGAAATGACCTAGTTGTGTCGAGTGGACGTTAAACCCCATTTCTCTCTCTCTCTCTAATCAAACGGGTGAATTATCTACATCTTCTCCTTTGCTAAACGGATATCAAGAATCTATTATGTTCCATTTCAGTGGACACTAACTATTACGCATTAAACAGAATCAGTCCACGTTTGATTTCAATCACCATGTTATATATGCACACGATTGTGTTATGAAAATATTCAATAAACGTCTTAACTTTCTACACAAATCCGATATATTCGGTGAAAATACATTTAACAAGATATCAGTATCATTCAATTTTTCAGAAACAAGTCATGTTCATCTAGTCAATCACCTACCATGTCCAAAGGATTTAAACTTGCTCCTTGGGCATGTCCTACAGCTACATCTGTTCAACCGACCAACTGGGACATTTGTGCTCCTTGTCAAGAACATGGTGGAACACTCATAAATCCATCAGCAACAGGTTACTCGTCTCTGGCCACTAATTTATCAGCCTTTCATGAATGTGTCGAGCCACATTAGCCAGCTTGTCCTTTCTGTGATTGAACCACGGGAGATTTTCACAAAGCAATTGATGCTGTGTATGAATGCAAGTGCTTGACATCATTTTATAACAAACATAGATTTCAACAAAGGAATTCGACAGGGAAGTGTCACCAAATTAATGCATTAATGCAAACGCACTTGCATTTGCTGAGGTGGTTTCATATATTGAGGAATATGCAGGTGCGGATCCAGGATTTTTTGCAGGGGGGGGGGTCTAGTTTTGATAATTGCTTAACTAATTGCGCTCAACCGATAATTTGGTAAATTAGATTCAATTTGGTTCATTCTGACGTATTTCCGGAAGGTAAATTCCAAAATAACAGGTCTAAATCGCCAATAAAATCGCATAAAAAAATTTTCAAGCCTGAGCAGGGGGGTCCGGACCCCCTGGACTCCACCCCCCCTCTGGATCCGCGCCTGATATGCCATAGG
This sequence comes from Patella ulyssiponensis, assembly GCA_963678685.1. Lineage (NCBI taxonomy): Eukaryota > Metazoa > Mollusca > Gastropoda > Patellidae > Patella > Patella ulyssiponensis. Next base: position 39,153,700 of record OY783226.1, read on the forward strand.
TTGGAACCAGGGTCATATTTTCAAACTCGCTGATCTCATGACATTGTATAGTGAAAGACTACAAAGATTAGGTGGTGTCACAACATGGGTATCAAAGGACATTGTTTCTGCTTTGTGAAAATCTCCCGTGGTTCCATCACAGAAAGGACAAGCTGACTAATGTGGCTCGACTGTATCCACGGGACATGCTGAAGTGGTTGAATTACGAAAGTGTTTTTATGCGGCGATTGGGTTGTGTTCATACAAGCTTTTTCTTGCAGCTTCCTGGCTCTCTCCACTTTTGTTGCATTACACAGGGTGTAACAACTTTTATTCCATCTAGATTCCTGCTTTACCATCGTTTATTCCATGCTATCACCATCATCTAGTCGGGACACTTTGTTCAATTCATGAAAGGCTGATAAATTAGTGGCCAGAGACGAGTAACCTGTTGCTGATGGATTTATGAGTGTTCCACCATGTGCTTGACAAGGAGCACAAATGTCCCAGTTGGTCGGTTGAACAGATGTAGCTGTAGCACATGCTTAAGGAGCAAGTTTAAATCTTTTGGACACGGTAGGTGATTGACTAGATGACCATCACTTGTTTCTGAAAAATTGAATGATACTGATGCCTTATTAAATGTATTTTCACCGAATATTGGATTTATGAAGAAAGTTTAGACGTTTATTGAATATTTTTATAACATCGTGTGCATAAATAACATGGTGATTGAAATCAAATGTGGACTGCTTGTGTTTGATGAGTAATAGCTAGTTTCCACTGAAATGGAACATAGTGCATTAATTCACCCGTTTGATTAGAATTATGACCATGTTTAGAAAACGCTATGAAGGAGAGAGTCTTCGTATGTGCTTTACTGGATTCCTTGACCTTAAAAACATAGGTATAGACATCAAGATCATTGAAATCGGGGCACTTACAGAAACTTTATCGACGAGGACGTGTTTTATGGTGGCCATTTTGAATTTCTCAATTTTTGGCGGGAACGTTGGGAGTGACATCGTGGTTCCTTCCATTTTTGAAATCAGCAACATCATTGAAATCGGGGCATTTACAGAAATTTTATGGGCCAGAACGTGTTTTACGGCGGCCATTTTGAAATTCTCAATTTTTGGCGGGAACCGCTAGAGTGACGTCGTGGCTCCCGCCATTTTTGAAATCAGCATACTCAAAAACCCCTTAGGCCAAATTTTGAAGCTTCTTTCCGGAAGTGCACGCCCATTTCACATATCAGCCCCACTATTTCAGTATGCGCAAGATATTTAGTCTACCACAAGCTTTCTGGTATATATTTGAAATGTGTTTTGACCATGATGCATTAGACTGAAAAGTTAATCCCAAATGACAATGAGTGTTTACATTTTCAACTTTTGTATTTTCGAAAACAACATCTGGATGGATTGTATTTTTCCTAGTAAAAGTAATATTTTTAGTTTTATTAGGGTTGAAAGTTACACACCACTGTTTAGCCCACGACGAGATAATATCCAGATCTTCAGTTAAAGAGTTCGCGCTAAGGGGATCATTATGAATAATGGTAAAAAGTGAAGTATCATCGGCGAATAGTCGTATGTTGTTAGTAATATTATCGGAGATATCATTTAAGTAAAGTAAAAATAGAAAAGGACCCAGTACACTTCCTTGGGGAACTCCAGAATTAGTATGCAAATAATTTGATTTGAAACCTTCTAAAACTACACATTGTTGTCTATTATTTAAATAGTGTTTAATCCAATTACATAATTTTTTATTAATTCCATATTGTCCCAATTTAGTCAATAAACCTTCATGCCAAACTTTATCAAAAGCTTTTGATACATCACAAAATATAAATCGAATTTGCTTTCCTTTATCAAGATTACTTATTATAACATCATTAATTTCTAGAAGCTGATTTACTGTAGAATCGTTAGGTTGAAAGCCAGACTGATACTTATATAGCAAGTTATTTTCTTTTATGAAATTATAAAGATTTTTGAATAAAATTTTCTCTAGTATTTTACATAATGAGCATGTTAATGAAATTGGTCTATAGTTGTCAGGGGACTGTGGATCGCCTTTCCCTTTATACGCTGCAATGATATGTGAAGTCTTCCAAAAATCAGGTAATAATTGGAGTTCTAATGAAAGATTAAAAAAATTGGTGAGAGGGCTGGTGATTGAGGGAGTTAGTTTTTTCAGTACAGCTGGACTAATATTATCGGGGCCAGAAGGCTTTGAGCAGTTAAGAATTAGTAGCTGGTCTTTTACTTCTTGTTCCCTTATAATAAATGTCTGTAATTCGTTGTTACTACGAGAAGTAAAGTTTGGAAGGTCGGGTTTATCATTTAATTTTGAAATCGAGGCAAAATAAGTGTTAAGGATGTTAGCCTTATCAAGTGGGTGTGTGTATACACACTTTTCATATAATAACGGCGAGATTGCTACCTTTTCATTTTCAAACTTTGTAATCGATTTTGCTATTTTCCACCACTTATTTGGAGACAAGTTTTTATTATTTATTTCATTTTCTAAATTTTCTTTAAAGTTATTTTTAGCTTGCCTGATTAATGTTACAACTTCATTTCGTATTTTTCTAAATAATAGCCAATGATTAGGGTTATTGGGGCATTCCATGTCAAGTGTACACAAAATTTGGGCGATTTTGACATGACCATCACAGATTTTGATGATTTTTGATGTGCAAGTTAACCATGACGAAAAAACATGATGTGCAGAATTTTAGCGCTGGGGGCCCCACGGGGCCCCTTTAGGGACATCCCAAAATTTTGGCTTTTTCGGCAGACCTTCAAACTTTGAAAATCCATAACTTCGCCCCTAGTCATCCTACGTACATGAAATTGGTACCAAATTGTTCAGAAAACATGGATCTTTCTAATGACCAGGAGCACAATTTCGGCAGAACAAAATCCAGGCAGATGTTGTTGACCTTGACCTTGGAAACCACGCCCATGAAAAGGGGCAGATTCGATTTAGCCAATTTTTCGTGTGAACATTGCCCCACCTATATATTACGATCACACAAAAAATCAAAGTGGGATCTCCATGGGAACAGATTTGATGGACATGAAGTCCATCTTGGTCGCTAAAACAGACGTCGATTTTATTCGAATTCACTGTAGGTTGCTTAGTGCAAGCTGACTTCTGATCACTAATTTCACTATGATAACTTGTACTCTCTGTTTTTTAACCGCCCACATGGAAATGTGGACATATATTGCCGTTGCCCCTGTCCGTCCGTCCGTTTGTCTATCCGTCCGTCGTCCACACTTTCTTGTGGACACTCTAGAGGCTAAAGTTAACATCCGATTGTCTTTAAATTCATACACATTGTTTAAGCTCATGAGACAAAGAATCCTATTGATTTTCAGCGATATCCAATAATTATTGTCAAAGTTATGGCCCTCGATCACCTTGAAAAATCTTGTG